>JABSTQ010009530.1:210000-948527 GCA_013358835.2 Ixodes persulcatus | reverse complement strand
TGCTAGCTCAAAGCGTTGGCAGCTGCTCTTGGTGCACGAGAGCTTGTGCTGCCGAGATGTGCCCTAGAGCAAGGTGCTCGTGCTTGTAGTCTTTCCTGCGGTACGACACAAGGTGAAACAGAGTGTAGTTCCGTGTGTTTTTCACTTCGTGCGGTGCGTGTGTCGGGACCAAGATTTCATAGTTCCGTGTGTTCTGATTTTAGGGATGGTGAACGCGTAAGGGTAGTGCCGAAATGCCGTCGGCGAAACAGCGACAGAACTCTTGCTCAGTCTGTCTATAGGTTGTTTGCACATGACGTCAATCCACGATTTTGTTCTTAGTTTGTTTTTTCAAACAAATTTACTACATTGAAGAATTACATCGTAACCGGTTGAGATGATGTCAGCGGTGCTCTACGCATTTGAGGGGGCATGTAAATTCTTGAAATGCTCGAGTTTGGCATGCGCCAGACAGCTCGCAACAACAAAACGGGCCTCATCCGAGTGAAAGGAGTGAAAACGGCTTCCCATTTCGGCGTTCCAAAGGACAGAGCCAAAAGAGATCTTTGAGAGAAGAATCTGCAGCGATCGGACAAGCGTCTTGAAGAAACAAGCGCTGTCTGCGAGCTGCACTTCGAGCCCCGCTTCATCCTTCGAGACTCCGTCCACATCATCGGCGGAAAGGAAGTGAGGATTGCTTGTGGACACCCCCCGCTTACGCCAGACGCGTTGCCGACTCTGCTGCCAAGTGTACCCCAGGACCTGAGTGGAGACCCTCCCGCATGCAGGACGAGAGGAAAGGTTGTGTTGTCTCGTTCCTACTCTTCGTCCCTGTCGTGAAGCGCTATTATCTTCTCCAAGAGAGGAAAAGAAGCGGAAGGCAAGTCCACCAGAGCCCATCGTTGCAAAAGCGTTCGGGGCTCGCTCGGGAAAACTGACCCGTTGTCACCATTGGTGAACAGCAAAGCTCCTGCCGTAATCCCACAAGGCATCGATCGCGACGCACTAGGCTCCCTGAATATGCCAACTCCCTACTGGGCTGTTGACAAGTTCAGCAACTTCGACGGTGTTGCTTATTGGGAGACTGCTCTTGAGCCGAAGTCTAACAAGATCAGCATCGAAAAGGCGGTGTTCATTTGTTTCTTCAACTTACCTGATGTGGTATGCAAAGTATACCTTCAGGGCTGCATATTGTAACCATGCCTCTGCCGCACATTGTAACCAGGTATTTCAATGCCGTGCTATAAACTACTAGACTAACAACTTTCACCTTGCCTTATTCACGTGTGCTGTTGTTTCCTGGTCTAAATTATGTGAAATAGTTGCTTGTTTTCTTCTTTGAATAATCTTCAGCCAACGTTGTCTCAGTTTTTGAACTTAAGTTCAATGTTAAAACCCATGATAAAAATTGTCACGGTTTATAAGCCATTTCTTACAAGTGAACGTCGGGTGGTCCTCGGATGGTCGTGTCAGCCATGAAGAAATATAAGATTCTCATCTCTTTGCGATCGTCGCTTGGGTGATTTGTCGCATAAATGAACGTAAAAATGAGTGACAGGTGAAGCGAGCTGATTAAGGTCAAGAAGAAGAAGACTGGAAGAAAAAAAGAAAGAAGTTAACCTGGGGTACTTAAAAACAAACTAAAAGATGCTCGGGCTTTAGTATGTGCCGTTTCGTTGCACCACAAAATAAAATAGAAAAAAAAAAACTGCTTTCGAGTTTTAGATATCCCCGCCAAATATCTAATGTTTGGCCTTTTGTAACAAAGGCAATGGGCATTTCACTTCAAATGCTCACCATCCCATGAACCGAAAGTCGCAGCTAATTCTCCGCTGAAAGAACTTGCAATATCCGCTTCTTTAAAGTCGCAATTGTTTTTATGTGAAGGTGTGCAGCTTATACCGTCCAATACATTGAAGCATCATGTTGCCAACGATCGTGCCGCAGCGTAATTGATGCCGCGGTACGACTGCTGGCAGGTCGTAGCTGTGTCAGAAATCCTATGTGCACTCCACCAAAGCGGCACCAAAGATTCATATTTTCGCGCGTGCAGTCGCGCATGCGCACACCTTCTGGATAACGCGCCGGTGTCGACACCTGTCGCGATCAATACCACGTGCTTCAGGCGAGCCCCTCCGGCAGAGCCGTATATGTAGAGAGTTTGGTCAATGGGAGGCGCGGGCAGAGCCAGGGCGTGTGGCAGACTCGGAAAGAGGGCTTGGCATGCTCTCTTGACCAACCAGAAGCCGAAAAGAATCCCCTAGCGGTGGTAGCGAGAAACAGTTCTGATCAAAGGTCTATGTTCGTAAATGGTTTTAATAAGCGCGTAAGAGTGATGTGTAGTAACTTTTTGTGGTTGAAAATAGGGTCACGTGTTGTTTTCATCATGATCATGCAGAAAGATGTAAGAAACGAATGCGCCGCTCAACTCTGTTTTGCTCGGACAAAGTGTGACCGCTCGGACGGCAGATTCCCGGCCCTCGGCGCTTGGCGTACGGATTATGTCGATCGTTCCGCTAGTCGCACTCTTCCACCATCATTTTGGATGAGCGTGATTGAAACATCACGTGTACCATATTTTCAGTCATCGAGAGTTACTCCAATGCAGTTACAAGGTTTGTTTCTCGCGACCACCGCCAGGGTATTATTCCCAGCTTCTGGTTGGTCACATTAGAATTTCTGAAGACGCCCTGGAACACGCCCAGCCCGCTTTTGGCCAATAGCGCCTCCTCATTTGTCTCCTATACTTCCCAACGAATGGCCAAACTCTCTACATATACGGCTCTGCCCTCCGGTCTAGTGGTCTAGTACACTGTAGTTTGACTAGTTCGACTCAGTGTTGCCAGATTGGGCTATATATAGCCAAATTGGGCTACACTTTTTTCTAGTTGGCGTCAGAATTTCGTGTTTGGCTATGTGGCTATTTTGGGCTATTTCTAAGAATGCGGCGAACTTTTGTCGAACCTCAGGTTCGATGCCGAACTTTGAGGTTCGGCTAGTTAATTTCCGAACTTTTATTCAGTTTCGAAAAAAATTGCTTCCATTTTGGCTAGTCGAGAGTAGAGCACTATATAGCTCCTACGGAGCAGAGTAGCGCAATCCTTTGATCCGCGTGTTTTGCCGACAACATGGCCGACAGAGCAGCTCGGCGCGAGTCACGTGGTACTCAGGGTTCCAGGAGGCGGCCCGCCCTATGGGAGAGTACATGGAGATCGACGCAACACGGCTGATTAAAAAATAAACGGCGAGTTCACACTTTTCAAAACTAGTCTGTCGTGAAGTTAGTAAAGCACTAAACACTTTATCAAAGTTTTAATAATATCGGATGCGTGTGCAAATTTAGAGAAGGCAATTTCCAAGGCAATGGTGTTTGAAGCAGACGATTCTTGCTCGCAGCGGAGATGGGCTTTTTGGGTTGGCTGGAGCGGGTCCGTGAACGCTGTGACGTCGCCGCGTCGTCTGCTGCATGATGCCGCTCATGCAATTTTTAAAAAAAAATTACGTCCTTATTTGGCACACAACTCAGCGCAAATGATTCTAAAATTGTCCTTATTATGTCAAAAACTATTGTCGTTCCGTACATCTCCACAATATTGAAGAAACAACGATTTCTCACGTTCCCCATGCATTTCTGACCGGCGTTGGAACCTCCGGGCGTTCGCCGCTAGTCGCCAAGAGATGGCGTTCAGGATTGCGCTACTCTGCTCCGAAGGAGCTATATAGTGCTCTAGTCGAGAGGAGAGAGATGAAGGAGAAAGGCTTCAACTTCTACAAACTTCGGGGTTTTCACAATGCGCAGTGAAGCAATGCTTGCAGAGTTCAAGCGGTCTCCCTAATGCGCAGTGGAGCAAACCAAACAGATTTCACTATTACCACAGGCCCGGTAGCGCGCCTTCAACCCGGACGCATATGGCTCTGCCCGGACGTAGACTGAACTCTCCAAATGCTGCTTTGGTGCCCATTGTGAGAATAGTAGTTAGGCACCCAAGTTTGTAAAAATGAGAAGTCCGTAGTTTCACTGCTAAACACATGACTACCTTCCAGTCGTTGCCCACCCCAAGAAAGGACAATACAATCAGAAATAACGTGAACATGAATGGGACAAAGAAAAAGAGACGGGTGGGATATTGATAAGGACCTGAGATATTGGGGTTCTGGTTTGAAACACCTAGTGTTCTGACTGTTCTGCTTCTGTATTTTGTTCTTTTCTGTATGATCATATCTCCCGGGCTTCACAATAAAGCTGTCTTTGTGTGTTTTGTACTTCTGAAAACCGAAGGTAGGGCCAGTTTTGTACGGATTTTTCATCCTTCCGAAGCTTTTTTTTTGAAAAACTCAAAAGTTGGTGCATCTGAGGGTTGAAACAGTTTGTAACGTGTATTGTATGAGTGTGAGAAACTGTGAATATAAGGCTTAAAATCAATGTTTTTAATCTTGGCTATTTTGGGCTATAGTTTGTTTACGGCTTTGGCTATATTTGGGCTATTGGGGAGGAGATCGAACAGTCACGCCTCTAGCGGTACGCTTCAGCTGTGGGGACAACAAACCAAACTTTCTTGTTTGTTTTTGATCAGAGAAATCGAAGACGACGATTCGAAGGCCGCTCCTCGTGCAACTAAAGCACTGGTCAGAGCGAAGCGCTCGTGCCCAGACCGTGCTCGGCCAGGTTCAATTTCTTTGTTACGCTGTGTTAGTAAACACCGGGCTGTGGGGACAACAAGCTTGATCTCCTGCCCAATATCTCCCAGTCGTTTGGCGGTTTTTTGGTGGGACAATCTGGCAACACTGATTCGACCCAGTTCGATAAAGAAAAAAAAATACAGATAAAAAATAAGCAATAAATTTACTAGAAAAGAAGGGGGGGGGGGGATTTGTTATAACACAATTAATACAAATTAAAAAAAAAAGAAAAAAAAGGGATGACAAAATGCTAGGCTAGATGACGCAAGCTGCCGCCCGATACAAAGGGTATAGCTATTACCATTCATCCATTCGATCAGAGAAAAATTGGCGACGCCCTCGCCGGGGGGAGGAGGAGGAGGATGGGGGTTGTTTGCCAGATTCCTCAAGGGACCTCCCGGCGATAATCTCCATGTCCCAGTGATAGAGAAACACATTAGCTTAAAAAAGGAAACAGAAAATCAGTTTTTTGTTAGTTTTCAGGTTAGGTGGCGCAAGCTACCGTCCGTTACAAAGGGTACAGCCGTTATCATCTATACCATCATTCTTCGGCCATCTTTGTTTGCGCCAGCGCGTTGTTCAACGGTTTATCCCGCTGGAGAAATGGCGCTACGATGGCATTTTCCGACGTCAGATCATAACATGTGGCGAAACAACTTAGAAGCTTTACCCGTGCTTTCTTATGACACGTTCGCAAACTTGTGCGCGTCCACAGCGACGTCGTCTCGCCAGCAGAGTAACGAAGCGCACACGCTGCCCTCATCGGTGTCGACGAACGTGTGCGACTCGAGGTACGTGAATACTGTTCCACTTACTAAAAAAAGTTATGTTAGAAACAACGCACGATCAAGTAACAGATCGTTTGTATGCGTGCTCATTCGAACTCGGGAGCACTTTACTTCAGATTGAAGGCCCGTTCACACTCTTGCGACCTCTTAAAACTTGGTTCCTTAAAACTTCTTACAACCAGAGAAAACCAGAGGACACACTGGCGACATCTATTGGGTAGCAGTGTAAACTTGGCGGTCCGGCATATTTTCTATTTCTCTCGCGCATTATCCTTTCTTTCTTGGCTCGAAAAACTGTTGTCTACGTTATAAACGAACCTTTCTCGTAGGTATCACGCACATTTGACCTCAGAAATCCCGCGAAACCTTCGCTCTTGTGAAATGCAGCTCCAGGGTCACCGCATAGATGGCGCCAGCGTGTCAGTGTGTTCTCTCGTCCTAAAAAATTTTAAAAAGTTTTAACAGATCTCGTCTCTCTCGGTCGTACTCGGTTGCAAGAGTGTGAACGGGCCTTAAGTCGCACTCCGCCATCTACGTACGAGCAAAGGCACGGGTTTCAGGGAGCGTGGCTCCGCAGTATGCGTTGTTTGCATGAGAACTCGCGCAGGAAAAACACTGTCAAAAGAGCTTCGCGCTCGCAGCTGCGCCGGCACTGAAGACTCCTTTGCGGTTTATTTGCACTTCGAACATCATAGTTCATAACCTCCTCTCTCTATACTGGCAAAGTCTGGCAGATCACCACGAGACGCGGCCGCCGAAAGTGAGAAGGTAGAGTGGCAGACAACGGATGAGAGGAGAGGCATGTAACAGTCGCCTCGCTGCGGCGAGACGCCGAAACACACTTCTCCCGAGTGATGGAATGTCCGCTCGTGCTCCTCGCGTTCCTCGCGCTACCGCTTCTTTTCTCGTCGGGTTTGAAAACCATGTTTCGGGTTTTCGTCGCTGCAAAAGCTGTACGCTGAATACCAGAACTCCTCTCTGCTACCAGGTCCTCGCACTCCAAATGTGCGACCGGGTGCTCTATGGCTCCGTCGTCGAACTGCCAAGCTTTGTGAGTATAGAGGAGGCTATGAATAGTGGCATTTCAGTGCACTGACGAGTTACAGAGACGCGAAGTTCGGGCTTGCACTTTCCTGTGAGTGAGGCTTGCGGTAGGTTGGAGCTGTACCTTGGCGGCGTGGGTTACCAGCGCTTAATGCCATCGAAGGGCAACAAAGAAGCTTACAAGCAACAAAGCACTTCACCTTAGCTCACTTTGCCTGTTCCCTCTAATGTGGAAGCACAATATAGCAAAAGGAGACATTATCATGCTGATTTCAGTTTAACGCTTCTGTTTGAGAGCAAAGCGTGTGCTTCAAATAAATTATCCAAGAAAAAAATCTATTCTTAGCATGCATTGGTGGCATGGTTTCCACCATGCACATTTTTTTCACTATTCTAACATGTGTCTGTGTATGTAGTGCATACGTTCAAAGGGATGTTGAACCAAAATTTGGAGCTCACTAAACAAGGCTGGAGCGATAGGCGGGACACCGCAAAGCCCAAAAACATCACTGGTACAGCGATATCTCTTACGGATTGCCGTATTTTGGAGAAAAGAAGTGCGCGCCTGAACACTGCCAAGGAGGCCGGCGAGACATGTAACGTCTCGATTCTCATTCCCTCTCCTCTTGGCTTCGCCCCTTTGAGCAGGTGAGCTGAAGCGAGGTGGAGAGAAGAGGCCCCACTTCCCTCATTCTCAATTGTTAGAAGAGAGTCGAGATGTCAGATTGCTCACTTGATCGCGCCCTTCTTGCCCAAAAATACGGCCATCCGTTAGATGTATTGATGTACGAGTCAGTCCCTTCGCCGCTGAGTATCGCGCCTTTCTCTCCTCCATCAAATTTTTTATCACAATAGCCACCTCAAAGAATCACTGCTATCACCTCCTTATCGTATTTTCGCCCGTCTAGATCACCTATGTAAATTACGTCCAATTCGATCATCTACTGTGTCTTACCAGACTTCCACACTACCATTGACATACTTGCCAACTCTCCCGAATTGTCCGGGAGCCTCCCGAATTTTGATCACATCTCCCGATTGTATGGACGCGACCTCAAATCTCCCGAAAAGTATCCGCCGTAGGTTTCTTTTCTTTTTTTATGACGTCTTATTGCTATAATCATCACGCGTGTGTCATTGCGAGTTACTCGAGAGTAGGTTTAGGTTACTCGGGTGGGTTTACCACGTGACAACTCAGAGCAGTAGCGTAAAACGAGGGTAGATTTTCAAACGCCAAGGTACGAAACCTCTACTCCTGAAGTTAGAGCGCATTTTGGAACATGGCTTATATGACCATGGGTGCGCTAGGCTTCAGTTGGCTTTGTCAGGTCGTCGAGTGAGGTGCGGAACGCCGAACTACTCTTCGTGTTTCCCCGAGTTTAGTTGGAACCACTGATCTGTTGGAAGGATTGATGGCACTTTCAAAAGCCAAAAAGAAGTACGTGCAAGTATTTCTGAGATCATACGTGACTGAGTTTCAGTGCTTTGTTGCTTCGCGGAAAGCTGACAAGTATGGATTCTGTACCAGTGTGCCTGTGATGTGTGAGCGTTTCGCACGGTGGCAAGCTTGACATCAAGATACTCATCGCTTCACGAAAGCATCAGAACCATGCTCGTGCCGTAGAAGGGCAGGGCATTACAGGCAGTTTACTCCAAAACAACTGCGCCCCCCCCCCCCCCCGCGGCGGTCTCCCGAATTTTTATGTTGCTAGGTTGGCAGGTATGCATTGACCATCGAGGATTGGAATTCACTACCTCATAACATTGTTTCTATTAATGATACTACTAAATTTGTTGAAGCCATTACCCTCTCTTTATCTAACCTACCTAGGTAGCTTACAGTGTTATAATTGTGCTTACTGTTCTATTTGTTTTCGTTCTATTGCCACCCTTTGTATAATGCCCCACGGGCCCTCAAGGAAAATAAATGATGATGTTTTGGAGTTTGTAGAGTCCCGTTCAACGCTTCCGCGGCCTCATTTTGCGAAATCCAAATTTCTGTTCAGCATCCGTTGATGATTGTACCGAATTTGTTCTGTGCAGTCTGCAAATTCTGTTCTCTTTTCTTTTCATTTCCACAGCCTCGGCATCGTGTATGCACGGGCCACTTGCTACGGGAGTCAAAAGAAGACTGGCCCCTCCCACAAGGTCCTCGTGGCATTTGAGCTGGACAGTGGTGCAGTCGCCGGTGCAGCCTGTGCCTGCCCCGCTGGGACAAGCGGCACATGCAACCATATTCTGGCTACACTACGCCTGTTGGTCCTTTTGAAACGGAAGGGCTTCGAGGAGGCACCACCGGAGCTCTCCCGCACGGAGCTCCCTCCGCAGGGGAAGCGCCCCCGAGGTGAAGGCGCTCGGCCGAGTTTCCAAGATGCAGAGTGGGGAAGCCCTTGTGAAAGCGGCGTGCCTGTTCCCGTGCCGGTTCGGTTTTTTGATGCTCGTGCCAGGAGAGAGGAAGAGCAGCGGCAACTAGACTCCTTCCACAAGCTTGGAGAAAGTCTCGCGAGGCTGGGGAATCACTCCTTCGCCGCTGCCCTGCTAGCTGCCAAGGGGCCTTTTGTTGAAACAAAACTTGGCCTCGCTCATGTTGGTTCGCCACTGTCGTACCAGCAGGCGAAGCTGGCATCGAGTTTCCAGACACAAGTCTCGCCCAACATTTCTATGGGAAGCGGCACCCTCAACCCAGTCCCAGAGACGTTTCTCTCTGATGGAGCTTCGCCACATGCTTTTGCAGACAATTTCAATGTCGGTGAATGAAGTGTGTTGAAGGTAAGTGTTGCTTAAGGATAACATTTTAACATTCTTTCCTTTATTTTTTGGCCACACTAACAGGCATTTATTTTAACACTGTTTGTTGTTCGTAGCTTCGTGACATTGCAGCCTTAAATAAGTGTAACTCTGGGGAGCTATAATATGCATTGTGACGTGCAACGTTGAGCCAATAAAAGGCAGCTGCTGGAGGGTCACGCAATGACTGGTCCCCGTGGGAAGAAGATGCAGAGGTGGTTAGAGTGACAATGATGCTGGTCGAGAGCTGTGCGTCCTGCCAGCACGGAGTGTTTTTCTTTATTGTGGTCTTTTGCATGCAGTCGTGAACTCACTCCGATTTGTTACAAGTTGTGAAGGTGCGGGGTAGCAACCCAACCCGTAAGGACACCCCGATGACAAAGCGACAATGAAAATGTAATTGCGAGAGGCGAACGGCGGTTTCCTGCTGGGACAAGGACATCAACGATGCGGCGTCGATGGCAGCATCGTGGAGTCACGCTCTTATACCCTTGTTACACAGGCGCTTTCAACTGCCATTGAGTCAACGACAGTTGACTCAATCGCGATCGGCCGGAGTTACACGGCGGCGCCCACTGTCATCGAGCCGCTAATGACAGTTGAGTTCAACTGAGCTCCCCTACCTCAGTTCAACTGAACGGACTTCCCCAACGGAGGTAAAATGGCGCCTGTCCGCGGGACCGCTGCCGCCGACCATCGTTTCCGAGGCACTTACTGTTTCGGAATGCAGGGGGAGGCATCTAAAAAGAATCGTAGCAGCAAAATATCCGGGAAGGAACAGATTTAGGCGTCCGAGCTGCCGCTAAAACGATCCCGGCTTGCCGGCAGGCCACCAAACGAGTGAAGGTGGCGGCGGGACTAGCTGTGTGAATGGACAAATAGTAATAAGTGCACCCATCGTAGCGGGCGGTAGCTTGCTCCACCTAGCTTAAAATATGCGCAACTGAGCCCTGAATCTGCTTTGGTACTGGTGTAAACGGCGCTAACAAGCAACAAGGTATTGAACATAATGTAGGATATTCTTATAATAAATAAAATATGTTTCTTCGAGTAAATTACTTTAACAATTAGACTGATCACGTGGCACAAGAACTAGTTTCGTTTTAGCTTCAACTGGGTTCTGGAGAGCCGTGTAGCACCATCTCAGTTCAGTTCAGTTCAATCACAGTTGGGGCCGATAACTGTGATTGAACTCAACGACAGTTCAAAGCGCCCGTGTAACTAGGGTATTAGTTGACAGCTGCGTCTGACATAGGATAGTGCTGGCCATGGGGACCACGGCTTCGCGATGAATGAGCGACATCTCCTTGTTATCATCTGGCTGGCGGCCATCATCGGCACGGTGCTCGACGGGGACGTCGGGACGTAGCAAGAGCGGTCGCTGACTGCCCAAGCAAGGCAACATCGTTCCCCAACAGAGCTGCGTGCGGTATGCCGTCAAACCCCATTCCTATTTCAAAGGTGGCGGCAAGCCCGGTTATTCTCTGTTCTGACCCACGCCAGTGAAAAAGGACCTTGGTTACGGACATGACGAAATGGTCCCAGAAGTTCTGGGCGAATGGATATAGGCATGCTGCTCAGGAGTCCGATGATCCAAGTCATGGTGGAAATTTACTTCCCGAATCTTCACGATGACCCGCGGTGGGCACTGCCTATAAATCCCACCCTCTCAAATTACTTTTGTAGAGAAATGGTTCAGCCATGAATTTGAGGTGGAAAACACCTTATCATGACCTCCAGGAGCGCATGCGAGGAATTAACGGAGAACTGGGTGCAGAATGGACCTTTGACAGTTGGGGTGGCATCTCTGTGGGAAACGAGTGCCTGCAGAATCTACCACCATTGTGTTCATTGGATAAAGCCAACTGGCACGAGCGATCCTTGGTGATGTGGGTTGGAGTGGCAGAGAAGTGTCGTGGTGAATCAACGAGAGCCGTGTGAAAGGCTCAAACATTTTGTTTAGGTTTATTGTGTTGTAGATGGCGTTAATTATTTGGTTCCCTGTATTTGTACAGGCAGCGTCGGTGTGCTCAAACTAAGGTGTTAATAGTTGTAACTGAACAATGTTCATCCCCCCCGAGTTAATTGTTACGACATGTTTTGTGTAGAGGTTTTCAGTGCAGACATTGCAAGTTTTGAGTATACATTGATATTGCAAATTTTGATTGTAAATATCCTGATGGTTGTGATTGTAAATTCTTGCTTGTATGTGCAAATTGTAAGTGTGGAATTAGTTGAGATGATGCATTTTGAACTGTGTGTGGGTTATGACTGAGTGTTTCCAAGCCTTCCTAATGTAATATACAAGTTTAATCCATTGAATATTGTGCATGTGTAATACTTTTGGTACAAGTCAAAGAGCTTATACTGAGAATGGGACCTCTTAGCTAAAAGGGGAGGAATATGTAACGTGCAACGTTGCACCAATAAGACAGCTGCTGGCAGGGCGTGTGACGACCGGTCCCCGGGTGAAGACGAGACAAAAGTGGTTAGAGCGAAAACAGTGCTGGTTGAGAGGTGTGTGTCCCACCAGCGCAATGCGTTTTCCTTTGTTGTGGCCTTTTGCGTGCTGTTGTGAACTCACATTGATTCAGTATACAGCTGTAGAGCCTTGTTTTGCAATATAAAAAAATGACATGAAACTCAAATGTAAAAGCAGCTGCAATGCATGCAAAAGGTAGATGGAGAAGGAACGCACAAGTGCAGAATACTTATTAAACCGTTTCACGGTAAGATGAGGAAAAGATTTGCAACTGTATTTTATGAGAAACAGTGGGTTTTTAGAATGTTTCAGTACGAAGGTGGCATCTGCTTTCCTGGCATGCTTTGCTTCATTCCATGCCAAACGCCGAATGTTCACATTCAGATTTCTTTAGTTGACAATGCCCCTGCTCAGCTTTGGAAGTATATACTGAGGCAATTTTGTCATTTGTTAACATGTGCATCGCATGACTGTAACATAGGCAGTACAAGTGGGCAGTGGAAAGTGTATAGAGAGCAACCACAGCCCTTAAACAACTTCTCCATTGAACTAACAAAGAAGAAACTGCTCAAATTTTGTGTTGTTTGCTTTTATTTCTTGCAGAAAATTCAGGAGTCCCCAGAAGCCAGAGAGCTGGAAGTGAACTCCAGGCACAGAGCACACGCTGGCAGGAAGCTCGGTTGAACCGGTTGACTTTCAGGAGAGACAAGTGCATTGAGAGAGAGGCTTGTGCTACTTGTTTGATCCAAAAACCTCTTGCGTTCGAGCAGTACAGTCCAAACTAAAAAATAAAAATGCGGCATGCGAGCGCTGCAGTGTCTACACGAGAAGTTGCAGCCAACACAGCATTTTGCTTTAGCATTATGGGCCAATGGTGCATCCCAGTTGCTCATGGCTAGGGGCCAGCCCTGACAGCCTGGTGTATGACCCTGAGGAGTTAACATATGGGGGCCTTGAAGTTACATGCTACTACATATGGGGCCCTTGAAGTTAAGTGCCCCTACTCCTTAAAAAAACACTGAAAAAAAAAAAATTTAAGCAGTGGTTGGGACACGCATGTGAAAAAATAAATTTTACGCAAAAATATTTTTTTTAGCAATATTGACGGCGCGAGATTTATTTTAAATTCTGCGCGCAAAGTTCATGGCGTCACGGAATGGTCATACACTCTTTCCACCTCAACGAGATGGCCAAGCCGATCTACCTCCTCCACGTGTCCGAAATGCTTAGAGAAAAAGCAAGTGGAAAGGAGGTGACTATTGACTAAATCGTGTCTCGCGCCATCTGCTCTAAAAAAAAAAAAAAAATTTTTACGAGACCATTCCTTTTAGCGCTCTCTGGGCGGCACCATTTTGTTCGACCGCAGCGCCCTCTCCATACATCCGGGAAATTCGGCGGGGTAAAACGAGAGAGGGCACGCGCCCGACTACTCTAGCAGACGACAAACCGGGAGGTTGCCGTTCTCCAGCTTTGAGCTGTATCGGCGGGCTGTACGGAACACCGAACTCTCGCTCGTGGCTGCCGTTGTGAAGTGGTTCCCGTTCTTAGAATAGTTATGTCTACTCCAAAATCATCCTACAGCTCTCTGTTGTTCTATTTCTGTAAATGATCAACTAGCATATCTTTTTTCCGTTACTTAAATAGCAGTTTAGTCAGCCGGCAGTACTACCCTCAACTACTGCGTGTATTGCGGCAGGAGAGCACGTTTTTATTTATTATTTCAGACTTCCACTCATGGTCGCTAAAGGCCTACACCAGTACGAACTTTGCATAGTAAAAAAGGTACAGCAACCGGATTTACTCTTCGCCAGAGAGACCGGCCAATCTGACACAGTTTTCCCTATTTTTTTTTTTATTTGCACGCAGGTAACAGCGCAATTGGACCCTGTGAGTCTTTTTTATCTAGCATAGTATTACACGACAACTGGCATACCAAAATCTGCTCACCTGCGCTTAAAAGTTCCAAAATGACGCGATTTTAAACAGTTTGCACGCCAGCCGGGCGCTAGCTACAGCCCACTTGGCGGAGCGGACGACATGCGGAGTGAGAAGGGGAGTGCATTTTTTTTTTCTCTTTTACCCTCTCTGCTATGACCCCAATGGAACGGTCTAAATTGTTCTAAAACAAACATTTTTTTTTCTTTTTAGTGTTATTTTAAGAGACACGGAACCAGACTTTGCGATGCCTTGGGAGTTCTACTTACCGTAAAATATCGAGCAAGCGCCCACTCAAATTATGAAGATAATCGCGAAAATTGAGGAATGAGCGCTTGTTAGGTCATTAATTTTACCTATATACCTACTGTGCATATTTTTTCAGATGTTGCAAAATTTTGGGGTGGGCACTTAGTAGGGAATGGGCGGATGCTCGGTATTTTACGGTAAGCTTCAGTGAAAATGGTGAGCCATGTCTTGTCAGAGACCACCCGCACTCTGCTGAAATGCTGGGGCGGATGGCTCTAACTCAGTGGTCTCAAACTCATTTGAGTGTGGGGGCCAGATATCGAACACCTGAAATGTCGAGGGCCAACGTAAGACACGGGGGTGGGGGAGGGGGGGGGGTGGGGTAGACCTCGTGCTTTTTTGCTTTTTGTAAACTCGAAGTCTTGCCAGTGACATCTACTTTGGGCCTTGACCAGATGTGACAAGAATAAAAATGGCACAGCTCCGCCAACGTCCTGGCATTTTTATTAGAACAAGTACACTGTATTGACCAAGCTCGACATGTTTCTAAAAACAATCAGTTAATATGACAGTTGTTGTTTTTCTGATTATTGTTACTACAACACACGAACAAATTACTTGCCTTTTAATGGTGAAATGTTTTTGAAGGTGAGAATCCCGAGCTCGTAGCTTTCTTTGCCAGTTGCTCCTGCTGATCGAGAGTTCGCGCAGTCGAAATGCATCCTTCAGTGAATAGCTTGCGCTTGCTGGCTTGTAGCGGAATTATTGTACATTACAAAAAGCTGGGAAGCAAAATATAAAGCGAAACAAAGGGCAAATGAACACAGATAGGTATAAACTATGTGAATACGTTAAACGAGCGTGGCTGCTTTTCGAGCGAAAATGAATCGGCGAGATGAGATCATGATGGCGCATGCGCTCGAGACGTTGGGACCGGGACTCGTAGCAGGTTGCCTGCTGGCCGCGTCCCAGCGAGTCGCGGGCCGCATGCGGCCCGCGGGCCGCGTGTTTGAGACCCCTGCTCTAACTGAATGCCAGTGCGCCGATTTTGTTGCGCGATCAGAAAATTGGATCATTGCCATCAAGCGCATTCAGTTCAACGAAGAAGGGTGGCTTTGTGTGAAGTCAAAGGTGGACACTTTTTTTTTCGAGCATATGTTGCCTTACAATGTTAAAAAGTTCACTCCTTAGTCCTGCGTGCAAAAACAAAGGTTAAGGCCACCCCGAAATGTTAATGAAAATGCAGCTATTGAAATACCTTTGGTTCAAACAGCATGTATTTGAACTATTGCGAAAATGTTTTAACCCCTTAGCCATCTTTTTTTTTTTTCTGACAGTTTCTTTTCTAAATTGATTTTTAAATTTTTTATTGCATGTGTCTGTATTACTGGTCACCATATTTTTACGTGTACAATAAAAAGAAGAAAACATGTGCTGCCATCTCTCGGCTGCTTTGCAAACTAAGCTCTGAACAAGCCTGGGTCATCCTAAACGGCCAAGGAGTGAGCGAGGGTGCACAGACAAGCTACACTCGTCCAAAACGGTGGAGGGGTTAAAAGTGTCAAGCTTTGCCTTAATCTCCATCTGTTTTCTTGTAATTCATTTTTTCTCCCGTCGAGATTAACATTGTTTCTGGCACAAAAAATACTACCGCAAATTATTGAGCATTCACCCATTCCACAGTAAGCGTCCTAATCAATTTTGTAACATTTAGAAAGTCTGCTAAAGGCATATGGATGTCCTAGCAAGTGCCCATCTGCCAGTTTTTCGTGATTAGCTCTAAATTTTGAGTGAGCGCTTGCTCGGGATTGTGCAAAACGAAAGTTTCAAGCCTGATGTCTTAAAGGGCAACTCCGCTCAATTCCGAAAAATTTAGGCTTAGATGTGATTTCATTTCCTAAAGCGCTACTAAACAGCTTACGTCTTCGGATTCGCGAAATGTGGAATAATATTTGTGTAATCTTAATTTAAACATCAGCTGATACCTAAACCGAAACTTCGGTTGCGTCAAGCAACATTGGCCTCGTGTCGTCAAAGTCATGGCCACGTCACGTCGAAACACGTGGTCTTGTGACGTTTGTGGGGGCGAGGTACAGGACACGTGACGCGGGCAGGTCGCTTCGCATGGCGTGAACGGTGATGGCCCGTGAGAGAGGGGGAAGGGGAGAAGACGAAAGAGGAGTGGGGGAGCGGAGAAACCGGACATGGGGAACAAGTGCGGTCTAGCCAAGGAGGTTATAATGGGCAGGAGGTGGCGTCCCTATCCCCAATGCATGGAGCGAAGTGTAACGGAAGTAGGCGTGGCCACGAGCCGCGACGAGCATTTCTTGACCAATGGGAAGCCTAGTGAGTGGGCGCCGCCATTAATTTCGGTGCAAACAACCGCGTTGCGATGACATTTCCGTGGCAACGCGATTGTGTGCACCGAAAGTAATGGCGGCACCCACTGTTATTTGAAACAGCGCTTAACGGGAGACTTTTAAACCGGTATGGTCGGAATTGGATGAGATTATTATAGGGAGTATTCACTGGGCGCCATATTTGTGGGTGATGTCTAGAGCGCATGCTCTGAACGAGCCCACATTAATAGGCTGCTAATACCGGCAATCTTGATGGTGCGGAATGCACGTTGCAAAAGAACTGCGGAAGCTCGCCGTCAGCACGCGCTCAGCAGCCGCGCACACGGATATTGCCGCCAGTGAATACTCCCTATAAACGAACGCCTGGTTGCCCAGCAGAAAGTAAGTGACTAGAGCTGAGACGCTCTAGACGACGCACCGACTGAATCGGTGTCGAACAGGCCAGATTTCGAGCCCAACACTTGCCTGACCAGTAGGACTAAGAAGTCGGCGTGTAGCGGACGCTCTCGACACCGCGCGACCGCGCCTAGAGCGGCGTCTCGAACGAGTCGTCGTAGCGCGGCTTTGGAAAGCGATCGCGAGTCAGTCATCGTAGGCACGAACGCTGAGAAGGGCATCGCGGGTTGAGAAAGCCGTACAAATTCTGCTTCGAGAAGATGTTGGTTTCACTCCGCCGTGTTGAGTATTCGGGTTCGCATCGAAACATCTTTTGGTGCGCCGATCGAATCGAAAGCCAGCCGCGACAGCGAGCAGACGAAGCAGACCGCAGGCACGGAGCAGACGTAGCCTAAGCCTAACGACCGAGCGGAGAGCAGACGATGGGAGCATGGTTGAATTTAGTTTGGATGAGAGAGCGTCGGTGCGCGGGGCAGTCTGGGATTGGGTTGTTCTTCCGGCGTCGCTGGGTATGACGTCATGCCGGGTCCTGCCTATTTAAACGTCCTTGGGTCTAGCATAGACAGACCGATAAGCGCGCAGGGCAGTGCAAACTAGCGCATCCGCGTTACGGTGATCACGTGGACGCCGTTGAGCCAACACCGGGAGGAGAAACTCATGACGTTATCGTTCAATTTCGCTCTCAGAAGTAAAAACAAACAAAACGTGAGAATGACGTAGACATTCCTTTGACGTAGTGGCTCAATGTTGGCTGCTCCAGCTCCGTGGCGTTGACTACGCTGATGATTGCGCCTCATGTCGCAGGCTAGAGTTGACAGATTTCGGCGACTTGGCTCATTTGAAAGTTTGCTGGCCAGTTAATTAAAAATATAGACGGAATTAGATCGTAATATTTGACATGTGGTCTTCCTATATGATACTGAAGAGGGCTGCATAGTCTTCTAAATATCAAAAATGAAGCGGAGTTGCCCTTTAAAGGACACATGCAAAGAAAAAAACATGTTTTTTAAACAGCTTTGATGGAAAAAGGATATCATAAAACGATTTTACAACGAAGACAAAAAAAGTTTAGAGCTATATTTACGGCGCTACACGAATTTGTAGTTGGCGCCCGCCGGAGCCGCCGCTGGTCACGTGGTAGGCCCGCGCGCCGCCGCCCTGCGTCGCCGGCGCCGCAAAGCTAAGCCGCCGCCGCACGCTGAGCATTGTACGACGCCGCTTCAACGCGTTTCTCCACGCCGCCGTCGCCGCCGCCGCACAAGTTCGTGTGCTTCGGGGCGCCGCCGCCGTCATATGACCGGCGCACAGGTCAATCACGTCTGCTTGCGCTTTTTCAGGAGTTTCCTTTGGGCTCTAAAAGTTACTTATTAATCTTAGTTTTTTATTATACTTCAAACAAAGATGAATAAGTTACTTTTAGAGGCCATAGGAAGCTTCCGAAAGAGCGCAAGCACCACGTGACAAATATGGGCCCGTCACGTGATAAATAAGGGCCACTTTTCTGCGGCGCCCGCGGGCGCCAACTACAAATTCGTATAGCGCCGTAAATATAGCTCTAAATTTTTTTTCTTCGTTGTAAAATCGTTTTATGATATCCTTTTTCCATCTAAGCTGTTAAAAAAAAAATTTTTTTTTCTTTGCATGTGTCCTAAGTCTGTTGGGTTGCTCTTGCCTTTTGATTATCTGCACATTTTAAAAACGTTTTTCAGGAAAAAATTTTTTTTTCTTTGTAGTGCTTTAATACAAACATTTGTGCAGCATTCGGCCTTTCTTTTTTTTTTTAAATGTGAAAAGGTCATTCAAGAAGGATAATGGATGTGTTTGATTGTAATTAGTCTTGTATGTGACTGTTTCGAGAGCAAAAAATACAGACTACAGCAACACTTTTGTCTCTTTATTACAAGCTTTTTTGATACCTTTAGGCTGCAGAGGGCATTACATATGGGTGGTGCAAAGCAATGAAGAACGAGCAGAGAACGACATAGAATATATCGCAGAATGAAGAAATGCATACAACACCAAAACTGTGGACTATACTTGGGGAGTTGTTTTTCTTTTTAAAATGAGCCAAATGCAAAAATCGAAACTAAGCCAATTTTGTGCCAATTCCAGGCATATGTTGGCACAGATAGTTTTCAAAAAGCCGTGAAACTGGAATAGGCATTCAAGTGTTCCTAGAACTTCTCCAGCTTTGCCTCTGATAAACACTGGTATAGCACAACGGGGACGTGTTCATTCAAAAAGTGGGAGTAGCGTCTGATCGTGTCTGGCCCCGACTCTCGGCGAGATGTATCTCGGTGGTAGACCAAGGCATCCAGCAACATCCGAGAAACAAATCTATGGACTGCAACATGTTTAGGTATGTGGATGATTATCTAATCATAACGACTCAACTCTGGCAGCTTGTCATCGAAGCATTTAGCGCTTTGCCTGTACATCCGACATTCAGAAGGGAAGAACCCACGGGAGGCGAATTGCAGTTTCTGGAGGTTCGCCTCAAATCTTCCAAAATGATTATGCTGGTCGTTCCAGCAGCAAACAACAAAGCCGCGGTGCTTCCATTCTCAAGCGCATGCTCGAGAAAACATAAAAACCGGCATCGTTGGGTGCCTGCTCCCCTTGGCGTGCACCAAATCTTGCGCCCATTAACGGGAGGCCAGCATACACCAATAGTGCGCGCGTCTTCTGAGGGCGGGCTACTTCGCCCACCACAAGAAGACCGGCTTGCATTCCGTACATTCGTGCGACATCCCACCACTGAAAGCGCTCGCCTCCGAATTCGACACAAAAAGTGGTTTTCACGCGCAAATTTAGGCTTGGCGACGTAGGCAAGACCGTGAGCAGAGAGGGACAACCCTCCTCCCGTCCACCTAGCTGCACCAAAAAACATGCAAGTTCACCGTCTGCAAGGCGGACTAATGTGTATGCGACCCCCCCCCCCCGGTCCTGCGGGGCAGAGATTCCCAACACCCGGTTGCCACTGACAAGAGAAAATGTCATGGCAGTGCACCTAATTTCGCCGCTGCAACCCTGGGGGGCCACCACGAGCGCGTCTGGCAAGAAATAATCGAGACTAGGGCTGGGCAATTGATCGATTAACCGTCCGATTAATCGATTAAGGCTTTACTCGTGATCAAATGTATTAACCAGTTAATCGTTTTTTTAATTGGTACTCAAAAAGAAGTCAACTGGACGCACGCATGGCTCTATCCTGGACGACCTGCCCAAACTAGGGGTGACTCATGCCCCCCCCCCCCCCCCCCCCCCCCTTAGGGAATGAATGAATAAAGACTTTATTTGACCTAAAGGAAGATGGATTCCGAAGTCTCTCAATGATGCGTGGCGTGTATCCGGTTGTTCTGTCCCGAGCGGTTTACCATTCCCAGCAAGGTGCTATGAGCAAGGCTCAATTCTCGCGCTTGTGAAGCGTCACGTGTTCGAGGATATACATTACAGTTCTGCCGAGGCCAGATGAACAAGCCGGGCCCGCAATTGATCCCCGCGCGACCGTGAAACTTCGCGTGTTGAGGATCTATTACACATTCTGCCCAGGCAAGACAAACAAGCAGAAAAACAAGCTGGGAAGCTAACAACGCCATGGTTACTTGTTCCAGCATTCGGCCTGTAAAAACGGACGAGTTCACGAGTATGGAAGGCAATCTCGCTGGAAAGTTTGGGTTTAAAGTGAACTCCAGCGGTGAAGTTTTTAACTCGAAGGAAGTCCCTGCATCATCTGCAAAAAGCCGTTTTCGTACAGTGGAAGCGTACGTTCGCTTCAGTATCACATACGAGCGAAGCACCCATGTACACATCACGACACTGTTAGCGCGAACACGACATCGGCGCATTTTCGCACTTTACTTCTAAATAGCATTAGCGAGCACGAAATGTTATCGCTCACATTATAGAACTAAATGAGCTCTTTCCGTACCAATAATAACTTGGACGACATCCCTTGGTTTCAAAAAGAAAAACTGGAAAAACCGGCGATCGCTTTTTCGCGCTAACAGTGTCGCGCTCTGTACGCCGCTGCAGCAAGTACCATCCGCCAAAACGCAGACAACAATCAACGCCTTTTCATCGAGGCCCCTTTCTCTGAAAAAAGAAGAAAGCATCGCCCAAGCCCTACAAGCCCTGACTTCTTGTCTTCCTGTCGGAGAATGTGGACAAACTTCTGGAGCAAAAATATGTGAGTCTTTGAATCGTTAAACATGTATCCTCAATAGGCCATATGCAAAAGTCCTTGCCAGATATCAACATCATGCCATTAGGAGCAGCCATATTGGGGGGTTTATCACATCTTCCAGTTGTGGACGAGGCGCATCTGCATTTAACTCGGTTTTCATGATATTAGTGCGGTTTATTTGTACATTCAACTGGTTGCTGGTTAGTTTCGGTTCAAAGAAGAAAAGAAAGACGACCGCAAAATTCTGGAAAAGGAATTGCCAGCAACGAGGTCGCAAGACTCGTCACTCAAGCAGTGAACTGGGCCATCCAGGTCAATGAACGGTATTTCTCGAAGACGTTCTGTGACGGGTTCGTACTGGACTTGCAGCAGGTAATGATATTTTAGTTCTACGACTTCCACTTTGCCGGGACTATTGTTTCTCGGGCGAAACCATCGGTACGGCAACGCCCCAATTTGGTGGAAATCTGATAATTATCATGAATACACTAGATGGCGCTTCTTTTCGCATATGGTCTATTCTAAATGTCCTTTGCGCCATGTAACAGAGAGTAAAATAAGTATTCAAAGGCAAGACGAGTTGTTGCATTCTTTTTAATATATTATTTATAAAAATCAACGCAACCAATTAATAGAATAATTAATCGATTAAAGGCGGCGATTGATCAGGTTAAAATTTTTAATCGACGCCCAGCCCTAACTGAGACCTTTCGGATGGCGACAAGCCCGCAAAACGTACTCCATCAATCTCTCTGTCACAAAAGGAGTTGGCTTTTCCAAGACTGATGATGGACGTCGATGGCGACGAACACGGCAAGGCGACGAGCTCACCAGCAGAGGTGGCTACGCAGACCCCCTTCTTCCCGTCCGCATTCCCTTACCCCTCCTTTCTTCCTCTTGGAAGCTTCCTTGCAATCCTCTTGCCTTCGCCCTTGTTCTCTCTTGCGGCCCTTATCAGATCTGGAGGCACCGCCACCTTCAGTGTGCAAAACGTTGCATCCATTGTCGCCTGGGTTTAGAAAGTATAGCAAGGTCACCCTGCCTTCATATCTTGGCAACCCAGTGTGGAGCATGATTTCTTCGTTGTAGTCCATTAAACGTTCAATGGTAAAACTAGATGTGTTTTCTTTTTCTTCGGCAACTTGGAACGCCAGACTCATTTGCTGCTCGGAGCTCACAAACTGTAGCCATCGCTGATCCCAGCTGTTCTCTGAGACTACTGCACTCGTCGCAAAGTTTAGTGATTTCTTTCTCTTGCTCTTTGAAAGTGGTCACAAGACGTCCCAAAGCTGCACATGAGGAGTCCAGTCCAGCAGATTCCAATGAGCTTTCCCTTGGAGCTTCCATGTCAATGGTAATAGAGAAAACTGCATCCTCCTCTACAGTGTCGTTGCAGCTGTCAGCTGGTTCTGGCATTTGTAGTTCCTGATCCGGTGGTTCGACAGCTTTTCTGAGTGGTGGTCGTGTGTGCTGCCTCGGCAGCTTCCGAACATTGTGCTGCTTGCTGGAGCTAAATACTGACGGCACTGCTGAGTCTCGGGGAAGCTTATGGCCGCTCGCTACACCAGGTACAATGTCACACTCTCGAAAATGTTTGGAGCATACCTTGGTGTACTTCGTCACTCTTAAATGAGCACATTCATCTCTCTTAATGGATATAACCCAGTTATTGCGGAGCTTTTCATTCTTGGGGAAACCATGAAAGGATACCTAAAGGAGATACAACAGAAAAAGTCAAGAGATGATCTCAACACTTTATGTGCAAAAGGACTTGTTGCTACACTAAAATGGGAAGGGGAGCAGATCCAACGCTATGCTACAGGTGACTATAAACTGACTTCTTCACACCTTTCCCGTGCTGGGGAATAACTAAGATATGTGAGCTTTGAACACTGGCAGCTGTTTCATCAGGAAGCAAAAACAGGAGTATGGTTTGCAGCAGTGGCGTAGTAACGGGGGGGGGGGGGGGGGGGGGGGGGGCCGTGGGCCCCGGGTATCAGGAGTCTCAGTCACGAGGGGGGGTGCCACTTATGGCGGCAATCCCCCCCGGCTTGACTGGTTCGTAAGTGGCAAAGAATGTGTAGAGGCATGAGGTCACCACTCTTCCATCACGAACGTGTCTGGTGCAGAGTCGCAAAACTGGCTTGGCTCGCGCAAAGTCATCGCGCACCGGCGGAAAAAAACAAGCGCGGAAAGTGCGGGAGCACTCGAGAAAGAGCTGTGCCCGGGCACGCCGAGCCAACGCCACCTAGTCTACGCCAAACCCAGTGCAACACGACGCTGGCTTGCGCCGACCACGGCCGGACTGCGCCGAGACAGCAAGAGAAGGCGCCAGACGAAGAAGAAAGAAATCACACGAAGGTCTTACACGAAGGGAGTCGCGGGGAGGGGGTAAACGTGTTGGGTAAACTCTCAACGTGTCGTCTCCCTCACCCCGGACTCGCACCCATGGCTGTCCACCCGTGCACGGCACCGCACCACGCGCCGAGGGGGAAGTGCCGAGAGGAGGTGCTGGCGAATGGCTTCTGCTCAGCAAGCTCCCTCGCTCTCTGACCCCGCCGTAAGTTCTAGAAGCGCGTCACTCGCCGTCGGGAGGCGGTCACAATGTAGTGTTCTGGCAAGTGAATTCGTAATGTTGTGACGGCGACGGCGTTTCCCTGTTGCCACAGCGTGCCATGACTGGAGACCGTCGAGCTTCCGGAAATCTGCGTGGACGGACTGGCTTCAGCGCCGCAGTGTACCGTATGCCAACGATTGTTTGATTGCATTACTTTCCATTTTAAGGCGTGCGGTTTAGAGGCTCGTTTTAGCGACAACATCTTGCCGAATTGCCTTGAAACTCTGTTTAGAGAAAATGGCGGCCGCCGGCATGCTGTTGCTTGCCGAATCGTTAGCGGTGAACCCTTGGCGGTGCACGCTCGAGCTTGATATTATATCATATTTTCCCGGAGCGATACCGAGGGTGACCACAAGGTCTGTTTGGAAGCCTAGCTTGCCGCCGCGTACAGACCGCATTTCTTTAAACTGAGCCTTCACGTTCTCTAAACCAGAGGTGTGCAAAGGGGGGTTGCAGGACGATGTCTGGGGGTCGCGGGGTATCAGGGAGCCGACGAGGTGCCGATGGCGCTTTGACACTGCTTCAAATATTTTACTGCCAAGTGCTACCCGCTTGTCTTTAAAGGGATACTGGAATGAAAATTGAAATTTGACTATCGTGTCCATAAATTAGTTGAATGTGACCTATAATACCCGTAAAGCGTTTCATTTGCACGAGAGCGCGTGCAAATGAAACGCTTAAAGGGACAATGAAGGCGATTTTATTTATTTTTTTAAATGGTGTTTTTAGGCTTCTTGGGAACCTGGCACGCTGCCCAATTTTTTGTAGACATTTGTGACGCGTATTTCTGTGCCTACAAAAGAACTGAAGAAACCGAAACTGAACTATCTCCATTCTCATTTCTGGGCCTCCGAAAAGAGGTGACGTAGGGAGTGACGCCAAGTGTGAATAGTCGGTATCGGTAGCTTTTAGGAGATCGAAACTGGTTACCGCGGTGGGTTATAGCACTGCGGTGGCGCGATCGTTTCGTCGGATCTGTCAACATGGACGACGATGCCACTCTCGCGAGCGAGTTCGGTTCGGGCTTCCGTTCAGTGACCTAACACCAACGGAACGGGAGTACGTGTGTGGCGTTCTTCGCTATCATCCGAGGCCGACGGTGACCGCCCAGCCGGCAACGCGGGGGCCCGCTGGCTCCGGGCAGCAAAGCTGTGAGCAACATTCGCACGGGCGAGACGAGAGCGGCGCGTTGCCGAAGGACAGGCCCTGTCCCTGTCCGACAGGGACGCGGGGGAAATGCCGAGGGGAAAGCGACAGCGACCTTGGAACCGGTTCCTCCGCGGGGGACGCTCCCCAAGAAGGAGAAAATAAACAGCACCATTTTCGCTTTCACCAGAGTCGGACGTCCACTCATTTCGTCGTCAAAGAACAAGAACGATTACTGGTCTTAGTCGACCGTTTGAACAGCCATCTACGGCGCACAAATTTGGCATGACTCATTAGCGCACCCAGAATTTTTGCCTGGGGGGGGGGGGGGGGGTTGTGAAATTTTGACAACCGATCGGAGGAGAGAGGGCTGGCCCGGGGGGGGGGGGGGTAATTTAATTTTTTTTATGTCCGTTTTTTTTTTTTCGTTTGCATGCGTCATTGCGAGATTTTATTTGCACTGCGCGAATTAATTTTAATCCCATCGACACGATTGCATTCCTTGGTATGTGCATTTATTTATCCAAAACCGTTGTTTTATGTTCATACAGAGGGAAGAGCAGTAACATTTTTGAATTTTTCCTACGTCGCACCCGCGTATAATCAGGCTGGTCTTTAAATGGTAAAACGTTGGGGAGAAGTAATTTTTGAGAAAATGGCTTTTCTGATATTTGGACATAGCCACCCAGCTCTATACAAAATATTATTGCTCTATCTAATTTTCAAATATGAAAACAAAAAAATGAAGTCTTAATTTTCTATGAACATTTGAAGGTAAACGTCCGGCAGCCCTCTGCCTGGTTTGGAATAGACATGAAACGAAAAATAGGGACTATAACCAAAAATTAAATTTTTGGTTAGTGTCCCTATTTTTCGCTTCATGTCTATGAAGATTCAGTACAAATGCACATATTTCAAGTGCTTTTTTCTCGCTTCACACTTCTTTCACAAGTCAGCGTTACCGTGACTGAGGATGTCTCGTCTGCAAAACTTTGTTGCTCAACATTACACCAGTGGAACGAGGTTACCTGTCATGCAAATAAGGCCCGACCTGTGTGCAAGCCATCCGAGCAACAGCGGTAACGCATAGGGACCAGTAACGGGACAACGGGAGGAAAAAACGTGGCCGAATCCGTGGCATCCTGTCCTAAACCTATTATTATTTTCAAGTTACAAAAATTATGAAAACAACATTCATGACTACAACCACTTCCACTCGAAATGTTCTCATTAGATTATTTGATTACTTGACACGAAACATAATTGAACGTCAATCCAAAAAATACCATTAATTTTCATTTTCTCTTTGTGTAACGTGATTATTGCGGCTCGTCGTTTTATTTAGTGTGCCAATTTTAACAAACGTAATAGAGTGGCTCTCAGCACTAGTTTGAGTAAATACACGTAAATCTAAGAAATAATAGGTTCTGGCAATCCAGTTAAGTAAAATATGCAAATCATATTCGCTTAAATAGTCTCAAGGAAGAGTCATAAAACGATTACGGCTTTGCTCCTGTTAGTCAACTCGCGGAGGAATAATAAAATACCCAAAGTCGAAAAAAAAGGATGCTCGTTGCGATTGAACATATTGCGACTTTTCTTTAACTCGTGCGCTCACGGTTTCTTAAAAATTTGAAACGTAGAAACTCTGACATAACTTGAACAAGAAAGAAAAACCAAGCAAGAAAGACATCCAAAAAGAGGGGTCATTTCTAAAATTCGCTAAAAGTTAAAATAAATCAATCCCAAACTTAACGTTGCTGATTTTAACTTTCAGGTCATTTTATTAGTTAGATGCAGCATACAATTTTAGACGTTATGGATATAAACTACAGAGTGACCAAGATTCGCGAAAAAAAAAAAATCTAGTCACACTTACTGACAGTGACTTTCCAACGTAGATGCCCAAGTCATTTGGGTAAGTCGCTGCAAAAACTGGAAGACGCTGGGCAGAGACGGATCGGTCAGAGAGTAAGGATGAGGGCGTCTGTTGAATGATCCACTTTTCAATGCTGGCAGTCATATATTCCGATGGTGATGCATCCGTTGGCTCCAAATCGCGATGTTTTTAAGGGAAGTAGTAGGTAAGCACTGAATTTGGCTGGCGCTTCAATGAGGCGGCCTTGGGGATATAGGTCATCGCGGACTTTTGAATTCGCACACCGATCGGTCTTAGAATTAGTTGTTAGACTTGCACTGTGGAATGGGTGCACAATGAGCAGTACCAGTAGAGAAGATGCTCTAAGAAAGATAAAAATCGGCAGTTTGTTGTGTAGCTCGAAGCCCGGATGTCACTGCTGATGTGAGGGGGTGGCGCACCGAATTCTATCGCTTCTGTGAAGTGCACGAAAAGACGGCCTGGCGGAAAGGAAGAAATAAATAGAAAGATAAAGAACGAGACAGAAAAGGGAAAGAGAAAGCGTAAGAAATGCACAGCAAGAGAGAGAGAGAGAGAGAGAAACGTGAAGAGAACACGGAAGAAAATCTTTACGCCTCCTCCCTCTCTGGGGACGGCCAACAAATCATTTTAAAACACCCAACAGAGCCACAGCCTACAGGGTGGCCCCTGTCCAATAGCCAATTGCAAAGGACACAAAGTGACAGTTAGGTAAAGACTTATTATTCCTTTTTTCTTTTTTTTTTGCTGTCGCTCTCAGGGGCGCTTCGAGCGGGCGTCTGCCTAATTGGAAAGCACGGGATGCATGGGAGGCTGCCGGGTGTGGTCTCGAGTCGTAAACCATACCAAACATATCGGCTTTGGGTTCATTGTGTGAGCGGGCCGGGGTCGTGGGAGCGCCCATCTCCACGGCACTTTCTTGAGATGTCCGTCGAGGAGAGCGTGGGGTCTTTTGTGTTTTATTTTGGTTGTCCGTTTAAGAGAGCGTGTTGTTGTTCTGCTCGTATGCTTTTATGACCGACCGTCTGCCAGAAGGAAAATAGTGTGGGAATCTAGGATCCTGTTTGGTTTTGGAGGATGGAAAGTGCCGGGCGGCGACGTCTGGTCACGCCCAACACTGTCAATGTGCTATGTTAAATAAATCTATCTAAGTTAAAGTTTAATACCACCCGACTGAACTTCACTTCGCAAGGAGTTCGTCATCAGGCCCCTTGTTGCAAGTGGCCGAACACTGTCTACATCAACGACCTTCATAACTGTGACACTCCCGTATCCTCGGTAGTACAACCGGCCAGAGCCTGCTCGGCGCCACGCCAAGTCCGTTCACGACAACTACTTCGCACCTTCGTAGTTTCGCTAGTGCTCCAGTCCGCCGTCCCGACGGCACCCAGCCGCGGCCCCTCGGCAGTCACAATAGGTTGGGAGAGGAGGCACCGGGGACCAGCCTATCTCCGAAATCCAAATCCTTCAAACCCCTCACAAAGCAGGCCCGCCGTAGAAAAGACAGGACCCCCACGAAGACTAGCTAAGTCGGCGAAGGCCACACGCGCGAAGCGCGCTGAACTGAACTTATCACCTTCAAGAACATTTCCTGCAAAAATTCGCAGTAAATGTATAACTCGATCCTAGATGGTTCGAAATGTGATGACGCACGCAGTCCATGCAATCAATTCATATAGAATCCTTCTGAAAAACCTTTTGGAAACAAATATGAAAGTTTGTGTGTAACGCATATCTCAGCTTTTTTTATACAGCATTCCAGACTACCCGTGCTACACAAAAATGAGAAAGCGTTATAATAACCTAAAGTGTGGAGGCTTTTTCTCTAACAGATGGAGACAGAATGCGATTCAAAAACGACACAGCGGTTAACTGCGTCCCGGTTCGTCTTTTGGGGGAGCTTATTTCCTCAAATAAGAAACATGTCTGAACATAGAATTAAAGGGAAGATGAGGCACTTCTGCATTTGAGAAAAAGCGCTTGAATTGCGTTCATTTTGCCGTTAAATTAACAGATATCACAATTATATTTCAATGCAACGCACCGGAGAGCCATACGAGCAATTTCAAAATAGGGCTGAAGCCCCGCATCCCTAGCCTTGGGCAGCCAAAAGATCCGTCGATGACGTCACGTTCAGCGACTTTCTTTCGCGTTTTCTTGCGTTTAAAGGGGCCATGAAACGAATTTTGGGCTGGGATAAATGATTCTAAATTGGGACTTTATTAATCGCATATCGTTTAGTTGGCGAGAAGAAAGAGGGTAGAGTCAAAAGCCAGTTTTTCGGTACGAACACTTAAAAATATAGCGGACTATTTTGCACCTTCTTTCCTTCGAAAGCTCTCCGCCTTTTCACTATGATACATCCGCGGTTCCCAAAGCGCGTCAGCGGTGCCAAACTGACGTCAGCCGAGCCCAGCTCACGCATTGGACACGAGAACTGCGTCACTCGGACGTATGCGCTCGTCAACAATGAATCCGTCGACGAATATTTGGATTCCCGTTCGTGGCCAATGAGTGCCCTGACGGAACTTATCGTCACTGGCGAATGACAAGTTCTGTGGTGTGCATAAAAGGCACGATGGAAGCTAGGAGTCATCGCACCGGTGCCGAAGAATGTCATGACGACGTGATTTCACATTTCACATTTGAGTTGAGGATTAAAGCTAAGGAGGAAGAAGTAGGAAAATCGTTTCATGACCCCTTTAACAATACTTGCGCAGCAAATGGTTTGAGTATTCGGGTTCACGGGGTAAAGATACACTAGAATTCACTTTTAACTCATTTTTTTTAAGAAGCTCCCTAGCTTCCCTTTAATAATGATTTTATATCTCCTACAGTAGATGGAGAAATTCAATGAAAATAAAATATACGAATGTACACACCGCGACACCGGCGGTATTTCATTTTGCTCAAACAGCGTGTCGAGGGACGCAACATTTTAACACCTAGGGTGGGGCCCGAGATGAGCCCGTTTTACCGTATAAGTAATTGCGAAAATAGTGTAATTTGTTAATGTACTTACGATAAAAAAAATCCGGAACTGACTCCTTCGTACTAACTGTGACGCTGTTTGCATCATCGTCAATGCAACGGGGGCGAAGGGGTTCCGATTGACCGCTACAGAACGCTGGGGGGGGGGGGGGGGGGGAAGGTTAGAACCTTCAACCTCGCCCCCCCCCCCCCCCCCCCCCCCCCCCAACCACCACCCTCCCGTGGGTGCGCCACTGCGGGAGACTGTACAGACCGCGACACTGTTAGCGTGAATACGATCATCGGCG
This sequence comes from Ixodes persulcatus, assembly GCA_013358835.2. Classification (NCBI taxonomy): domain Eukaryota; kingdom Metazoa; phylum Arthropoda; class Arachnida; order Ixodida; family Ixodidae; genus Ixodes; species Ixodes persulcatus. The sequence continues at coordinate 918,703 of JABSTQ010009530.1, read as the reverse complement.
GTTTTTGCATTTTGCTCGGACAGTGTATCAGAGGCGCAAGGTTGTGACACCTAGATTGGTGCATCAGATGAGCACCTTTCACCACATAGATAATTTTGGTAATAGTGTGTCATCTGTCAATGTAAGATTGCTCTCTCCTGCAGTTCACTGCATTATAGCGATAGATTGCATCCTTATGATCACGCTGCCAAGTGTACACATCGCGAGACTGTTCGTGCGAACGTGACATCGGCGCCTTTTCGCGTTATCTTCGAACCGAGAATGGAACGTTTCACCACGCATTTGGATACAATTTCTTTTTAACCCATACCTTGTTACCATTGCTGTCGGTGACACCGCGTTGCTTGCAGAGAAGTACACAGCAATTTAATCGCATCTAGCCGATAGGAAAAGAAGATCGCGGAACACACACCAGCGCGCACCAACTCGTACCAACTCAATCGGCTGCCTCCCTGCTTTTCTCGACCTAACAACCTAACCAAGATGGCGGTTCTAGTAAAGTGCTGGATCGTGCTTCCCGCTCCCACGAGTGAAGCCACCGGACGGCCATCTTGCATGTTGAAAAATCACGTTTTTGGCGCGTTGCGGAAAGTGGTGGCAGCGCGCTGAAGACACGTTTTCTACTCTTTCGTCGTCATTCGCCAGAGAAGGTTTTTAAAACTCTTTCTAAGCCGTGAGACTTGCCGTTTTGAACACGTAGAACATTTTACGAAAGCGCAGTTCCGCCAAGTTTACACGGGACGGCTCGGCCTTATTCGTTTGTTGTCAATGTGGCGGTGGCGCTGTAAGTGTTTCCTCCTGAAACTTTCCAGAGCGCATTGGCCAGACCAGGTCGGCTAGGCGGCTCTTATTGCTCTTATCAATCGCGGGCAGTGGGCGGGAGAAGTTTCAGGAGGAATCTACTGCTGCGCCTCCTTCATTTTCGACATCGGCCGCTTCAGCGCAATACACGGGGCAGATAGGGCGGTGAGCCCACTACCCAACTTCTAGGGTCAAGGCACCCGGTTCTAAGAGGTCGCAAGTGTGTGAACAAGTCTTAATATGCTGGCATGGTCATATGATAACAGCGAGCATGTAAATCTGTATCTCCTTTCAAAGAACAGTACTTCAAGTGCAACATGGCAGGCTGGCAGGCGCATTTGCCTACGGGTTTTCGCCTTTCTGCCATGCTTTCTGCGCAGCCTTGCGCGCCACTCAGGATGAAATTATTCGCAAATAAATATCATCATTAAATAATAATATTAACAATAATATTTATTTTCAAATAATTTCATCCTGGGTGGCGTGCAAGGCTGTGCAGAAAGGTGAAAACCCGTACGCAAATGCGCCTGCCAGCCCGCCACCCATAACATAAAAAAACACACACACACAGACGCCAGAACGGTATGTTAGTCGTTGCTGTTACTGCAGTCCAAAGTGCTGTAGTCGCAGATTCCTAGCAAAGGAGCGGCAGAACGCCGCGGTCCCTCAGCGTGCACTGAGAGACCGTAACGAAGTCCTCAATCCCCGCCGGGATAGGAGATGGGCAGTAGCGGCAGGTCCGCGCCCGGATGGGTTGAGGCTGCCCTGACCTCTTGCTCAGCCTTGGAAGGGAGGCGAGGTATGCAGGTCAGGTTCACTCTGGCGACTCGCCTCCGGTGAGGCCGGGGCTGCCATCTGAGGCACTTCAGACGACCGTCATGTTGCAATGAAGGCTCGTTTTGGCGGGCAAAGAAGGTCCGTATCGCGCGCCGCTGCACGCTCTTCAGCCGGTCGGCTAAATTAATCTGGTATGGACACATCACTGCACAATAATACTCGAGTTGAGGGAGCACGAGTGCAGCAGTATAGAACACGAAAAGTTGCTGGACCACACATCTTTGAGATCCGTGTCACAAATCCCGGGAGACGTCTGGCCTTGGCAACTGCATTTCCAACATGCACCGAAAAGGACAGGTCAAGTGTGAACGTCACACCGAGAATTGGCATAGATGTAACCGAAGCGAGAGGGATGCCGGATACCCCCGGTTAGCGACTGTGGCTGATCCGCATGACAGCGCACTTGGATGCGTTCAGGACGAGACAGTTTAGTTGAGACCACTGCTGAACATTGGAGAAATAGGCCTGGAGGGTGCAGCAGCTGGCGTGATGGAGTGTTCGAGCAAGTAGAGTGGTATCGTCCGCATACTGAACTGTTTGTATGTCGTCGCAACGGGGGAGATCATTTATAAATGATATGCAACGAAAACAAGGTTGGGCCGAGTATACGCTCTTAGAAAAAAAAAAGGTACCAAAAGGAGGTAACAGACCGCCTTTACCACCCTCCTCCCGGCCAGGAGGGAAGCGCTTCACTTGTTACCTCCTCAGATGCAGCAGACACTAGCGCCCTCTATTAAGAATGCTTTGCTACAAGGTAAAGCTTGCCGCAAGGGAACAACAAGGAGGGGAATGTTAATGTTACCTCCCAGTGGGTGCACCTGTTTGGGCGCTGCGATTGGCTGTGGGAAGCCGCAAACGCCACGTCATTCTTCGCGCATGCGTGGGCGAGCGCCCACCCGGCATTGAGCGCGTTCCCCATTGGCGTCGACGCTCCCCGCCGGTCATAACGGTCTTTCTTCGTAGAATTCGAACGTTCGAAGGAGGCGTCCCAGCCCAGGAACGTTCTTTATTGTTTTGTTCGGCTCCATGTCTTCGTACAAAGTCACCGAGAGCGCTGTAGTGACCTCAGTCGAAGATCCAAGTCATGTGCACCGTATGCAGGAAAGGGAATGTTCTGCGCGCGTGACAGGTGCGTTGTTGCATCCGCGGGATTCTGCTTCCGGTGCTCGCACCGTACGGTCGCATAATCATGCTCTCCTCAGGAGCGGCGAAAACGGCCCCGGGCGACCGCGGTTCTTTTTGTTGTCGATGGCGCGTCATCGTCGAGTACAAGGTGGTCCTTCCACCTATGCCTACAGGATCTACGTGTTTGAACTCTGTGCTCCTGCACTGCGACCTTAAAGGGATACTACAACGAAATTTTGGCGCTCATTTTTTGGTCTATATGTGTTCAAAGGAGCAGTATCACATCGAACATACCAATATCTTGTTAACAAAGTCTCGAAAGAGAATTTTAAAACGAATTAAACGATTAGCAAAGAGCACCTGGTGGATGTCGCTAACGCCTGGCTTGTAATGCCCGTCTAGGAACCTTGACAGCTAGTGACGGTGAGTGTCTCGCCTCCGGCCACGACGAGAGAAGAGGGGAAGGAGGAACACCCCTCTTCCCGAGAATGTTCTGTGTGTGTCCCAGAAGTCGCTATTGTCCCCCTACAAGATTATAGAAGATTAACCCGTCACTCAAAATTCGTACCAAAGCAGCCGCTTCGGTGGCGGGAACGACTAGGCCATCCTCTCGACGTCAGCCTCGCCGTAGCTTTGCTCGTCCCGAGAGTCGAGACGACCTACGTCACGATTGCGTTGGATGTCACGTGGTCTCCACTGGGAGTTCTCCGAGCGCTTGCCAGAGTGGGCCGTTTATAACGAAAAATACAGCCATCAGGCTCAAAATACAAACGTGCGATTGTCATTTACGGATATTGTAGATCATATTCAACCTATTTTTTAACACGACGGGAATATTTCAAATTTCGTTAAAGTATCCCTTTAAGGGTCGCCCGTACCGGATTGAGGACTTCCGAGAGGAACTCAAACGTACTGCCGTCTTGAGCGACATCGTAGCGCTCGGCGCTTTTCAGATGAACCATGTGTGGTTAGCGACGCTTCGGACTTCGGAGGCCAAGGAACGCCTGGTGAGCAGCAAGGAGCTCGTCGTGAAGAACCTACGCTGCGTCATCATCGACCCGAGCACAACCGAGGTACGTGTGCGTTTGCAGTGGGTTCCTTTTCACGTTCACGACGACGCCGTGCGTAGGCTTTTAGAACTGTACGGCAAGGTGATTGAAGTCGGCAAGATTGAAGATGTGGCGAGTCGATGGGTTCCAAGGATCAACGACGCGTTTCGTTCGCATGACGCTGAAGAGTGGCCTCACCCCTGACGACATGCCTCACCAGCTGCGGCTTCACGGCGCCAACACCCTCATTGTCATACCAGGCAGAGTGCCCGTATGCCTGCGATGCAAGCGTGCCGGGCATATCAGACGGGAGTGTCGTGTGCCAAAGTGCTCGCAGTGCTTTCGCTTCGGCCACGACAAAGAAGAGTGTACGAAGACGTACGCTGGCGTCACCGAGGTACAGGCGCTGGAGGAGCATACGGCTTTCACGATGGACACTGAAGAGGCCGAGAAAGCCGAGCGTGGTTTGGGGTTCGACGCCCCACCGTCTACAGAGCAACAAGGGAAGCCTGCCGGAGATGACGGTTCCGGTGAGGGCGCCGTGGAGACAAAAAGAGACAAGTCAGCCCCTAACATTCTGGAGCCTGCTTCCAGTCCCCCGGCCTCTAACTCGACATCGCCTGAGGGCTCCAAGACCCCCACGGCCCGTCCTTCGACGACCGAAACGACCTCCGAGCGCCACGACGACATGGACGAAACCACCGACTCAACCAAGCGCGGCCTCGAGGGTACGCCCCCGAAGGCCGACACGACGCTCAACCCTAACCCTTGGTGGGGGTTCGAGAAGAACAAGCGGGGCCGTTTCAAGCTGGTGCTGAACGCACCCCCGGAGGACCGGCAACGCTGCGACTCCGAGTAAGGCGGCAACGCCTGGTTTCCAGAACTGGTGGAAGAGCGACAAGGCAAGCGCTGCATCATAGCCTTCATGATTTGTACGCTCAATTCGGCCATTTCGATTGCAACTCTAAACGTTCGAGGTTTTAACACGCGCAAGAAGCAATACCAGGTGCAGCGCCTGTTGCAGACACAGTACAGAAACCCGATTTCTTAGCGTTGCAGGAAACCAAGATGGCCGAGGAGGAGCAGGTTTTTAGCGCAGTACAGCCTTTTTTACACTCGTATGAGGTTTGTGTCACTCCCGCTGTCGGGGTCTCGGGCGGTTGTTTTTTTATTTTTAAAGAAGTCGTTGCCCTTGTCGGAGTTGGCGGTTACAACCGACATGGAGGGACGGTTTATTATGTGCGATTTTGTTTTTTCGACAATTCCCTGGCGGCTTAGGTGAGAGAGCGTGTTTCCTTTTTTTCTGGCTTGGGCCGATTTGTAGACTGTGATAGAACAGTCATGCTGTGTGGTGATTTTAACTGTGTTGTGCGAGTGATTGATAGAACGCCTATCAGGCAACGCACCGATAGAGATATTACCGTTCTCAGCAATCTGCTCGAGGACTTCGACTTGATAGACGCTTGAACTGTGCGGAATGAAACCTCCGAGATGCATTTCACACATTTCCAGGCGTCATCGCATGCGCGGCTAGACAAAATTTACGTTTCGGCGACACTATAATAATAATAATAATAATAATAATAATAATAATAATAATAATAATAATAATAATAATAATCATGATGATGATGATGATGGTGATGATGGTGATGGTGATGATGGTGATGGTGATGATGATGATAATGATGATAATGATAATAATGATAATAATAATAATAATAATAATAATAATAATAATAATAATAATAATAATAATAATAATAATAATAATAATAATAATAATAATAATAATAAATTTATTTCGCATATCTTCAATACAGAATAAAGTAACGGGTCTGTCGAAGCCAGTGGAGGCTTGAGGGACAGAACCCAACAAGTCAAATGAGACAAATTGCGAAGAAGTCGAACACATAGGAAGCGAAAAGATGTGACAATGATTTCAGCGAAATAATCAGTCAAAATAACAGTGGACAAATTAAAAAAAAAGGACAGTAATGAACGGAACTGTACAACAAAATTACACTGAGAAATTGTTCAACAATTTTTTTCAATTTTCTCTTAGTAGTAGCTTTAAAAAAGAAATCAGGCAGTCATATATATGGCACATAGTAGGAACGAACTCGCTGACCATATCTCGTATAACACCGGGGGGTTATAAAACGATCTGAGCTACGCAAATCCCTGCTAGACACAAGGGGATTCTTGAAATCATTACACCAAAAATGAGAGATCACAACACATTGAAGATGGAGTGCACGAAAGTTCGGCAACTGTAAAGCCTCGGAGATGTCTGCACCTAATAAAAGATCAAAATGATACCCAACGCTTTTTAACAAACTTTTAAGAATTCGGCCAATTTTTGTTTTCCAAGCTTCTGTGCAGTTACCAAATAATGTGTTTCCATATCTGAGTATGCTGTAAGCAAGAGCATGTGCAATTGATTTTCTTACGGCAAATGGCATAAATATCTTAGTGTTATAAAGTAAGCAGCTGACGGATCGAAGCTTTCCAGAAACATGCGATAAATGCGTTGTCCATGATAAATCTGAATAAAAAAATATGCCTAAGTACTTTACGGTCTCAACGTATTTTAGGGGGGCACACGTACAATCTTGGCAGTTGGATCTGTGCAGAACAAGAGATTCGTCCAAATTCACTTGCTTTAACGGATTCCTGTAGCAAACAAGTCTAGTTTTAGATGCGTTAACAGTGATAAAATTCTCATAGAACCAATCCATTACTCGCGTGGCGTCGTGTTGCAGCGCGCGTACAGCTTGGTGGTAATTGACGTGACTAGAAACAAGTAAGGTATCATCCGCATACTGGTAAATTTTGCAACTAGTAAGCTTGGTAGAGATATCATTAACAAAAAGATTAAATAACAAAGGTGATAAAATTGATCCCCGTGGCACACCAGCTTTTAACAGAACCCTATCACTTTTAAAGTTTCCCATAGATACAACTTGAGTACGGTCAAGAAAGAAATTTTGAAGTAAGGAAAAAAATGGTCCACGGAAGCCATAGTTGTGCAGTTTAAAAAGGACTACTTTATGACTAACCGTGTCAAAGGCCTTTGCAACATCTAAAAAAATCAGACTTGAACGTAGTTCAACTACTCTACTCAAACTACTGTAGTTTAACCACTTTTCCGAGTAACTTGGTAACTTTCAATTACAACTTTATTTGGGTAATTAGTAGTTTAATTCAACTACGTTTATCAGGTAACGTCTATTCAAATTACTAACTACTTTCGAAATCTAGTGCTAATTTTGCTCATCACAAACGTTTGAGCGCAGAAATGAATAAGACGCGCCAGCAGATGAAGTGGCATTCCCGAACAATTCCGTTTCCACGCACTTAAAGGGGCCCTCCAACAGTATTTGAGCGTCTACTTTTTTTTGCGGTTTCTCCACGCTAGTGGTCCCGGAAACCCAGTGGACAACGAAAGAGTTTAAAAATATTAGCGCATCATATTTTAGTTTGACAACTCGGAAACACCTCCTCCGACGGTGGCGCCGCGAGGTGCCGAATGCGCGCGCACAACGGCGCTACCTTTCACTATACGTCACATTCACTGGGTTTCGTGATTGGCGAGAGCCGTTCCAGAAATTTTGAACCGGAATAAAGTATATCACAAGTTAACCGTCATTATTTCTCTAAAAAGTCGTTTTTATAGAGCTAATGAAGTTGCAAATTAAAGATCAAAAAGGGCGAAAACAACGCCTCGTCGCTCGTCGCTCATGCGCGCCTCCCAGCGGCGGAGTACTTCCTACTCGCCGAGGTGGCTCCGGTGGCGGAGTTGTGGGAGACGAGCCTTCCGCGGCTGTCGAAGCGGACTGCGGCGCTTGTGTGGTGTGTCCTCGTACGGCGCGACGCCCAGCTCCGCGCTTCTTTTCAAGAATTCGGCGCTCAAAATCCGATAAGCCCGGTAAATTCATCGATGATGGCAACCCGATTCCAAAGCTACGATGGTTGCAGCGAGGCCTAATGGCCGACCGGGCCGACGGGCCAGACGGGCTATCAACCAAACTCGCGTCCAATTGGCCAACCACTTTGCTCCAATCGCTAAACTGTTTCATTTTACGTCATGAAGGGCATTGTTTTGCTTATTTAAAGTTGTTTTCTGCAATATTGAATTTGCTAATAACTCACAAAATATTGCGAATTTCTGTAATATTTTTTTACCTCGGTGTTCCTGCTTTCATGGAGCTCCGTTTCAGCGCGAACTTCAAACCAGTCAAAAAATTGTTGGTGGGCCCCTTTAAACTCGGCAGCCGTTGAAACTGCATCACAGGCGTCCTTGGGCCAAGGTGGCGACGAGCAGCGAAAGCATAACACCGGCACGCACGAACGCAGGAAGAGATGCTTAACAAGCCTTGGTCGGGTATTGACCTAATCCGGCAATGCACGCAGGCACTGCGCCCCTGCTGCAACCGTGAAAGACGGGGACGCTCCGAGGGTTTTCATGTTGTCTGTCTTTAGTGAGTTCGGACTCAAGCGGTAGGTTCCATGGGACACGACACTGGAATGACCTCGCAGCTGGGCGCCTGTTCCCATGGATGCCTCGTCATCACTGCATACGCCTTTTGCAAAGCCGGACTCCTCCGCGCACAAACGCAGACGCGGATAATCCGTTCATGGGAGCACGTTCCCGCTTCCAGCCGCAACTGTACGAGCGACGATGCTTGTTCACGTAATCGTTCACGTCCTTCCGACCTTCCATGCCAGGGAGACCTCCTCTTTGTTGAAAACGATTTACTTGTCAGGCATGTCAGGCGCGTCAGTATACCGTAGTCGCCGGCGAGGATTGCGAGTAACAATTGGGAGATCCTTTTGTGGACCCGGCGTCAGCGGCGAAGTGTACTTCGTTTCATCTTATGTTAAAGGGGCACTCAAGTGGTTTTTGAGTTCGTGTTTTGATGATGACAGCTGAATTTAGACCCCCTAAGTATCCCTAAAAACCAAAAACAATAGTCATACGGTGATTATTTCTTTAATAAAAAATGTAATTGAAGGCCGCCAAACTTCGGATCCACCCGAAAACGAAACCACTCTCATTGGTCCTCGCACGCTTATCAAAAGGATCTCGGGCCAATGGCGTTGGACGACGTTCCGTCGCGCAGTGATTCCGAGGTAGCCGCATCGGTTGAACCTCTTTGTCATTCGAGCTTCGATCATGGCGGAGTTCTCTACGCTCGAGGACCTGACGCCGTTAGAGGTTGAAATTCTTCGGCGGACAGCCGACCTGGGGATGATTTCCTATGACGCCACTTCGACGTGCGATGTGGACGATAGCAGCGCTTCGGAGTCATGTTCGGGTTCCGAAGACGGCGAAACGCAGACCTTTTCGGGCATTCTTCGATTTGTGGTTGGGGCAAGTCGTAACCGAACCAACGTTTGACATCGCAGCGTTACCTCTGGTACGTGATGTCAAACGATGTCGCCACGTTGCCTTTCACCTCGGGAGGACGAGGGAAAGGCTGGTTCAGACATGTGCAACGAGCGCGTACCTACGACTGCGTTTGTTGCGACCGGAACGACCGCTCTGCGCCGCGCGTACACACGCCTGCAACCACTACAACAAGCGCAGCGGGTCGTCAGCACGTCGACCGCTGTTTCAGCGGCCTCTCTAAAAAGGGGACGCACTGCTACTCAATGCCGTAACCGAATATAGACAGACAGTTGTCTATAGCCGAATGCTTTATTATTATTTTTTCTTGATAGGCTTGCAGGGTACAGTGGATAAAAAAATAAAATAAAAAGATGCAGTACGCCGTCTTGGACGATCACGACTCTAATACACGACATTGCAATAGTACAAATATCGCCACACGCCTTTTCTACGATTATAAAAGACAATGTAATCTTAGCAGCGATATAGCAACGTAGAAATATGATTTCGTGATCAGATAGACGTTGCGAGCGTTCAGGATTGCTAACACTAATCACTTCTCTCCGGTGGTGAAAACGCGTGAAAATTCGCATCCTTTATACGGTACGCGCCAGTAATACCTTGAACTTGAGCACACGCATGAAATGCGCCAAATAAGAAATCCGGGCGAAGTTCGAGGACACAAATGCTTAGAAAGCACCACTGTAGTCGAAGTAAACAAACACGACGGCACGGGCCTTTCTGCTGTCTTGAGAGTGCCGCCACGACATCACCGCACGAGTAGGTGGATCTTCCCTTTTAGTACGTGCTGGGTTATCATAGCGACACACGACGAAAATTCAGTCAAGGATAGCGCTTTTACGGGGAACGATGAGCTTTCACCACGCCGTCCACGTCGACGACCACCGCCGAGGCCTGGCCGGCCCGCTACCGACACGACCGGCCCGACCGGCCTGCAACGCGCGCAGATACGTGCGCTTCCGCGCATCCCGGGGGAGCGGGAAATTCACCCCCCGCGGAGGAAGGCAAGGAGAAAACGTAGTCCCTTGTTTGTGAAACGATAATTGCAGTATCGCGTATTCTAAACTAGAAATATTTTACGTCTTTTGAAATTATCATGCACAACATATTTAAATGAACTGGAAATTGTTTCTTTAGCGAAACTTTACAAAGGCCGCCAAAATTTTCAAACATACGATAATTTCATTGGTCCTCGCAAGTACAGAAAAGAGTCCGCACGTATTTTATTTCTGCGTGATTAATAGGCGGTTCTGCCTTCTAAAACTGAAGATACTCATTCACTGACACTTCCTTAACGCCATCGCACCAAAAAGTAGCTTCTCCAAAAACTGCTTGAGTGCCCCTTTAAACCAAAACATTTTTTTTTCGGTAGCGTAGCACTAGCACTGCAACGAGGTGCGCAGTCGTCCGGATGATCTCATCGTCCTGGCGCGAGACTTCAACCCTTGACGGTCACGTGCACTTGCTCAGCATATTTTCGAAAGTCGTGGGAATAAAGAGGGGCCAGTCATAACAATCTGAACTTGCCGAAGAAAAAAAAAGGAGAGTTTGTTATAAAAGACTCTCTAGCCGAGGCAAACCACACATGTTTCGTCATGGACACCTAAGATGGCGACACTCGCTTATCCGACCCTGCGCTGCCCGTTTCTCAAATTCAACGCTGCCGTACCATCCAGCCAGCGCGTCGGTGGAACGTCTTTCTAGCTTTGCTGGGGACGTCTTTAGGAGGAAAAGGGGAAAACTCTCCTATGAAGAACTTTGAAAGTCAATTGCTTCTGCGAGCGAATGAAGTATTTTGGTGAAAACGCAAGCCATAAAATGACTGCATTTATTTTAGGCTCGCAGGGTTTTTCATTGATCAAAACTGCTGTTCATTTTGCTACCACAAAAATATAAAAAAGTAACTTCAAAAGTAACTTCAAAGTAACTCGCTACTTTTTTACAGTACTTAGTAGTTTACTCAATTACTATTACAAATGCGTAATTTCTACTCTACTCCAATTACTTTTGGCGTCGATACTCAGTAACTTAAAGGGCAACTCCGGTCCATAGTTTCGATTTTGGGATTATGACTGTTTTTAGCGCAGCTAGCGTCCCTGAATTGCAAGGTGTAATTTTTTTCTCGTTATCGTGCGTAGTTTTAAAGATATCGACGCCTCAAAGTTCTGTTCGGGGCGCGGCCGACAAAACCGGAACTAGCCGCTCGAGGCCCCGGCAACACTGGAAATCGTGGACGTGACGTCAACATCGTTCTCGTTCAACGAGTACGCAGGCCAAGCGGCACCTACCTCTGTTGCGCTAGCCGTCTAAACATAGAAGGTAAGCTGATATTGTTTTAATTCTGTATACGTGGTAGTTATTCAGCATTTGTAGCGAGAGTTAGTGCGTATACCCAAAAGCTAGCGACTGGGAAACCCGTCAACTCGTTCGGTGCCGCACACGGCGGCCGCCGCTGTGCGTGCACTATGCCGTACGTGCACTATGCCGTACTCGTCGCTTGTATACCCAAAAGCTAGCGACTGGAAAACGAGTGAACTCGTTCGGTGCCGTACTCAGCGGCTGTGGCCGTGTGTGCTGTCTCCCGTACTCGTCGCTAGGCCTAAATTGTCATCGGGGCTCCGTGGATGGAGCGGCGTTGCTCCACGCCGCGCTGCCAGTGACGTACAGTACTGGGGGCCCTCTCGCTTTCGCGTTGCGGGTCAGTCCCAGACACGAAGCTTTGAAGCTCTCCGGCGCGGGCCGCGGCGCCCGAACAGACGTGTGCTGGGCTGTACACGTCTTTTTTTTTTTTTGTTATTTTTTCCTCAGGCGCGTAAAATCCGAATTTGCAAGCTACGACACTAATTTACCACATAAGTGCGTCTAGGTGGTGAATCTAATTTGTGAAATAAAAAGATAAAAATAAAAAAAACTTGCCGCACTAAAAGAAAACGAAAGTTCATTAGGCAGACATTTTCTTCTTAAAGCTAGCAAACGTTTTTGTGGGTGATAGTGGAAAACAGAGAACGTTAGCAAGGTGAGAACACTTTCTTTCCCTTCCACATTCCCACCCCCACCCACAACAATTTTTTTTATTAGAATACATAGGATTTTAAAAGTTTTCCTTCGTAACTTTTGACTAAGGCAAGTTTTTTGTTTTTTTTTTTTTTTTGGGGGGGGGGGGGGCATTTTTAAATATTATATTTACCTCCAGCCGAACTTGGGTAAATTAGTGTTGTAACTTACAAATCCAAACTTTCGCGATTTTTTAAAGTCCTTTATGGTATCCACAAGCGCAATGTTAATTAATACTGCTGCGTAACGGGTTCGAACGATTGGGAGGCGAATGTTTATATCGCATGATCGAGCTTCACGCGCCGGCTCTTCGCTAGTAGTCGTTACAGACCTGTGTACTACGCACGAGATTGCGTAGTAAACAAGCAGTGACACAAAGCAGAACATTCGGTTTTCCTTTTCATTATTAACTTCAGTGATTGGAGCTAGTTAGTGGTTGTACTCTACATGCCCACCCTTCCCCATTTAACGGACATTCAATGGAGCGTGAATGCTCCATTGAATGTCCGACCCACACCTTCTCCGATTTCCGATCCGTCGGAAACTTATGAAAAAGCACCTCCGGGTTATGCAGCGGGTTGTTTGAGCAGCCCACAGCGCTACAAGTTGTACTCGGCATCTTCCAAAGAATAGCTGGGCAGTCTTGGGCGCACCGAGTTGCTCGCTAAAACGAGTCTTGAAGTCTTCACAAGCAAATAAACAAAAGGCTATACCGAAGCTACACGGGCTACAGATAAAAGCAACGGCTAAACACGCAATAACAAGCCGAAGTAGCGGTGGTTGTGGCTCAAAGAAGCGCACTCCGCGCAACGCCCGGACCGGAGAAAAAAAAAAAAAAGAGAACGATACTGACGTCGCGGCCCAATGTTGCTTTAGCGATCGGCAACCCGCTGGCCGCCCGCTAAAGAGCAGCTGCTCGCGGCGGGTCGCATTTTTATTATCTGCATTAGTTGAGATTGCGACGTCACCCGGACGCAATTTTTTGGCTGGGGTCGTATTTTGTGCCACTACAGCGATACCAGTAATTTATTTCATTTTGAGTTTTGGCCGGAGTTGCCCTTTAACTTAACTACCTTTTTTTGAGTAATTTGAACATGTCTGAAAAAAATAGCACATGAATATAAATTTTGTTCAAAAGCCCGATTTAAAAGGTCAGACAAATTTTCAAGCAGAGGTTGGGTGCCCTTTCCAGTGACAAAACCATATTGGTTTGGAGACAGCAAATTTGACTTTTCAATAAAGCCGGACATCACAATTTAGAGATGCTTTTCTAAAATTTCGCCAATGCAAGGCAAGATGGAGATTGGGCGATAACACTCTTTTTTTTTTTTCCGGAGCTCCTCCTTTAAAAATTGGTTTAACAAGAGCGGTCTTTAAGTCATTGGGAATTGCACCAGTATCAAGAATCTTATTAACTATGGTGAGAAGCACGTATTGAATATGACTAATGTTGCGGTGGAGGTCAATAATGCGAATGCCATCAATACCAGGAGACTTATTGCATTTTAAAGAAAACAAAATTGAGAGCAGTGTGTCCATAGTGAGAAGAGGAAGAAACGCAGACTTAGACACACTCTAAAAAAAGCCCGTGCGTCTACTTTCCCGCACAACACTCGGAGAGCCAATCACCGCAACTTACGGAGGCAGCTCAGCGAATGACAATGCCGAAACATATGTTTAGACCAAAAAACGTAGTCTGAGTTGTGACATTAAGCAATGCAAGCGTGACGTTTTGCATTGCTTAATGTCACAACTCAGACTACGTTTTTTGGTCTAATTATATGTTTCGGCATTGTCATACGCTGAGCTGCCTCCGTAAGTTGCGGTGATTGGCTCTCCGAGTGTTGTGCGTGAAAGTAGACGCACAATCCTTTTTTAGAGTGCATAACATTAATAAAACTCGAGTTCAAAGCTATAAAGTTATCATCTCTTGCAATGCCGGATGAAGTAGCGAAAAGCTTGTTGAAGTCGTTGACAACAGATTGAAGATCGGAACCAAAGTGTTGTTGAAGAAAGTCAAGGAGAGATTTTTTTTTGTTCCGTGTCCTCTAAAAGAGTTAATCAACTTCCATGTTTCGCGTGCATTCGATCTTGATTCATAAAATTTTTTCTGAAAGTAGCGTCGTTTAGCAGACCTAATGATCGCATTGGCTTTGTTCCGAGCGCTTCGAAACTGTACTCTTAGTTCCACGTTTTTTGGTGCATGACGAGAACGTAGCCACGACACATCCTTTTCCTTGATTGCAGTCATAATGTCAGTATTAAACCAGGGCTTTTCAGATCGTTGCTTGAATTTGATATTTTTTCTTGAGGCACAATAAAACGATTGAAACATCGCAGCAAAGGCACTGTAAACTTGGTGGGGTTCCACGGTCATTAGAAATTCACTCCAGTCAAAGGCAGCGACCAAAGCATCAAATTTAGCTGTATCATACGATGAATCGCGCCTTGATATCTGCTCTTCGCCTACTGGTACATCTAGACGACAGCCTGTGAAGTAATGGTCGGATAGTTTTTGAGTAATTACGGCAGATCTTACTGATATATCAGGGGCCCGAATATTTATGTGATCAATGCAGGAGGTTACTAACCGTTAGGGATGCCGGGAACTTTTTTCGAATCGAAGTTTCGATGATCGAATCAAGCAATTCGGAAGGTTCGAAAGATTTCGCATTTTCGAATTTTCTATATCGTAAAATTCGACTTCAGTTCGACGCTTTTCGAACCGTCGAACTTATTACGCTAAAAAATTCGATCCTTTTCGAACTTTCGAACTTATCACACTGCAAAATTCGATGCTTGTTGAACTTCCGAACTTGACTGACCAAAAAATTCGATGATTTTCGAACTTTCGAATTTCTAGCACTAAAACGTTCGAAGCTGTTCGAACTTTCGAATTTTCTATGCTAAGGAAATCGATAATTTTCGAACTTTCGACTTATTTATCAATAGAATTCGAAAAGTTTCGAACTTTCGAATCCTGAAAAGTCAGAAGTTCGACGAACTTCGAACTTTTAGGGTAAAAGTTCGACGTTCGTCGAACTTCGAAAGACCGGCGGACGGTTTCATTTGAATTCAAGTAGTGAGGTACATTCGTAATTTTTTTTCTCGAACATTTACATGCGGTGTTCCGTTCTTTACGAAAGACAATGCCGTTTATTTCAATGTTCTGGCATGCTTAGTTTTAAAGAAATAAATTCCCGAAGGAGCGAGGAAGGACGACGGGTTTTTGACGATTATCGTTTATGCCAGATTTGAAGCGCGATGTAGCCGAAGCTATTTATGATAGAGATGTTAAACTTTTTAAGAATGATCTATGTATAGCCTAGATAAGTGTCGTCTTAAGATATGACTATTGTTATGCAAGGTGAGTTTCGAAGAAATGTCCAAACATGTACCTACATGCAATTATGCCCTAAACTTGGTATTTATTTTCGTCTAAGTTGTTTGAGGTATCGCATTTAAATTAACACCACAGACAGTACATATCATTGCCATCTGCAGAATACAAAATGATGTATTTATTGTTTTTTCACGTTAAGGAATAAATTAACTGATGGGAGAAGATTTCTAATATTGTTCAAGTTCAGCACGTCATTAAAAGAAAACATTTTTTTTTTTCGCTTCACGTTCCTGAGACGTGTTTCTTTTAGCCTGTACACATTTTGGTAGGAGAAAGTTGTTTCGAAGTTCTGAACCTCTGAATATGCAAGAATACAACACATCCGGCGAGTTCTTGATAGTTTTTTTCTTTCTCCAGCTTTTTATCCCCGCATTTATTAATTTTTTTTTTTTTTTACCATTGGCACAGTTATTTAGGTCGTAAAGACATAGCTTTGAACTTCCGAACCACTAAGCAAGTGACGAGTATTGCCTTCTGACAACGAGTTTCTAACAATGACCATCTACGCGATCTTTTATGCAGTGAAGAGCGACAGTAGCTATACATAGACATAAATAATTTCAGATTAAAATAAGCTCGACCACGCCCTCTTTCCCCGTATTGTTTTCTTTAACAGTCCGAAATATCTGGAAAAGGGGAAGGGGGGCTGAGCCCCCTCCCCTCTTCCCTCCTTCGTTTTTCCTCTTCCGACGCCACTTGTATGGTAGAACGCTCCTCGACCTCGAGTTATGTCGGCTTCTGTGCTTTTTGCGAGGCGATTCCTCCGTCCCAGAAAATAAACCTCCAGGACAATTACAAACTTAACTTACTATATGCCAGCGTCACTCGGGTGGCGTTTGATCGGATTACTACCAGCGTGCAAGGGGTGGGGAGGTAGTTTGCCAGGTCGCTTCAAGGTTTTTCTGAGCCTCAACCTCCTGCCCGCCCCTGGCCATTTCCAGTGTAGGTACTTCAAGTAAAGTACAAAGTAAATGAGACGTGTTGTACTTTAAGTAAAGTAGTAAGTACACCGGGTGCAATGTACTTGAAGTAAAGTACTATAAATACAATGTACTTTAAAAGTAAGGTACAAGTATTTTAAAACAATCTTTTATGATGTCCCTTAATTCCCCTATACAGTGATTTTTTAACGGGTATGCATTGCTCAGGGGTAATCAGGGGTGCATGGCCTATTTTCAAAAACTGCGGCGAATATTTGATAAAGTCAAGTGGCCACAGAGTAGTTATTTTTAGGAATGGAGCCAAATTCAGAAGTCCTTCTTCTGAATTTGGCGCCGCTTGCACTGGATTGTTGCACCCAGGGGGGTTAAATGTACGAGGAGAGAGCATGACGCCAGCCCCGTAGCTTCCGCAAGCAATCCTCTCACAGGGGAGTGTCCTCTCTAAAAAAAAAAAAAAAAAAAACAGTGAGTGTGAAAGCGAGCTGGTGATGAGTAATCATAATGTGACACCTGAGATTGGGATGCGAAAACATTAAGGAACTTTCAAGTCGAAGGAAAAGACAAAATAGAATGTCTCAAAACATTGTGACGTTCTCCTCTGTTGTCTTTTTCTTCGACTTGAAAGTTTAATTATTCCGCACCACAGTTTCAGGTGCTAGATGATGATTAATTTTGCTCTCATAATATTTTAAACCTCCTCGTTCGTGCTGACCGACCGAGAAGTAGCGAGAGTTAAAAACAAAAAAAAAAAACTATGGAAAAGCCGCCCCCAGAACAAGCGGAGCGATGCGTGGTTTGCTCACGTCTGTGGTGAGAGTAGAATATCCCTCCCAGTATTTCTTCGGAGTTGACAAAGCATCATTTTGTGATACAAATTTAACAAAACCAAATTTGAGGAATGTACTTTGAAGTCGGGAATTGTACTTTCCTAGGAAAGTACCAGAAAAAAATACTTTAAGTAAAGTACAAGTACATACTCAGAGAATGTACTTCACGTAAAGTACAAGTTTCCTAAAACTACTTGAAGTAGTACTTTAAGTACAATGTACTTAAAGTACTTCCCAACACTGGCCATTTCGAACTGGATGAGTATCGTAAAACAGTGTGTTCGTGTGATCACTACTGCGTGATGCACGTTAAAGAGCCCCCCCCCCCCCCCCCCCCCCCCGGCCTGGCGGTCACAATTACTGATCTATGGTCACATGTCACTCTGCACTGGCAAATATTCCAGCACATCCGGGACACTTGTCGTCTCATTTAATTGCCTGACCAACTTCGCAGAGCCTAGGTATCACACCCTAACTTTTCTAAACTTGATTTCGTGAAAACCAGTGAGTCGTGAAAACGTTATTTGAAACTGAAACTGGAGGAACTTGAAAACTGGACTTCGAACTTTGAAAACTTGGACTAAAATTTTTTTCGAATTCAGCGTTAAAAGAGAATCGAAACTTTCGAACTTTTTGAACTTTATGCAGAAAGAAATTCGAAATCTTCGATTTTTCGAACTTCATGTCTATAAAAATTCGAAGCGTTCGAAGTTTTCGAATTTTATTTCCAAAGAATTTCGAAATCTTCGAACTTTTCGAACTTCAGATCGTAAGAAATTCAGATTTTTCGAATATCTCGAATTTCAAGTTAGGAAAGGTCGAAATCTTCGAATTTATCGAACCTCAAGTAAAAAAATATTCGAAATATTCGAACCCGAAATTTTAGAAACCGTGAAAGCTTCGAACTTTTCGAATTCGAAACTCTACTGTGATCGAAAGTTGCGAATGTTTCGAATTCGAACCTCGGTCGGTACGAAAATATCGAAATTTTTCGAAATCGAACCTAGCTCGCTTCGCAAATATCGAAACCTTTCGAAATCGAACCTAGGGTGGTTCGCGACATCCCTACTAACCGTCAAACCAGCAGTTCTTCTCTAGTGGGTAGGGTGATAGTATTTTCAATGCCATATTCTGACAGAAGTGTCAAATAATCGCAGACTATCGATTTATTTGGTTTAAGAGTATCAATGTTTAAATCGCCTACTATGCAAAATTGTCTTTCCGATTGAAACTTGTCTAGCACGACATCTAGTTCAGTAAGAAAAAGCGAAGCGTTTTCTGAAGGAGGCCTGTAGACCGCGAGCAAGAATATGGAGAAGCCAGGCAGTGAAATGTGAACTGCTAATGATTTAGCATGAGCCAGATTTACGTTCTGACTCAACGGCAACCATTTATCTTTAACGTATATTGCGATACCACCGCCTCTACCATGGTCACGGGTGTGAAAGAACTCCTTATAACCATTTAAAATATATTGATTGCTTCGCAAAGATGAAACACCAATTTCAGTTAGAACGAACACATCTACAGATCCGTTTAGGTTACTTATTAGAGCACGGAACTCGTCCCAGTGCTTACGCAGACTTCTAATATTTACGTGAATAATCGTGAAAGTGTTATCAGAAACAGGTCCCAAAAGTTGATTAAATGAATAAAAATTTGGAACCGACAAACAAATGGCCATGCTTTACACCAGCTGCAGTAGATCCTTTTGTGTGTTAACGCGAACGACTGGCGAGCCTTCGGCTTAGAGTTCTTAGAGTTCTTTGTCCAAACAAATCGGTATCCGTTTTTTTTTTGCCCTGAGTTCTCGCCAGCCAAAAGAGCTCTTTATTCGCTGGTGTAAGGTTGTCATTGAAGAATAAGTTCGGTTGATCTTCAGACCGGCAGATCTTGCGTAACCTTCCACGTGCAGACATCCAAGAGTCCTTTATGGCGACAGAGGTAAAATTTATCAGAACTGTTGGAACTGAGTCAGGTTTTTTTGTAAGGCGATGAATTGCCAGGATGTCCGAAGACTGGGGTGTTGGAACATCAAGCTTTTGAGATAGGTCTTTCATGATTTGCATCAGATCCTCGCCATGAACAAAGGGAAGACCGTGTAGCTCCATATTGCAACGGCGACTGTACTGGTGCGTGTCATTGAGCTCTTCTTTCAGTCGCTCAATTGTGTCAGCTTGCTGTTCCATCGCTGCCTTGACTGTGTCCACTTCCTGTTGTAAACCCTTTACAGCTTCCTCATTCGTCATTGCCATAGCGAGCACGGAATCGTATTTTAGTCTAAAAGAGTCAACGGTCATTTGTAACCCTTCGACCGTGCTGCGCAGTTCATCGACGGCTGGTTTTAGAGCCAGCAACTGATCCACCTTAGATGGAAGGGGCAGAAGGGTATCAACACTACTCTTCAACGAGAGAAGCTGGTTAAGCGTGGCGGTGATTGATGCCAGCTGACCGGTAACAGAAGCGCAATCTACAAGCTCCTGTCTGCTCACGTCGGCGGTTCCGGAATCCTCTGGTGAGCAGTTACCAGCAGTCCCTGAGACTGTTCGGATCTCGCCGGTGCGGATCTCGCCGGTCCGGCAAGGGGGACATTTCCATGTTTCTCGTCTAGCAGCGCCCATTCCCGCAAAAGTCCCATCCGCAACACCGGAGCAGGGTTTACCAAGATGGTAACCATTCCGACATGAAGAACATGTCAAAAACCTTCCGTCCGCCGGCAGAGCGCGATCGCATTTGATACAATTCATTGTGTTGAGTACAGTAGCTATGCAACTATATCATAGCTATCACAATTGAAAAGAGGCAATCGACTGTTTATGGCAAGAAAGGGCAAAATTATAAGGAGAGTGAACTCTAATCTCACCTATGTCCTGTGCAGCGCTTAGCACGCGAAAACAATTCGTCACTGTAACTCCACGCTCAGTTCATGTGGCTGTCTCGTGCTGAATTGTAGCGTCGTATCCCACCCGTGAATCTGTACGACACAGAGATTCAATGGGTGAGAGCTGTAGGTGTCTTGAGGGCCACGATGACCTTGCCCGGCGTCTTGGAAAAGGTTGCCGTATTTCTCGTTCCCATGTCTTGTCCCGTTAGTCGATCGGAGTAGTGGAGCTCATTCAAGAAGACAGACGTAGAGCTGGCAGCGTGAAACAGGTCGGCCGGGTAATGTTGTGGAAGCTTGACTGGAACCCGACAGCCGATCGAGGCGATGGAGGCCTTGTTAGGAGCAGTGAACGTGCCCGGGATCACAGAGGGCTTGACTTGCGTCTCGGATGGCTTGTCCGCCGTTGGTAAGCTTCCTTTGCTCTGTGCTGCACACCCGTGTCACGTGCGTCGCCCTGATGTATTGGGCAGGCTGCCACGAGACGCGTCGCTCACCGTGAAAATCGTCGTGCCAGGCAAGCTCGCGCACGACGGGCGTTCCAGAAGCCGAGCCAGGCGAAGACGCGAAGGCACTTAGGCCTACCTGGTGCGATGCTGTCGAGAAGAGACGTCGGGGACCCAATCTTGGTCAAAGGCAGTGCCAGTGACGACGCGTAAGGATCATCAACGCCACAGACCGCTCGTTGGCCCCGGATGTCTCGATTTGAAGTGATTACGAGTAGAAACTTGTAGAGCAGTGAAAAGAGCGACAGTTCCTGGGGACTTCTTGATAATAATAATAATAATAATAATAATAATAATAATAATAATAATAATAATAATAATAATAATAAATTTATTTGTACATTATGGGTGCAGTGATGAAGCAAGGCCGGTTCGTCAAAGCCTTCAAGGGCTTGTGTGACTGAACCATGGTAGCACTGGTGACAAAGTATTCTAAAAAAAAACAAAAAAAAAAAACGAAAAGAAAACAGTGGGGATTTGAGCAAAATGACGTCAGTTGTCACGATAAAAAGAACAATCACAGAAACTGAAAGTCACACTGGAGTCACGTGAAAGTCACACGAATGTCACATGAAAGTCACAGGAAGGTTACACCCACAAACCTAAAGCTTTTGTCATAAACGCGTGTGTTATTAAAAAAAAAAAAAGATGCAGAACAGCATTGACAATTCAATTAGCGTCGAAAGTAAGAATAAAATGGCTGAGGAAAAAAAAAAAAAAAACCGCTTGTTAACTGAGAATGAAACTACACCGCTTCCCCCCCCCCCCCCCCTTTCCCTCCTCTTTCTCGCGATAGACAAAAAATTATTTATGTATCTCCTTCATTCCAATATACATGGCGTAGAGCTTTTTTAAGTTTCTTTTTGGACGTGATGTCTGAAAAATGAGGCGGGAGAGAGTTAAATATATGCGGAACATAAAATGAACGAATGTTTTTACCATACCGAGTGTAGCAACTGGGAACAAGGTATCGTGAAACCTTGCGCAACTGCCGTGAGACCGGGTGATGCGTTTTAAATTCATCATTCCAGTTGTGATTGAGTACCACTGTTTCCAAGAACAAAGATCGAAAATCGGGCATTAAAAGCATTTGAAAAAAATTTAAATTGGAGGACGTAAGATTATAGCATACATTTCTTAGAATTCCCTTCAAGATGCTGTTCACCTTTGTTTGCCATAAGTTCGAGCATTGGCCAAAAATAGTTATACCATAGCGTAACTTGCTGTAAGCTAAAGAATAGGCAATATGCTTGCGAACACCAAGAGGCATAAATGTTTTGATATGATAAAGCAAGCAGGAAACACTCCTTAGTTGTGAACATATTTTTGTAAGATGAGAGTTCCATGATAGGTCTGAATCTAAGAGTATTCCAAGGTATTTTACGGTGTCTGAATAAGGAATTTGATCACAATGGCAGAGGATACAGTCTGATGTGTGCAAGAAAAAAGGAACATTTAAAGAAATAACTTTTAGATGATTGTGAAAGCAGACGAGTTTCGTCTTAGAGATGTTTATATCAAGTAGATTGCGATTAAACCAATCCATTAGTTGATTTGAAGAACGTTGGAGCATCTCTATTGATTTGGATAAGAGAGGTGACGCGTAAGTAACAAAGTGTCATCAGCGTACTGGTATAGAATGCAGTCGGAAACAGCAGTGCACATATCATTGACATAAATATTGAACAATAGTGGTGAAAGGATAGACCCCTGTGGGACCCCAGATTTCAAAATTATTTTAGAGCTATGCACGCCGTTCACCGAAACCATTTGTGAGCGGTCAGATAAGAAGCTCTCTAATAGCAACAAGAAAGGACCACGGAAACCTATAGCTGAAAGCTTTTTGAGTAAAATCGAGTGAGTAACTGTATCAAATGCCTTTGATACGTCAAGAAAGCACGCGCATGTACATAAGTTGTGTTCAAAGCCATAATTTATGTCGTCCGAAAGAGCATCCAGGAGAGGTTGTGTGCCTCGGCCGGCAATAAAGCCATACTGATTTGGAGACATTAAGTTGTGTTTGTCTATAAAGGAAGACATGGTGATAAAAATAAATTTCTATAATATTTTAGCTAGACATGGCAAAATGGAAATAGGCCGATAGTTTTCAACCTTACTACGACATCCTCCCTTCAAGATAGGTGTAACAACCGCGATTTTTAGATCATCAGGTATACAACCGGTTTCAATTATAGTGTTCAACAACAGAAGAAGTGTGTCCCGAACATAATTCCAATTCCTGCGTAGATCACTCAGCCGTACAGCATCGAATCCTGGAGATTTACTCGACTTCAAGCTAAAAATTATAGATTGCAAGTCATCAGCTGTCATCAGTGGGAGAAAAGCGGAAGCAGAGTTTGCGTAAGAAAAAGAAAGGGATAAGGTGCTTTTCCGGAGTGTACCGGAAAATGCGGCAAAAAAATCATTGAAAAGATTAGCAGTTATGAGGGAATTATGCCCAAATACATCTTGAATACGTTTTTTTTGTATGCCCGGGGAGACACCTCGCAGTTCGTTAATTAATGACCAAGTTTTAGCGGAATTATTCCGAGACTCAGAGAACTGTTTCTGGAAGTAAATTCGTTTAGCCGAGCGAATAAGCGCAGTAACTTTGTTGCGGATAGTTCGAAATTCGTGCTGCAGTCTTTGATTATGAGGTGAACGACGGCAACGCTTCCAAGCTACGTCTTTAAGTTTAATAGCGGACAGTATGTCAGTGGATATCCAACGTATGTTTGACTTTCTTTGTTTCAGAAATATTACTTTTTTTGATGCATTATAAAACTGCCGAAACAGCTGGACAAACGAAGTATAGATTTCTGAATGGTTTGCATGTCGCTGAAATGTTACCCAGTCGTACCCAGAGACATGTTTATCAAAAGTCTTATTATCAACAATTTCAATTCGACGGATATCTGTATGTTTGCCAGTAGAAACCTGTTTTGGAAATTCGATCTGACACGCTACGAAATAGTGATCTGATAATTTTTGTTTTATAATTGCCGATTTAATTGCTGACGATGATGTCCTCAGGTTAATATGATCTATTGATGAGCTTACAAATCTGCCACACAGAAATTCTTCTCTGGTTGCTCCGAGAATGTAAGGTTCCACTCCGTAATCAGCCAACAACGTAAGATACTCGCAAACTAGTAATTTAGAGGGTTTTGAAAGATCAATGTTGATGTCTCCTGTGATGCAGAGGGTTGCATTACCCGGCAAAGATTGAATGCAGTGGCGTAGCTCAGAGAGAAAACCGGGAACACTTTCAGAAGGTGGTCTGTAAAAGGCGAGCAAGTAGAGGTCATAAACGTAAGTAGTAACGCGGAGTGCCAGCGACTCGCAAGAAAGAAATGAAGTGGTTATTTCTGAATAACCCGCAGTAGCTTTTAAGAAAACGGCAATATCACCTCCGCGCTTTTTGCCCCGAGTATAAAAAAATCTGTTGAATCCAGGTAGCGAAAACCTGTCAACCTCGTCATTGTGAATATTAATTTCTGTGAGAACAAATGCATCGGCGATCGGAAGTACGCAATCTACGGCTAGTCTAAACTCATCCCAGTGCTTACGTAAACTTCTTATATTAACATTAAATAAAGTGAAGGAACTACCAGAACCTGACTGGAAGTTTTTTGAGCACGAGTGTAGGTCCGTAAAGTCGAAAAAAGTGGCCATAAAGTCTACACAATTTGCTCCAAAGAAGCAACATTAGTGATTCGGAGTATAGAAGAGCCTACGTTTTGTTTCGCAAAAATATGACCATGACGAACCCATATAAACTTGAATCCTTTCTCTTTCCCTCTGGTTCTAGCCATCCAGAAGAGCTTTCTGTTGCCGTCTGTCAGATTGTCGTTGAAGTAGAGTTTGGGCTGTGATTCTTCTCTTGCGAGAGAGCCCAAACGGCCACGACAGGCCATCCAACGCTCTTTTAGAGGAACTGACGAGAAACGGACCAGAATAGGTGGTACGACATCACGCCTTGCGGGAAGGCGATGCACTGCCTCAACTTGTGATGTCTGGAAGTCCTCCACTTCGAGTTGCCTAGCTAAGCCTTCGAGGATGCCGCCAAGGTTTTCACGAGAAGCAAAGGGTATTCCGTGAATTTCCATATTACATTGGCGATTAGCTTGTTCAGATTCGTTCTGGACGGCTTTCAGATGTTGGATTTCCACAGCTTGGTCGGATATCAGTGACCGCAAGGTAGTTGTTTCTGTTTGAAGTGCCTTGATGATCTTGTCTTGAGTTTGTGCTGAAGCTAGAAGGGAATCGTACTGAGACGACACAAAGTTCAGGGACTCGTGCATCCCGGCCATTGTGTCGCGCATCGTATCGACTGCCTGCTTCATAGACAACAAGGCATCCATTTTGGGGTGCAGTTCGTGGAGTGAGTCGACGGTGTCCTTCCAAGATAGCAGACGATCAAGTTTTTGGTGCACCGTTTCTAGCTGCGCCAAAAATGTAGTGGCTTCAGCTTGAGAAGAGGGAGGGTCGGTGCTTAAATCCGACTTCGCTGAACCTCCACGGCAGGCGAGGCATCGCCACTTCTCGAGCTTGGCAGTGCTCATGCCTTTAAAGGTGCCGTCAGCGATGCCAGAACACCTTTTCCCCAAATGATATGGGCGAGAACAGTCAGCGCACTTCATGTTCCTGCCGTCCAATGGCACAGGTTCAGAGCAAACGCCGCAGATTTCAGGAGCGGCCATGATAATTAGATGAAGACGACAAAGAAGATTCACAAGAAGGTAGACAGTTGAGATAGATATAAAATAAATGCACAGTAAGTGAAGGGTTCCAGGCTCACCCGTGAGAACAAATGCGCTGAATGAGGAGATGATTCTCGTCGCCGACACCGAGAACTTGGTTAGTCGTAAGGGTAGGAGTATTAGGATTCCAAGATGGTTGTTGGGACTTGCCAGGTGGAATGATGGTGAACCACTGTTGCAGTCAAATCCTCCGTAAGATGTTGAGCGGATGGTACTTGCATGGAGGCGGAACTACCGAGAGGCGATCCCTTACGTCGAGGTCATCAAAGAAACTGATTAGAAGATTAAATGAGGCACAAATTTGGAGCCGCAAAAAT
Source organism: Ixodes persulcatus (assembly GCA_013358835.2). Lineage (NCBI taxonomy): Eukaryota > Metazoa > Arthropoda > Arachnida > Ixodida > Ixodidae > Ixodes > Ixodes persulcatus. The sequence continues at coordinate 892,783 of JABSTQ010009530.1, read as the reverse complement.
AATAATAATAATAATAATAATAATAATAATAATAATAATAATAATAATAATAATAATAATAATAATAATAATAATAATAATAATAATAATAATAATAATAATAAATTTATTTCGCATATCTTCAATACAGAATAAAGTAACGGGTCTGTCGAAGCCAGTGGAGGCTTGAGGAACAGAACCCAACAAGTCAAATGAGACAAATTGCGAAGAAGTCCTAGGAACACATAGGAAGCGAAAAGATGTGACAATGATTTCAGCGAAATAATCAGCCAAAATAACAGTGGACAAATTAAAAAAAAACAAAAAAAAAACACAAAGGACAGTAATGAACGGAACTGTACAACAAAATTACACTGAGAAATTGTTCAACAATTTTTTCAATTTTCTCTTAGTAGTAGCTTTAAAAAAGGAATCAGGCAGTCTATTAAATATATATGGCACATAGTAGGAACGAACTCGCTTACCATATCTCGTATAACACCGGGGGGTTATAAAACGATCTGAGCTACGCAAATCCCTGCTAGACACAAGGGGATTCTTGAAATCATTACACCAAAAATGAGAGATCACAACACATCGAAGATGGAGTGCACGAAAGTTCGGCAACTGTAAAGCCTCGAAGATGTCTGCACCTAATAAAAGATCAAAATGATACCTAACGCTTTTTAACAAACTTTTAAGAATTCGGCCAATTTTTGTTTTCCAAGCTTCTGTGCAGTTACCAAATAATGTGATTCCATATCTGAGTATGCTGTAAAAGAGCATGTGCAATTGATTTTCTTACGGCAAATGGCATAAATATCTTAGTGTTATAAAGTAAGCAGCTGACGGATCGAAGCTTTCCAGAAACATGCGATAAATGCGTTGTCCATGATAAATCTGAATAAAAAAATATGCCTAAGTACTTTACGGTCTCAACGTATTTTAGGGGGGCACACGTACAATCTTGGCAGTTGGATCTGTGCAGAACTAGAGATTCGTCCAAATTCACTTGCTTTAACGGATTCCTGAAGCAAACAAGTGTACTTTTAGATGCGTAAATAGTGATAAAATTCTCATAATAATAATAATAATAATAATAATAATAATAATAATAATAATAATAATAATAATAATAATAATAATAATAATAATAACTTTATTTTCCATCAAATGATGGAAAATGAACTATTGTAACGAAGTATCGGGTCATGCCATTGTTCTTTTCCGATCGCTGCTTGGTGTCAACTAGGGAGCCTTCATGTGTGCTTTGCTAGGGTAATGCCACCCTTTGTAATACCACTCGCTGACAAACCAGCAGCCATTTTGGTTCTCGGCGATAATCCGTGGGGCTTATAACCCTCCCGGAAACAAGCACCTTATCTCACAAGTTCGGAGCAGTGTTGTGGAACACACGGAGGGAGGATTAGCATCTTCCCCCTCGGATGGGATTACTGATGGACACAAAGGCCACTTTCCGGCGCACGGGGAAACAATGAGAGGAACAAAATGGCGGTGGAAGAGTGTGTGGGAAAGGGAAACAGGCAGTTGGCATCACCCTATGCGAAGCGCACATGAAGGCACCCTAGGTGTCAACTAGGGAGCCTTCATGTGCGCTTTGCTAGGGTGGTGCCACCCTTTGTAATAGCACTCGCCGACAAACCAGCAGCCATTTTGGTTCTCGGCGATAATCCGTGTGGCTTATAACCCTCCCGGAAACAAGCACCTTATCTCACAAGTTCGGAGCAGCGTTGTGGAACCCACGGAGGGAGGATTAGCATTTTCCCCCTCGCATGGGAGGACCGATGGACACAAAGGCCACTTTCCGACGAACGGGGAAACAATGAGAGGAACTTTTTTCCAACCGAAGGTTCGATGATCGAATCAAGCGGTTCGAGAGATTTGAAAGATTTCGAATTTTCGAACTTTTTATATCGAGAAATTCGACGGATGTCGAATTTTCGAACTTGTTGAACTAAGAAGTTCGACGCTTTTCTAAATTTCGAACTTATTACGCTGCAAAATTTGATGCTTGTCGAACTTTCGAACTTGATAGACTAAAAAATTCGATTATGTTCGAACTTTCGAGCTTCTTGCACTAAAAAGTTCGAAGCTTTTTGAACTTTCGAACTTCCTAAGCTGAGAAATTCAATAATTTTCGAACTTTCGAATTTATTAATCGAAAGAATTCGAAAATTGTCGAACTTTCGATTCCTGAAAAGTCAAAAGTTCGACGAACTTCGACCTTTTAGGGTAAAAGTTTGAAGTTCGTCGAACTTCGAAAGACCGGAGGGCGGTTAAATTTTCGATTCAAGCAGTAAGATACATTCGTAATTTTTTTTCTCGCATTTTTACATACGGTGCCGCATTCCTTGCGAAAGACAATGCCGTTTATTTCAATCATCTGGCATGCTTGGTTTTAAAGAAATAGATTCCCGAAGGAGCAAGGAAGGACGACAGGTTTTTGACAATTGTCGTTTGTACCATATTTGAAGCGCTCAATAGCCGAAGCTATTCATGGTAGAGATGTTAAACTTTTTAGGAATGATCTATGTATAGCCTAGGTAAGTTTCGTTTTAAGATATGATTATTGTTGTTCAAGACGAGTTTCGAAGAAACATCCAAACATGTATCTACGGGAAATTATGCCCTAAACTTGGTAATATTTTTCGTCTAAATTGTTTGAGGTGTAGCATTAAAATGAACACCACAGACAGTACATAGCATTAACATCTGCAGAATACAAAATAATGTATTTATTGTTTTTTTCACGTTGAGGAATAAATTAACTCATGGGGAAGATTTCTAAAATTGTTCAAGTTCAGCACGTCATAAAAAAATATTTTTAATTTTTTTTTTTTCATTTCACGTTCCTGGGACGTGTTTCTTTTAGCCTGTACACATTTTGGTAGGAGAAACTTGTTTCGTAGTTCTGGGCCTCTGAATATGCAAGAATACAACACCTCCGGCGGGTTCTTGATAGTTCTTTTCTCCACCTTTTTATTTAGGCATTTATTGTTATGTTTATTTATTTATTATTTTTTTTTTTACCAATGGCACAGTTATTTAGGCCGAAAAGACATAGCTTTGAACTTCCGAACCACCGAGCGTGTGGCGAGTAGTGCCTTCTGACAACGAGTTTCTAACAATGACCATCTACGCGATCTTTTCTGCAGTGAAGAGCGACAGTAGCTATACATATGCATAAATAATTGCAGATTAAAATAAGCTCGACCATGCCCTTTTCCCCCGTATCGTTTTCTTTAACAGTCCGAAATATCGGGGGGGGGGGGGGAGAGAGAGAGAGACTGGAGCCCCCTCCCCCTTCCCCCCCGTTTTTCCTCTTCCGACGCCACTGGTATGGTAGAACGCTCCTCGACCTCAAGTTGTGTCAGCTTCTGCGCTTTTTGCTCGGCGTTTCTTCCGTCCCGGAAAATAAACCTCCAAAGCAATTACAAACTAAAAAAATTGTCAAGGTGCAGGCGAGCTGTATGTTGATCATGATGCAAAATCCCGAGACTGGGAATGAAATTCGGAAGAAATAGTGTAAGAAGAAAAAAAGGAAAAAAGAAAAAAGGGGAACGTCTCAAACTCAGCTGGTTGAGTTTGAGACGTTGTCCTGAGTTGAGTTTTCAGCTGAGTTGAGTTTGAGACGTTGTCCTGAGCTGAGTTTGAGACGTTGTCCTGTCCCCTTTTTTCTGTCTTCTTACACTTTTTCTTTCAAATTTCATTCCCAGAGCTGAGTTTGAGACGTTGTCCTGTCCCCTTTTTTCTGTCTTCTTACACTTTTTCTTTCACATTTCATTCCCAGTCTCAGGATTTTGCATCATGTACAAACTAAACTTACTATATGCCAGCGTCACTCGGCCGGCGTTCGACCACCAGCCTCAACCACCTGCCTCAACCACTTGCCTGCCCCTGGCCGTTTCGAACTGGATGAGTATCATTAAACAGTGCGTTCGTGTGATCATTACTTCGTCATGCACGTTAATGACCCCCCCCGGGCTGGCGGTCACAATTACTGATCTATGGTCACACGTCACTCTACACTGGCAAATATTCCAGCACATCCGGGACACTCGTCGTCTCATTTCATTGCCTGACTAACTTCGCGCAGTCTAAATATCACACCCGAACTTTTCTAAACCTGATTTCGTGAAAACCAGTGAGGCGTGAAAACGTTATTTGAAACTGAAACTGTGGCGGAACATGAAAACCGGACTTCGAACTTTGCGCACTTGGACTTGAAAGAAATTTGAAACCTTCAAAGTTTTTTTTCGAATTTAGCCCTAAAAGAGATTCGAAACCTTCGAACTTTTCGACCTTTATGTGGAAATAAATTTGAAATGTTCGAATTTATCGAACTTTATGTATATAGGAATTCGAAACGTTCGATTTTTCGAATTTGAGATCCAAAGAAATTCGAAACATTCGAATCTCTCGAATTTCAAGTTAGGAAAGTTCGAAACCTTCAAATTTTTCGAACCTGAAGTAAAAGAATATTCGAAATAATCGAACCCGAACTTTTAGAAACCGTGAAAGCTTCGAAGTTTTTGAATTAGCAACTCCACGATTTTTGAAAGTTGCGAATTTTTCGAATTTGAACTTCCGTACGGTCAAAAATATCGAAACCTTTCGCATTCGAACATCAGTTCGGTTCGAAAATATCGAAACGTTTCGAATTCGAACCTAGGGTGGTTCGCGGCATCCCTAAGAGGAACAAAATGGCGGTGGAAGAGGGTGTGGGAAAGGGAAACCGGCAGTTGGCATCACTCTATGCGAAGCGCACATGAAGGCACCCTAGTGTCAAGAACGGTTGGTGGAAGAGCACTGCCAAGGGAGCGCTTTGATTGGAAACTTTGGAAACTTAATACCAAGCTTCTTAACGATAATTCTTTTCTTGGGGGGGGGGGGGGGGGGGGGGGGTAGATAATATTTTCAAATCGTGTGTTCAGGGACAGGAAGGGGACATTTTTGATATGTGGGAAACCGTCAAGCAGGAAGTTAAAATGCTCGCGATTGAAAGGTCGTCTGTTTTAGCGTTCGAGGCGCGCGGTGCCGAACGCACTTTAAACGCCAATTTTCAGGCGCTGTTGAGATCGGAGCGTCAAACACCCGGAGTGGGTCTCAAGGACTTAGAAAGTGTTAAGGACCGACTTGACCGGCTGCATCTTGAGCGTTACCGTGGAGCCATTGTTCGTGCTCGGTCAGAGAGGTACCTGCTGGGAGAGCAGCCGACCAAGAGAGCGTAAGCCGACGAGAAACGATACGCGCTGCGCGGCGAAATAGGCGAAATTGAGCGAAATTGCGTCAGCAGCACAGACCCGAGTACCATTAAGCAAGCGTTTGTTGCGCATTATAGAAAGCTTTTTGAGTCGCAAGTTCAGGGGAGGAAGGACCCAGAGTGCGGGAACCTTCTCGACTACCTACCAGAGCTGGCGGAGGAGGAACGGGACAGTCTTTCGCAGGTAATCACCTTACAAGGGGTTGAAAAAGCAATAGACGATTTGACAAATTCCAAAACGCCGGGACCCGATGGTTTAAACGCAGAGTTCTATAAGAAATATAAAAGCGCAGTGTCCGGGATGTTACTGGACGTTTTTTTAACTGCGTATGAACGGAAAGGGCTGCCGCCGTCTTTCCTGAGAACATACACGGTCTTCATTCCTAAGAGTGACGACGCCGATAAATTGCATTACGTCACGGGGTTTCGTCCATTTACTTTATGTAACATTGACTACAAAATTTTTTGCAAAAATTCTATCGCGGCGGTTTCAGAGAGTAGCCTGCCAGCTTATAGGAGGCCATCAGACATGCGGTATTAAAGGCAGGTCAATTACAACTAATGTTCATGTAGACCGTAGTGTTCTAGAAGCCTGCGACGGTGGCATGGGCCAAGTTGTCATGCTCTACAACTAGACCTAGACAAAGCTTTCGATCGTATTAAGCACGATGTTCTTTTTGATGTTTTGAAACGTGTCAACGTGGGTGATGTCATTTTGGAAGGAGCCAAAATGGCCTATCAGGGATGTACCACAAGACTCATCGTCAACAAAGAATTGACAGAACCTATTCATGTTCGGACGTCCGTAAGGCAGGGTTGTCCTATGTCGCCATTATTTTTCAATATGTATTTATAACTTTTTTTGTTTAAGCATTCTGAATAGCAAGGAATGTCGGGGCTTCCGTTTGGAAAATGAAGACGCTAAAGTTATTAGTTTTGCGGATGACATTGCAGTTTTTTGTACCGACAAGCGAAGCGTCAGTGCCGTGATTTCTTTAGCGAAAACTTTTTGTGAAGCTACTGGTGCTGCTATAAATTGGATCAAGTGCCGCGGGTTTCGGCATGGCGCGTGGGCCACAACGCCTTCAATGTTTGAGGGCGTGTGCTGGGACTGTGTGCCTTGGACGTACCTCGGCGTGGCACTTGACTGCTATCGAGTAAACAAAGCCTATTGGTCGGGTGTCGCAACCGACCTGGACAGGCGTGCTTCTCGCTGGAAGAGGGGTGACCTGTCTATTTTTGCCAGTGCGACGGTTTGTAATGTCTTTCTTGTATCGAAGCTCTGGTATGTTTTGCAAGCGATACACTGTGCCCGCTTGAATGTACATACAGAAGTTTCACCGTGTTTTTGCCACTTTTATCTGGAGATCAAGTGTCGAGCCGATGAGACGAGATAATCTTTCACCGAGTATGCGACGGAGGATTGGGGCTATCGCATTTGTTTGTGAGGCAGCTGGTGTCACGCTTCATGTTTCTGCGCGATCAAGAGCGCCCTTTCATACGCGCGTTCATTCAAACTCGGGTGCCTTCATGTGCGCTTCGCATAGAGTGATGCCAACTGCCTGTTTTCCTTTCCCACACCCTCTTCCACCGCCATTTTGTTCCTCTCATTGTTTCCCCGTGCGCCGGAAAGTGGCCTTTGTGTCCATTGGTAATCCCATCCGAGGGGGAAGATGCTAATCCTCCCTCCGTGGGTTCCACAACGCTGCTCCGAACTTGTGAGATAAGGTGCTTGTTTCCGGGAGGGTTATAAGCCACACGGATTATCGCCGAGAACCAAAATGGCTGCTGGTTTGTCAGCGAGTGGTATTACAAAGGGTGGCATCACCCTAGCAAAGCGCACATGAAGGCTCCCTAATTCAAACGAAACTGTCACCCCATTTGCCGTCTTTTCTTGTATCGTCTTATGGCGGTGAACCAGCAACACTTGTTGGCTTTCAAAAGGAGGTTGTGGAAACGCTGCACTTTTTGTCTGCCCGTTTTTTTTTTTGAGTACCTGTCTGAAGTAAACAGAAAGAAGCTTGCTCGCGATTTGTTGATAAGTATTTTCCCAACGCCGCTGTATCGGAGTGTCGTTTGTAAAGGCGGTGAAGATGTGTTGAAGCGCGTTAAGCGTATGTGTGTTCCACCCTCCGTAAAGACATTCTTTTTCAAACTACACACCAATACTATGCCCGTGAAAGCGTGGCTTAAAGAAAGAGGCGTAGATGTGCCATGGTTCACTGTCTTTTATGCAAACAACCAGAAACCATCGAACATGTGTTCATTTTTTGCTGGGACGCAGTTTGTTTTTTGGGACGTGCTCCAGCGCACTTTGAAAAAGCAATTGAGCATTCCCCTTCAGGCATCCGTTTCTTGAACGTGACTAACGATGACGGTGTCCCATACGATATGTTTTTTTCTGTTGAGACTTTGTAGCATATGGCGATCGCGCACGGCAGTCAGTCATGCCGACGTCAATGCGAAAGAAGTGCGTTTTTATTTCTTCAGCCTAATTGAGCCCGCGAGTTCAAGCACGAGTGGCTCGGCATCTGTAAAGTGCTTCGCAAAATGCGCGCTTTTTAATATGCCCTGTAAAAGTCTTGCAGTGCGTTTTTGTGACTTGTATACACTCACCTTTGCAATAGAGAAAAAAAAATTGTTGCATCCGCGGCGGAGAGGTACCGCGTCGGACTACTGACCGACAGGTCGCTGGTTCGACGCCAGCCGAGGGAAGAGCGAAAAGTCCTTTCGGAGGAATAGAAGAATTCGCAGAGGTCGCGTGACATAACGCATGATCGACGATGATCGATCATCGGTCGGTGATAAATTTATTCATCGATTATTTAAAATCAAAAAAAGTTTTAACGCACCTCACGGCAGGTGCGTGAACTCGACACCGATGCCCAGCGACTTCGCCGTGGCTTGCCGCAGCTGTCGCTGTGATAGTAATGTGACAGTACTCTTCCGTGGATTAACACAGTACTGAGCAATTTTTTTCTTGACTCTTCACGACCGTATTTCTGCCGCTTATGCGTTACACCTTGTACAAACCTCAAAAACGCAGCCACCGCAGCTCCCCTACTACATGGTGGCGCCAGCATAGACGAACGTGGCAAGCTCTGTAGCCTCGTCACGTGATCAATCAGTCCGCGGATCAGTCCGTCGTGTGAATCGGCTATTTATTATCGGACGGCTGAAAACGATCTACTAAAACTTCCTAATATCAACACCCACCCTTGCTGCCCTTTCAACTCATCTGGTTGTTGGGATGTGTAGATACAAATTTCATCCACATTTCGTTGGCCGTCATATCCTGCGAGTTAGGCACACAATAATTTGAGCGCTTTCTACGAAAACAGAGATCCACTAAGATGCCCGCGCCTGGTACACATTTATCTTTTCCATCGTTCCCCATTTGAGGCAGGTTTGAGCGTGATAGGCTGGCGTTTCGAGGACGCTGAATGTTTTGGAAACATGTAAATCATTAAAACTTGGGTTTGGGCTAGTTGGTCCATTACTGAATAAAAGGTTAAAAAGCGCGAACAAACGAGGACAAAAAGAAACACGGACGACAGGACAGGCGCTTCACTCTCAACTGGTTTTTATTAAGACCATTGTCACCTATATATACACATTGCCCAAACCACATCGGATTCAATCACCACAATCAGAGCCAACCTTCCAGAAAAACCATCTCACTTTGAAGCAAATACAAAGACGGAGCGCTGACGCAATTGTTTTCTTTCTTTTTTATGTAGAATTCCTCTATAATTTCTCTTTCCGTTTTTTGCTTTGCCTTTCTTAGAAACTTTGTGCCAGTCAGGTCAGGTTTACACCCACATCGCCTACAATGGTCAGCGAGATGGCTCCCCGCGTTGTTGCGCACACAAAAATTATGTTCTCGTGCTCTATCATTGAAGCAGCGCCCAGTCTGCCCAATGTAGACTCTGCCACAACTAAACGGAATCTCGTACACCACGTTGGTGACGCACGCAGTATATTGCACCGCGTGTTTCTTGGAGCACGGTGCTTTTTTCTGCCTTGTCAACATCGGACATATCCTGGCAAGTTTACACGGTGCCGAAAAAACCAGGTTAATGTCGTATCTACCAGCTACCTTTTTTAGATTGTGAGACACTGTATGCATGTACGGAATGACTTGCACTCGTTTCCTTTCTTTACTTGCCTCGCTGCCTTTTTTTTCTTCTTTTTAGCTTTTGAAGAAGGCTCTCACAACAACTAGAGATTAGGTTAGGGGGGTACCCCGCGTCTCTTAACCTTTTTGATTGTCGTTCAAAACTGATTTTCATCTGGTGATTGCGACTTTTTTCCAGAGCCGCACTTAGACATGTCAAGGCTATACCCCTCTTTACCAGTTTAGAGTGAGCACTTTCAAACAAAACCAGGCTTTTCTTAGTGCGCGGACAATACTGCCAACAGACATGTTCTTCAGAGAAAAGGATCAAAATGTCTAAAAACTGACTACAGTTATTCACAGGCAATTCCCAGGTAAAATTAAGTCCGCCTGACACCTCCCTAAACAATCCGACAATCTTCTCAATCATTTTTTCCAAACCCGAGTTTGTATCTAAAATTAAAAAATAGTCATCTAGGTATCTAGACGTCTTTAACACATGTAAATCTGCAAGCCTATCTGAAATTTGTCGGTCCACTGACGCCAAAAAAATGTTACACAAAACAGGGGCAACTGTCGACCCGATGCACACACCAGACTTTTGTACGAAATATCGCTCGTCAAAACTGACGGCAGTCGACTGAAGATAAAAGACTAGCTACTCCAAAAAATGATCGCTGCTAACGCCCGCGGAACTTTGAAATCTAATTTCTCCAGACTCGTTGATCTTATCCCGAACAGCCTTGAGAAGTCCATCGTGAGGAACGGAATAATATAAGTCCTCAACGTCCATAGATATTGCAGTGACAGCATTCTGAAAACCTTCTCTAAGTTCATTTACTATTTCGCTAGAAATAGTAAATGAACTTAGATAGTAAAATCTGGCTTATCCTAGGCTTATCCTCTCAGAAGAGAGCCCCTTAGAAAATACATGAGGTTTTTCTCCATCTTCGAAAAATTGTCAAATAATAACGGCTGCGCGAATCTTCTTGCGAATTCCGGCTTTAAATACATTGAGGCATTTTCGAGACATTAAATGGAATAAATGTTTTATTATAAATTTAATTATATTCTTAAAAAAATTAATAAAATTGTCAAAATCGGCTACTTCGGCACTCTTACGTTCGGAGCGAATTTACAAAATTATTTAAATGCAAACAGAAACAAATTCATTGAATGTCTTCTAAATTTATTACGGAATCGAATGATATCGAACTTATTCATGTAAGTCGATCTGTTCCGTAACTACAGCGAATATAAAGAACCAAGGTGTCGGTGCTTGTTTTCATTGTTTTTAAGGTATCTCTCTCTCCCGCGAGGTGGCGCTCGCTGTCCACGAAGTCGTTCGTTCGGCGATCGGCACAATCGGCACTGTGCAAGGTTTTCTTCCGCGGCGGCGCCGCGCCAGCCGCGCCCGTATCCTGTTTCGTTCTGCACGCCGAGGCGTCAGTGTGCCTGTCTCGCTTTCCTGGTTCTTTGGTGGATAGGCCTCCGTGTTTTCGCACGTGGCAAATTCCCCTTGGAGCTATGGGTCGAAGACCGTCCTATGGCAAGCAAACGCGCCCGAAAGGGTTTCCATGTAAGGGTGTCCTCGTGGAAGACTCGGTTGATGAGGTCGATGATTTTGAGCGCTGGTTTGGTAGCCCACATAGTTCCGTGTCCGGGAGCAACGACGGCATTGCTGAAGCGGTGTCTGCGGAAGACTTAGCCTCCAGGCGCCCTTGGTGAGGGAGAATGGGTATGTTCCGTAGCGGCCGAAGTCAGTTCTTTCGAGAGCTCAGGAGAAGGAGCTTCCTTGTAAATGCTGGAGCTGTCGAAGCTTTGGGTAACGCAAAACCACCGGGTGACGCGCAAGCAACCACATCCGTGTTAGAAGGTCGTCGCGTCGTCGACATTGGGCAATTTCAGTCCGCGCAGGAAAGCTGTGACCATGCCCCGTTCAGTTGCACGTCCGCCATGTCATGTGTTGAAACAAATAAGTCATTGCCAAAATGATTAGAATAAAAAGTGAGTCTAACGGCGGGTAACCAGCGAACGGTCGCGCGCCTTCAATACGATTTCTCAATAAATCGCCACTGTGCCCCTTGGACACACTTTGGGTACCAACACATGTTTACGTCACTGCCCGAAATCTTGAATCAGCGTGTAGTGCTGCACGACAATAAAATGCAAGGTTCACACAGTTGCGTTCGGTTCCGCTCGAGTACGACGCGTGCCTTTCAAGCTCAGGCATGTCTATGCTCGACGCAACTGTAGCCATAGCAGCCTCTGGTCGTAAGCCGGCCCAAGTGGTTGCAGTCGCAGTCACACGCAAATGTGTGAACGTGCCTTCAATCGCTCCCAACCGCGTAAGCAAAATCAAAAACAAACGAAAAGCGAAAAAAAATAATTGGAGTGGAGCGATCAATGGGATTCATCCGATGGAAATGCGTAAGCGTTAGTTGTTCCTCACCCCCTTTTTGTCACGTAACACGAAATCATGTAATCCTACGTGATAACGTGACACGAAAACGTCATCTTACGTGAGCACGTGATACGGAAGGACGTTATCTTATGTGATCACGTGACACAAACACGTCATCTTACGTGATCCCGTTACACGAAATGACCTCATCTTACGTGATCACGTTACACGAAATCGTCATCTTACGTGATCACGTGACACGTCACCTTATGCGTCACCCCAATTATGTAATCTTATGTGATCATGTGACAGGTCATCTTACGTGATCTCGTAACACGTCATCTTGTGAGTCAACCTCTTCCCATAGCAGCGCGGTTCCCGGGCCCGTGCAGTGCTGTAGTCGAAAGCAAGCTCCCCATGGCAAGCGAAACCTTCTGAAGTCCCACATTGAGAATACTCGTAAGTGACCGTCTGTGGAAGCTTCGCACGTTGGGGTTTTTGGTGAGATCGAGCCATCGTGTTCCATTAACTATCGTTGAAGTTATTGTTCAATGAAGCCCTAAAAAATATGAATGTAGTTGGTATACACCTTTTCCGTTTAGATTCGCACCCAGCCACGTCGTCCCCATATCCGGTATGCGTTCCGAAAAAAAAAAAAAAGCAAGAGATTACAACCCCGAACAAGTAAAAAAGTATAGAAGGGTCATTACAAGAACGACTGACGGTTGCAATTAAAATATTAACACATTCTACTGTCGAGGGGAGAAGAAAGCGACGTTTTCACGCATACCGGAAGTGCCAGAATTGAAGATGGCGGCGCCCACGTAGAAAAGGTGTATATAGACATCAAGATCTAATCTCAAATACGGTTTGACTTCGTTTAATTCAAGTGTTGCAATAAATGAGTTATTTGTGCATACATGTTCAAAAAAGGATTTGTTATTCGACATAGGCCGTTGGGAGAATGAAGTGTTCAGATTTGTCTTCATGAGCGCAAATACACCAGACGCAATAAATAGTGACGCTTTCGTTGTCCCAGTGGTGAGCAGGTGATTTCTCGCTCGAAAAAATAACGCCATTTCACAAACCAAGTTCTGTGACATATGCTTTTCCAATGCCTGGTCACTATTTCGGAAACCTTTCAGTCCAAAACAGTATACTTCTGTTCGCTTCTGCTAGCTTAGGAGGGAGTCACAGAGCCTATTTTTTTATCTTCCTCCAGGACTGACGTACAGAGTTATACCGCAACACGCATCTGTGGAACACACAGAGCTATCGGTCTCCCGTTGGCGGTACAGTAGCAGACGACACAACGTGGCTCCGCAGTCTATCGAGGGCACGGCTTTTTGCCCTCGCCCACGCAGCTCCGTGGGCGAGGGCAGGGGCGTGGTCGTGCAGCCGCGGCCCGTAGCCTCGACCGTTCAGGACTAGGGAAATGGCCTTGAAGAAACGAGAAATGGTGTCTTGTATATAATAATCACATGGCGTTAGTATCATCTACTTGCTAAGCCAAATAAATATTTGCAGCTTGTGAGAATATGTTTGCGTGACGATTTACCGTTCGCACTCCTGACGGATGTTAGCGAATCCTTCATGTTCGTGGCTCGCAGTTATCGGTACTCCCTCGAAGTGACTTCACCATATATTTTTTTTTTGCTTTTTTGCTTGCAGGGACTTGTAAAAATCACAAACACGCGAGAGAAAAAATCTTATTGAGTACGCGTGATTTTGAGCTTCGCAGCTCTAAAGATGCACGATAAATGTCGTCCAGCTTGGGGAGAAACGAATACTTTTTGTTGGAAGTTTGACTAGCGCATGCTGGCAGCTCGTTTCCTGTCTGTTTTGTCTATACTCCGTTTCACCGTAATTTGGCAAACCTCAAAGGTCAGAGCTGCTGTGAGGGAATCACAGTCGCGGAGCAAAGCACGTGACAGCTATTTTAGAAGCAGTACTCATAGAGATCATACATACTAACTCTAGAGGAAAAGGTCCGCCATTTTTCCATGCATTCTGGCTGCCGCAAGTGGCGGAGCATGCAGGCAGACCCTCGGGGTCCCACACATGGTTACCAACTGCCTTCGATTTCACGAATATAATTATATCATCAGAGCAGTTTCATGAACTTCAACAATCCACGAACTTACCGGTGGCAAGATATTCGCGTTCCTTTCGAAGCTTTCTTTTTGCATAGCGCGCAGATGTACGGCCTCCCGTCAACACTAAACTAAACCAGATAACCGGCTTCGCGGGTGGCCGCGCCAGCCGCGCCCCAGGAATACAAAACCGCGCAATCACCAGATTTCTGAGATTTCGACAGAAGGAAAGTTAATGCAGCGTAATGAGTATACTGCTTTTTATAAGCCTGTGAATAGCTCAGAATTTAGTTTACGACGTTAAATTATCACTGTTTATATTGCTGAGTTTTCAGTCTTCACGATTACCATTGCGACTGTCGTCCTTCAGCTGGCAACATTGGTTTCTTTCTCTCGTGTTCTGTCGCTCTCTTTCGCGATCTTTCACTCGGGACCCAGGATGTCGGCGCACGGGATTTGCCACTCCTCCTCACCCACCTTTACCCCCCTGGCAGTACCCACCACCGTACGTTGTCACTTGCCTCGCTTCAACACTCTCATTGGCTCACGAGCTTTAGCTTTCTCCATTTGCCAAGTTATGAGGAAACGACGTCTCATTTCCTTGCGTTTGTTCGCAGTGCACGCAGGCGAAAGGCTTGAAAGGACATCGGATTGGGACACGTATTGTTGCTTACGTGCCCACGAGAGTGCAGCTGGTTTCTGACTTAGTTGCGTTTTGATGTTTGACGATTGCTAGGATACAAAACATTCCAATAACACATACGCAAAAAAAAAGAAAAAAAGAAAACGAATGTGAGGTGCATAAAAAAATAGAAGGTGAAAAAGCGGGGGGGGGGGGGGGGGGCTGGCCGGTCTGTCATGCAAGTATTTCTGGGGCCGTCTCTGTGCGTGACATTGGAACAGTTTATCGCAAGGCTAAACATTCTCTCTGATCGCCCGGCGCCTCCGCCGAAGTGACCGGTTCAGGGAGGGGTGAGATCTGTAGATAAGGGCAGCTGCGAGGGGGCCCCCTTTTGTTGTGCGTGTGCAGTGAGCGTACCCCAATTTGGCCGGACGGGCGCAGATTGTGATCTACACAAATAAAAAAGATTTTTCCTAACGAGGGCGTCCCAATGGACGTTGTGATCAACGACTAACACGAGAGTTAGCCCCCTCTAATGGGGAACTAATATGACAACTGCGGATGTTTGGGCAAGCGATGTGTTAGAAAGCGTGTTGTAAAACATCTGCAACTTGTGACTTTCGGCGAAGCAATAGTGTATTCCTACAAAAGGGATTTCTCCGCAAGAATGGGAGACTACGCCAGATCTCTGTGAGGAGAAGGAGGTGGTTCAGAAACTCCAATCGAGCATTTACAGAACGGAGTCCAAGTTGCCGACTAAGTTTCTTGAACTCATTCTTCTCGTGCGTTTCTTTCTTTTTTTTTTCTTTATGCTGTAAGAAGCAGCCGTTCTATGACCCACACGCACACATAAGAAGAAAGAAACGAAAATGGCCTATTGCCCTTTTTTCCAAACTGAAAAAAAAAGAAGAAGAGAACGCGGGAAAGAAGAGTACCCCAAAGCCCAAGTAGAGTGCCTTTGTTTGGGGCACCCTCCAGTCTGCGGGCCCCTCTCCGTCTCGGAGAATCTGTAAGCCCGTGGAGTCAAAGGAAGAACAGGCACCGACGACGCAGCTCACGTTACCTCGAGCGGGGATGACGTTTAGCCTTTCGCATCGGAAGGCTGGGGGGCCTCATAGCCAATCAAGCACCAGTTCAGAGGTGACGTCACGCACTGATACACGCCCAAAGAACCTGGTGACGTTACTTCTGACTTGCGCTTAATTGTCTGTAGAGGCTCCTAACCTTCCACTGTGGTTCAACACAAGATGAAACGAAGTATAAATACTATACATAGCTTGCATGTGTCGCCAATGCAGGAGACTGACTGCTATTTCTACTTACTGCTTCTTTCGTTTTCTGGTTTATCCTTGCAACGGCGCGTACAACGAATCGCGAAAAAAGGCGGAGAGATTGGCGGGGCTGCAGTTATTTTATTTTGCTGTCAACGACGTGCTAAAACAGTATTTATAAATAATAGCAGTCATGTCCGTACCAACCGGGGGGGGGGGGGGGGGGCAAGGGGGGCGCTTGTTCCCCAGTTCTCAGAGGGGGGGGGGGGGGGCAAGGCATGTGTTTTGTCCCCCCTGAAACAGCCGCCGCTGGGCGCGGCGGACACTGGCCGGCGGCGCCCGAGGGATACCAACGGCACCGCCCCCGACCCTGGGGGGGAGAGGGGGGGTCTGGTTTGCCCCCTCACTCAAAACAAGTTGGTACGCCACTGAAAACAGTATATATATTAGAAGAAAAAAATAGGGGTAGGCTGTACTCGGTACGGTGGCAACTGTTTGACATGAAACGACTTTGGTGCCCTAAGGAAGTGAATGAAATAGGAGGTTTGTTTATTCAATTAAAAGTTCCTCGGTGCTTGCGTGTCTCAGGATGAAGACACCGAGTGCTGCAACGCCTGTCATTACCATGTGAAAGAACAAACATATAAATAAATTGCTGGCATTCGAAAAAACAACAGTGAGTGCATTAAATAAAATGTTTGGCGGCAAATTTGCGGAGATGTCATAACTCTACAAACGCACGTGTGCATGAAGGCATTCCAATTTAACCTATGTTATACGATCTCTACTGACGTAAGTCGTTTATTGGGGAGATATTTTGTTTGTTTCGTTATATTCGTTCCCATTTTTGGTTGACGCCGTTTTCGTTTCAGCTCGCGAGAGAGTACGCAAGCTCCGTCTCTCACGCTCGGCAGTGGATGGAATCGCCAAAGGCATATCGTTGCCAGAAGGTGCGGTTAATCTGGTTTAGCAAAGCTAAGGAGATCATGCTGTTTTATTTTCTTCTTGATTTCCACTTTAAAATGCCCTGCAGTTAAAAACATCGAGTACACAACGCATGGAAATAGCCGTTCTTGAACGTTAGACCGCTAGGAAAGACCGGCGGCTAGAGAAAATTTCGGCGCGCACTTTATTGGATGAAATTTGGTGACGCCATGACCAATAGGAGCATGGAAATAGACGTGGTCTCCTTGGCCCTGTTAAACGCCCGGAGAAACATCGTGCCTTGCGAACCGTCGTCCAACGAAAGGTGAGTATATTGCATTTTCTGTGATGTGATCTCTATGTGTTCGTTCCACGCGTCCGAGCTCTTTGTTCGTTTCAAATCTACTTGGCGTCGCTGCCTACAGTGTTCGAGCCTGCGCTCACGATTAAAACACGCATCGCAGAAAGCTGAAAGCCCGTCGAAGAACCTGCCGGCGACCCTTGCGAGCTAAACCTAATTCAACAAAACCATTTGATCCGACAGAATAATGTGTTTGATCTTACATCTCATGTCAACAAGAAACTGCGCTGTCTGTCTTCGTCCCTACATGTTTTATTCTTTCGTGTTTTTCAAATCTTTACCAACCCGCGTCCGATCGAATGCCCCGATCACAACAAATAGTTGGTCGTGCACCGATGGCCTTTATCATCAGCCGGTAAGGAAGTTACGTTTTTCGTTTCTATACTTTGACCCAAGTAACGTCATATTCTCAAACTATGAAATGCTATCGCCACCTCTAGTTTCACATTCTGGTGCACTCGCAGCTTCCTGCACCCCTGCGAGGTTTCCTGCGATCGTACCCTGTATATCATGGATTTCTCGCCGTACGCGAGTGCTCTCGAAGGCGTGCTATACACTCTGTAACATAGTTTGTGTGCAGCAAAGGCACAGCCCGAACACATGACAGTAAAAAGCACCCTTTTTGCACGAGCACCCGTGCAAAAAGAACATTCTGCGGAGCTACGCCCTCGCACCCGTGCCTTTGCTGCACACAACTTATTAATAACCGAGCCGTTCTCGTTTCTTTTGCCTATTACTGTGAAAGAAGTGTCATTGTTGTTTTCTTCTCAAACAAAACTCAGACGCGAGACAAAAGCAAACAGATAAAGGTCTGCACATTCACACCTTTTTCTCCCTTGTGCGACAGCTTATAGCTGGTCGCGATTCATCAGCGTTTTTTTTTTGAAGCTGATGGGTACCACAAGGCGTGAAAGAGGTGACTTGCAGCTTTTCCAAGGCAGCAGCAAGACACTACAAGCCTTCGCGGCAACTGGCTTGCCAGTGCCGCTCTGTTCTGAACAGCACTGCGTGCCATGCAGAGGACTGTGCAAGCTCTCTGGGTGGCGACGCTAGCCACGGTAAGTGCATCCTATGCAGCTTTCTTTTAGGGATATATGTGGCTTGCAGGCCATGTCGTGCATGTGCCACCGGAGGGACAGCAGTGCCAGTGGCAAGGTTGTACTGATGGTAATCACCACTGCACTGTGTTTTCATTCAATAAATGCTGACAAGGAACCAAATACTTCCGAGAGATTCTCGGTTGTGCTTTGATGAACTCCAGCTCGCTTATGAACAGGTGAATGACACAGGTGGCCTTTCCTAATGGACTTGATGTCTGTGCTAACAATGCAACCAGACTTCCTTTTAGTTTGTGGTGTTTTTTTCGTTGCGGGTGACTATAGCATTGCAGTAGAGAAATATGCAAAATAGTGTAATGATTGCATTTGTTACCTAAATTAA
This sequence comes from Ixodes persulcatus, assembly GCA_013358835.2. Classification (NCBI taxonomy): domain Eukaryota; kingdom Metazoa; phylum Arthropoda; class Arachnida; order Ixodida; family Ixodidae; genus Ixodes; species Ixodes persulcatus. The sequence continues at coordinate 874,288 of JABSTQ010009530.1, read as the reverse complement.
TGGCGGGAATATCTGGCCTACATTTCCACTGACTGCATTTCTCAGAGGAATAGCCTGGACTAGATAGCTCGCAGCACTATGTCCTTTCCCCTTAGCCTGTACAACTCGGCGTCTTCCCCTGATTGTCTTATGTGGCTGCTTCTGTGTTTGCTTAGGCACTCGGTTGAAATAGTGAAAGCTGTCTGCATTGCACATAACCACCATGAAAGCCAGTGTGGACGTAGCTGGCGTAGCCCCAAACATGACTTCTCTAGCTCGACACAAGTAACGTTCCTACCACTATCGTGTTCGTAGAAAAGAGACCTGCTTAAGCGATTTTGTGAGCAACCCCACCTAACTATATTTTCAAAATTGCAATCTTTTACTCTTTTCGGTATGCTATTTACTATCGCGAAATTTAAAATAGTTATTGTGAAATCGGCAAATGAAAACGACGCCAAAACCAAGATTCAAATATACCTGAGCTTTTCATTGCCGTGACGTCACGCACGTAGCCAGGATTTTGTTTCGGGGGCGGGGGGGGGGGGGGGGGGCTGCCTATTACAAAATGCTGTATGAGGGGGAGGGGAGAGAGGAGGTCCCAGCGAAATGGAAGGTTTCGGGGGGGGGGGGGAACCCATGCCCCCCCCCCCCGCCAAGGCTACGTGCCTGCATCACGGGATGGCAGGCTTGCACTTCGAGCGGGCTGTCTAGAAATGAACTATGCCGAGCATTTGTTTCGTGCTGCTGCGCCGGAGCTGGAGTGACCTTCCAAAGCATTCTTTTGACACCATGAAACTGTTTGTGATCAGTTGAGAACAAAGTCTACAGCCCAAAGAGTGAACCACTGCCTTCCCATGACGTCACTATTTCAATGTTGCCAGTAGAGTTTTTCACTCTGAAAAACACGACGATGACCAAAATCGTAAATTCTATAATTTCGCGAAAAAGGTTATTTTGGCCAAATATTTGGGTTACTATTTCAGTGATGTTTGTTGGTGTGTTTAGCAAGGTTTCAGGCAAATTGGGGACAATGAAGAAAATGCCGGAGTACCCCTTTAAAACATAAAGTGCACGTAGTACACAATGGAGAAGTTGCTCGCCAATCATTCTCTTAAAAGTGTGAGTTGAGCCCCTTCGAGGCAGTTTGCTGCCGCAGCGTGCACTGTAATCCGCCCGAGAAGAAAAAAACAAGATGAATGACCAGTAGGATTTCTTTGTTCCGAGGCTTCTTGATGCAGGAAAGGCTGGAACCAGTATTGTTGCTTTTTACTACCCCGTACGAGACTCAAACCCGACATGCAAGGAAGTCGTCGAAAGGCCTCTTCATGTGCCCTCTTTCTGCTTACTTGTTCCTTGGGTTTTAGCTGTGTTCACAATTCACGCTCGCCTGCATGCCTACTCTTTTGGTCTTTTTTTTTTGTTCACTGTGTCACTGACGTTTTCTGTCGTTGCTGTCCCAGAATTGCTTCGTGGATGCACAGAAATACTCAAGCTGCTCCGACACCTGTGGCTCTACGGTATTGCTTTTCCCGGTACCACGGCATAAAGCAGGTGGCCTCCCTCCCTTCCAGGCAGCTGCGAAATACTACAAGCACTGTGTTACAGCTGCAGCTAGCCCATGGGTACCGTTCTGCATCCTGCACTGCATGTAGCTCGAAATGCAGGTGTGACCTTTTTAGGCGCTGTGCATTTTGTTTTGTGCATTTTCTGCAGCTTTTTCGGGGCAACTTCTTTTTAAGATTCAATAATTAGAATACGGACTCGAGTGAGAGAGGGGGTTTTCTGAGAAGACCGGCCTCTTTAGTAAACAATTGGGACTGGTATTATATCTATAGTTTATGTACACCGTACGTTATGTACAAGTTTTCTTTAGTTTCATTTTAGTTGTTACTTATATATTTCAATGTTATACGGCAGCCACTAAAAATGGGGGAAAAAAATGTTGACTTGTCGGATTTTCTTTGAAATAGGTTGGAAGAGTCATTGATGTGGTCGGTCATTCATGTTATTTTTCCTCCACGTACGTCCAGCCTATGGTTACGTAAAGCCCCAATTGCCCCTTAGCAACGGAAATAATTTGTGCGACAGACTAGGTGGCAGCATTGTGGAGGGAAACTGGCCTGATTATATCTGCCATGTTTCGAAACTACATTTGATGACAGGTTATGAATTCAGTGGCAAATTCCCCCCAAAGAATCTACATCACTCCGCCAGCCAATCGCTGCCGTTAGTTGTCGTGACGTTACGTCCAGCGAAGAAACTACAAATTAGTATTTTTTTTTTAATGGCAGGTCTCTGCTCTTGATGCCACATAGCACGAGAAGTTTTTGTGCAGGAGGAGACTGGTGTGGCGAGATCAGGTGCATGCTTGCACTCTTTTGCGGCCGCAGGACATGAACATAGAGTAGAGTTCTCAATAAGGACTGCATGCGGATGGCCGATATTTTCCAGCACCTAATATATTGACAAGCCTTGCATGAAAGGCGTTTTTTTCTTACCTGGAACATGGCGCTGAAGTATCAAACTGCCTCTGATGTTGTGAACGAAAAAAAATGTCACCAGAACATCTCGGTGCTAATAGTCGCCGACAAGATGAGAAACGCAGGGCATCTCTTAGCCCCAGCCTCCCGCAAACACTTGTCGCCTTTTCTCTTGCTCTTTCCGCGCGTGCATTGCGGAGGCCCGCAAGATGCTAAAGCATTGCCGAATGTAGGAGGCTCCTCCCTGCCATTCTTGTCCTACATTTAGTCCTCCAGGCACACCTCAGGTCGGTAGAAAAACATACAATAGTCTATTCAACACCCGAACACGATTTAGGCGATTTTAGATATAGTCGATAACGGAATGAGAACGTTTGGGCGTGTCTTACAAATGCCCGGGCTTGAGCATTGCCAAAGGTAGGAAGCTCGTGCTGGAGCGAGGGCAACTGAAGCTTCTCCCTGCTGTCTTCATCTTGCGAGTTTCTAGAGTTATTAAACCATTTTAAATGTGGCAATTCTACACCCTGCAATAAAGGTTTTTACAAAAGCAAATTGTGGTTGATCTTATCAAAAGCTTGTTATAAATCGAAATAAATAGTATCGACCTGCTTCCTTTAAAAAAGAAATGGCACCGTGTAGTCAAGTGTACAGACTAATTTCTACTGAGCGACTTTCTAAAAAGAATTGAGTTCCTTGGGGCTGTTTATAACGAGTAAAAAGACCCATGTCTGTATAAATATCTCACACTTTCAAACGAGCATACAGTAGGGAAATTTGGAAATGATTGTCTACCCTAGACATGTCACCAGCCTCCTTCAGTGGTGATACAGTAGACTTCCTCCACAACAATGGAAGATCACGATTTCTCGGGTGATATGCATGCTTGAATGATGGGGCAAAAACAATCAGTGCTGTTCTTAACAATAAAACAAGATATAAAATCTGCACCCAAGAACAGTCTAGCTTTAATTTCTTTATTGCTTTCAACATTTCGGTGTTAACTTCCTTGATTGCTGAAATTTTAGTCAATATTACTGAAAAAAAGATGCGCTTGCATTGACCAAAGTGTCAATATTGTAAAAACATTTCTCAGCAAACACAGCAGATCTCCAACAATATCTGGACCCGCTGGAAATTGTAGCAATGTGTGTACATATGTTTGTTAGATCTAGGTCAGTTGACACAAGTTCGGAAAACGCCAGACGCTTTTTTTGCGGCGCATTCGCTCAATGGCACCTGCTACACTATCGGCCTGTACTATAGACAGATCCGGTGGAACGTTGGAGGCACATTACTTGCGGTGGAAAGTGATTTTATTGTGGTTTTTACAGTGAACATAAGGTCTTCACAATACTTAATACAAAAAGAGCGTCGTTCAAAAAATGTTTTTTTGTTGACCGTGGAAGCATTGACGCTGTGGCGCTGGGGACGTTATCTTCCTTTACCTGCTTGCGTGCCAGCAACAGAGAACTGTTTTTGAACCTCTGCTTTTCTGTGGAGCTTGTCAACTGATATACTTCGTTTCACCTTATGTTGCACCGCAGCGAAGGCTAGAAGCGCGAGCTCATAGCGTTGGCAGCCGCTTTTAAGTCACGAGAGCTTGTGCCGCCGAGGTGTGCCCCAGAGCAAGGAGCTCGCGCTTGTAGCCTTTCCTGCGGTACATCATAAGGTGAAACAGAGTATAGATCTAAGAACATTGGCGTGTAGGGTCTGAGCGGAGGCACCTATTTTCTCAAGCACCGGTTTAGAAACCCCCATTTTATTGAATCCTTTCAAAAAGACACTTAGTTTAGAGAAAATGGCAAACAACTTCTGTTTAGAAAATTTGTTTTCAGGAAAACACAATTAACCGAACTTGACTGCTTGCTCTGCCTTGGCCGACAGTGAGGCCGATCCAGTCAGCGAATCACTCGCTTGGGTGGCCAGCACATTCAGAGTAGGATAGACATATTTTTGTGCATGTCACCACCCTGCTGTTTTTGCAAGAATACTTTTACGTTCTGCCTGGTTTGCGGCCTAAGAGAAAACAGGAAGTGCTCAAAGCATAGTCAAACATGAATCAGTGAATCGCGCTAGCATTTAGGTGCTTCCAGATTTGCTTATGCCAATCGAATAGATTCACTAAATGACAATCATTTTTCAATAATTGATGTTGCTGTAAACTGAGCTTCGATAAAATGTGCCCGTTCTCGAAAATATACTTCTATGAAATGGTGTTGCGTCAACTGTCGTAGACCCCTGCAGAGTGCAACTGAGCAGCAGTTGTAGGTGCAGCGCATTCTATAAGCATAAAATAAAGTCCCAAAGTCAGACAAAGAACCTCAGTGATGCCTAGCAGACAAGCAAACAAATAAATATTTAACACGGGGTACTATTCTGTTTAATATCTCCAACATTACCGTCCCGCTTCGGCTCGTCACTAGATTGTTGACAGCTGCCCCCGAGGATTCTTTCCGGACATGCGGAAGTAAAACATCTCAACACAAGTACTATCCACCCCTGCTTAACCACATGTTCTTTACGAGCATAGCTCGGCTTCCTGGTGATATCTTAGAACGCCGTAAGTTAAAGAATATTTCCAAAACAGTAAAAGCCTATCTTGCAATATCGCAACATAAAGAGAACAGTACAGGTAGAGCTGCATGGGCACTTTCTATGTTCCCAGATTCATACGAAACCTGATTGTCGTTAGCAAACGTTTAGGTACTGAAAACAGGAAAATGAACAAGAGAGTGTGATGGGTTTGGAAGGGAAAGAAACGTGAACAAAAGGCAAACACATGCAATCTAGAACACACGAGACGACCCACCGAGCTAATGCTCTGTACGAACAATCAGAACCTTAAATACTACTTTCTGTACAAATACAAGGTACCCACAATATTACGAGATAAATAGCCATCAAAATTAACGTACCGATTGGGCAGTGCTGTTCGAAAATCAAGTAAATCGCCGAAGTCACAGGACGTTCACAAAACAAAACGGCCATCTTGGAAAAATAAAAATAGTGATGGTGATAGCGATGTGTGTTCTGTAAAAACTCGGTGGACAAATGTAGTCAATGTTTTTTCTTTAAATGTATGTATGGCAACTGCAAACGCTCTGCAAACATACTTCCCCCAGCAAAACCTCATTAAATTCATGGTCACAAAATAGTCTATAGTTTAAGCATTTATACGTGTTGAAATGCGCTTGGTAATGTCTATGTGGAGTGCAAGCTTGTCCGTTTCTTTTGCAGGAGTTGTGGTGATGTCAGAATGCCGAGCTTTGATTGAAGGATAGTGGATAAACCTGAAGGCAGCTAACACTGTCTGCCCACCATCCTTCAATCAGAGCTTGGCATTTTGACGTCACCACAACCCCTGCAAAAGAGGCAGACGAAACTGCGCTCCGCATAAACCTTTTTCTCAGTAATTAAATGCAAACGGAACACAGACTTGGGAACCCTCCTTGCTGATAGCTTTTTCTTGAAAGTGTTAATGGTCAAAAGCCAATGCCGCGATAGGCTGAAATACTTCGGACATAGCATGCTTAAAGTGGCCAGAAAAATTAAACGGGAGTATCTATCTATCGTCTTTCCATCAAACTTTTCGGAGCTTAATCTTTTCAATAATTACCTTCTCGCATGTTTCACAGTAATCCGTGGCATGGATTCACCACACTTTTTTTGTGACGTGCACCAGTAGGTATGCACTGTCATCAGAAAAATATACAATTTATTTAATTACGACAGGAACCCACAAGAGGGGAACATGGCAAGACCCGATCCACCAAAAAGGACTGGGCCTAAGAGTGCAGTCTTGCAAGGCTTCGTCCATGATTCAGGACGGTTTGAAACCTACGATGAATGCAGAGACAAAGGAGTCCATCATGTCAACAGGAACAATATCTGACCTGAACATGCTGGGCAATGAAGAGCAGGGGCGAATTTATAGGTCAGGCTGGGTGGGGTGGGGTGGGGAGGGGGAGAAGGAGATACCTATTCCACAAGCAAGGAGATACCTATTTCACGGGCAAAATGTAGCCCAGATGGGTTTTTTTGACCTGATATTTGTTATGTCACCAAACACTAATCATTTCTTCCGACGAAAAACTGGAGTATGTCGATTTTTCATCAAGAAAAATCTAACCTGAAAAAGAAACACAATTACCCCGCTTAAAAAAAAACAAAAACAAAAAACAACAAAACAAAATCTGCCCATGATGCAGAGCACTTGAGTATGCACCAAAACTCTGAGGGAGAGAAGGAGACGAGAGTGCGTGCGGACATCAGAACACAGAGCTCTGGTTGGAATGACTAGTGGGTCGACCTAAAGCTAGTATACCGCTAGCAGTTCAAGAGGAGGAAAAGGAGGAACTCTCCTCTTGCTCATAGTGCTTGTACCCTTATTTTCGTACCTGCACGTCACCATTCTTCCTCTAGAAAATTAGCCCTATGCTCGTCGCTCAGCATTCGGGCAAAAGTTGCTAATTCCTCCTCCCCCCCCCCCCCCCCCGGCGCTCTCTCCGGCCTGTGGCTTCTGCAGTACTACGCACAACTATCCTCCGTGCACCCCTAAGCTGACAGTGCTGCGGAAACTATGTGCTCTTTGGGCCTCATGCTCCCTCGCGTATAGCCACATTCGCAGAATAAGGTCAGGTGATGGACAGGGGGGCGGGCGAGGTTTGTCAACTAACGTCCCAACTTTTCACCCCCGCACGGATGGCGACAGAGATCTCACGGTAGCTGACGTTTGTTCTGAACCTTTTTTTATCCACTGGTGCATTTCAACGTCTGTGCGGCAACAAAATGACTGAAAACTTGCAAATGAAGCACAGGTTGTCGGTTGCTTGCTTCGCAGAATAAATAGCACAGCTCGCGTCCGAATTTGTCGCTCGTGGGACGTGCTTTTTTTTTTCTCGGTTCTCCCGTCTTTTATGGCGGAAAAACCCCCAGTTGTCTGCTCTTGATCCTCTCCTGAGTGATGCATGACGGGAGTGCATTGTGGTGCACACTTGATTCTCAAGGTGCAGCGAGTGCATGGACGCGTGGAGTGGAAACGCCGAAATGAACTCGTGGAGTGTCGGCCGAAACGAACTCACTCCCCTTTTGCGAGTAGGAACGCATGGGCAGGAGTGCCTATGCGTACATGTAGTCGTACACTGGGCACGAGCATGTGGCTTCGTCTTGCATCTTATACGCGTGCAGAAGTTGCTTCGACAGCATTGCAGAAATTACACTAGCCCTGACAAGGAAGTACACAAAGAGTTCTGCCGAGTCTAGACACTGATGCAAGATCGCCAAGCCAAGAAACCTAAACCGAGCCGCCACTAATTGTGTTCTGTTTCAAAATGGCCTAATTGGCAAGACTGAACCGCCACCAAATGTGTTCTGCTGCGGAGCACAAAAGTACATCACCAGACATGAATGTCCAAAATATACTTACAATGGCTAGCGGCGCCTCATAGAAGTCATGCCATGACCCTCTGCTTGGCCAGTTAAGCCACACGCAGTGCCGTGCAGGGTACAGGACGGTATCCATGAGCCGGCCGGTGCAGTGACCCAGGGTCCCGCCCATAGTGTTCCGTTGCTGCCTTGGACAAGGTGAAAGCCAGCTCATTGATGTCATGGTCCCCGGGACTTGTGGTGTGTAACCATTGTGTTTAAGTTTTACAGTCACCGACCAATATTTAGGACTCGATGGAGATCGCGCAAAACTCAGAATAATCGAGCGGTCCGAAAAAATGAATTTAGCCTAAAAATCACTTCATTGCGACTCTAAGCGCAAAGTTGCTGCGGAAAGTGATTGATACAATAGGCTCACGATAATTCAAACTCGGATATTTCGTACTTCCGGTTAATTCAAACATATTTGAAAATTTTGGTTGTCCCGCTATGTTTTTAATGTATTTATAAGGTGCTTATTTCGAACGGCGTTTTCGCTTAATTCCTACTTTTTTGTTCTCGCGGCCCCGTTGAGTGCGCTTCTTTCCGAGCACCGGTGCACCGCAGAAAAGCAATACCCGCGGAGCTTGCTTTCGCGAGTGTTGCTTCTCCGCAGTGAACTGTTGCTCGGAAAGAAGCGCACTCAACGGGGCTCAAGCGGGCACACATTAGCGGAAAACAGCGTTCACATTATGTGATTGAATACTAGCAATGATGACCAAGACGACATCAAGGATGAGGCCCAGCTCACTGGCATCATGCTTTCTGGCCTTGAAGCACATAATCTGAACGCCGAGCTGACGGAATATGCTATTCTTGACGACGATGTGTGCGTTTGTCGTGATGACTCATTAGGGGACATATTACAGGAAGTAATGCCAGCACAGTGCAGCAGTGAGAGTGAAGATGAAGATGAAGAAAGGGATGACGCACTACCAACTGTCACAGCCACAGAGGCCTTTGAGCACATCGCTCAGCTCCGGAAGTTTCTGCCTGCAAAGGAAGAGTCCCGTAAAGAGCTACTTGCGTTGGCTGGTATTGAAAATTTTGTTTTGAGGTTGTATGTGCTGACTAAACAGTCCACAATCAACAACTTTTTTGCCAGATTAATAAACCTAACGTCACAGCTCTTTCACCAATGTGTTATGCCTGTACTTGCTTATAATTAGGCCTATGTAGAGGGAACTGGCACAAATCTGCTTTGTATGAGTAGCTATCCATGTAACACATCATAATGTTGTCTAGTATCATATTTAGATGAATTTATGATAATTGAAACTCCTGACAGTTTAAACTAATGGTGAATTCCACTCATAGATCCGGAGCGCTTTCCAAAATCCGCGAGGGAGGCAAAATTCCGCTCCGTGGGACCCGCTCCGAATTGACGAGGGGAAGATAAACTCGCATTTTTGGAGCGACCTCCCCCACACCCCTCCCCACCGCTTTCCCCTCCGCCGTTCAAAATGGCCGCTGCTTGAACTTGACAAGCCCACCAACGCCTCAGCCGACTGATCTTTCCGACGCAGAAATAACACGCGACACAGGCCGGGCGAAATTATACATACCACGGCACTCATGTCGCAAATAACGAAGACGTCCGCGTTCGGCACCGTCACATACCTTTCGGCCGCGTCGAAGCGGCGGGGCACGGACAGCGATTGCCAGCGGTGGAGTTCAAATTTCTGGTACGACTTTAATAAGCACAGAGGTAACAAACCATCACTTGCACGGTCGTTGCCTAATCTCTTCTTGCTTTATTGCCTGGGAAAATGCCGGCGGAATGCCGTGTAAAAAGGTAAACAATCATTGGCTTCAGAATGAACAGGCCTAACCTTGCGTCTGCCTCCGGCTTTTCTGTCGTTCTTTTTCTCGTTCTTCCTCTCACAATCACAGATGTCAGCGCTTACGATTTACCACGCTCCACAGTCCCGGGTTTGCATCCCTGATCTACGCGAGGTAGAAGCGTTCGAGCTGTCACAATCCCGCGTAAACAGCCGACGCACCCGAACAGATCCATCTCGACGACCCGACCGTGGCCCAGGCCCGAACGGCCCGCCCCCCTTGCCAACCTCGCCGCGCATACGCAATGCGGATTTAGAAGGAAATGACGTAGGGCGCTCTGTCAACTTCCGGAAGGATCTGTGAAATTTCACAGAGCGAGTTCGGCGGGGTTTGAGGCGCTCCGCGGAGCGGGCGTTGCCAGAGATCTAAGAGAGGAAGATGACCAGCTCGAGCCAGATCTGAGAGCGGAATATGCACGCTCCAAGTGGAGCGCTTTTCGAGCGCTCGAGATCTGCGAGCGGAATGGACTGCTTCGAAAACCGACGTGCCCCATCGCGGCGAAATACCACGCAGTGCACTCTGGGAACTAGTTGGCCACTCAGTTTCGGTTTCGACTGAGCTGCTTCATTTCATGCTATCACGCCGCGACCGAACGCGGCTTGCGCTTTCGATTATCTGACTTTTTATGAATGTGCACTACACTCATTCTAGGGCGATACAAAATGAAGACCGGGACACTTTCCTTGGTTCCCGAAACACCGGATATTAAGCGTGCGTATGCAAACGTAGTAAGACGTGGCTTCGTCACCTCACCCCACGAGTGCATTTTTGAGCTCAATGTCAGTAATCCCGTCTAGTACCAGTGAATTACAACTGAAATTTGGTCACCTTGAGACCTACACGTATTTTGTTTGCCAAACGTACGCTTCTTGTTGCTTCATGGGGCGAAAAGCAAGCCGCGTCCTCACAGGAGTATCAAAGTTGAGCCCAGCGTTGGCGCATGAACTTTTAATAAAACGCAATAAATTCAACCTCACTACTGCACAAAAGTTGCTATGATGTCTTCCTCGTGTCATCACATATTTCACACTCAAATTTTATGCTGATAGAAGATTAAGTTTTCGCAAACGCCGAGATCGGCTAGCTGTGACGGAGGCCCTAAAAAGCGTCCCCTAATCCTCGCTAAGCATTTTTGGACGAGCTTTTACTGACGCCCAAGATCTGTGCCTGAACGGTGTGTCTGAAATTATTTCGGCATACTCAGTTAGCAAGAAATCAAACAAATAACAAATATTATAGCCATTAGCAACCGTCAAATGCGCTTTTAATAATTTCGTTCGTTTCGCGCACCGTATAGGGGTTCATGCCCGTCCGGCGCACTTCCGGCGAACGGTGCGACATTCTTCCCACAACTGCTCGACTTTTGCTTTCTTAGAACGGTTTGTACGTGCGAATGTGTCTATATGATTGCAGGATAACTTTATGCGCATACGCGATGTTGAATATTAGTGGAATGCAAGCAGGTGGGGACTTCAAATGCAGTGCTGCGGGGCAGTACAGATAAGAGATGAGAAGTGTGTTCAAATAAAGCTTTTCAATGGCGCCTCCGAGGTTTCTCTCGCGTACTCAGGTGTATTAAGAAAAAAAGTAATTGCAAAAAGTTATATTTCGTCTATGGACGCACGAAAAAAAAAAAAAAACTTCCTGATCAATCATCAACAACACTAATGTGCAGGCGCGAGCTCAATGTAGGCATACTTATTGATTGCTACAGCTTGTTGATTCGTACTCAAGCAAGATCCCCGAGCTTCGCAGCGTCGAGATTACCAGCACTGGCTCGTCCACATACCTCGAAACGCTAACAGAAAGGCTCGGGTACAAAAATAAACAAGCATGTGTCAAGACAAGCTATACGTCTCGGGCCTGTGCTAAAACTTCAATGTCTGGCCATTTAGGTTAGTTTAGAGACCACAAATGACACTCTCGGGACCAGAAAACATGAGATAACGGCCATATATAGTCCACGCTATGTGTATAATCTCTTGTCGATCGAAACCGAAACCATGCCACTCTCCTCCCTGGCCAACTAGTTCCCAGACTGCAACGCGCGCCGTGTTGCATGCAGGGGTTTATGGAAGTAGTCTATTCACCATAAAATCTGTGACTTCCTGGAGTTTGAATTAATGAGAGTCACTGTAGTTTGCTGTACGCCGTTTCACAATCAGCGAGTCATTTTGTCACTGTATACAGACGAAAGCATGAAAGCGTTCGGACAAGTTACGCATTCACGGCTGCACGATGCTCGCCAACTGTAGGGCCAGTCATTAGACTTTGCCATTGGCGAAGGGCAAAGTCTGGCTTGTAAAACTGTGCCGCTTGAGCAAATGCACAGATTGATTGCTACTTCCTTGGCGATACAACCGCTGCCTTCTCACGTCGACACTCGGGAAATACCGCAAACAAAAGCAGACACCTTCACGACTTCGCAAAGCGAAACCGGAGAGGTCAAGAACGGAAGAATTGCTTCGAGAGTCGACGTGCTATGTGGCATCAACAGCAGAAGCCTGTCATTAAAAAAAAAAAAAAGAAATACTAGTTTGTAGTTTTTTTGCTCGACGTGACGTCACGACAGCCGACGGTAGCGATTGGCTGGCGGAGTGATGTAGATTCTTTTGGGGGGAATTTGCCACGGAATTCATAACCTGTCATCAAATGTAGTTTCTAAACATGGCAGATATAATCCCACTGATTGGACGCAGCGGATCTTCACCATACCGTTCGAGAAGGCAACAGGATCAACATCGCCATCGTCATCCGTCTGTGGCCCGGCTTTAAAACCAGGGAGCGACTGCCTTCTCTTCAGTGAGCACGGACGCAGCCTAAGAATGCCTTTGTCTAACCATGCTGCGTGCATGTTTGTGCAGATTGCGGCATGTCTGCTCGTCTTGCTTCATCACCTATTGTCACCAGTCATCGCCACGCGTGCACCGATCGTCCAGCAGGTGTACGTCATTCCGGAAGAAATCGGTGGGCGTTTCGGCGGTCCCGCCGATTGTACGCGGCGGATCTTCACCACACCGTTCGAGAAGGCAACAGGATCAACATCGCCATCGTCATCCGTCTGTGGCCTGGCTTTAAAACCAGGGAGCGACTGCCTTCTCTTCCGTGGGCACGGAAGCAGCCTAAGAATGCCTTCGTCTAACCATGCTGCGTGCATCTTTGTGCAGTTTGCTGCTGGTTCATCCTTATACGCAAAAAGAAGTAACAATATTTTTCTTCTGATGCTTCCATGCCCAAGCGTTATTTCGGATGTACTTGTCGAGTGTGTTGATGTTTTGGGGGCACTGCTGTTACTGTCGGGCGACAAAGAGACCAACCCCGGCTCCATGTCTGAAGCCCAGGCCAAACAGTTCGTACCATAACCAACTAGCCCAAACCCAAGTCCTAGCCTTATTAATCAAACAGTTCGCGGTGATGTTTCAGCTTTTGGAAAGCCTCAATGCGCGATTTCTGAAATCTGAGGAAGGGCGAAACGACCTAATCAAAACAGTGAACGAAATAAAACAAACTCAGAAACATATTGAAACAAAAATTAACACCATTGGCAATCGACTTGCACTAGTTTAAACTAAGGTTTCTGCGCTTGAGGTGGCTAGCCACGAGCAGCAAATGTCTTGCGACCTTACTGATGCTTTGCGGAACGACAGCGCACATTTACATAGTCGGCTGAATGAGTTAGAAGATCGTTCACGGAGAGATAATTTGATCATCTATGGTATTCCTGATGTCTCTTCTGAAACGTGGGCGGAAAGCGAAAAGAAAGTGCTTGATCTGGTCTCTAATTCTCTGCAGCTTTAAGTCACCCCCGAGTGCATTGAACGCGCACATCGCATCGGCTCTTTTAGTGCTACCAAATGTCGGCCCGTCGTGATAAAACTTTCGTCATCAAAGGTCAAAGATCAGATATACTATTCACGGCTGAAGTTAAAAGGGAGCCAAACGTATAAATCAGCGAAGCTTTCTCACCGGCAACGCGCCTCGCAAGAAGGAAACTGGTCGATTTCTTAAAAACTATAAATAGCATTTAACAATTACGGTGCAACAAACTCTACGTCAGTAAAAGGTGCTATATGTACAACGCAACAACTGATACTGTATTTGAGCTTAGTAGCGGCTGCGATGAGCGCGTGGCTGACGGAAATGTGGAACCTCTTTCTAATCAACAGCAAACACCACTATCATCGTAACAAGTCGTGAGGGGTGAGGGCTGTTCTGATAATGGCCGACACGTGTCCCTACTTTTTACTAATATAAGAAGTGTTTTACGTCCCAAGGATGACTTGAGTTCTGTTATTGATTCTTGTGTTGCTGATATTGTTGTCTTAACAGAAACGTGGTTATCTTCGAGCGTTACAAATTCTGAAATGTTTTGTTGTGAAAAACGGTTTAATATTTATCTTTGCGATAGGGGCGAAAGATCAGGTGGTGGTGTACTAATAGCTGTAGCAAATCATTTAGAATCATTTTGTGTGCGTTTGAGTAGTGACTTAGAAATAGTTTGGGGTTGTTTGCATTTGAACCACCATAAGATTGTTTTGGGCGTATGTTATCGTGCACCGTCTTGCAACTCTTCTTTCGTTGAGAATCTTCATGACGCCATTAACTCCTTGCTAGTGCGGTTTCCATCTTCTCCAATTATCCTTCTTGGCGATTTTAACTATCCTAATATAGTATGGACCGACATTAATACCCACAGTCAACCATTCTTGTCATACGCGCTTCAGTTTATAGACTTGTGCAGCGACTTCAGTTTCGCTCAGCTGGTCACAGTTCCCACGAGAGTCACTACAACCTCCGCTAACTCTTGGATTTAATCCTCACAACGTCACCTGCTACATGCAGGGTCTCAGTGACCATTCCTTAATATAATTTTCTATCGATGTGCCTATTAGAAACTCACCAAAGTATACTAAAAAATACGTGATTATGCTAAAGGAAATTTTGAGGCAGTAAACAGTGAACTTTGCATTTCTCTTGCCGACTTTTTACAACAGTTTGCAGGTCGCTCTATCCATGAAAATTGGGAATTATTTAAAAACCAGGTGTCATATCTTACAAATGTATATATACCATTACTTGACATCTCGGTGTTCCCCAACTCTCCCTGGTATAACGCCACATTAAAAAGGCTTTCCAACAAAAAGAAGCGTAAATTTCGAGTAGCGAAATTTACAAACCTTTCTGAAAAGTGGGATGATTACCACATTGCTTACAAAATTTACAAAACGGCTATTCAAGATGCGAAAGCTACCTATTTTTCAGTAATTCTACCATCACTTCTAACAAACAACCCGAAACAGTTTTGGAAAGTAGTTATTAACGAAGAAAAGGCCTGTATAGTCTTGTTTGCTCCTTCTGGTGACCCTGTGCTTGTTAGTGAATGTGCATCTAATTTGAATTCCACATTTGTCGCGTCATTTTCAGATGTTTTATCAACAACTTTACCTTCATTACAACAATATGACTATTTACGAATGAAACCTATTTTTATTGATGTTAATGGCATTGTTTCTGCAATTGATAACCTAAAAGTATCTTGCTCATCTGGGGTAGACGCTATTAATTCTAAATTTCTGAAAAACACTTAAAGAATATTCTTCTATAATACTGGCTGAAATATTTCAGCAAACTCTTGAACAAGGATGTTTACCCGACGACTGGAAGGCGGGGAAAATAATACCGATACATAAAGCTGGCGATAAACACTGCCCTTTTAACTATCGTCCCATATCCTTAACAAGTATCCCATACAAAATTTTCGAACATACCATTTATTCACAACTTGTAAAATTCCTGGAATCAAATAACTTTTTTTTTTTTTCAGCCGCGCAACACGGTTTCCGTAAATTCTTTTCGTGTGAAACGCAGTTACTAACGTTCAGTCATGACCTTCACTTTATTCTTGATCGTAGTTCACGTGCTGATTGTATATTCTTGGACTTCGCCAAAGCATTTGATAAGGTATCGCATAAACTACTACTTCATAAGTTAAGTACCCTTAACATTGATCCTTCATTACTTTCCTGGATTCGTGTTTTCTTAACTAATCGCTCCCAATTTGTATTTGTAAACGGCTGTTCCTCCCCTTTAGTACCTGTAACATCCGGAGTCCCGCAAGGATCTGTATTGGGCCCTCTTCTTTTTCTGATATTTATCAACGACTTACCCTCCTGTGTTACATCTTCAATTAGTTTGTTCGCCGATGACTGTGTTTTATATCGGGAAGTGACTCATGATCATGATGTGTCTTGTCTTTAATCTGATCTTAACCGTATATCTGAATGGTGTAACAAGTGGAATATGAGGCTTAACACTAACAAATGTAAAGTAATGAGGGTCTCCCGAATGGCTGCTAATGTCTTATGCTACTACCTTTATCATACTTCTCTACAACAAGTGACGTCTTACAAATTTTTGGGCGTTAATATTTCATCTAACTTATCTTGGGAAACTCATATTCAGTATATAACAAATAATGCTAACCGTTCGTTAGGATTCATTAAACGAAACTTCTCATCAGTTCCCTTATCTCTCAAGCTGCTTCTTTACAAAACGCTCGTGCGCTCTAAGCTGGAATATGCCTCTTCAATTTGGAACCCTGGCACTAACGTATTGATATCGGCTCTTGAAGCAATTCAGAACAGATCTGTTCGTTTCATCCTTACTAATTATCATCGCACTGCCAGTGTAACATCAATGAAAATAAGGTTGAACCTACCTAACCTTGCATTACGTCGAAATCTTAACAGTTTGTGTCTTTTCCACAACATTTATTGCCATAATCCCCTGCTACGTGACAAGTTACTAACACCCCCTTTCCACATATCGTCTGAATCATCCACAGAAGATGGGCATTCCTCAATGCAACACAACTTTTTATAATTCATTTATACCTCAGACCACGGTCTTATGGAAGCACCTTCCAGCGTCTGTGGCATCCATATCCGATTCCATCGCTTTTAAACAATGCCTTAACAGTGTCAACTTTTAGCATTTCATTATTATGTATTTTTTTCATTCTTAGGATTGTTGTTTGTTTGCTTTTGATGTCACCTTGTAACCCACTCCCCTCTGCAATGCCCTCGGGCCCTGAGGATATTTGAAATAAATAAATAATCAGGCCAGTTTCCCTCCACAATGCTGCCGCCTACTCGGTCGCACAAATTATTTTCGTTGCTAAAGGGCAATTGGGGCTTTACGTAAACATAGGCTGGACGTGCATGTAGGAAAAATAACATAAATGACCGACCACATCAACAACTCTTCCATCATATTGCAAAAAAAAAAAAAGCCGACAAGTCAACATTTTTTTCCCCATTTTTAGTGGCGGCCGTGTAACATAGAAATAACAAGTAAAATAAAACAATAAAGTTCATAATGTAAGGTGTACATGAACTCTATAGATATAATACCAGTCCCAATGGTTTAGCAAACAGGCCGGTCTTCTCAGAAAACCCCCTCTCTCACTCGAGTCCGTATTCTAATGATTGAATCTTAAAAAGAAGTTGCCCCGAAAAAGCTGCAGAACATGTACAAAAAAAAGTGACAGCGCCTAAAAAGGTCACACCTGTATTTCGAACTACATGCAATGCAGGATACAGAACGGTACCCATGGGCTAGCTGCAGCTGTAACCCAGTGCTTGTAGTATTTCGCAGCTGCCTGGAAGGGAGGGAGGCCACCTGCTTTATGCCGTGGTACCGGGAAAAGCAATACCGATGAGCCGCAGACGTCGAGCAGCTTGAGTATTTCTGTGCATCCGCGAAGCAATTCTGGGACAGAAACGACAGTAAACGTCAGTAACACAGTGAACAAACAAAAGACCGAAAGAGTAGACATGCAGGCGAGAGTGAATTGTGAACACAGCTAAAACCCAAGGAACAAGGAAGCAGAAAGAGGGCACATGAAGAGGCCTTTCGACGACTTCCTTGCATGTCGGGTTTGAGTCTCGTACGGGGTAGTAAAAAGCAACAATACTGGTTCCAGCCTTTCCTGCATCAAGAAGCCTCGGAGCAAAGAAATCCTACTGGTCATTCATCTTGTTTTCTCTTCTCGGGCGAATTACAGTGCACGCTGCGGCAGCAAACTGCATCGAAGGGGCTCAACTCACACTTCTAATAGAATGGTTGGCGAGCAACTTCTCCATTGTGTACTACGTGCACTCTATGTTTTAAAGGGGTACTCCGGCATTTTCTTCATTGTCCCCAATTTGCCTGAAAACTTGCTAAACACACCAACAAACATCACTGAAATAGTAACCCAAATATTTGGCCAAAATAACCTTTTTCGCGAAGTTATAGAATTTACAATTTTGGTCATCATCGTGTTTTTCAAAGTGAAAAACTCTACCGGAAACATTGAAATAGTGACGTTATGGGAAGGCAGTGGTTCGCTCTTTGGGCTGTAGACTTTGTTCCCAACTGATCACAAACAGTTTCATGGTGTCAAAAGAATGCTTTGGAAGGTCGCTCCAGCTCCCGCGCCGCAGCACGAACCAAATGCTCGGGATAGTTCATTTCTAGGCAGCTCGCTCGAACTGCAAGCCTGCCATCCTGTGACGCAGGCACGTAGCCACGGGGGGGGGGGGGGGGGAGGAGGAGGGGAGGGAGCCATGGGGTTCGCCCCCGCCCCCCCCCCCCAAAAATCTTCCATTTTACTGGGACCGCCTCTTACCCCTCCCCCTCAAACAGAATTTTGTCCTAGGCAGGCCCCCCCCCCCTTCCCCCCCCCCCCCCTTCCCCCCTTCGAAACAAAATCCTGGCTATGTGCCTGCCGTGACATCATGGAAATGAAAAGCGCAAGTATATTTGAATCTTAGTTTTGTCGTCGTTTTCATTTGCCGATTTCACAATAACTATTTTGAATTTTGCGATAGTAAATATCATAGTAGAAAAAGTAAAAGATGGCAATTTCGAAAATATAGTTAGGTAGGGTTGCTCAAAAAATCGCAGGAATACCCCTTTAAGCAGGTCTCTTTTCTGCGAACACGACAGTGGTAGGAACGTTACTTGTTCCTACCACTTGAGCACTGAGTTACTTGAGCATGTTTGGGCTACCCCAGCTACGTCCACACTGGCTTTCATGGCGGTTATGTGCAACGCAGACAGCTTTCACTATTTCAACCAAGTGCCTAGGCAAACACAGAAGCAGCCACATAAGACAATCAGGGGAAGACGCCGAGTTGTACAGGCTAAGGGGGAAGGACATAGTGCTGCGAGCTATCTAGTCCAGGCTATTCCTCCGAGAAATGCAATCGGTGGAAATGTAGGTCAGTTATTCCCGCCATTAATTTAGGTAACCAATGCAACCATTACACTATTTTTCATATTTCTCTACTGCAATGCTAGTCACCAGCAACGAAAAAAACGCCACAAACTAAAAGGAAGTCTGGTTGCATTGTTAACACGGGCATCAAGTCCATTAGGAAAGGCCACCTGCGCCATCGACCTGTTCATAAGCGAGCTGGAGTTCATCAAAGCACAACCGAGAATCTCTCGGAAGTATTTGGTTCCTTGTCAGTAGTTATTGAATGAAAACACAGTGCAGTGGTGATTATCATCAGCACAGCCTTGCCACTGGCACTGCTGTCCCTCGGGTGGCACATGCACGACATGGCCTGCAAGCCACATATATCCCTAAAAGAAAGCTGCATAGGATGCACTTACCGTGGCTAGCGTCGCCACCCAGAGAGCTTGCACAATCCTCTGCATGGGACGCAGTGCTGTTCAGAACAGAGCGGTACTGGCAAGCCAGTTGCCGCGAAGGTGTCTTGCTGCTGCCTTGGAAAAGCTGCAAGTCACCTCCTTCACGCCTTGTGGTACCCATCAGCTTCAAAAGAAACGCTGAAGAATCGCGACCAGCTATAACCTGTCGCACAAGGGAGAAAAAGGTGTGAATGTGCAGACCTTTATCTGTTTGCTTTTGTCTCGCGTCTGAGTTTTGTTTGAGAAGAAAACAACAATGACACTTCTTTCACAGTAATAGGCAAAAGAAACGAGAACGGCTCGGTTATTAATAAGTTGTGTGCAGCAAAGGCACGGGTGCGAGGGCGTAGCTCCGCAGAATGTTCTTTTTGCATGGGTGCTCGTGCAAAAAGGGTGCTTTTCACTGTCATGTGCTCGGGCCTGTGCCGTTGCTGCACACGACCTATGTTACAGAGTGTATTAGCGGTGTGATGTCTCGGTGGCGCCCTCTATCGGTTACTTTTCGTGACGTCATTACCTTGTGAACAACAAGTTCGATGGTGTTTGTAATGAGCATTGTGGAAGCCTGAAATAATAGCGGTCTCAAAGCAGCACTGCCAACACCGTCAAAATTGAAGTTCTTCCATCACTCTTATTTCCGCCGATGAGACATCTTTTGCTGACGTCATGGTCAGCATTCGGCCAATTGTGGTGGGCCGACCACAGCGACGCTTTCGATCGCTCACGTCGCCAATAGCACGCCTTCGAGAGCACTCGCGTACGGCGAGAAATCCATGATATTAGCGGCGAGATGTTTTGGTGGCGCCCTCCTATGGTTCCCCCTTGTGACGTCATTACCTTGCAAACAACAAGTTCGATGGTGTTTGTAAATAGCATGGTGGAAGCTTGCTGCCAACACTGCCAACACCGTCAAAATCAAAGTTCTTTCATTCCTCTTATTTCCGTCGATGATAAATCCTTTCCTGACGTCATAGTCAGCATTCGGCCAACCGTGGAAGGCCGACCACTGCGACGCTTTCGATCGCGCACGTCGCCAATACAGGGTACGATCGCAGGAAACCTCGCAGGGGTGCAGGAAGCTGCGAGTGCACCAGAATGTGAAACTAGAGGTGGCGATAGCATTTCATAGTTTGAGAATATGACGGTACTTGGGTCAAAATATAGAAACGAAAAACTTAACTTCCTTACCGGCTGATAATAAAGGCCATTGGAGCACGACCAACTATTTGTTGTGATCGGGGCATTTGATCGGACGCGGGTTGGTAAAGATTTGAAAAACACGAAAGAATAAAACATGTAGAGACGAAGACAGACAGCGCAGTTCTTTGTTGACATGGGATGTAAGATCAAACACATTATTCTGTCGGATCAAATGGTTTTGTTGAATTAGGTTTAGCTCGCAAGGGTCAGCCGGCAGGTTCTTCGGCGGGCTTTCGGCTTTTTGTGATGCTTGTTTTAATCGTGAGCGCGGGCTCGAACAATGTAGGCAGCGGCGCCAAATAGATTTGAAACGAAGAAAGAGCTCGGACACGTGGAACGAACACATAGAGATCACATCACAGAAAATGCAAAATACTCACCTTTCGTTCTACGACGGTTCACAAGGTTCGCCGAGGCACGCCGCACGATGTTTCACCGGGCGTTGAACAGGGCCTAGGAGACCGCGTCTATTTCCATGCTCCTATTCTTAATGACGTCACCAAATTTCATCCAATAAAGTGCGCGCCGAAGTTCTCTCTAGCCGCCGGTTAGGAAAGTACTAACACCTCAGAGAATACAGGTACCAGCGTTTCGTTTCGGGTATGTTTTGACCTAATTTTATTCACTATGCGAGCAAAACTCGATGCAAGTACTGAAAGCAATTATGCAATTTCGACGTTTTTGTAGTTCGGCAATTTAAATAACTGTATTATTTTTAAGAAAGTAAAGACATCATAATCAAATAGGAACTTCCGTGCTAAAACATGCAGTGCGAAATGAAGACTAGTTTTTTTTAATGTCTACAAAAAAGAGGCTATGCAGCATCGATCGTACCGTTTCCTTTCGCACATTATGTGATGTCCTCTAACGCGAAAGTACCGACGTAAAAGCGCCGTGGAAACGACATGAAAAAAAAAAAAAGTAAACCGAGTCTTGTAGTGGAACGAAAAAAAAAAATAATTAACGATGTTTTACGGTAAACACTTCACCTCTAAGTAGAACTTCAACCAAGTGACGGTTACGCGCTTTCATGCCTATTGGAACGAAGTTGGGAGAACGATGTATTGCGTCTTGTGAATACAGATGTGAAGCAGCATGTTTATGTTAGAAGCATTGTGTGTAATCTCGGCGCAGTACCTGCCAAAAGAAGATATCATTTGAGCACCTCAACCGTTTCCGTCTACGTGTGCTACGAATACGGCAACTCCGTTCGTAGAAGATGTGATGAGGAAATGGCGTGGCCTTGATGATACGATTGTGATTAATCAACCAATAATTGCGACCTGTCCGGTCGCCTGGGTCCCCGACAACTAATGTCGTCCTCTGGAAAGTCCATTTTAATATTTTAAAATTTTGTGGAGTTTATCGAGCGATTAAGAATCTTCCAACGATAAGCTAAACCTATTAGAGTTCCCGAATTCAACACAGCGCTTTTGAATTTTAGCAGTGTAGATAGTTCTGCGAACAGTGTATACTTGTGTGCAAATATTCGTCTGACAGTTTGGCAACGTTGGAAAGCGTCGGAATGATTCAGAAACACTACGGATTTGGTTCTCGGTGAAGATGAGATGGGGACTTTGGTACTTGGGAAAAACGGACCGTGGCATTTGAGACAGGGGAACTGCCGCGGGGCAAACGTGCTACAATTGCATACCCTTCCAAGGTCATCGCTTGGGCGACCGCGGGCGTCCAAAAAACCTTGCTTTTCTTTGGGGGGGGGGGGGGGGGGGGTGTAGGCGCGGATTGTGTTCCCCCTTTGTGGTTTTTGGCAGAAGCACAACGAGACTGGCAGAACAAGCGCGGGATTAATTTCTCTCGATGGATGCGTTCTGTCTATGTATGCGAACATGATTTCTTTTTATTTTCTTTTAGTAGTTACTTGTTCTTTCCTTGACTCGGGTCCCAGTGGGCACGTTGTCGTTGTATGCCCGCTTCTTTATTTTGTTTTTAGTTTATGGTAGTTTTTGCGCTGATGGGGTATCAAGGTGGACGAAAAAAAAAGAATAAAAGAAATTGTGTCTCGACAAAAAAAGAAAAAGAAAACTGTTGTTTTTGCAATCAGGAGCGCTTTCAAAGCCCGGAGCACCTCGTCTTCGTTCTCGTGACATGTCGCTCGCTTTCGCGTAGCACTCCTCAATTCTGAAGGCGAACGTGTTTTTCAGGGAAGAAGGCGAGTTTAGGTGCGCGCAGTGTTACCAAAGGTGCAGGATTGAGAGCGCAACCCAAGCACTTGAAGAGAAGGGGAAGGGAGAGCTCTCTTCTTATCGGGACTCTCTTTTATGGGTCTCCACGTCGTGATTGTCCTACAAAATCAACTTTCGTTTATTTCTCGCTCGTGGCTTCCAAGCACTGCCCGCAGCTAGTCAGATAGGGTATAGTTATGGCTGATTAACACGATGCATATTTCTAACGCACAATAGTTTTGCAAAATCCAGGTTTCGCTCAAATGAATGGGTGTGGGACGAAATGGTCTTGGTCAGAATGGTCCCGGTCAAAATGGTCCCGGACAAAATGGTCCCGGACGAAATGGTCCCGGACAAAAGGTCCCAAGTGCCAACCCGACAAAATGGTCCCAGGTGAATTTATTAATACTTTGAGCGCTCTTAATAGGACAAAATGGTTTGGTACTTTTATTTTGACACACGATCAAGAATAATATCAACATTTTCATTATAATCATTCGAAACAAATTTTAAATCCCTTCTATTTATTTCATGTAGCTATATTTCTCAAAGGTTCTTGATTTCTACCGATATATTCCACGTGTGTAATCAATATCTTTCTATCGCCAGAACCTGTTTTCAAATTAGCGCTATCGAGCTTCAAAACGATATTCGGAATGAAAATCATTATCATACACTTACTACAAGTTCTTGACGTGGTTTTTTTAAATGAACCTGTCGTACCACCGTGTTCTATTTTTCAGAAACAGCATCGCTCTGTCTGAACATTGTATATTAAAAAAATCAAAAATTGATTTCGCAATTATGAGCGTATTTATTGCATAGACCACTTAAGAGACGAGAAGTCGACGCTGCTGAAGCGAAGGCCTAATACGAAAATGTATTCATATGACCCCTCAAAAATTGGTTCAAGGGACGGAGCTTTTGCACGCACTGTGTGCACAGAGTTACAAGCCGCTGCTAATATCCATCAAGAGTAGAAAGTACAAAAAACCTGCAAACAGCAAATAAATAATGCCACGCTGGGACCATTTTGTCCGGAATGGCAGTTGTGACCATTGTGTCCGGGACCGTTTTGTCCGGGACCATTTTGTCTGGGACCATTTTGACCGGGACCGTTTTGACCGGGACCATTTTGACCGGATCCCCAAATGGATAACTCACACGTACAGTTTGACGCGCAATACCTTTGACGTATTGACTCGCGAGAGATGCCCCCAACACGGTTGAGTCTGGCGGTGTTCCAGACCTAACATCTAAATTTTGTTGCCTTACTTGTTACTATTTCGCGCGCATTTGGCGCCATATCAAAATGAAAGCGCATGACGAAAGTGATGCTCGATTTCCGTTCGATGGAAATTTCACGCCAGCCCGTTGTCTTCGCTGGTACCTTGAGCGTTTCCCAGCGATGCGGAGCGTTCAGAAAAAAAAAAAAAAACAAAAAAAAAAACGTACGATGGCATTTTTAGTACACTCATTACTTCTATAGCACCGAGCCGCCTCGTATCCTCTTGTTTTTCTTTGATGGTACAAATTTCTTTCTGAGCATTACGGCTGTTACGACGCTAAGTCTGTCTGCACTCTCGAATTTGAATTTGGGCTCAGATCAGGGATGGATCAGTTTAAACCAGGAAAATATAATTAACACCGCATCAAAGTAAATCTATCATATCGATCGGAAATTCAATTTGACACATTCCATCTGAAAAAATACTGTGCACTGCGAATACAATAGCGAGTCAGCGTGCAAATGCCGCCACACAACACTACCCTAACATCTAAGCGATTTTTGCGTTGCACCGAGTATGGAAAAGAGAAAACAGTTATTAATTTACATAAGCGAATCAAATGGATTTAAAGCCCGGACAATCCGTACGTTCAGTCTACCTAAGGTTACCAATAGACTCGACCGCGTCATTTGTCGACACAGATAAAAGACGTTGGCAAAAATGATTAGACTGAATAAGTGAATCTAACGCACGTATTTTAGCAACCGACGGTCGCGCGCCTTCAATACCATTTCCAATTGTCACTGCGCACCTTGGACACACTTTGGGGAGCAAGATATATTGACATCGCCGCCCGAGGGCTTCCTTGAACGTGTATACTCCGTTTCATCTTATGTTGTACCGCAGCGGAGGTTAGGAGCGCGAGCTCACAGCGTTGGCAGCTGCCCTAAATGCACGAGAGCTTGTGCCGCCGAGATGTGCCCAGAGCAAGGAGCTCGCGCTTGTAGCCTTTCCTGCGGTACATCATAAGGTGAAACAGAGTATAGTGCTGACCAAAATAAAACGCTAACCTGACTCTAAAGGGCTGTTTATACTCCGACGTTGAGCGCACTGAACGCAGCGTAGCGCAGAACGCGCGCCTTTTATTGGCCGGCAACCAGGAACTCGATATCTGCAACCAATAAGTACCTGCGCGCGCTGCGCTACGCGGCGCCCGACGACGTTACGTTGGAGTATAAATGTACCTTTAATCGCCCGCCGTAAAGTACGATTTTGAAAAGGCGGTACTGTACGTCACTTGAGATAAAAATCCAAGCTATAGACACGAGCGTCGTAAAAAAGGGACCGACATTTTTATTCCTACCTTCGAACAGAAACAAGCGCCACCCACTGCATCACACAGAGCAAAGGCCGGACTCGGCCACCCTGCGTATTATCACTGACGTCCGATGCAGAGCACACTGAGCTGACTGACCAGACATACCAAGTGCGCGCGAGGGAGGGAGAAACTTCCTCCACCGGGAGAACACGACACGATTCGCGGATCTATTTCACGCAGCGGATAAAGCGGGCCTTTTCACACTTCGATACTGGCGCCATCTAGAAGTCGCTCGTTCAACCACGTCACGAGCCGCGCGCCATCTGGCGTCTGAAACGGACGAATAAATAGAGGTACCGCGCCCTCTTAAGGCGAAAGCCTTATATGTCTCATCAGTCAGTCAACCTTGTTGCGACCGAGCGGTTGTCAGGGGTTTGGTGTGCGGCAGAGAGCCGAGCCAGGGAAGGACCTCATCTGGAAGCGGGGATCGTGAAGG
Source organism: Ixodes persulcatus (assembly GCA_013358835.2). Lineage (NCBI taxonomy): Eukaryota > Metazoa > Arthropoda > Arachnida > Ixodida > Ixodidae > Ixodes > Ixodes persulcatus. Next base: position 848,432 of record JABSTQ010009530.1, on the reverse strand, counting down.
ACTAGGGAGCAGGAGGGGTGTCTCGGATAACTCTGTTTATTTACATGTTGACAGGTTCAACATCAACTGGAGAGCGCTTGAGAACGCTCGAGAACACTATAAAACACTTGCTAGCAGCCGCCTGTGCTCCTTTACCTTTTGTAACGTCATATTTCTCCATATCCCTAGCAGGGAACCCCCTTGGTCAATGCTTCGACCAAAAGAGTAGGGTCATTGTTCGTAACATCCAGGTACGCCCCCTTCCCTCTCCCTCACACACCACCACTCGCGTCACGCACACTCAGGGGCCAGACGTCCTTGGTCACTGTACCGCCGGTCAATCTCGGCGGACAATGGCGCATCGAAGTCCGGATGGAGGCAGAAAGATCCCTAATTACAGGCGTCTTGGCTTCCGTGCGTTAGAGGGTAGTCCCATGAACGCTCGAAGCTCGGCAGAAGACGCAAAGCCCCCTCCATTTGTCCAGGAGCGCTCCAAGGCTGTCAAGACGACGAGGGGCCAGATGGTAATTACGTCCGGTATTGACGCTTCCTCAGACAACTCGATAATCCCTCGTTTTAGGCCACGTTGGCGACCCCAAGGCGCCTCTCGCCTTGTTTCCGGGCACAGCTGACCGGAGCCACCTGACGACGACGCTCCAGGGTGTTCGCCTGTGGCGGTCGGACCGAAGGGCGTCTCTTGGGGCCTTTCGCAACAACCTTCAAAGTCTTTGAGCGAAAACAAGGCGGCGACACGAAAGGTACCAAAACTTTTACATGACCACTCAGGCGAATTGGAGGCAATGCAATTAAGAAGGATGTCAAAGTGAATAAAGAGGAATCAAATTGAATTAAAAGGAAGTAAAGTAAACTAAGAGTAATTAAAGAGAAGTAAGGGTAATCAAAGGGAATTAAGCAGGACTGTAAAGTGAATTAAGAGGAATGAAATTTGAATTAAGACTTATCAACGTGAATTAAGAGGAATTAAAGTGATTTAAGAGGAATTAAAGAGAAGAAACACGACAAAGCTAAGTAAGAAATACGACAAAGCTAATTAAGAGGAATTAAAGTGAATTAAGTGGAATTAAATCAAATTAAGTGGATGACTAAGCGAATTAAGTGTATGACTAACGAATTAAGATGATGACTTAGCACATTGAGAAGGATGACTCAGCACACTGAGAAGGATGACTCAGCACATTAAGAGGGGTGTACATGTCTTTAATGCATCGGCGTTTTGGCTTTCGTCTTCAAGTCGTATTAAAGATAACCTAAGAGACCCTGTGAATTATTTTTTTATGAAAGTCGAACACAGTAAAGCAATGTTTCCTATACTGTGGGTCACGACTAAAGGGGGTCGCGACAGATTCAATAAGGGGTCGCGAAGCGGTTCGGGAACTTAAAAAAAGAAGAAGAAAAAAAGTCGAACTTGTTTTTTCTGCTGTGAGCTTTGCCAGCAGATCTCGACGAGCATCCGAGCACTCGGGGCAGTGCAGGAGGATACGGCCAAAAGCCTTATTTTCGGGGCATTTAAGGCACGCAGGGTTGTCGACGGCGGATATCTTCGAGAGGAAAGCACGCGTGAAAGCGCTCTTACAGCGAAGCCGCAGGAGGAACGTAGCCGTTTTCCACTACAAGGTCCCGTGTCAGGCAAAGCTGGTGTGCTGTAAAGGTGGCTGGTGCCAGATCATGTATGTACCATTTAACTGCTCGGCGTGGTCCTGGAATAAACGATCAACCTCATAACACTCTTAAACATTAATTTTATATGTGATATGGCGATGCGCTCTAAAACAAGAATTATTCGCTCGAAACATTTCTAGGGAGGATGCTCTCTGCCCGTGTTTTCTGATTTTTTGCCCACAACATAGTTTTACTAGTATCCCTCGTATGAACCCACATCGCCCTTTAATTCATTTCAGAAATATACTTAAGTTAAACCTGACACGTAGCCAGCCCAGTGCAAGATACACCGCATAATATCATAAACATGAATTCTGTGCTGGTCTGGGGAGCATACAAATAACTTGGTCTTTGAAGCACCAAACCAAAATTTTATAGGCTTTTCGTTTTCATGTACTGTCGTATTTGTTTCGGAAAGCACCGGGCCATGACGAGACACCACACGCTGGAAACAAATCGGCCGGCTGCTTTTGTCTGTGAACTCGCCAAAGTTGAGCAGGGTTGATTTGTAAGTTGTCGTAGGCGCTAAGTTATAAAACAAAAATGAGTTTGAATGGACGGTTATCAATTTCGTGACCAATGCCGTCGGGTAAGAGTAGGGTTAGTCTAAAGTTACGCGACAGCGCAAAAAACATTGATTTCTCAGGGAATTCGATGAGAGCGATCGCATTTAAATGGCTATGGACCTTTTTGATAAATAAATGGCGAATCCAGTAGTAATTGGCGTGCTGAAAAAGCGTATGGCTATAAATAAAGCAAATACGTGCTTGAATACTCGAATTATTAAATTTTCGTACGAATAATGTAACGGTTAATATCATTTTGTACGAATTAATTAAGCGGCATTATGTCTGAATTCATCACTTTCTCCATGCCGCGCTACTTTCCCGCGACAGTCTTACCCACTCGGATAATAAATGCTTTAAGTTTTATTTTTTCCAGCGAACAGTAACTGACCGGAATAACCTTGCTGAAATTCTTGTTGGGCAGCCATTGATGTCATTATTTGAATTCCTCCTCATAAGCTTAATTTCATAAACATTTGTTTATTTTTTCCCCCACCTAATTGTTTCCATTTTTTTTGCCCGCCTTTTGATAACTCATTTATGTATCCACCGCTGAAATTATTTGCAAGCATTGCAGTAATAATAGATAAATAAAATAAATAAATAAATGACAGCATGTATCATTTCATGCGCGTCAGCTTTGGCCATTCTTATTCTGCGTCCAAACAAACCGCAGGGAGCGCACTGGAAAGAAAAAAAAAAAACCTCCTTTCAAGCCCAGCACTCGCTAGTTCCCTTTGGATATTTCTAGAGACTCAAAAATGCTACTTTCGGCATAAATAACATTTAAAAAAGGAAATTATTGAGTCAAAAATAATCTCCATCAGACAGCTGAGTACTTCGAGACTGTCTCTGGTCGTTAACTGTGATTTTAAGAATTAAATACAAAAAAAGTGAAAGCCGTTTACAACTCCCTGTAACGCCGAATTGGAGCGCAGCTCTTGAGGAGGAGGAGGGAAGGGTACTCAGGGGAGGGTATACCCCTCCTCCTCCTCCTCCCCTCATTCTTCAATCTCCGGGGGGGGGGGTCACGTGACATGGGGGGTCACGTGACCCCCTCCCCCGAGGTCACGTGACCACGGGGGGGGGGGGGGGGGGCTCGCGCGGTGCATTATGGGACATTTCCCATAATGCACCTCGGGGGGAGGGGGGTCACGTGATCTCAGGGGGGAGTCACGTGACCTGAGAGGTCACGTGACCCCCTCCCTGCCCCCCCCCCCCCCCCCGAGGTCACGTGACCCCGGGAGGGGGGGCTCGCGCGGTGCATTATGGGACATTTCCCATAATGCACCGCGCGGTTACGCCGACGGCAACGGCGACGCCGACGGCGACGCCGCTCAAGCCGGAAACGGGCGCCTAAGAGCTGCGCTCTAAAAAAACATAGATATCAGAGCTCCAAATTATTCACTTCCAAAGATGTCAAACCACAAATCAATCAACATAAACCGATATGGCAACATAATATTGAAGAGCAAATAAGCTGTCGAGAACGATATAATTAACGCTCAAGCCAAAGCACGACTCGGATGGCAGCGGCAGAATTCAGGAGAAAAATGCTGAGGTATGACACGGTTACGTCTTCATAGCCCAGTTTTTTCTGCTAAGATTCCGGTCATAGCATTATATACAATGTTACGAGCGGGATTTTACCAGCTGTTCAGTTTTTATTGTCACTTGCCAGTTGACCGGACAGCTGTTGCTGGGCCTGTGTTAATTGCAATGTGTTAATAGTGCTAATTCCAATGGTATTCAAATTGTTATGCCAATTCCGTATCGGGTTTCACCTTTTCGTGCAGCGGTAGCCACGCGGTAGCCGCAGCTGCTACACTTGGTTACGGCTTAAGTCGAGACGCAGCCGGCGCTAGCGGGACCAATCAAGCAGCGTCAAAAGCGCAAGTCACTGGGCTTTTTAGAGCGCAGCTCTTAGGCGCCCGTTTCCGGCTTGAGCGCCGTCGCCGTCGCCGTCGGCGTAACCGCGCGGTGCATGTTGGGACATGCACCACGCGAGCCCCCCCCCCCCCCCCCCCCCCCCCTCCCCGAGTGGTGCATGTTGGGACATGAACCGCGCGAGCCCCCCCCCCCCCCCCCCCCCCCCTTCGAGGTCACGTGACCCCCGTGGTCCGTGACCCCCCTGAGGTCACGTACCCCCCAGGTCACGTGACCCCCCCCCCCCCCCGGAGGAGATTGAAGGGTGAGGGGAGGAGGAGGATGAGGAGGGGTATACCCTCCCCTGAGTACCCTTCCCTCCTCCTCCTCAAGAGCTGCGCTCAAATTCGGCGTTACAGGGAGTTGTAAACGGCTTTCATTTTTTTCTGTTTATGATTGGTTGAGCATTGATGAATCACGTACAGAAACATGACGAACACCATGATGGTGCCCTTTTGACGCTCTCTGATTGGTCTCATTAGCTCGTAGGATCGGCTGTTTCTGGACTTGAAGTAAGACGAAGTATAGAGAACCTAGGTTGAAGAGAGAGGCCAACTCAAGCCTTGGGGAGCGTTTGCAATTTAAAGGCTAGCCCTCATGGTGCGTTTTTCTCCGCGTCTGCGTCGCGTCTGCGCCTGCGCTTTGACGTCACTTCCGGCGCCGGGACGAAACGCAGCGTTTTTAGGCGCATTCCGGCGTATCTGGAGGAGCCAGATATTTTGCGTCCAGGCGTCGCGTTTCGCGCTGCGTCTAGAAAGCAACAACCAACGAACGGCCGTGTTCACTAGTTGCAAGGAGCGTTTGAATTTTCTCTACTGTTTTCGCCACTGTAGGACTGTAGTTTTCGCCACGGACCTTGCGACAAAGGTGATAAAAATAATAATAATTTTTATTTGCACAGATTGCGATACCTACTCGGCAGCGTGCAAGGCTAGGCAGACAGGTTGAGACCCTTACGCAGGTGCGCCTGCTAGCCCACCGCCAAGTAGGAAAAGGGATACGGGAGGGGAAAATAAAAATGCAAACACTCAAAACAGAAAGATACACATACAAAAACGAGTAACAGCACTGTGCCATTCCACGGCAGAGCGCCCGCTAACGCTCGCAGCAGGGCGAACATGGGTAGTTACGTCCTTCCCCCCGCGGACATCAGTTTACAATACCTTTTGCACAAATCCAGGGACCTCTCCCTGCTCCGCGGAAGACGCTGACGCTCCTTCAGCGGAACAGAGAGGAGCTAGCGAAGTACAAAAGCATCCTGCGCTCTTGCAGGCGAAATTTAAAGAATACAAGGACACCGAGAGACAAATGAACAAAATTAATACTATCGGCAACAGCCGCAAGAACACAACCTCTGTAGCGGCCAGCTGTAAATGTTTTGGCTCGTGAGATGGTGATGCCGATGGCGTACCGAAAGGTGGATGAGGCGTACGCACTAAAAAGGATAAAAATGAGTGAAATTGAGCTTCATTGAATTTTATGTAATAAAAATGCGTGCTTACTATTAATAAAATTAAATATTTCGGCATGTAGCCATCATTTAACGCGATTCATGGGTTCACGTGACCATAATCCATTATCCGTGACCACGCACAGTACGATACAGTTCCTATGATGTCACGTGACTCTGTGATGTCACGTTCTGTGAAATATCGCCAACAACGCTTGTCTCCGTGAAGTGTAATTAAAAATGACTCCAACATCTTGGAAACCCTGAGATGGGGAACGATAAAAAAACGGACGAACACAACAAAATCTCAGAGAGATTTTGTTGTGTTCGTCCGTTTTTTATCGTTCCCCATCTCAGGGTTTCCAAGATGTCGATTAATCACCAGCTCGCCTGCACTCTATCACTGCTTACGACTCCAACACTCGGGGGGGGGGGGGGGGGGGGGGGAAGTGGCGAAACTAGAGCAACTCAAGCAGAGTTTACCTACAAGTATCACCGCAGCTGTGCCATCAATAAGTGCAAAAAAAAAAAAAAGAAAAACTACTTTAAACAATTTTTGTTATGTTCTTTTTTTTATGAATACGAATAAATGCAGTCACGAGGCAAACCGTTGGTTGGGGTAAACATCCACCCAACAGCCGAGGCACCACCTGCTTCGGGCTAGGACCGAAGTTGATGTCATCGGTTAATTAAAGCGATCCAATAACTCGCAGAAGTTACCGTCGGGAAAGGCAACAGACGCGCAAGCGGAATCGAAAACGGCGGTGCTTTTGCTCTTTATTTTGTCGATATATTGTCACCGGTGATAGCAATGGGAGGACTCTTATGCGGAGTGCTTCAAAGTGTCCCGGTAAGCAGAAATCAGGATTCTTCCTTAAATTTCACCGCTTAATTAAAGTCTTTTAGCAAGTTGTTACGAGTAGGCATATAGTTTGTCTGAAATGCCGAGGCTCGACCTAACATGGGCCGTAAAAATCGGCGTCTGCACATAGCAATCTAAAATTTTTGTGAAAGGTGTGTTTCACAGGTGGGCTTTACCTTATAAAATGACCCTGGCAAGGTTTTTGGTCCTAATTTTTTACAGGCCAAACCCGCCTACGAAATTCGCAGTTTAGATTGCTACGTGCCGGTGCCGATTCTTACGGCCTATTTTAGATTGAGTCTCGGCTTTTCGGGCACTCTATATATTCGGAAGCAATGATTGTATAATGAATTAACTGAGCCTGTAGTCAAATTTTACGTTTTGAAACTTCATTGTGCAGCTCGTGACGATTGTAATTAAGAGACGAGGAGAGTTGCTTCCGGCACACTTCGTCATCGTGCTTGGCGTGCAATATTTTCCCACTTCTTTACGTTTTGCCCAAGTTTGTAAAGTCTGAAATTATTCGTTTGTTTACTTCCCTAGGGCGGAGGGCATGTCGCAAAATGAGCAAAGCCTTTATTTATCATAAAATGACCTCTGAGCTCGGGCACGTTATCCGAAGTGTTGCAGCTCATGCAAATGTGTAGGTTGTGAGCGCGAGAACAAACCCTACAAAGTAGCATGCTGCTAACAAAAAAATCACATCTCCACGTGGTGAATGATGTTGATTGGGGCGAAGCTCTGGTGGTGCTGATGATACTGATTTTATTGCTCATAGGTAGTGCTGAGTTCCGGGTTGCGTTTCGACTTCATTATTACTGCTTTATGGTCGGTGAAATGCAGAGCCAGTGGTTCTTCTAGCGGATCAGCTTGGATCCGCTAGAAGCCGTGGGAACGCATCTCCACCGTTTAAGTCAACGGTCCATGTCAGACAGAGAATGTGTGGTATGGAACGTGGTTATATACGCATTTGAGCATTTGACCGCAGCACCCTCTTGTCTATAAACGTTGAGCCAATGCATGCAAAGTTTAACGCGATTATTTATGCATTTGACCGCAGCGCCCTCTGCTGTATAGACGTTGAGCGGCTACATGCAACGTTTCATCCATGACAGACAGATGGATGACACATGGCCGAGTGGTTAAGGCGATGGACTAGAAATCCATTGGGGTCTCCCCGCACAGGTTGGAATCCTGTCGACTGCGCAAACATTTTTTCTTTTTTTAAGAAGACAGATGGGATTGCAATCGATGTGAGCACGGACGCCGGACGGATGGACAAGGCTAGACCCTAAGGAGCGTCGCCCCTAATAAAACCCGACGCGCATGGACGCTGCTACTGGAGATAAGGAACAATTTAGAATTTAGACTTTGCAGGCGAACGGAATAGCGGTAACTCCACGATAGTCACCGAGCCTTTTAGATATCGGTGGAAGTAGTTTTTCTCCGGATTTGTCGGTCATGAGATGACCAGAGTTTAATGCCACGTGACTTTGCAAATATTATGCCGTTGCCTCGTTTTGTTGGTTCCGGTTGTGACCATGGCAATAACGTTTCTAGGTCCATTGTTTCAAACATCCCGTTGAGGGCGACATATATTTTTCTTTTCTCTGTGTCGATTTCTCTAAAAATGTTGCTTGACATAAAAAAAAGTTCATAACAGTATTTGGGGCGCTCACAGCTTGTTGATTTTATATCGAAATGTTACGTCCGCATCTAGGTTGGTTGACTGTCAACTAGGTTGTTTATGCCATGTCAGAAAGTTGGCAGAAATATTTTCGAATGCGAAGTACCATGAAACTAAACATGCAAAAGCTTTCTTTTTGCTCAAGAAATTCGAAATAACGTATGTCCTCCTTGACCGTTTTGCGCCTCAGATTCCAGATCACACTTGCTGGCTTCTCACCGCTTTCACCACGATGGTCGCGTTCCTGCTGGTGCTTTACTGGTTCCTCGAAGATACGAGGCTTCGCAAAGCGAAACATCCCCCTGGTCCACGGAATCATTCATTGTGGAGAAGCTTGTCTCTTAGAAGCCAAGATTCTTTGTATCGAAGATGCAATGAATACGCCAAGACCTATGGACCAATTTTCAGGTAAGAAAAAAAAATAATTAAGGAGTACGTGGAAATAACTTCTTCCTGAGTACCTCCGTACACGGGGTGTTTAGCTGAACAGTTAAGATAGGTACGGTACCTCGTTCGGTGCTTCCCATTGTCCAGCAGTTTTCAGGTCTAAATACCATTCGGTGGGATACTTCTGTTATTCGCCATAGTCGGCAAAAAAAAAATGACACGCAAAGCCCTTTTCTTTAGTTAACGCGTTAGCGTTATTGTGCTTATGTCAGAGAAAATCCGGCGTCGGCGTCGGCATCAGCGTCCGTGAAACGTGCAAACCCTGATTGGTCGATAGGGTCATGATGTCGCAGCCACATGACCTCGCGCGAGAATTTCAACGCGTGGAGTGAAAGTGATTAAAACATGATATGTAATGTGAATTGAAGGTCTCCGGATTTCCCAAAGGATTTCAGTTTATAGAATGATTCATTTTCCTTAAAGAAAAAGACTTAAAGAATATTAGGCGGAGGTAGGATGCGAACCCACGACCCTTCGGTTTCGAGCCTAACACGTTACCGACTAGGTCACGCAGGCACTTTTATATATTTATTTTAGGCCACGCAGACACTTTCTTTTCTTTATTGCATGAAATTATATACGCAAACACACTCTATATAATTTACTGCAACTTACCACCAGGAAAGCACTGAAAGATGTTTATCACTTCCCGATTTTTGAGCGTCGTTACACCCAGAATAAGTGATTGAGCCTGTCACTCAATCACTTATTTTGAGTGTAGCGAAGCTCGAAAATCGGGAAGTGATAAACATCTTTCCAGCCGCCAATACCATTCGGTCTCCTTCCCAAGTTCATCGAGGATGTTTTTGACGTGTTTGCATGTTTCAATTAAATTTGACTTTAAGGGCCGTGGTGGCTCAGCGTTTCTATCAATCATGCGCGTCTTACAAAGACGATGCATATTAAGCAAGGTAAAGAGATCGGAGGGAAAGTAATCAGGGTCTTCGACGGGAAGAAATGGAATTGAGCACACTTTGATGTAAAGGTCGCTTTTAAGGTATCGTTGGAGGACGTCCCGGAAAGGATAAGCGTCTGTGCAAAAAATAAAGCAGTGTTCAATGGTTTCCGGAATATTGCCTAAACCCCAGTTCACTGACCACAGAGCTAATATGCCTTTGTAAGGTAGTCATGATTTTACAGGTAGTGTCTCCGTGTGCAATTAGAAAAAAAAAATATACACATTTGGCCGTTGGTGAGACATTTATTCTGCTAACTCTTTTCAAAACATCGTAGTCGGGACGTTCGGGATATCGGCTGCGGTATAAATATACGGGATATAGTGTTTCTAGTAAGGTGTGATAAAGCTCCTTCCTAAAAACGGTGGACAAATAATTTGTAGAAAACACTCTTCGAAAACTGGACGGCTGCTACAACTTCTTCGAGGAAGCCGAATGGGTGTGGCATCGTCAAATAAAGAGATGAAAGAAATAAGTCAGGGAGAAGATCAGGCAGGTGGGTTTGTAGATTGGTCCTTATAAACTGGTGGGAAGACATTCTGAAAAGATAAAGCGCGAAACGGTCTGCCGTACAAAAAGGTGGGCTAGGCTCAGTCCTCCTGCTTCGATAGGACGAAACAAATAGTATCGACGCATTGGTTTCCACGAGGATCCCCAAATAAAGGTCACAAACATCCTGTAAAAGCGTTGGAGGGGTCCTCGGCCACAGTAAATAACTTGAAGCACGTACCACAGTTTGGCAACCAAAAGATGTTACAGGCAGTAGCGCGGCCAAACATTGAAAGCTGACCAGGTTTCAGCATGTTGGCTCGTCGTTTGAGTTTTTTAGCACAATATTTTCAGTAGTGACAGCTATTTCTAACTGAATCCATAGGGCACACCCAGGTAGGTTGTCGGCACGCAGGACCATATGATACCTGCATATTCCGAGGGCGTTGACCCCCAAATCCCATACCAAAGTCCACAACATTTGAATTACAGAATAGTCGAGTGAATAGTAAGCAGCATCAACGCATTGCTTTTCTACACAGAAAATGCCACATTATCAGCATAAGCAAAAACTTTCACTTCAGCAGACAATAATTTGTAACCGCTTACGCTTGTACTCTGAATTATAAACACACAGGCTATAAATACAAGGCAAAAAGGAGGGGAGATAGTGGACATCTTTGTTTCACGATGATCTGAGATGAATTGGCGAGGAAATTGCGCCATTTACAATTAAACGAGTTAAGACTACTGTAACACATCTTAATTCCGTCAAAAAGTATCTTTCCTGTGTTTACGTGTTTTAAAAGAGCGAACATAAAGGAATGGCTAACGTGATCAAAAGCATTTGCGAGGTCAATCTGAAGCATAGCCACCTGGTCATGCAAGCTGTCGCAACAGTTTAGTATAGAGCGGGCAGCGTTAATGTTTGCTTTTATTCTGCGACTTTTGATTCTACATGTCTGGTGGTCTCCAACAACTCGTGCATTGGCTTATTGTAAGCGTTTCGTTAGTATCTTAACAAATATTTTGTATTCCATATTGCACAGTGCTATAGGACGATACTCCTCAGTAGTTTTTAATTTATTGGGGTCAAAACTTCTTGGAATTAACGCAGTGTGACTCTGATAAAACGGTAAAGGTAAGCTGCCATAATCAAAGGCAGTCGTAAAGAGTTCTAGAAGAAATGGACATAACATATCTATGTTTCTTTTGTAAAATTCTACCGGAAGACTATCTGGTCCAGGTGTTTTTGAATTAGGAAGTCTTTCGACAGCCTGTCGCACCTTTTTAAGAGAGAATGACCCGGTTTATATTTCTGGGTCCTCGTCACTAAGACTAGCCAGCTGCGATACTACAGGCTCGAGCCCCCCCCCCCCCCCCCCCCCCCCATTCGATGACAAGAGTGCATTTCCAAATAGGTTTTCATAATGTAGCGAGAATGCGGTTATAATGTCGTCTGGGTTCCTTGTGTAAGTACCATTGCTTGATTTGTTTTTGTCTGTCAAGCACAAGGACCAATTGATTTAAAACTCTCGGCGGTGAAAGATTACGATAAGCTCAAGTTTACAGTCGTCTCGCACTAGGTTGCCGGGCAGCTTATTACAGCCCATTAGCCATTGAAGATACGATACCAATAAGGCTGCAAAAAAACAAACAAACAAAAACACCACAAACAACAGACACAAACAAATTACGATCAAGAAACGTGAACATAGTGTTACTGTGTTTTCGAAGTTGTCAGTCACCGTAGTTGCGTAATAATTCCTGTGTTTGCAAAGGGAGTAGGAATGATCCTTCGTTATGGAATTGATAAAACGTTCTTTCTGCAGCATGAAGTTGGGCGCGGCAAATGTGGTGATCCTGAACGACTTGGCTTCCATAAAGCAGTTCTACTGCGCAGAAGGTGAACTGAGCCGTCCTCGAGAAAGCATCCTTTATGAAGTGACACGGGGAACCATGGTACGGACTCGTGAGTTCTATTATGCGCAGTTCAACCTCTTCAGAAGTAGAAAACGAGAACGAATCAACATCGCAATGCGCTAGTGCTTAAGTTTTCTTTCAAACTAACCGCACTCCTCTTTGCTTCATCGAACTAGCACTTGTGTTCTAAGCAGACAGAGTGTAGGCAACGGCTCAATCAATTCCGGAAGAATTACAGCTTAAGATTGGAAGTAGATCCATAGGCGCCGACTACGGTGGCGGGGGGGGGGGGGGGGAGGAGGGGGAGGGGGAGGGGGAGGGGGAGGGGGAGCAGAGCCCTTCCCGGCGAAGTGAAGGAGAGGAGAGCACCCACCTTTCACTTGATATGCCGTTGCAGTGTCGCTTGATGTCATTTGAAGTCTCTTGCTCAGACTGGCCTTGACGTGTGTTCACACTGCAGCAGACGACGCCGCAGGTACACACAGAAGCGACTGTTTAAATTTCGGCCGCCTGCTCACCACGCAATTCGAACTGAAGCACCGAACGCTACCGCACCATTTTCCGCCAAAATTGTTTCCCCAACGATACCATGCGGCAAAATAAACGCAAACTTCTACAGCTCCCTGAGCGAGAAAACGAAGAGCCTATGTTGATGATGATGGCGCTACGGTGGCGCCCCTTCTAGGTCGATCTCGAGGCCAATAGCACGAATGAGCAACCTCTGCAATCAAACATGGCCACCAGCATAACTCGGCACCAACGTTACTAGAGCCCCTCAGTTGGGAAACTGCCATAGAGCTTGCTTTTAAAAAGTGGCTCCGATCTGTACTCGAGAACCGAGCTAATGGCGATCGCAACGCCGCCATTTCTCCCGCAGCGTCCACTCCGGGATCTGCACGGCTGCACGTCGAGTCGGGCAAGGGCCGGTGGCGCCATCTCGCAGGGCCATCTCGCAGGGCCATCTCGCAGTAGCTATGTAAAGCAATCTTCATGTTTCTACTCGTCGGTAAAGGGTGGCGCTGTTATCGTATTTAGCTCGGTCTCGGTGGACGCCAGCGGCCCAGGTTTCAAGGGTGAGTTTCTCAACTGAGGGTTTTAGTGACGTTGCTCGGCACGTACCCGTGCCATAGCGCCCTGCCCCTGTAGGGATATGACGTCATGTGGAAACAATGCACACGATCATATGAATGCTCCCAAGGTATTTCTTATATAATAAAATTGAATTAAAAAAATTCATATCAGAGCCTGCCTTGCATACAACTAGTCAAATCGCATAAGAGTCGGGCAACGAAGTGTAGTGATATGCACATTCTAAATCACATAAAAAGTTATCAATTGGGTATCGAAACTACAAATGTGGCGCTTGTGCTTTCTTTAAGGCATGGCAAATCTCAACGGCGAAGCGTGGACAATAAATAGAAATTTCAGTCTTCGCGTGCTTCGAGATCTGGGTTTCGGAAAGGCACCGATGGAGGAGCACATTAGGGTAGGTATAATGAGTCATTTATTGTATAGTCAATGGCAGAATGAGAACGGCAGGGAGGGGTTTCAGTTGCCCCGCCTCCAGCACGAGTTGTCCGCCTTCGATAACGCTTCAGCGTTTCGTGAACCTCGAGCGTGCACGCGCAGCCAAAGCACGCCGGAAGGCAACCAGTGTGTGCTGGAGGCCTCGCCGTTATCACCTCGTCGGTGACCGTAATCAATCTATTCAGTACGTACTGCAGGTCATTTCATATGGCACCTGTAGAAATAGACAGTCGCAATGCTTGTTTAATGAACGGGAAAATAACTTGTTCGGAGCCACGATGGAAGCAACACTGTAGTCATGAAAACTTTGCACGCTTCAAGCCCTACATTTTCACGTGGGATAAGAATGATATTTAGAAGTGGGAAAATCTCCGGTTAGTTCGTTACGATGGAAGACCTTAAAGTGTAAAGAAAGACACAAAATTCCAAAATGCAGTTTTGCGGTTAAGATTGCGAAACACGAAGTGCGCCACGTGGACCACAATTCTCGCGTCCGTTTGTAACAAAAGTATGTTTGCGCGAGCGAAGAAAATGCGGTTGACATTTAAGATGTGATGTTCGTAATAGAATAAGGGAAATAAAGTATAAAGCGGAGATAACACGGTCGTCCCCTACAAACGTACTAAATACAGGACACTTCCCGAGAATACATTGAAAATGACGACAACGAAAAACCGCGAAAAAAACACGCGTTACGGCGGCCGCGGTAACTTCTTCGCAACCGCGACACCGTCCACCGCACCGCATTTCGAGGCGTCGCCTGATCTCGTGCTCTGGCGGCGAGAGGAGCCGGCTGGTGGGAGAGGCGTCGCCAAATAAACCACTCCACCAGGGGAGGATTCGGCGCGGCCGCCGTTCTGTGTAATGCAAATGAGGAAAGTGTCCTTTGTTTGATCGTACCGAATGGAAAAGGGGGAAACCGGACTTTTGGGAGACAAAGAAGATAAATAAAGTATGAACTAGTGGACTGGTAATAGAGCCCTCAGAAAAGTAAACACAAACGGAAAAGCCAAAAAAAAAAATCTTTATGAGAGTTTGTGCTTGTTCCTCCATTTTAGTTACCTCCTCTAAATGTGTGAAAAGGAAGGAAAGATTTTTTTTTCTCAAGAAAAGCAAAATGTTGAAAAAGCTCAGACCCTTCCTACACCGTGGCTCAGACAGAGTGACACTTAGAGACGATATTCCGCTTTACATGGCCATGTACCTCTTGACCCCAAACTTATAATCCAGTCTGTTCGTAGCATGAATGAAGCCTATCGGGTGCGAAAACAAAATAATAAAAGCAAAACTGTCGATCGTTCGTTGGCGCTCTAACGCGCTGAAAGCATTCCACGTGCTAAATAGCTAGGCATAAAAAGAAACCGCGGCGATCACTTGGCCTTGCTAACCATATCGCATATAGATCGTAAATGAGGCGTCATATTGCTATTGTCAAGAAGTCATGTAATTACTTCTTGACAATAGCTCTTGTTCTAGATGTTTTCTGACAGCGGCATAGCCAGGGGGAGGGGGGGGGGGGCTATAGGCTTCGGCTCTCTCTCCCCCCCCCCTTTTTTTCACAAATAAAAAGTAAAAAGAAGAGTTGAGTTTTTTTCACGCCTAGTTGCTGCTTGCACCCGCTTCGCCCTTTCCCTCTGTAAAACGTATGCCTGGCCGTTCGCATATATTTATTGTGTTATTCCATCTAAATGGGCGGCGATTTTTCCTCACTGACATAAGAAACATTTTTTTCTCAAGAATAAACATGAAATTCATCTTGTTTTATGAAACCAAGGCGCCGGTGTAACGTTTTCCGCCTCGATGTAGCTTGCTGAATTGATCTTTCTGCAGTACAGTGCGGGGTGCTGTTCTCTCGGGATTGTAAGCTGTGATTATTGATCGAAACCTCAATAGTATAATGCTAACAATATTTGTAAAGACGTAGGTACACGCAACAAGATATTCGTTCTTTTTATACGTTTCAGGAGGAATTGTTGATCCTGGTCAACCAGATAGAAGCGGCCAAAGGACGTTCAATTCCTGTTCTCGATTTCATTTTCCCAAGTGTTATCAACGTCTCCTGCGCACTCTTGTTTGGAACCAGATACGCTTTGGGCAATCCCAAGCGCGAGCACCTAACAAAACACGTCACGGCTTTCGTGGAGCTCTTTCATAGCGGCACGCTTATTGAATCAAAGCCGCACTGGTTGAGTAGATTGGAAGCCAGCCTTCCCTTCACGAGGACAGGGTCCATGCGGAGATTACGCAACGTTCTGCTGGACTTCATCAGGTAAGATTTAACTGCGCAGTGGATGCGGAAGAAGGAAAAACGGTTTCCGTTATCTATCATTACTTTATCTAATCAAAGTCTTACTAAAGACAGTGCATATATATGAACCCAAGCTCAATGATCCTTGAACGGTCTGGGGCACGAGCCGAGGCATACACCTTACTTTACTTACGTTGCTTAGAAGTTTATAAGGTGCGCCTCCGGTAAGCCCTACGCTGTAAAACGAGCTGCGAGACATCGGCGCTCGCAGATAGAAAGCTCAAATTTTCACCGAGTGTGCATTCAAGTGGTTAGTTAATTTACTTTGAGAAATTTGAAGGCGTAAAATGCGAGACCGACAAACTTGTCAAAGAGGACCGAGTTAGCGATGGATGTAACTTATGGCGCCATCTCCAGAAAGGTGCGGGGAGTAAACGACACACTCTGTGTTCTGCTCGTTTTTCCGACACGTTTTTGCAGCGTTAGATCCACCGTAGCCACCCTATATAAGTGCTCTTTTTTATAGCGGAGCTTTTAAGGGCTAGTTTTCTCAGGATCGTGTACGTCAGCAAATAAATGTCGACACAACACTCCGGACAGCTACCGCGATCTATGAGCGACGGTGGCAACCAGAAAACCGGCTTGCCGGTTGCCTGGTTGTCACCGTCGCTTATAGACCCCTTTCAAAATATCTGGCAACGGTGAAAATCCGCTAAACGAGTGCGGCAACATTGGGCGGCCGACACCATCTTGCAGGGTTGTTCCCGTTGTTCCGGACGCCCGGACGCGCGTGCGGCTGTAGGTGCTGCTCTCTCCAACGACACTTATTTACCTCGCTCCTGCATGGCGTGGTCGGTGTTTCCGTTCTGTGCGACCTTACCAACGTCTGCTTCGTGTTACTCCGAGGTAAATTTCGTTGAGGTGCCCGCGTCGGCTACCGGTCGTAGGGGACATTTTAGCGTCCGCTTGGGCGTTTTCGGGTTGTCGGCGCTGTTTCTTGACGTCGCGTCTCTCTGAGGTGAATGTTGTCGAAATGCTCGCGTCGGCTACCTGTCGTAGGGGGCTTTCTTGGCATCCGCATCGGCGTTATCGGCTTGTCGGCGCTCTTTCCTCACGTCGCGTCTCTCTGAAGGGAATGTAGTCCAAGTGCTGGCGCCGGCTAGCGGTCGTAGGGGGCTTTTTGGCGTCCGCATCGGCGTTTTCGGGTTGTCGGCGCTGTTTCTTGACGTCGCGTCTCTCTGAGGGGAATTTCGTCGAAGTGCTCGCGTCGGCTACCGGTCGTAGGGGACATTTTAGCGTCCGCTTTGGCGTTTTCGGGTTGTCGGCGCTGTTTCTTGACATCGCGTCTCTCTGAGGGGAATGTCGTCGAAGTGCTCGCGTCGGCTACCGGTCGTAGGGGACCTTTTAGCTTCCGCTTTAGCGTTTTCGGGTTGTCGGCGCTGTTTCTTGACGTTGCGTCTCTCTGAGGGGAATTTCGTCGAAGTGCTCGCGTCGGCTACCGGTCGTAGGGGACATTTTAGCGTCCGCTTTGGCGTTTTCAGGTTGTCGGCGCTGTTTCTTGACGTCGCGTCTCTCCGAAGGGAATATCGTTGAAGTGCTCGCGTCGGCGGCGGTCGTAGGCGACTTTTTGGAGTCCGCTACGGCGTTTTCGGCTTCTCGGCGCTGTTTCTTGACGTCGCGTCTCTCTGAGGGGAATGTCGTCGAATTGCTCGCGTCGGCTAACGGTCGTAAGGGACTTTTTTGGCGTCCGCTTTGGCGTTTTCGTCATGCGGCGCAGTTTCTTGACGTCGCGTCTCTCGGACGGAAATGTCATTGAAGTAATCGCGTCGGCCAGCGGTCTCACCGAATTTTTTGCTGTCCGCTTCGGCGTTTTCAGCTCATCGGTGCTGTTTCTTGATGTCGCGTATCTCCGAGGGGAATGCAATCAATGCTGGCGTCGGCTAGTGGTCGTAGGGGACTTTTTGGCGTCCACTTCGGAGTTTCCGGCTTGTCGGTGCTATGTTTGTTTACATCGCGTCTCTCCAAGTGGAATGCCGTATCGGCGCTGCCGCCGCCAACCCTGCAAGATGGCGGCTGACGCTGATTGCCGCTGCGTTCAACAGATGGCGCTGTTTTTTTGTAAAGTGTCTATAGATGGCGGCAACCTTTCCAGCCTTTTCACTCTGGCTTGCCGACTTGCGGCCGGCCATTACTTCATTCCCACCACAGTACAGCTTCGCTGGTCTTCCTTCTTCACCAAAGTGGAAAGGCTGAAAAAAAGTTTTCTTTTTGTGCAAAGGACGAGTTGATTGGCCACCGTCTGTCGATCCAACGTTATACACGTTGTCATATATATATCAGGCACGTATCCAGGGGGGAGGCCCATGGGGCCCGGGCCCCCCCCCCCCCCCCCCCCCCCGAAATCTTCCATTTTGCTGGGACCTCCTCTCCCCCCTCCTTCTCATACAGCATTTTGTCATTGCGGCCCCCCCCCCCCCCCAAACAAAAACCTGGCTACGTGCCTGATATATATATATATATATATATATTATATATATATATATATATATATATATATATATATATATATATATATATATATATATAAGGAAACTGTCCGCATTTTTCAGGCGATGCGCGTAGTAGTTCTTACAAGACTTTATTGTTAGAGGAAAAAACAAACATGTTTTTGGCGTTTGAAATGTGTACGTATTGATAAAATAAAGTCAAGCTAATCTAAAATGCGCCTATATAGTACATCTTAATTCGATTCATTAAGGGGGTAAATAATATTGTTCCGCGAGGAATCTGACTTTTGTTTTACTACTGTTCTTGAAGCGAATGCGAATATAAGCGTTCGAACTTCAATGAACCTCAGCTGACTAACGCGTACAGAAAGAAACAACGAAGGTATGCGTGCGTTTTAACATAACCTGATGGTAAAGCGTCCATCTTATCGGCGAGAACTGCACTGCACTCGGTGCGAGCTGAAGGCCAATCGAGCCAAGCCGAATCTGCAACATCGCAGCGTTTGCCAGCTTTTTGCGCTGGCTCAACTGCCGGCTCATTCAAAGCTTTTCGCTTTTAGACTGTGTATGTGTTTCCGTGTCTTTTAAGTGTTGACTGCGCTCAAATATCTCGAGCGCTCTTAGAAAAAATAATTTTGTGGAACGTGAATTTGCACCGCATAGGGTGTTGTGCAAGATGAGGCTCGCACAGAGCGAAGAAGAAAAATCGGCAGAGACACTTAAGACTGCTTACGTGTGGGAATGCGAAAGCATGACGCACGCACTAGGCACAGCTTTAGTCAGCCCGAACCGTGGAGCCGCCGTGGCGTCGGGGAAGCGTGCCCGTCTCGCACCCCGGATGCCCGGGCTGGATTCCCACCCAGACCGAAATGTACGAGATTTTCTTTTCAGACCCAAAAATTTACTCTGTTTTGACGTGTTTTTACTCTTTGCGCTGCGCCGCCAACTGTTCGGCTGGCTCCATAGCAACGGCGTCATCGTTGCTAAGGGGCCAGATGACACGTCGCAGTCAATGGGAATTTAGGTCCAGTTTATCGCTGCTACACACAACGATAACGTCGGCTTCAGCTCAGATAACGCCGGATCTCTCCATGAGCCATTTAATTCTTTCGAATTAAAAAGAAAAAGTGTGTGTGTGTCGGGAAGTGTCAGGGCCCTCATCTATTGTACAGGAGATCGAACAATAAGGAGTGCTTCATCGAGCTTGTCGTCCCCACAGCCCGGTGCTTACTAACACATCACAACAAAGAGATTGAACCTCGCCTATACTCTGTTTCACCTTATGATGTGCTGCAGGAATGGCTACAAGCGCAAGCTCCTTGCTCTATAGACCTTTCCAATGTTTACAAAATCACAGTCCAGCGTGCGATCTTCACAGCCCAGCACGTGCGTGTTCGTCGCTTCGGAAGCGAGCAAAGTACGCGCCATACGCACGAACGCTCAAAATGGCACCGGCCACAAGCTCGTTTTTGGAAAGGTCTATACTTCGTCTCACCTTAGTATGGACTATTGTTAGCCGCGCGTGCTAAAAGCTCGAGCTAGTCGCTTTGAATGAAGCCGCGGCGGCTGCACGAGCGCTCGTGCAGCAAGTGCTCTAGTCAAGGGAGTCAAGGCTGGCCGCTTGAGCTAGCACAGCCTTCGCGGTTAGTCCATGCTAGGGTGAGACGAAGTATAGGGCACATCTCGGCAGCACAAGCTCTCGTGCGTTATGAGCAGCTCCCAACACTATGAGTTCGCGCTTCTAGCCTTCTCTGCGGTACAACATCAGGTGAAGCGGAGTATAGCAAGGTCTGGGCACGAGCGCTTTGATCTGACCAGTGCTTTGGTCGCACGAGGAGCGGCCTTGGAATCGTCATCTTCAATTTCTCTGCTGAACAACAAATAATAAAATTCGATTTGTTGCCCACACTGCTGAAGCGTAGCGCTAGAGGCGTGACAGTTCGATCCCCTCCCCAATACTAGACCTTTCCGGAAATATGTGGTGCCCCCAACGTCTGTTTTACGCACTGTGACTTTAGATCTACGGCACGTTAAATTACTCAAGAAGTTAAGACAAAGGAGACGTTGGTTTAACAGTTATTTATTTCAAAACGCAGAGAAGTCGGAAGAAAAGCAAAAAAGATTATGTGCTTACCTTCTTTTCCGTTCACCGAATCGTTTGGTGTGTTTTGAGTTCCTAATGATAAGAAAGAATGAATTGTGCCGCTACCAGGATGTATACGAAGCGTTCGTGCTGGCACGACCGTACATCCAAACATCCCCACAATTTCCCTCGTTACAAGGTCTCCTGGGATTTTACGGAAAGGTCTATTTACTTGATCGCGCATCCACGCTTGGTTGTTGCAGCGCAAGTGTAGTCACATTAAGTTCCGAATCGGCCATCTTGTGCCCGCAAAAAGTCAGCCGAGTAAGCTTTGCAGAGGCTGGGTTGCTGCGTGTGGAAAGACACGTTTTCTGCTTGTTAGTTGTCATTCGCCGAAGAATTTTTCGAAAACCCTGTATAAACAGTCGATTCTTGATCCGTCTCCGAGCATGCGAAGGAACAGAGACGCAGACACTTCGGCGCTTCTAGGCATGTTCTCAGAACACGACGCCTGGCCGCGGGAGCTGCGTTCAACGAGTTGTCCTTTCTTCCTGAGGTGCTTGGCTTTCATAAAAAAATCCGCGGATTCTCAAGGGCAGGTACAATCGTTTATACAGGGTTAAAGAATATTCGGGCGGATGACGGCGAACGAGCAGAAAATGTTTCTTTCAGCACGCCGCCGCCCAGCCTCTGCAACGCTTCACCCGGCTGACTTTACGCAGGCCCAATATGACCGATTCGGGACTTCCGGTGGCAGAACTTGCGCTGCAGCGACTAAGTGGGGATACGCGATCCAGCAAACTGTTATAGAAATCAGGGATGGTTCCCGTTTCGACCAATTCCCATCTTAACCTTCCCGTTTGTACCTTCTCGTTTCGACCCGGCTCAGAACGACCTTCTTGTTTCATCATTTCCCATTTCGCCCTATCCCGAAACAACCTTCCCGCTTCGGCCATCGTTTGTTATCAGTTGGGTCGGTTCGTTTGTATAGTTCGTTAACAGTCGATTAGGTTCAAGTATCCAATGTCTGCCCTCCTTGCTCACCTCACTTCTCCCTCTCCCGAAACAACCTTGGAGACATGACACCGTAAGATAAACGCGGTGTCAGGGAGGGCTCACCCGAACATTTACAGCATCATCGATTTGATCATACGGGATGAGACTTTGACAAGGGTATCCTTGCAGAAGCTCGTAAATAGTGGTGCCGTGCGGGCCAGGGGGCACAAGTGGGTCAGCAAGGACCGCAAACTATCGGAACTGGAGTATCGCCTTTCTGATGGCACGACTTTCCTCGTGTTTGACTTTCTCAACAAGGTGAATGCATTTTTTGGTCTAAGATGTTTTCCTGTGTGCGCGAATATTCAGTGTTTGAAATTGTAAAAGAAAATAAAGTTGCAATCATATGCCTTGTCCCTCTGCCTGATTTATCGCTCTCCAAATTATCAAGATCACTAATATGAGGTTTTAGAATAACGTACGCAAGCACTTTGGGTACCCTAAAAATAGCGTCGCGATGGCGATGCTAATTTTAGCTTACCAATGGGCTTGTGTATGCGAGGCTTTATTATTGTACGCAGCGCGAACAAGCGATCGGGCGTGCTGCTGTTTATATCATAGAATTAAAAGGCTGCTTTAAAACTATCACTGGCTTTGGAAGTGCTCATCTGAGCAAGTACCCTAAGCCCTAAAATTTGGTGCCTGCTAATACCATTTCGAAGTAAATTTAAAAAAGCGACATGGTCGTCTTTGCAGTAACGGTGTCGCAGAGTGTACATAGACCGTTTCGCGGTTGCACGTTATGGGGATCATCTTCAAGTCAAAAAAAGCAAAAACGCTTTAAGTGGTCGAAGTAAGAATAATATATTACTTCGAAGCTTGTCTGAAAGAGGTGCATATTTTTAGAAAACATTGGCACGCAATAATATTTCGGAACATTTATTCTTAAGCAGAAAAGGTGCGCAGACCAGGGTTAGAACGATTAAACTTTTCGCGAAAAGGTTGTGATGCGCAGGGTCTTATACAATGGGTTAGAAATGGACGGGTTAAACGCAAAGGGTATTTTGAGTATCGGTTGAAACGGACGGGTTCAAATGAGCCGGGCGTTTCGGGAATGGGACGAAACGGGACGGGTTCAAACGGGAAGGTCGTTTCGAGAATGGGTCGAAACGGGACGGGTTCAAACGGGAAGGTCAATTCGGGAATGGGTCGAAATGGGACGAATTCAAACGGGAATGGGTTGTTTCGGGCTACATCCGATATCAGCGGTGGGGGGAATGGACGCCACTAGAGTTTGAGGGCGATATCTAACAGAGCCTTTGACTTACCGTCAGCCAGAACAATACAACACCTTGAACAATTGGGTGATAAAAGGTTCTGAGCCCATTGTGAGTTCCTTCCAAAGTCGAATTCTTGATTAAGATGACAAGTGAGATGCTAACCCTTCTCGTACGATGCAATTGTTGAAAGTATATTTCAAAATAAGTGTTCTTTTGTTTTTTCTTTGCTTCATAGGGATCGGATTAAGGAACATGAGGACACAATAGAGGCAGATTTCAACCGAGACTACATTGATGGCTACTCCAAAGAGATTGAAAAACGTCAACACGACTCCAATCCTGCGTTTCGGGGTAGGTTGTGGAGAGACGAGTCGCTGTCGTCACTAGCCCACTAGAGACTAAGCCAGAATACCACTGTAATCATCATATTGTATTTAAATTTATCACGCACTATATCTCCCAGAAGCCGATGTACAAAGCAACCTAGAATATACCTGCTGGACCTTGCATTGTTGTTCGATGTAATAATACCTTTATGAAGGCTTTTTTTTTCGATAAACGGGAGGATCAAAATAATTTTTTTTTTTTTTAATTTTCAAACAGTATTTTGGAAAAAAAAAATTGGGACTAGATTTTGGGATAGAAGAAGGCAGAAAGAGAAAAGAAAGAAATGCAGAAAGTGAAAGAAAAAAAAAAGAAAATTGGTTGTCTCTTGGATACCGTCACAGCGTTACGTGACATCACAATGTCAAGTGATGTAATGTCCCAATGTTACGTCACGATCTCTCCTGACGACACATTGCCATGTACCGTTATAGTAACATGTGGCGTCACCGTATCACTTGCCGAAATGGTGTCCCATGACGGTACGGAGTCACGTGACGTGATGTTGTGTCACTGTGTCACCTGACATCATGGCGTGACGTGACTTGACATAATGATGTCACGTCCTGGTGTCACCTGACGTGACGCGACCAAGTGACGTGGTGTCAGGTCGCATTACGTAACACCATAACTTCATTCTATGACGTGACGTTTTGGTGCAGAAGACCTATAGTTATTATATACCAGGGGTGTCCAGGCTGACCCGGCCTACACTCTAAAAAAAAATGGAGGAAAAAAGTAGCAACGGCGCGTCTTCCTCCTTCTACTGACGCGCCCCCAAGCGGACACGAGAAGGAGGGAGGAACGAGACATTTTCCTCCTTCTCCAGGCAGACTGGAGAAAGCTTTCGCACTCCCTACTCAACTTCTTTCGGTTTCGTTTTCGAGCAGGTCGCGCACGTTGTTTAATAAATGCGGTTGAGTTGATTGAGCTTCAGCGGCAGCGAAGGCCGCCTGTAATTCCGTCTTCTAGTCCAAACGTGCAGAGCATTTCGGTTGCATTGACGTTTTTATCACTAATTTTATGAAACGAGCAAACGAAGCCGCTAGAAACGGCGAAGTTCCGGAGCAGTGCCAGCAGCGCCACGTACACTGGGAAAGATGGCCGTCTCCGAATTGCGGGGCTCACGCGGAACTACAGTAGCGAAACCAGCGAAACCACGCGGAACTGTGTCGACGTTCTCGACGTTATGGAAATCGCAGGAACTGCGTCCAAGACAGGCAGGTTTTGCTGCCGGCTGCCTGGGCGCCTTTCTTGCTGAGTTCGGTTCTGTTTTCCGATGCCGAGTGCGACCGGCGTTCAACGTGGTTCTGTATTTGTGCGTGTCAGCAACATAGCAGCAACATCCTGATGGCAGTGTTGTGGGTTGTGAACAGAAGACTGGAATTATCGCCGATGTGACCGTGTGTTCGCGTATCAGTGGTGTAACAACAAGATGAGATGACGTAAACTGTCGGGCATTGATGCCGCTGGTCGGGCCGTGATCGGACGGGGTGGGTTGTTGCAGGTTGACATTCCAATGTGACTCTCGGTTGTCTCGTGCCCGAGAGCGATTGCGCTCTGGGGAAAGGACTGAACAGTACGAAATCATGACGGAAAGTAGGTATATTTACAGTGTGGAATTTTAGCATGAAAAAAAAAAATAGTAGGTAAAATCGAAAAAAAAAGCTACCCTTTATTTCGCTGTTTAAATATACTACGGTCCCTGGAGAAACTGCCCTCAAAGTGGCGCGCTGGGATGCTCGCAAGAAGTTTTCGAGCTCGCCACGGCGTAGCTCCGTACACTTAACACCTGCCGCAAGTCGCGGCTTTGACTGCATTCAAGTTGATCGAAAAGCGATCTCTCAGCCCGTGAAGCATCACTTCCAGCTGAGTGAATATCCGCTCTACAGAGATTAATTCAAGACGGCAATTGCAGCCTTGCGCGAACAGCACAAATAGAAAAACAAACACTACAATAGAAATAGAGGCTACGACGTGCCGCGCGGGGAAACAAACTCATGGCTTCGAACCGCATTGGAGCGGCTTGATTTATTGGATTTCAAATATTTTATTTATTTATTTATTTATTTATTTTACCCTCAGGGCCAGAGGCATTACAGAGGGGAGTGGGATAAACAAACAAAATAAAAACAGCATGAAACAACAGTGATACATGAGTTAAGTAATAGGAAAAACATTGTTACTAACACTTGTGCGAAAAAGGTCACAATCAACAATAGATGCAAGGGATGGAGGTAACTTTTTCCATTCTTTTCTAACTCTCGGGATGAATGAGTTAAAATATTTGTTATAACGGCAAGATGGAACTCCTACTTTGTGCTGATGATCTAGACGTGCTGAAACGAAGGATGGTGGGGTTAATAGCTGATTTCTGAGTACCGGGTTGTGGTGGAATATTTTGTGAAAAAAACAAATGCTAGAAATTTTACGGCGATGTGCGAGGCTGGGTAAAAGTAAAATGTTCTTCATTGATGTCACACTTGCGGTACGGTTATAATTAGTCAGTATAAAACGTGCGGATTTATTCTGAATGGATTCGATTAGGTCACTAAGGTAGGTCGTATCGGGATCCCAGATGTAAGCTGCATATTCAAGTTTAGTGCGTACTAGAGTTTTATAAAGAAAAAGCTTTAAGGAAGAAGGGGCCAGAAAGTTCCGTTCAAGATAACCAAGCATGCGGTTAGCGTTATTAGTCACGTAAGTAGCATGCAGATTCCAGGAAAGATCAGAGCTAAGGATTACGCCCAGATACTTGTAAGAGTCAACAGGTTCTAATGGTATGTTATTCAGTTTGTAAGTAGTAGGAAAAGAAACTTTACGGGTTACGCGCATTAATTTACATTTTTTAATGTTAAGTTCCACTGACCAAAGCTCGCACCATTTCAAAATAGAATCCAAATCATGCTTTAAATGTCGGGAATCCGAGTCATTAGATATTATACGGTAGACGGCACAATCGTCAGCAAATAGTCTTACAGAGGAGGGTACAATATTGGGCAGGTCGTTAATGTAAATCAGGAAACGTAATGGACCTAAAACAGACCCTTGAGGTACTCCAGAAGAAACAGATGTGAGGGTAGAGTTCACACCGTTACAGGTTACAAATTGTGAACGATTCGTTAAGAATGCTATCAGCCAATTAAACACGTTAGGTTCGATGTTAAGTTTGCTTAATTTGTGGAGTAGAAGTCTATGGGATACCTTATCGAAAGCTTTTGAAAAATCGAGAAATATGCAGTCCACCTGAGATCCCTGATCAAAAGCAACATGAAAATCATTAGTAATGGAAAGTAGCTGTGTTTCACATGAGAACATTTTCCTGAAACCATGTTGAGCTGAGGTGAAGAAGGAGTTAGATTCAAGGAAGTTAACAAGTTGCGTGTATATGATGTGCTCGAAGACTTTACAAGAAATGCTGGTTAGTGAGATAGGCCTGTAGTTGTATGGGGAGTGCTTGTCACCAGCCTTGTGGAGAGGAATTACTTTCCCGATTTTCCAGTCATTTGGTAGAACCCCGATATCAAGTGACTGTTGAAATATTCTCGTGAGTATGAGGGAAGAGTACTGATTAGTTGCTTTGAGAAATTTGGAGTTGATATCGTCTGTGCCAGTAGCTGAAGACAACTTAAGGCCATTTATAATTTTTGAAACACCATCGGGATTAATGATGACATGATCCATTAATGAAAAATTGCTTGCACAATAAGACGGATCAGTGTTGCTGATAGGGTCAGAAAAAGATTTAGTGAAACTTCGTTAAAAATAGAGGCACATAAAGATTCATCGACCTGAGCAGAGCTATCACCGTCTTTAAGCGAAATAACAGACTGCCTATCACGGCAGGACATAACATGCCAAAATTGACGAGGGTTATTTTGAAGCATAGATGGCAGGACTTGGTTAAAGAACCTAGACCTCGCATCACTAATCGCACTCTTATAACACGCAGCAGCGTCTGCGTATTTCTGCCAGCGAACAGGACAGAGCGTACCTTTGGCGGCTCTAAATAGGCGTTTCTTTTTGTTAGAAAGTCTGAGGAGTACTCTGTTAAACCATGGTGAACTGGCATTAACAATGATAGTTTTTAAAGGAATAT
The DNA here is from genome assembly GCA_013358835.2 of Ixodes persulcatus. NCBI lineage: Eukaryota > Metazoa > Arthropoda > Arachnida > Ixodida > Ixodidae > Ixodes > Ixodes persulcatus. The sequence continues at coordinate 821,343 of JABSTQ010009530.1, read as the reverse complement.
ACTTTTCAGTAAGTGTGTTAATCATTTCTTTAAAAATTGACCAGTTTGTCTCAACGGAGCGCTCCGAAAACCTTTCAAAGTATATATCTAAGAAAGAACACAAATCATCGTTAATAGAATCAAATTTCGCTTTGCTGTAGTCGCGAATCAATTTCTTCTTATTACTAGCACAATTTAAAGGAATAGTCAGCACAAAATGTAGCAAGGAGTGATCGCTAAAGCCAGGAAGATAAGAGATTGGACCAATCAGACTAGGCACAGTAGTCAGAATGAGATCTAAAATATTTGACGTAGTAGGCGTTATTCTAGTAGGCGTGTTGACTAGTTGAGACAAATGAAATTCGGATGCAACACCCAAAAAATTAGCACACTCAAGTGAAAAAGGATCGGGATAAGGACAACTCGATCCCCATACAATGTTTGGGTAGTTAAAATCACCTAATAGTAGTAGTGGTGTGTTAGGAAAACGTGTTACAACTGTATTTAATACGTCATGTAGTTTATCAGCGAAGTCAACTGAACATGAAGGCGGGCGATAACAGCATCCTAGAATTATCCTTTGGTGTTGAATGGTAGCACAAACAAAAATGATTTCAAGAGAACTGTTAATATCCACGATGAATGACGAGATGCAGTCTCTAACGCCGATTAACACACCACCGCCACTTCGTTGCTCCCTATCATGGCGAAACGTATTAAAGTGATTTTGACCAAGAAACAACTCTGCGTCTCTTATCTTTGCCGAAAGCCATGTCTCGGTCAGGACAACAATGCTGGCGTCACAAGTATCGATCATGGAACATAATTCGTCACGCTTTTTTATTAGGCTTCGTATGTTAGTAAAAAGGACGGATACGTTACGTAGAGCATCATGATGACCACTGCCCCTCAATAACTGCTAATCAGAGGTAGTTGTACCCTCAGGTCTCGAAACGTGGCGCTCTGCATCAGGAGAGGCATGCGGACGAGCTAGTTCCGAGACGCGGCCCAGTTCCTGATCATAGATATAACATTTGTCGTTCATGAAAAGTTTGTTATAGTTAAGTTTGAAAGTTGAACCTTGCGATTTACTAAATTTAATTAAGTTTCGCCGCGCCAAACGTGTCGTAAAAGAAAAGTCCTCACCAACGCTTATATTAACAAGTCTAAGTTTCGCCCTAAATTGCAGCACTTGTTCCTTTGTTTTAAAAAAAAAGCAAACTTCACGATGATCGGCCTGCACTTGTTTGCGGCAAACTGACCCAGCCTATGAGCACGCTCGATAGTAAAAGACGACGATGAGTCAGTTGTTCCCCCAATAAAACAGTCCAATAAAACTTTTCTTATTTTTCTTCAGCTTGACCCCATGTTTCTACTGATTCATCGGGTACCCCGTAGAAAAGAAGGATGTTTCGCCTTGATTGGTCTTCCATTTCGTCAAGTCTTGATCGTAGCACGATATGTAGTTTCTTTTGGTCGACGTTTCCTTGCTTTAGTACGTGCAAGTCTTTCTCTAAAGCGCCTGCCTTATTTTCAAACAGTCGTAAGCCTTTTCCCAATATCTGTGACCTTTTCTTCCTTTTCCGACTCTCTCTATTCTCTCTCTGAACCTATTAGAGTCGTTTCTTCTTCAAATCTTCATAAGCGATTTGCAAGTTCCAATAAAAGTTGTAGCGTTTTTGTAAATTGGCCATTGTCGTGTATAGACCGGCGGTCCCATTTTCCCATCGAACAATTCAAACACAAAGACACAAGTCTCGACATACGGCAACAAAAAGTGTGGGCAGGGCAGCAGCAGTAAGAAACGGTCGTCGGAACGATAACAAAAGCACTCATTAACTTCAAGACGTACCTGAACAAAGAAATACAACAGCCTGTTAGGCATAGTGTCCGCGCTGCTGCCGAACTGCCCACTGACAAGGTCGCTGATGCGGCTTGCTCATAGAGTAATATAGATAGAACGTAAAGAGTGGCCACTCCCATAGACCCCAGCGGCCCACTCGACTACCAGCGCTCCTAGCGGCCGCCGTGAAATTTTTCTCGACTTCCGTTTGGATGCTTTCGGTTTCGTTTTTCAACATGGATAGAGTCACAAAATACTAGTAGTCAAATGAATAGGTAAGTAATATTAGTGCTTCCAACTGTATTGTGCGGTAGCTTGCGCCACCTAGGCTGTCGTGACTAACTACACTTTTAAGGACAGAACGAGCGGGTTGGTAAAAGATAATTAAACTTGAGGAAGAAAACGAGAAGGACGGACACCTCACAAACTTCACACTATGGTTGTCCGTCCTTCTCGTTTCCTTCCTCAAGTTTGATTACAATTTTAAATTTGGTTACGGTTGCTAATTTAGAATTTACTTGGGCGTTTGAGCTGTGTATTCAAAAACTCAAAAGCACGCTTAAATTCATTTACAATTTCAGGACAGACAGGTAGCGAGGTAACCATGTACAATCCCAATATGAAATATAAAACTATGTCACGGAACAGGAAAAGAAGGACAACAGAAGGCAGCAATTAAAAAATATTAAATTTATTTATTTTGGCCACGAAGATAACCATAAAAAATAGTTACTTTACATAAAAAACAAAAACAAAAGACCGTGAAAATTATTTTTGCACTTAATTGTTTCAGGACCTGTTACAAAGAATATTTTTCAGAAAAACCTCATCAGCCATTTTTGTACAGGTTTGAGGGAGGAAACATCTAAAAGTTCACAACTGACACCAAAGCCGGGTTACCCAATACGAATATCCATACCAATAAAGAAACATTCAACACGAACACACTAGAAAAAAACACACAACAAGTGGTTCTGCAGTTGCTAGTAAAGACTGGTCGACTGCTGGCCTGCAACCTGGTCATTACAAATTATACCTGGAAATGCTCGGCGGGCAGTGTGCACCGTTCTGTTAAGTACCGTATTTTCCGGACTATAGTCCACACACAGGGTAGTGGTATAGTCTTCAGAGTCCACACAAATTTGTTTGTGTGCCCACACAAACAAATTCTCCTAGTAGCACGCCGTGTAAAACGCCTGCCTTGTTAGCGCACAAAAACTTCTAGTATCAATTATTACGGCACAAAAAGACTCTTATCATAACAAATCATTATTTAACAATCTGTTATCCACAAATTCCGTCGCATCTATCATAAGGAACAATCTTGCAAAAACAAACCCTTGTATATTCCACACCTGCAGATTGTCCCCACAACATAAAATTGCAATTCAAAACATGACTAGCCCGCGGCTCTTGTCCAAACAATATGACTCTTCTTGCCTATGTACAAGCTGCACATCAAACTAAAGCAGCAATCGTGAACAAGACCAGCAAAGGCCCGATGACACCCAAGTTGCGTGACCAATGGACAGGACTATGCATAATAGAAAAATGACAACTCTTCCCATTCAACATGGCCATACTTAAAAATACAAAGACAGATGATTTTGAAATTAGACATTCACTAATATAGCCCGGTGGCCTGCGACCCAGCCTTAAAAAAGTAACACCAAAAATGCTTGACACTCGGTTGTCACTGCACAAAAAAAATCTTTCTTCGCACCTGTAACACATATGTAATAAAATGCAAAATTAATGCTAAACGCATGTTTAAATTTATACTACCCTTTAAACTTCACCAGTTGTGCTCCAGAGACGCAAGTTTGGAGCCTAACTCTGCCTAAATTCCGGTTAACAAAGCGTATATGGCAGCAGAGACGTACTCTGCAAAACATCTTTAAAAACTTCGTATGGCACCCACTCCTTAGTGCAAAACATAAAACTGCTAACGTCCACGAGTTTGGCATACAAAACACCACAGCCGTTACGAAGATGTGCCACTCTTTCAATGACAGAAAGGAAGTGCAACTCAAGCTGCTGGATGTATCTGAAGGCAGCTTCTGATGGCACGGTCAGGTTTCCAAAAAGCTTGCCCGAGATGTGGTACGCTTTAAGCATTGTAAAATACTGATGAGGACGGTACCGGGTGTCATGCTTATTCTTCAGCAATTCTGAACATGAACAACCTGGCGCAGTCTTCTCAGCAAAAATTTTTATCAAAAATCCCGCGACATAGCATGTTGCAAATTCATCAATGATGTGCGAGTCGTCATGTGCCGCCAGTTCCGCAATGTTGTCTAGCGGAGGAAAGTTGTCAGGCGGGACACATTCAACAATGTCTGCAAGCAAATCACTTTGAAGCGAAAATGGCGATAACTCCTGAAGGAGCCCAGACCCGTCGTATTCAACATTACCCTTTTCTGAAAGCTTGAAAAGCTTCTGAATCCCAATGTGCTTCAGCCCAGAAGTGAACTGAGACACACTGGGATTTGTATTGCAGCCTTGCTTCTGCCTAATACGCCCAAACATGTTTTCAAGCGGATCTTGCTGAAGGCGCCGGGTCAGCAGAAACTGGAAGTCATAGTTATGAGAAACATCTTCCGAGAGGAGCAGAATGGCTTTAATAGTGACTTGCCAGCCTATGATGGTTTGTGGCTGGCGTCTCCCCTCAAACCTCCACGCTGCAATCCAAGGAAGCTGCTTCTCAAGGAACTCAACTAACTCAGAATTTCCCTTCCGAATTCAATGTCGCAACTTTTGCTCTGTTTTTTCGCACCTCGAACTGTTTAAACAGTCAAAAACCTTGTCCATCCGATCGCAAAAGTATGCCGTAGACATGGCTGCCTCTGGAAGTTCTTTTGCATACACAAGAGACAACAGTGCGACGCACACCGAGGCGCTCAGAACCTGTGTGGCCCGTTTGACTTTCATGTTATTAAAAGGCTTTTGGTAAATGTGCCGGTCAGTCAGCTTTGGTGCCAATCGCAGCCGCATCTCATGTGTTGAATGGTATAACTGTACTATGTACGACCAATCCACAACTTCATTTTCGATGTGAAGCCTGTGCGCTTGCACATTGTTGCGAGTTGTTTTATCAGGTGTGGAACGTTGAAAATGAAGTAGACACGTTAAATTTTTACAGTAAAATATGGCTGACTGACCGACACACCCAACTGATTTGCCAAACTGACGTTGAAGGCCCCTTGGTCGCATATGACAGCCTTTACAGTAATTCTGAGGTCCTTTAGCTGTTCGATCAGGGATGTCAGCAAGTTACGAAGTACGGTCGATGGCGTCGATGTATGCCCAATAGTGTAGGCGACAGGCTGAACCCCCCTCTTAGAAATACCAGAGAGTAGGACAACCAAGGCTCGGTCTGCGATTGTGGAAGTGCGTTCGATGCCATCGTCCGTAAATCCTTGAACGACATCCTGAATGACATCATAGGCCAAGTTCTTTTTTAGGACCATCTCGTCAAAGACGAGGGTACACACTCGGTCCCGTTCATTCCACGACTGCGTCTTGGTCGAGATAGACGACATTATTCCTGGAATAATTCCGGGTGTCATTTTGATATTACACAGTCCCCTTCTCAGGGAGCGCCAAGAAGGCAGAGTGAAATGTGTGGACAAAAATCGGTACGCTTGCGGCCCACAAAAGTTTAAGTGCAAGGCAAACTGTTTTAGCCACAGTGGAAATCTTTTCCCCCTGCCCTTTGACCTCAGTTTCACATGACTTGACACCAGCTGGAATACCTCCTCAGTGGCATGAGGGCGAATCATGGCGAGGGCTTCTGTAGCTGTCTGAGGCGCCTTCTGCTCTTGCTTCCGCAGTCTTGTGATGGCCTTCCTGTAGCGCGAGACCTTGGCTTGAAGACGCTTTATGACGTCCTTAGGTCTCACTGCTGACTTGCGGAAACTGGGCGTGGAAGCGCGTGAAATAGCTAAAACCAAGAAACACAATATCAGCCAGCTGAGAAACAATATATGTGGCCATAGAGTTGAGCTTGTACACTCAACTCTGCATTATATTTATATAATGTGAAAAATCAACACCACCTTATATTTATGAGTCTTAAACTTTTAGGTCATTAATGCCTGTTAACTAAAGATATCCAGAAGCAATACCAACTTTCCATTTGCACAGAAGAATCTTACTGATGAAAAGCATAGAGGCATCCACATAAGCAAAGAAAATTAGACACTTACAAGCCTCGGCTGATTCAGAGCTGGCAGAGGAGAATAGTGTCACTAGGCTGAGGTCTGAAGGCGTGCCGTACGAGGCACTGGCCTGCATGAGATTTGCAAGAAGTTGGTTATCAGAAACAAGTTGTTGCTTCAAACAGAGTCGCTTCCTCACCGTGAGCTGCCCAGGACAGGGTGACTGGCTGGCTGTCCGAAGGCGTGCCATGCGAGGTGCTGGCCTCCGCGAGATCTGCAAGAAGTTGGTTATCAGAAACAAGTTGTTGCTTCAAACAGAGTCGCTTCCACACCATGAGCTGCCCTGGACAGGGTGACCGGCTGGCTGTCCGAAGGCGTGCTGTGCGAGGTGCTGGCCTCCGCGAGATCTGCAAGAAGTTGGTTATCAGAAACAAGTTGTTGCTTCAAACAGAGTCGCTTCCTCACCATGAGCTGCCCTGGACAGGGTGACCGGCTGGCTGTCCGAAGGCGTGCCGTGCGAGGTGCTGGCCTCAACGAGGTCTACAAAAATATGACTATTAGAAACAAGATGAAGTCACCTGCAATTAACAAAATGTTGGACACGACAGCAGCAGTGTTGGGGGTGTAACACATGCAGTCCACACGTTCTGGACATTGAAACCAAACATTTCTAGATTATGGGAAGGTTCGGAGCTAGGGAAGCTCCAAACCAATGATAGTGAGACTAAGTGAACACACGATATTGTGATGCAGATGCGCAAACATGACACGATCGCCTAAACGTGACCATACCACTGATGCTAGATAGAAATAAGAGTAATGTCAGAGCCTACGAAGCAGTAAAAGTAGAGTTACATGTAAGCCAAGTTTTTATACTTATATATTTTGCATACATCGGGAAGTGAATAAAGCATTACCACGACATATCACAGACTGCCAGTGTTCTTGTGGACGAACACTGGGCACTGCTGTTTTTGTGAGCCTCGTTCGTCCAGGGTTCATAAAGTCGTGTACAGTGAAGTGGTCGCTGCACACGTAGTAGCTCGCATATAGGCGCGCCGCCGGTGTGTCCATGAGGTCATGTCTCTTGGCGTACTCGACACACGCCTTAGACCTGTGACATGTAGTACAGGTATATAAATGCCTGAAGATGACTTGGACATTAAAGTGCCAGAGGCGGCTAATACATAGGCCATCGCTGTTTAACAGGAATGCCTCTGTCCCTTCATCACAGATATATAATTTCATTTGTTCCTTCGAAGTTATAGGATGTCACAAAAAGAACAGCAGAAATTTTCAATGACAACTATTTTTGTTCATGATATATTCAGTGAAGTATTACGTCTGTGCTGATGTGAAGGCAAACACACAGTAGTGTCCTATACATTATTTTCTCATAAGTACAGGCTATGTGCGAGATTACGAAGTACAGTTTTAAGAAAAATGAAATACATGACAATTCTACGGCTGCTAAGTGACTGTGTTACTTAACCACCTTAGTGTAGTTTGAGCAAAACTTGGTACTGTGAGTACTCCAGAGCTCTGGTCCTTCGTCTCGCCTGCACTGTTTTATTCATCACTATGCAAAAGAACTCGCCCAAGTTTTTCCCTTACTACAGCTTTGAAACTAGTTTTGAAGAAACAAACTTCCCGTTCTTTCACTTTGACAGCTGAACAGTCATCCAGTAAGTTTTTAGAACAAAGACAGATGGAAGCCATGGCTACCTGCTGTCCCGTGGAACCCGGAAAAACATTATTCCCGGTTTCTTGCACGTTCTTCCGTTGTTACCGCACCACGCTACGCAGCAGTAGCTACCGTAGCTGGGCATTTCGACGGCGTGCGCTGCAGAAGAAAATTTACAAAATTGGCGCCGTGAGATTCCGATATGCCTGCGAAAAGGGAGCTGACACAATAAACTGTACTAATATACAAAACACAAGGTCAAGTTCGTGCTGTATAAATCACGAGGTAACCACGGTGCACGAACAGCGCCCTTAAATAAAAAGATGAATTACATGTTAGTATACACCAACTCGGACAACGTGAAACCAATGCTTCGGCGCCTCATGATACTATGGTTCACTATGGTACTCCAGCATACTCCAGCGCGCAGGGTGCACCGAATTACGCAGGTGATCGGATGCCTTGCTCATTTCATTTCTCTGAGCTGGCTGTTCTCGACCAGATCAAATTAAAAGCACGCTGCTGCGGCATGTACTTTCAACATTAATAAGGACAAAACCTCACGCAAAAAACGAAAAACCCGTGCTAGTATGATGAAACCACACGACATTAAGCGAAGCGTCTCAGGATCTCTCTTTGGCGTCACCGACTCTCGGCCCCAGCAGAAACTGTGTGCACAGCTCCATTTCACCGTAAGTGCCAGGAAAGAAACAACTACGAGAGAGAGCTCGACGCTTTACATGAGGATGTAATGCACGCGCGTTTGAGAAGTGAAAGCTGGAATCAGCGTCACTGAAGACAACGCGCACGTGTTTGCAGCGTCAGACGCTTCTGCCCTGCTGCATTTCACGCTATGAAACCTGATGAAACAGAAAAAAGCGGCGAGCCCGAAAGACGCTGACGCCCAACAGACCCGTGAAACACTCCTCATGTGGTTTCGTAATAGTGTTTTGAAATGGCTCACCTTTTCCACGAAGTGAACACCGAGAAATCCACTTGACGACAGGAACAGCAGGCAGGCCGCCCGAGCCGCCGAGCCCAACACCCAGGCTGCTGTTATGGCGGCGTTTTGCCCAAGCGGAAGTCGCAATCATTGGAATATTTTTCTCTAACCTTCGAAGCTACTAATAATTTTAAAAGCTTCTAAATTAAGATAGAACAATTTATGAACGGTGCAAATATAACAAATGTATAAATAATTAGGCATCATGGCGTCACCTGGCGGCTGCCGTGAAACCTACTTCCTGGGCCGCGATAGGGTCCGAGTGGCCACTCTTTACGTTCTACTATATTACTCTATGGCTTGCTTCTATAGCCCTGGATGGTGACGTAGATGTCCCACGTGGTCCACCAGCGCCCCAGGAAATCCGGTAGTCGAGCGTGGGACTGACCGTCGTGAAGTTGCAGAAGGATGACGGGTTTCCCTTGGTCATGGTGACACCTTCACGCACGCTGCCGACGGTGATCTTGCAGTGAAGATCGTTCCCAGATCTGAAGATTGTCGTTTCATATGGCAGCAGCAGAATCTGAACAAAGAAATACAACAGCCTGTTAGGCATAGTGTCCGCGCTGCTGCTGAACTGCCCACTCACTGCACACTTACGGCATGATCGAGCGTTCGCTTTTTAATAAGAGATTCATCCCTTGAGTCATTCGAAATACTGTCAAAGGTATGACATTGCTAAAAAAAAAAATCAACATGCTGGGAATATTTTTTATTGCTTATTCAGTCACCGAAAAATTCCGTACGTTCAAAACGACCAGTATAAAAGACGGAAAAGCAGAGCTCGGGTGTAGCGTTCGGGTTAGTGTGCCGTTGAATTGATGTTTGTATGTGCAGTGTATGTGCTCAGTGTATGTTCACGTGGTGCTTGTAGTATGTGTAATGTGAGTAAAGGAGAGGTTCCCGAAGATCTGGAAGCGCAATGGTGGGCTGAAGAAATAAAATATTTTTTTGTAGAACATGAATTGGGCAGTACCTAGCGCCACGGGTGGTTCCCGTTCGACCCATTCCCAATTCAACCTTCCCGTTTGAACCTTCCCGTTTCGACCCGGCTCAGAACGACCTTCTCGTTTCATCCTTTCCCATTTTGCCTTATCCCGAAAAAACCTTCCCGTTTTGGCCATCCCTCGTTATCAATTGGATCGGTTCGTTTTTATTGTTCGTTAACAGTTGGTTAGGTTCAAGTGTCCAATGTCTTTCCTCCTTGCTCACCTCACTTCTTCATTTCCCGAAACAACCTTGGAGACATGGCACCGTAAGATAAAAACTGTGTCAGGGAGGGCTCACCCGAACATTAACAGCTTCATCGATCTTATCAAACGGGATGAGGCTTTGACAAGACATAATTAAAAACAAAACAACGCAAAGACGAGAAAAAGTAAAGGTAACCGAACGACAGGATACAGCGCTGGGTCCTATCGGTTACCTTTTACTTTGTCCATCGTATTTACGCTGTCCTTTTTTAATATGTCTGCATACCAACTAGCCCAAACTTCTACGTTAATCAACCTTGGTAAGGATATCTTTGCAGCAGCTTGCAAATGGGGGTGCCGTGCGGGCCAGGGGACAGCCGCGAACTATAGAAAATGCAGTGTCGCCTTTCTGATATGCACTTTTCCTGCTCGACTTCCTCAACAAAGGTGATAGCACTTTGTGGTTTATGAATTTTTCCTATGAGCGCAAAGGTTCTGTGCTTGAACTCGTAAAAAAATGTAGTCGCAATCATATGCCTGTCAACTTGTCTGATTTCTCAATCTTCAAAATATCCCTTTCACTCTAAGGAAGTTTCAGAAGAACGTACGTAAGCGCTTTCGGTAACCTAAAAATAGCGTCGAGATGATAAAACCTAAAGCAATGCTAATTTTTGTTTACTCAAAGTGCTCGCCTATGTTATTCTAAGACTTCAATATTGTACAGAGCGTGACACTGTTAGCGCGAACAAGCGATCGTTGGTTTTCGCAGTTTGTCTCGAAGAATCAAATGATTGCCATCAATATTATTAGTGTCTTTGAAAGTGCTCATCTGAGCCACTAACCTAAGCGTTATTTATTTTTGGTACCTTCTAACACCGTTTCGAAGTAACATTTAAAAAGTTGTCAACATCGTGTTCGCGGCAACGTTGTCGCGTTTCATAGTTCCACATTTTGGGGACTATCTTGAAGAGAGCGGTTCAAGTAGAAATATATTTCGTTGGAGCTTTTCTGAAAGTGATGTATATTTTAAGAACACGTTGGCGATAAAAACTAGTTCACAACATAACTAAATAGCTCGCCGGCACCTTTGCATTAATGGCATCAACAAAATTTCGGAACCCATTCTTAAAGAGGAAACGCGCGCAAACCAGGGTTAGAACGATGGAGACTTTTCGCGAAGAGGGTGAGATACCAATGGAGTTTGACAGGACGGGCTCAAACGTAAAGGGTGTTTCGGCTACGGGTTCATATAAGAATGGCGTTTCGGGAGCGGGTTGGAACGGGACAGGTTTAAAAGGGACGGGCGATTCGGGAATGGGTTGAAACGGGACGGGTTCAAACGGGAATGGGTTGTTTCGGGCTACACCCAGCGCCACCTAGCCTAGCTATTTGCAATTACTCTGCTTGACCCTGCCATCTAGTGGCAAGCGATTTAACCTTTCACGCTACGCGATAAACAGTGGCTTCGAGTTAGTTCCAAGGTATATGTACACATGGTAGCGAAACTTGGGCCAAAACACGGTACAAAACAAATTGCCAGCGACATCAACCTAGAGGGTCACGTGGTTGCGGTGCGTTTGAAGCGCGACTAGGAGACGTTATGGCAAACTATATACAAATAAAATTATATTAAACTAAAATATAGTAAGTTGTATATTTAAATTTTATATATTACTGTTAGTTATCTAAAATAAGCTTTATTGCCCTCGAAAAAAGCAGAAATAGCTTATTTACTAATAATATACTAACTTTTTCTTAGCGCCCTCTGAACCCGACAAGCAATAAGGCTGGCTTGTAATAGCGATAACGCGATAATTTGAAGAGACCTCGTGCTGCGCGAAGGCCGGCTTTTGACGTCCGTCTGCTTGTTGCTTCTCCGGACTCCACGTTATTTTTAAATTGTTCTACCGGCACTTTGCACAGTTTGAAAAGCTTTGTTCGCTCAGCGTGATTACCCCAGTTACATGCGCGGGAGCGTAACGTCAGAGTGATATAGGATCAGTCGCCTTCGTGCGGTTGAACGATGCTACGTCCGACGGGCTCAACGCCCTTTGTGACAATGAGCTCCGCACATTATGCAACGAGACGTTGCTCCGTAGAAGGATGCCAAATAGACGACCGCGCGGCTGGCGTCTCGCTGCATCGGTTTCCTGTCGACACTCGAAGGTGAGAATCTGTTACTGTCAGTGAGATGCCTGCTGTGTTGTGTTAAGTGATGCCATGCCCCCCTTGCAAAGTATTTTCCTATCTGTTGTTAGTTTTCATAAATCTATCACGGTTGGCTGGATGTGCACAATGAAAAATAACAAAGCTACACTCGGCCCACTACTTCACTGCCTGGAAGCGTGGCGTGTTTTACTAGAAGTGTTTAGCTTTCAGTTCGCTCTTACTTTGCACCGTGGTTTGCGCTTATTATGAAATCGCCCAGGATAATCGAATTTACCTGTGCTGGTTTGGCCTACAGGAGTATGGGGTCATAATCATCGACGCTCTAACCAATATGTTTGTATGCTATCAAACGTTTTGCTGTTCTTGGATTTAAGAACCTTGTACAACTTGACAAGTAATGCAAGTTCTTATTGGCTACCATTTACATATAAAAACATTCGTGGAGTTTACTGATCTGGGTTATTTGTCACCTTGCAGCATCAAGCAAGGGCCGCCGCATTGACAAGAGAAAGATGAACACACTGAGAGCCAAGGTACGAAAGATCCAACAACGAAACAAGAGGCTGCACAGAAAGCTGCAACGGCAGCGTCAGATGAGGACTGTTGCTGAAGTAGTTGAGAGTATCCGCGTTCATGTGTCTCCAGCCGTCGCTGCACTCGTTGAGGCCCAGCTTAGGATGAGGGATGTAAGCGGGTTTGGTCGAGGATGGTGCAGCCAGAACAGGGCTTTGGTTTTGGGACTCTTTTTCATGACGCAAAAGGCTGTACGTATTGTAGGCGACTGCTTAGGTTGTCACCAGTTCGATCACTGCAGCTGTGGCTTCAGTGTGTTCCACTGAGAGTTGGATTTCACCCCGACATTTTCGAGCGGGTAAAGAGGCGAGCAACTTCCTTTTCACGAGCCGATTGGGCCGGCGGCATAGTCTTTGATGAGATGCACATTAAAAAAGAGGACTCAGACAACCCCTCATCTGACAGGTTCAAAGGGCTTGAATAGCATATTAATGGTGCGCAAGATGCAAACCTGTCAAACACGGCTGTCGTGTTTCTGGCAAAAAGAATCCGAACACCATGGAAGCAGCCACTTCGCTACTTTTTTGCTCATAAGGGCACGACTACCATTGTCCTACAGGATCTTCTTTAACACTGCTACAGCGTCCTTGTGGACGTTGGCCTGGAGCCAGTAGCTGTGGTATGGGGTCAGGGGAGACAGAACGTCTCTCTTTTTTCACGCCTTGTAATTTCCGAAAAGCCTTACATATATGTCAATGGCAAACCTCTCTTTTGCCTTTTTGATGCTCTGCACCTGCTGAAGTGCCTCAGAAACATGTTATTTAAGTATTACTTCATTTTTGGTGATCACGTAGTGAAAACCTCGTACATAAAGGAAGCTCGATCATGAAAAGGACCGGACACTTGAGATCTATTCTATGCGCAAGGTGAACGAGAAGCACTTTAATTTGACGTTCTGCTAAAAGATGTCGGTGAAACTAGAGGCCCAAGTGTTTAGCAACCACTGTGCTGCTCAATGTATGCCTTTCTAACGTACCAGCAATTGCCAGCTGCTGCTATTCACACTGAGAGATTCATTGAAAAAATCGGCCGTCTCTTTGACAACTTAAATAGCTCGCACAAATTTTCCAAGACGCCCTTTGCCTCTGCACTGCATAATGGCTCTCTCCATGAGGAGTTTTTCAAAGAAAGCATTGAAGTTTCTGAAAACCTGCAAGCACTCGGATGTAGAAGGCAGCCAAACTGCATTTGTGGCTTCTGCTTCACAATGAGGTCTCTGCGGATGCTCTGCGATCACCTCACAGTTAATTATGGTTTTACCTAGCTTTTAACCCGCTACTTGAACTACTCTAAGTACTACTGTATTAGAGTGTGAAAGGCACTGCTTACTCGAACTTTGGAAACCTGTCAGTTCCCTTCCCTTCTTTCACATCATTCGTTGAGACTTGTGAGCGTGTTTTTCGAGGCGAGCATCAACAACCTCATTTCAAAGGAGGGCATAGGGCGTACTCTTTGTGCACTTTTTTTATCAGGAGGTCCAAACGTATCTTGCTGTGTGTAACCACGATGTGTATGATAATTTTTTTCACTGTTTGCTAAAGTCAAACTACACTGGTTTGCACGAAAAAAACACACACACTGAACTCGTTGATGCATCAGCAAAGTGTAAAGCTAGGCAACAAGTGCAAAAGCTAAGCACGTGAGACCACACAGAGTACATTTTCCAAGCAGTATATTTGCTTTTCTAGCCTTTCGTATGGTGTAAAATACTTTATTTTCATGGACTCGATATTTCGTATTGTGTTTCTTTTGAGAAAATCTGGCGGGCGCAAACTTTCGCGATCAAGAGCGATATTTAATGCTTTCATATCCATGAATGACTTATTTTTTGTTTTCGATTTTTATCAAAATGTGAAATTCTCGAAAAATAGGTTATCGCGAAAATTAATGTACTTACAGTGTTTTGGGTTACAGACTGCTCATGTGGTTTTGTCACTGATTAAACCTCTGGTTTTAAGGTCCAAAAAACACTGGCCTATGCCGTGCAGCGTACTGGAGGGCTCCAAAATAATTTATGCGTTCACAGAAGGCTCCAGAGTACGCAGCACCATTGTACGCAAGTTAAAAAGTTTTCTGGGTGATCGCACCTTGCCCAAGAACGGCAAAAAACAGCTGTTTAAACCATATTTTAAACCTCAAAACGGTTTAAAATATGGGATATTGATGGCTGTAACTGACAATGCCCACACAACAGGCAGCCAATTGTACAGTGTTATGTGTTATCCTGTCATAATGTGATTTATGTATTCATCTACTAGTTTTCTTCTACCTTAAAACTAGATACTGATTGTATGCTTCTGATGAGTGTGCTGGTTGAGGGGTTGTAAGCAGTTGCATGTGAATAAAATGTTAGTGCAACATTGGACTTGCATTAGAATTACTGTCGTGTGACTTTAACGCTAACACACTCGAGCAACGGTATTGTTATCCCCTTTTTGTGAGGTCAGTCACCTTTAAGCCGCTCCAATATTTCTGAAAAATCTGAAGGAAAAAGCAAAACACGGTTCTTTCAAAGTAGTTCTGTGGGATGGAAAAAAAAAAAGATTCTCGAAGCGATCTGCCTAAAAAAGGCGGCTGCCTAAAAGAAAACGATTTTCGCGCAGAATTAAGGGTCCAAACAAGATGGTGTAGATTCAACAAAACGAAAAAACTAACAAAAGAAAACAGAAAAAAAACCGAGACTTTAGGCAAGAAGGACGACGCTCTAAAAAGTTTCAAACGTAGCTTGGCACAGCTTTGAGACTTTTTAGTGTGACTAAAGAGCTTTGTTCGAGACTTCTTAGAAACCGTGATTGCAGGCAAAAACGACGATCGTCCTTTTTTCCTGCAGTCCCAGTTTCTAAAAAGTCTCAAACAAAGCTTTTTAGTCACACTAAACGATCGTCCTTTTTGCCTGCAGTCCCGGGTTCTTGTAATATTTAATTTTCGCGCCGAAAAGCACACCAGAGTGACGTCACGTTTTTGGTTTTTTTTCGGAAGTGACGTCATTTCTTGTTAATGTTTGGTTCCGCCGGAAATGCTATCACGACACATAGATGGCGCTAGCGAAGCCACATGAGCCGCCATTTTTTTTGACACATGGGCTTCTATGGAAGCTTCGCTACCATATGTACATATACCTTGTTAGTTCTTTTGAGAGCGGCTTTTGGTTTCGCGGATTGGGTTTGCCGTTCCTCCGTGATGTGCGGTTGACGAAGTAATAGTGACTCGAGGAACACCAAAGGTAAGACGTAAAGTGCGCGAAGTAACTGGGTGTCGGTTGTCTCCGTTTAACATCGCAGTGCTGTCGACGAGAAGACTGAGTAACTGCTTTCGAAACGCAAGTTTCTGTACCTGTGGGGGGAATCTGGCTTCGGAAATAAACACAGTTCGCGAAAAGCTCGTGTTACGCTTTTATTTGCTGCTCCTCTCGTCCCGTACAAGAGACGTAGCGTCCTCGTTAAGCCTTATTGAGCTCGATTTGCTCGATTCAGGGCCGCCATAATGAGATGCAGGCGACGGAGGAACTTTGCTCCCCTGCTTCAGGGACGAAAGTTCCTCTCTTTCTGAAGGAACATAGGTTACAAGACCGTTCCTCCCCTAAGGGAGGACTATCGATACCCTTTTTTCTAAGAGTGTAAGAGCCGCAAACAAAACCACGAAACGTCTAAGAGCCGCGGGGGAGGGGACAAACTTTTGTCCAGTGCAATGAACGAAACTCGAACTAGTACTTTCGATCTATCCGAATCAAAAGCAGTCCAACTGTACGTAAGGTAGCAGTAGGGCAAGACTACCAAACCGCAACCTGTCTTCCGATTTAAAACGTGCTCCATTTCTCTCTTTGGGCAAGTGCTCGTGTAACCGAGAGGGAGGCGGGTGTGTGTGTGTGTTTGGGGGGGGGGGGGGGTAGGGGAGGGAGCCGCGAGCCGCACTTTAACACGCGAAGAGCCGCATGGCGCTCGCGAGCCGCAGCTTGGCCACCCCTGTTATATAAATTTAGAGACCCTTTAGGACGACTTCACAGACATGACGCTGGGACGTCATCCATACGACATGCCACGGACACGAAATCCCAAAGGCAGGCCCTAAAAATGTTATGCATTTAAAAATGGCGATAATGAAGTAGAGAGGTGACTTCCCTCGGCCTCGCGTTTGGTGAACCTTTGAACTTTAGGACACCTGTGCTGAGACGAAATCAGAGTGATCCACAGAAGGGGTATGAAAACTAAAGAGGTCAAGAAGATGCTTCCATTGAAAACTGAAAGTTTGTACTATCGACGAGTATTACAAAACACTGTCGTCGAAACATTCTTTAAAAGTTAAAACTTTACGCGGTGCGTCCTATCTACAGGTGTGGACTACACAAGGAATTGTTTTAAACCGCAGCTCTTAGGCGCCCGTTTCCGGCTTGAGCGGCGTCGCCGTCGGCGTAACCGCGCGGTACATTATGGGATGCGTGACGTCACTGGTGACGTCAATGATGGCGTCATCATTGACGATGACGTCACCACGATGACGTCACACGTGACGTCCAAAGGACCACCAGCGACGTCACGTAACGTCATCGGGATGAGGTCATCGTCACTAATGACGTTATCAGTAGAGGCCGGATGTTTAGGCACTAAAAAATCCACTTTTAGGCGCCTATAAAAGGCACTAACAACTTCGTAATAGGCATTTATAGGCTCAAACAGTTTTTATTCACAGAGTGCTTTTGAAAGCATTTAGGGCCTCTGCCATTCAAAGAAATGCAGAATAAAGTGGTACAATCAGAATTACAGTTAAATTTGTCCAAACATTCGGAAAAAAAGTCGACTCAAGCCCACACCGGTACTAAGCTGTCCCATGCTGTACATAGTCCAACTGGGAACAATGGGGAATATTATGAAAACAATAGCAAACAAATTTCAGGGGAGACACAGTTTTGTAGAGGTTTCTGAATTTTGCGCAGGAAATTCTTCATTAACTCATAGACGAGTAAACCTTTCATAAATAAATACATCTACATCATCCCTTTAATAAAGATGAGGGTGTTTTTATTGGTCCATATTATATGAGCGAATGACGTTTTAGTGATTAGAAAATATTTGAGCGGTCGAACGTTTTTGCGAATGCCATTTTAGCGAATAGGCTGTTTTCTCGGTGGTGACGAGCTAGGCTTTTAAACTGGCGCGGTTACGCCTCGCTGTCTATCAGGGGAAACGAAGCTGCCATTCGCTACAGCGTCATTCGATTAAACGTGGAGGTTTCGATTACATTCGCTAAATCGTCGTTCGATCAAGTTTTGATTTTTCTCCGAAACAAGGTACCTAAAGGTGTCTTCTATTTGCTTTCCACGCGGTTGACAGAAGACCATATACCCGTCGGTCGAGTAGCAAAGGCAATGTTGGGTCCATTGCCGAATCAGCACGCTCTTTCGGACCTTCTTTTTTGGCATTGTTGAAAAGCTTCAGGCAGGGAAAGCGAAGAGCAGCAAACCGCAGACCACCGGACACAATAAAGTTAGAGACCGACGCGCACGCGAAACGAGCAAACCACGGCTTCCTATTTTCTTCACCTCACATGTAGGCTGGTACCATAGCCTCCTCTATACTCACAAAGCCTGGCAGTTCGATGACGGGGCCATACTGTGCCCGGTCGCAGATTTGGAGCGCGAGGATCTGGTAGCACAGAGCATTTCTCAGGGAGTTTGGTATTCAGCACACAGCTTTTGCAGTGGCGAGGACACGAAAAATGGTTTTCAAACCCGACGAGAAAAGGAGCGGTAGCCCAAGGAACGCGAGAAGCACGAGCGGACATTCCCTCGCTCGGGACAAGTGTGTTTCGGCGTCTCGCCGCAGCGGGGCACCCGTTACAGGACTCTTGTCTGCAGCTTTACCTTTTCACTTTCGTCGGTCGCGTCAAGAGACGATCTGCCAGGCTTTCTCAGTATAGAGGAGGCTATGCTGGCACGCACACACACGGGCACACACATACGCACATGCACATACACACAGATACACGCGCTCTTTCACTAGAAGAAAAAAAAAAGCTTTTCGGTGGGCCTTCCGCTCCGTTTCCCAATCTTCCAATGAACCGCAGCGAATGGGACAAGCCATCCCAGCCAATCCAGTACTACTCCAGTTGGGCGGAGCGACACGCGAAAACTCCAGGTCACACGCCACTCTCCCAGCGCTGGACTGGCTGGAACGCTCTAGCGTCCACTAACTTCCATTTAGGGTGAAACGGAGTAGAGCAGCATCCAGATCCAGACTTCCAGCCTCCTGGCAGCTCCCGGGCTCCACACTCTCCAGACATGTTAAGACAACAAACCCGCTTCTCTCGGGCGAGGCGAGAGAGGGAGAAAGCAAAGAAGGATGATGCGTGGGGAAGGGCCTTCTACTAGAAAGGAAAGCGCCGTTTGCGCCTCGGCTTACAGGCGTAAAGCAAGAAAACTACGATGTTTGTGGTGGATCTCGGGACAGAGATTGGTGCAGCCTGTTGCCATGCGTCGCAGCAAGATGAAAAATAGTTCGCTTGAGTTTGAAACTACACAGAACAAGTTATTTTGGGGTAGCGAAGCAAAAAAAAGTCGAAAATAGGCATTTATAGGCGGGAAACGGTAATTTAGGCTCAAACGCCGAAATAGGCATTTATAGGCACTATAAAACCACTCTTAAAACGCTTCTTAACTCATGATTCGTGCTCATATATAGAAAAGGCACGATAGGGACCAAAGGAACAAAATAGGCATTTGCCTAAAGATCCGGCCTCTAGTTATCAGTGACGTCATCAGTGACGATGACGTCACTGATGACTCGTCTCCCCTGCTCTCATGATATACCTCAGTGAGAGAAGAAAGGTTAGAGCAGTGCAACCTAGGTTTTGACCTGACTTACATGGAGGAAGGACATAAGGTGAATCAAGTATTGCCAGGGTTAATGTATGCAGACGACATTGTACTTGTATCAGAAAGTCGTGATACAATACAGGAACTGATTAGGATTTGCAGCAGGAAAGAGGACAGTGTAGGACTAAAATTTAGTAGGGACAAGTCGGGTATAATAGTTTTCAACGACGAGAAGGGATAACCCCTGGAGATACAGGACACAGTGATAGAACACGTAGAAAAGTACAAATATCTGGAAGTATGGTTAAGTGAAGGAAGACGGTATCTCAAAGACCATGAAGATATTGTAATAAAAAAGGAAAAACGAGATTCAGCTATCATGAAACACAGCGCACTATGGAACTATAATAGATATGAAGTTATTCGGGGTGTATGGAAGGGAGCCATGGTGCCAGGACTGTCATTTGGAAATGCGGTATTGTGTATGAGGTCAGAAATCCAGGCAAGTTTAGAGATACAGCAAAGGAGTGTGGGTAGGTTGACATTGGGGGCACATGGGAATACACCAATACAGGGGGATATGGGTTGGGCATCTTTTGAGAGTAGAGAAGCGATCAGTAAAGTAAATTTTGAACAAAGACTAGCTGAAATTTAGGATACACGGTGGGCAGCGAAAGTGTACAAGTATCTACATATGAAAAGTCTAAACACTAAGTGGACAAACCGAACCCGCTAGCTGAGATCTAAATACATTCAACGAGATGGAGCCGACCAGAGCATATCAGTAGAAAAGGGAGTAAAGAAAACGAAGAGGAAATTGTGGGAAGAGAGAATGCAGGGAAATAAGCTTTAACAATATACAGGGAACAAAAACAAGAAATAAAAAAGAAACATTGTATGATAATTCATTGGGGAGCTCATTACTGTTTGAAGCTAGAACGGGGGTGCTAAGAACGAAAACATATCTAAATTCCAGGAAATTGACACTCTATGCAACATATGCAACCACGAAAAGGAAACTATAGAACACGTAATTTTAAGCTGCATGGGGCTTCGTCCCACCCTCCTGGGGGGGGGGGGGGGTGACTACGGATTTGGAGGGGGCATTGGGATTTACAGACATGGATGGACGAATGGGTAGGGAAAGAATTGCTGTAACAAGGAGGAGATTGGAAGATTGGTGGAAACGATCTAGGGAGGGGTAAAAAAAATACAGATAAAAATAAGCAATGGAATAACTTTAGAAAGCGGGGGGGGGGGGGGTTGTGTTATAGCAAAATCTATACAAATTAAAAAAAAGAAGGGATGACAAAATGGTAGGCTAGGTGGCTCAAGCTGCCGCCCGTTACAAAGTGTATAGCCATTACCATTCATCAATCTATCCATCCATCCATCCATCCATTCGTCCATCCAGTGACGTCACTAGTGGAAAAATTCCCCACTAAATCTAGCGGAAAAACGTTCCCCGCTAAATCTAGCGGAAAAAATTCCCTGCTAAATTCAGTGCAAAAATTTCCCGGCTAAACTTAGCGCAAAAAATTTCTCGGCTAAATTTAGCAAAAACATTTACCCTCTAAATTTAGCGGAAAAAATTCCCCGCTTCATTTAACGGAAGAAATTCCTCGCTAAATCTAGTAGAAAAACTTCCCCGCTAAAGTTAGGAGAAAAATTGCCCCGCTAAATTCCCGCCAAATTTACACGCGATGCTCTCACCAAAGATGTGCCTTTTCTGTGACTTGCGTTAAGCACACGTCAAACCACAGCCATGTTAGTCGTGGGGGACTTTCCACCTTCTCCCCTCAGTACCCTTCCCTCCTCCTCCTCAAGAGCTGCGCTCTAATTCGGCGTTACAGGGGTTTGTAAACGTCTTTCATTTTTTCCTAGATCGTTCATTGTGACAAGACGCGACGGAGTTTGTCAATGGAAGTGTAGGTTAATGATTATGTATGATTCAAGCTACTAACTGAGCCAGTAAGGCAGGCATTTGTCAGCGCGTACTGTGTATGATATTTTTTTGGTGCGTACTAGGCACCATGTGCGGACTATAGTCCAGAAAATGGGGTATTATAGTGGTGGAATGCCTTCTTATCCAGTTCAAACCTGCGTGGTTGATGCTAGACACTAAGGCGCATGACTAACCCACGAGCTATCTTTACGTCGTATTCAGGCTAACTGTGGAGCCTGGTTGAGACATTTGCTTTTGTGTGGGACCATATGAGCAACGACAGCTTATAAGTTATATAAGTGATAACATTTTAGGCGAGGTGGTTGTTATGGCATCCGAGGTCCGTGCAACGCGTCGATGTGGAGCGCGAGGAGTCTTAACCCGGTCTATCGTGCTCACCGGAAATGTCTGAAGCAGCCTCAAAAGTGTACTCCACAGATTCATTTTGGAGCTAGTCATGAAAACTACGTTTTCGAATACTTTTAGTAAAAAAAAAAAACCGCCCGCTGGCAGAACGCTTTCCATACCTTGATAATAAATATATTGCTGCGGAAAAGATGAACCATCGACATAAAGATCAACAATATCAACATCATGGAGGTAGGAAGAGGAGGCGACGTAGCGGCTCAAACCAGTCAAACGAGAAAATCCCAAGTAAAGCCGGAAGAAGAGGCCGCAGGCGATAGGAATGCCCCCAAGGGTGACCAAAAAAGCCGTTGGCGCCAAATCAGCGGTCCATTCCTTCCAATAGCGTCTTGGAATGCCCCCCCCCCCCCCCCACCCCGATCTTTCGGACTGTTATACAAAACAATACGGGGAAAGAGGGCGTGGTCGAGCTTATTTTAATCTGAAATTAGTTATGCATATACGTATAGCTGCTGTCGCTCTTCACCGCATAAAATATCGCGTAGATGGTCATTGTCGAAAACTTGAAGCGAGAAAAAAAAAATTAAAAATGTATTTTTTTAATGACGTGCTGAACTTGAACAAAATTAGAAATCTTCTCCATGAGCTAATTGTTCCTCAACATGAAAAAACAATCCATTATTTTGTATTCTGCCGATGGCAATGATATGTACTGTCTGTGGTGTTAATTGAAATGCGATACCTCAAACAATATAGACGAAAACAATTACCAAGTTTAGGGCATAATTGCCCGTAGGTACATGTTTGGACATCACCAGCGCTATGACGTCACATTCTCACTAATCTTGAGCTTCCTGTGACGAGTAGTTAATTTATGTGAGCCGGAAAACTGGGCTTTATTTTCTCTCACGAACCCGGCATTTAGCAGAGTGCAATTATTATTCCTCCACCTCCTTTCTCAATGGAACCTTATGAAAAGGTGCATGTCATGGCTATTTTTAATTTCGGCACGGTAAAAAAAGTTATGTAAAATAACAAAACAAAAAAGGGTTTTTTAAATTTTTTGAGCCCTCGTATCTCTAGCATTCTTGTGCCTATATCAAATACTCTACTCAAGATACTGTATTTCAAATACCTTTTGAAGTATCTTGGTATCTTGCAAATACTTTTGATTGAGAGTATTTGATACTCTATTTTAATTACAATTCCGAGTATCTTGTACTCATTATCTCAAATACATTTTTGAAATTCCGCCATTTTCCGAGTTTTTCGGTATGAAGTGACGTGGGCGTGGCGCAATCAAACGTGAACATTCTTTCGAGCAACCAATTCCAAATCCTCCGATTAGCTACGGTGACTTTGATTGAGCTCGTTAAAAGATCGCTTTTTTGCGGATTGTGACTGATATTTCAGCCCAAAGTTCGTAAAATGAAGGTTTTCCCCTCGCCTTCCCAAAGGCGCCTTTTGTTTCCATAGAGTTTCCCCCTCAAAAATTCTCAAACAAAAGGTGTGGTTTTACGGAAGTAAAGATGCCACCCTGAGGCGCAACGCAGACTTGGAAACAACCTACAACAATGCAGACTTGAGAGTCAAGAAAATAACAAATAGAAGAAAATGAGAAGTGGACACACACACAAAAAAGAAGACATTTTTGTTTTGCTTTTTGTATATTTGACCCCGCTAGGACAAAACGTCGAGGTTTTCTTTTGTTTCCTTTCTTTTTGTCGTCAGTCCATCACATATTGCTCTCGCGAACACTGTCTGTATGCGAACCTTGATAAGCAAATAACAGTACAGGAAACGAACTACGAGCTGGATGACTTCTCAAAATGCCAACAAAGTGTCCCCCAACGCTGAGTGCCTTTCTGAGCGCAGCCTACTTGAAGAAGGTGCGACCACTGCCGTGGCCTATTCTGGGTTCTCTTCTGTTGTCCATTCCCTCAAATCCGTATTCCAAGTTCGTTATAGTGAACTCCACATATAGGGAATATGGATTGTAATGAGTGATAGGGCGCAGGGCGAGCTGGCTTACGTTCATGGTTTAAGCCAACCTGAGACTGGGGAAAACAAGAAGGACAAACATGATGAAATATCAAACGATTTTGTCGTGTTTGTCCTTCTTGTTTTCCTCAGTCTCAGGGTTGTCTTAAATCATGAATTGTAGTTAAACGATGCGTCTAAGGGGCGCCGCAAGACATGATATTCACGATGTCACTATTGGCGAGGCGCTCTGACCCGTTTGTCAGCCCACACCTCAGTGTTTACCCAATACAAGGCCTGTGCACCTGCCCACAGGCCTTGTGGGCATGTTCATATCATCTTTTTTAATAGAGCGCGGGGTACAGTGTAATGTAAAAATACCAAGAATTAGTGAAGTGACGTTAAGTGCCGGATCTCTCCCAAAACCAGTCGTCAGAGGATGCGAGCTTGACCCACTGGGCTTTTGTGCTGAGCTGGGCACCGTACATACTGCATTGTTAAGCGGGTCGGAGTTGCAGCAGAGGGGCTCCCCCCCCCCCCCCCCCCCCCTCACCGGAGAACACTAACTCCAGCCGAACGCTGAAGCCGCGTTCGATTAAGTCAGCTGAGCGTTGAGTCATTGTAGTTGTTCTCCCCATCCATGTAGTTCTAAAATTAACCGCTTGGGGTGCCACGGCTTGATCTCCTCCCCAATAGCTAAAGCGACCTCTTTCTTGTTGTCCCAAAAATGTTTTGTATCATCTATCAGTGGTATTGACACGCGCGTTGACACGCGAGCGTGTGGCCGAATGGTTACCGCGCTTGGCTCTCGCGCGGAGGCTTCGAGTTCGATGCCAGGGAGCGGACTCTCTTTTATTTATTATTTCAAATTGACATTCTCCTAAATTAGAGAACCTTGTCGTCTGATCGAGTTACGAATGTTATACGCGCCGAACTTTCTATGCCAAATGTTCCAGAAACCCACGCGGGTACAAAAGGTGCTCCGATTGGCGGTCCGGAGTCAGTCTCGTCCCAGCGCTCGATCCTGCTGTTTCGCCGACATCAGCGCCTGCGACGCTAGCCTTTCTCTATTTTGTTTTGGGCACAAGTTCGCCCCATTAAACGTTTAGTTTCTTCAGTTATTCGCCGCCTCATCATTTGTCATTCGTGACAATACCCTGCTCCTTATAGCTGGACTGCATAAAATAGCCCTACGATACATTTTTTTTCTTTTTCTGTATTGTGTTGTTCCGTGCTAATAAACCATGCTTGTAACCCAGATTTGCGCAGCTGTATAATTGTCGTTGTCACTGACGTCGACACAAATTACGCAATGCGGAAGTATCTTCAGAAGTAATTGAAATACATTTCTAAGTATTTGTACTCTACTCAAGATACTTTACAGTGAAAGTAACTTAACTAGAATTTTAAATACTTTATGGAGCAGGTATTTAGTAACTTAACTTAAATACTTTTATCAACTATTTTGTCCAACACTGAGATTCCCTAGTGCTAGGACGCCGCTTCGAAGGCGTCTCTTTCGTGATCGCGTCTTGTGGACGCTTGAACGCCCCCTGGCCGAAAGAAACAGGCGTATAACTTCAGGGTGGTGTTTTTTTGTTTTGTTTTATTCTTGTGCAGAGGAGTATCTCTTGGGCAACACAGCTGAGCTCCTCTTGGGCTCCGCGAGCAACAGCCCAAGCCTGATCCACTGGCTGCTGCTGGTGTGCGCGCAGAATCCAGATAGGATCCAGGCCAAGATTCAGAAAGAGATCGACGACGTCGTCGGTCGTCAGAGGCAGCCTACGTGGGAGGACCGCAAAGCCATGCCCTTTACCATGGCCAGCGTGATTGAGATAACCCGATGGAAAGTCATCTTAGCCATCGGGTTGCCCAGGGGGTACATTTTTCTTTTTTAATCTTCGTTTGGATTTATGACTATACACGGACTGTTTGCAAAGAAAAAAATGAGGACTATGTTTTATTTACCGCAAAATTATACTTCGCGTTGCCGTATGCCCAGTTTTCGCCCGAAATGTAGCTCGGTTGGAACTAAATGCGAAAGTTTTAGAACTCGTCTTTATCTTGTTTAAAAGTTAAAACCATTGGCCGGAAGCAAGGTTTTAAATGAGTAAATCGCGGCCTACAGAGCCTGCGAATACGCAGTGTTTGCCACCGATAACGGGCCCCATTTCTCGATTTAAAATGTCCAAAAATGGTTCATAACTTCTGAATCGGATCTTTTAGGGTACTGCTCCTACCACTAGTGCTAAATCTGGGCAGAGACTGAGCGTTCTGCAACTCGTAGTCAATCTTGGTGGAGGGAACAAGAAGCTTCTCTTTTCTCTCGAGCACCCGGTACGTAAAAGCTGGAGCGAAATGCTCTAATTTAAAATGTACCGAATCCTTATAATTTTATCTAAATATTCACAGTTTTTTAAATATTTTTTATCAAAAAATGTTTTGTCGTAGCTTATGTTATGATGAAAGAGTTTCTTCTGGAAATACTGCAGGTTTGGAGCCCTGAAGTTTGATTCTCACGACCGACAATCTTCTTCCTCTTCACTTGGATTTTATGGGGATACCAAGCGCAAGTTCGTCTGCTTCATTTGCAAAGGGTTGTGGTGACGTCAGAACGCCGCGCTCCGATTGGCTCTGATTGAAGGATAGTGGGTAGACCTCAAAGCAAGCTGCCTTGAGGTCTACCCACAGTCCTTCAATCAGAGGCAATCAGAGCTCGGCGTTAACACCAAAACCCCTGCAGAAGAAGCAGACAAACTTGCACTCCGCATAGCGTCCGAATTCTTTCATATCGTGGCCCATCTCCCTGTTGACACAAAAAGTCCTGCGCAACTTCGTAATTCCGTTCGCAATCTCTCCAACTCGTTAGTTGTTTATACAGCAGGTTAGTCTGCCAGAACATGGCGACATTGTTACCCACTGTAGATAAGCAATTTAACCAGTGTAGTACGACTGCTAGCCTGGGGTCTTTAACGTGCACCACGCAGTAGTGATACACGACCGCACGCCTTTACGATGCTTATCCAGATCGAAACGGGCAGGGGTGGGGATTGAACCCAGGATCTCTGGGTTTCTGCAGATCGAGCTTTCGCTCCACGTGCTCCGAGCTGGTGTGCGCTAGATTATTTGGCAACCGATCCCCCTCTCCAACTAGAGGGCACGCAAGGTACATACACCGTCTACAAAAAAGGAAAAGAAAAAAAATGGGTGCTTTTCGAAACCCCATCGAGCAACAGTGACGGTCGCCATTTCTTGTGCACGAAGCATGTGACTGGACGCGAGTCCTCGCCGAACGCTGACGCAGTCCTTGTCTTTGATACGAGCTGGAACGAGTTTACGCCGAACGTTGACGTAGCCCTCGTATCCAATACGTGATCAGAGTACGTGACCAAACAATGGCGAACTCGAACAATTGGCTCAGCAGGCACTATATTGCGTTCACCGCTAAGCTGATACTGCGGTGGAAGCTACGTCCTCGTTGAACGAGTCGTACGCTTCCCTTTCGTCACGTGATCACGCTCTCGACCATACCCACGCTCTAAAAGGCGGGCCAGGGGATGTAAGGAAATCGGCTGATTGGTCCGGAGGGCACATAGCTGCCACCGCAACCTCAGTTTAGGGGTGACCGGAGTCTAGATGGCGCGCACTTTTTAAAAGGGTTCATTGAATGAAGAAGCTGCATTTTGTTTTGTGTTTTCCGTCGATATATAGTCGTTATTGGCGAGGTTTCGCAGCGTTAGTCCGCTATATTTGGC
Source organism: Ixodes persulcatus (assembly GCA_013358835.2). Classification (NCBI taxonomy): domain Eukaryota; kingdom Metazoa; phylum Arthropoda; class Arachnida; order Ixodida; family Ixodidae; genus Ixodes; species Ixodes persulcatus. The sequence goes on along the minus strand of JABSTQ010009530.1, from coordinate 793,885 downwards.
TGGAAATTTGTTTCGATAGATTTAGCGGGAAATTACAGTGTCGTGAGATTGTGACATCACAGTGTTACGTGACGTGAAGTCACGTGACACTACATGCTTCTCGCTATATTTATCGGATAAATGTTTTTGTTAAATTGCACCCTTCTCTTTGCAGAGTACAAAAAGACACTTCCATCGGCGGGTACCTCATCCCTAAAGGAACTATGGTCCTGGTGAATGTCATGGGAGTTCAAAGAAATCCGGCACTTTGGGAAAATCCCGACGAATTTGATCCAACGAGGTTCTTGGCGGCCGAGGGTACTGAACTGTCAAAGAAGCCAGAACATCACATCGCCTTCTCACTTGGTAATGCAAACATTTGTATGGTATGCTTAAATAATATATAGGCCAACCTAGGTCAAGGCATAGCTTAACTGAGTACGAGTACTCACAATCATGCGATCTTTTGTTTTCTAAATTGCAATTCCAGAAACTATAGACTCCCAAATAGCACATGGTCATGAGATGAATAATGAGGCACATATAAGGTTGCTGCGGGTGATTGGGTTCCACAGATACTTATATTAGCCAATAATTGTACTACCGTGAAACTTCACACAGAGATGTTTTTAGGTGATGCATTGATCATAGAGCGCTCAAACTTCGCAAATGTAGGGGTTTTTTTTGGGGGGGGGGTGCAAGAAAAATCGAGCACGTTTTCTTTAAGTACAGTGAAAAAAAAAAAAAAAAGAAACCAAAACGTCTGGTTGACGCAGCTGCTTATAAATAACACCACGTAAAATATTGTTTTTATTTGAGCACTTGAAAGGTGATACAGCAGATCCGAGTGTGTGTAGTATAATTTACGAGCAGCAGCGTATTTTTTTTTCTCTCTTTTTTTTTTGTGCCTGAAAGGAACACATTTTTTTTTTCTAAAGCTTACACTCACAAAATTTGAGAATGAGGAATACACATCCTGAAGGCACCCTTGTGTAAATTTTCATGGCATTCCTTTCATTGACTTGTTTTATAAAGCATATTTACGCCAGAATAGCGCTCGAAAACACGCCCTGTAGTTTCAGACATTGTATATATCTCCAAAATAACAATGTGTAAAAAAAAAAGAATTGTTACTTTTGAATGACACCCTTGACCTCTTTTGGGAGCCAGAGATAAAAGGGGATGTTTTTAACCAACCGTTTCCTTTCAGGCGATGTTGTAGTTTAGAGTGAAGTCGTGACATGACGTTCTATATTCAGTTTACAGTTCAGCTGAGAGGGAAGAAGTTCCGTGGTCACCGGACGAATCAATTGCCTATCATTCGTCGCCTAACTTCAATTTGTGCCCTCGAGTATGTACAGCGAGCTTGATCACGTGATTCTAGACTGACGGTTTATTTGTTCAACACGCACCTTACTTTCATCGTCCTGTCGGCCTTAGCGGCTCTGAAGGATCTGACGTGAGACGCGAAAATAAAAGTGACAACACATTTAGGGGTGATTAACGGGAGCTACAAATAAGCGGTATGTGAGTGGAAACCGTGAAGCCGTTTCTGATTGAGGATAGTGGCTGGTGTTGAGTTTCCAGAGAAAGAAACTATTTCAGTAAACTACGAATAAGATAGACACAAATGATTTAATTTGATATAGAATGACGAAGAAAGGTGCCGTAATATAAGAAGAACGCCCCTGATGGCTGCTGATTTAGCGAAACTACCATGTGCATTGTTCCAATGCTCGACCAGATAGTTTTCTTTAATTTTTTGGGCAGAAATCGTAGTTGAATTTTGCATTCGCAGACTCTGCCATTGTGGAACAGCAAACGGCAAATTAATGATTCCCGCTCATAGCTCAGGCTGACTATACAGTCACAGCGATAGATACGATCCCTTATCGGACCTCAATGTATACCCTTAGGCATCTTGCAGTAAACCTGTGGTGACCGTATGATGACCTTTTGAGGATGCGCTCCGCTTCTTTTGCCGTGGTCGGCGCTTGGCGTGGAGGAGCCATCGGCAATTCTCGAGAGGGACACACTCATTTACTTCTTACACAAAAGACACCCTCCAACGAACGCAGCGTGAGACACAGGTGGCGTGACGCAACGTCGCCGCAACTGGCGACCCTCTTGCGGACGCCGCGCCAGGCTCACACGGGCAGGTGACCTCAACACATGCAGTTTATTAGGTGGTTCTGAGGTAGCGCGCTCGCTTCACAATTAGCGGACTCGCCATCGAATCCAGAGATAACCATAAAGAAGAAGCGGAGCGCGTCATCACCACTCCCCTGGGGTCTAACGGGGAGGGGAGCAACCTTTGCGCCCCTTCCGTTTGTCCCTCAATGTTGAACCCCTGGGAGTAACCTTCACGCCCTTGTATTTAGGTCACTGTGACTAAATGTTGCGCCCTTACCTTTTTATTGCTAAATTGTGCCCTTACAGACCCAGGCGGTGCCAGTCAACGTCAAATTCACAATTGGCAAAAACGTTATTATTGATGGGATAGATTTTTCCTACGCTGATTAAATTCACGTTTGCAGACGTATTATATGTTTAACATAAAAAAGGAAGTAAAGCACAGATGACACACACGCACAACACACGCAACGACACGCTAATTCAATCGCCGCCCCAAAAGCCTACACATGCGCCTTTTCTACTGATCATTTGAAAGAAGTCGTTTGATCAGTGACCACCTCGTCCGTAAACGAGGTTACCAATATGGTGCTGCTTTCGTACCAGTATTGTTATTCAATATTGTTGCTAAATATTGCAAGGAATGTATCTCTTCCTAAGAAGTAACGGTACACACAGTAATTATTTGCGACAGTCTGTAAAACAGCGTCCCCATAGGTTCCAGCGACCATATGTTCTCGCTTCCCCGCATAGACTGCCCCAATCTGCGCACGCGCGTCTCTCAAGCACCCGCATCATCTCTTGCCATAAAAAAACAAAAGCAAAAAAGCGCCTATTTTAAAGATTACAAAAAAAAAGGCTCGGTACATAGGTGTACTATGCTGCATAAATTTCCGTAGTTCTACGTGTGTGTGGCACAAGAAGAGAGAGAGAGAGAGCGGGGGGGGGGGGGGGGTTAACGCTTTGCCGAGTCGCCCTTGAGAGTCGCGTCACTGCCCGTGCTGCAGAGGACGGGAGCACGGCCGCTCAGCCGCTGTCCAGAGCGATGATCGAAGATTGTGGAATCACGGCTGCCGGAGTATACCGTCTATCGCCGTTTATATCAGGCAGGAGCGCGTCGCGTTGAAACGAGGAAGCCAGCAGAAAAAAAAATTGCTGCAGAAACCACTACTGTTGGTTGTCTATGCATGGCGATAGCATTCGTCTAGGACAACCTAAGGATGACGTCTAAGACGACGTCAATTACTACGTCCTAGAGGACGACATCATAGACGATGTCAATTACTACATCCTAGAGGACGACATCAAAGACGACGTCTAGGACGACCTCTAGGGCAATCTCAAGGACGAGCTTTAGGACGAACTTAAGGACGACGTCGAGGACGACCTTTAAGGCCTGACCACACTAGCGTGAACGGCGCCGCCGGTCGGCGCTGCTAGGCGGCACCGCGGTCCGGCTTCCCAACGCAAGGAGTCCACATTGGCCGCCGTTGCGGCCGTCACGTAACAGCACTGGCTCTCGCGATCGCGCGCGCGCCTCCCGTCGGATTTTTTGCTCTTTCGTCGTCTGCTCTTCGTTAGATTCTTCCGTTTCGGCTCTCATCTTTCGCATACATCAGCATCGAAACCGCACTCGCTGCCTACATGATCGGTGTCCATGATGACCAGGTGATCAGCGTGAATGTGATTATCCTAGCCTGCTCGTTGATCTTGCGACGTCGCCGTGCTCTGAAGGGAAGGAGGCGCAGGTTTTGGGTCCGGCCGAGTTGGTTCTACCAAAAACACCGAAGGACAGGTCATTGCTTTGCTGCCCCGGCGGCGCGCCAGAGATGAAGGCTACTTTCGAGAGTGTCATGAAATCAACTCGACATCCGTCACAACACAGACGACATGCAACAAGTGCCATGGAGAAACTCACTTGTAAATCTGAATTCCTCTCCTATAATTTCCCAGCGGTTGTTCTTAGCGTCCTTTTCTAGGTAATCTGGCTGCGTCTTGTCATGTAAAAAGGGAAACAGTCGCACAGTTTCGAGGAACCGCTCCATTGGGAAAGGCATTGGGGGAAATAGGGATAGCAGACGAAACGAAACGACGCTACGTTCCTTTGGAACGTGAAAGACGCGCGGAGAACCGGCTTGTGCGTTGCCATGGCATCGCAACGTCACTATCCACGCCACTTCCCATTGGCTGCTTTCTTCTGCGGCGAGGAGCGGCGAGCTCTGAACCGCGCAAGGACCGATTGGCTTTGCGGCGCTACATCGCGCCGCTGAAGGAGAAAACTGGTTTTGGTCGTAAGCCCGCGGCGCCCAGCGTCGTGCGGCAAGCCTCCGCGAAGCCAATGGGGTCGTGCATTTAGGGCGATCTTAAGTTTGACATCTAGGACGAATTAAAGTACGACGTTTAGGACGGAGTCCTAGAGGACGACGTCAAAAAACACTTCTAGGACGATCTCTAGGACGACCTGAAAGACGACTTCTAGGACGAAGTCCTAGAGGACGACGTCAAAGACGGCCTCTTGAACGACCTCAATGACGACGTATACGACGACGTCGAGGACGACATCAAGGTCGTCAGGTTCTTCGAAAAGGGTGCGAATGTGAAGGAGTGTGAGAATGTAAGCTGAAATGATCTACTGCACATACCTAACTGCGCGGAACTCGGCAGGAGACAGAGAGCACCGTCAGGGTGCGAGGCGATGCAAACCGGTTCGCGCTCCGGTGTTATTTGTGTGACGTCACCTCCGTGGCCAAGTTTCCGTGACATCGATCTCCCAACTTTGCACCCCCTTCCAAGCGCGGAGAAAGACGTAGTTCTTAGGGCCGGTTGAACCAACGTCGCTAACCTTAACCCAAAGCGGCTCTTGCCTAAGTCGGCTTAGCGCCCTAAACCGAGCTCGGATAAGCACGGGGTTTGAATTCCGGTTGCACCAACGTTAACCCGGCTTTACAGACGCCCCCCTAGCTAAACGCTGGATTTGCCTAGGGACTGTAGGGAAAAACAGAGCGAACTAGGGAACGCTCAGAGGGACGAATACGATTGGCGGAAAGGAATCTCGTGATGTAAACAAGAAAACCTGCTGTAGTAGCCGTCGTCGGCGTCTGCTTTTCGTTGTATTTCTTCGGTGAGTAACGAATTAAAGGTCTCCAAATTCAATCATTTTTTTCGCTTAACTTCCAAAAACAGGAGTCAACGCTTTAAATAAACACGAATGCCCTTTACATCTGTGATTGTGTGTTTAATACCGGTTGATAACAGAATATTTTGACAGTGACAGTAGTTTTCGTGCTCACATTTTGCGATAAAGGAGCCATCGGGGGCCCCAAATCTCACCGAACGCGAGAAGGACGTTCTACTCGCTACATCGCTGAAAACAAAACATCATCGAGAATAAGTAGGCAGGTATGATGACTACTAAAATCAAGTCATGCCTGAGACCGATGAAGTTCAAAACAGTGACAATTTCGCCACGGCAGCTGCGAAAATGCCCGGAAATCGTTGAATAGAAGTCGTCGAATTGTCGTCGCCACAAATAGAAGTTGTCGTCGCCACGAATGAAAGATATAAAGCAAAATATTCCTAAAAAGCGCAATCGCCAGAAAAGTTACGGTCATGGAATGATACAGTTTTCTGAAGCCAAGATTCTACTCGCGAGACAAGGTAAATTCACTCAAGATTGTCTCGAAACTCAGAAAACGAAAGAAATTAACTTTTCGCTGTTTTATAATTTAAAAGCGCCGCAATCTGATGCAAACGGCAGAAGTGTCGACAATCAGCTGATCGCCGAGATTATGTACTGCCACTATTCAACGCGCTAATCGGATTGAAGGATATGCGTTGCAAGTAGAAATAAAGAAGCTGGTGAATAACAATACGTTACAGTTATGCGAAAATCAGTAAGTACATACGAATAAGCTCGTTGACAGAATAACCAACCGTAAGACAGATGTGAGCCCCACAGCTCCGTACGTATCTCGTTTAGGGCCAACACGCACTGAGAGTGGAGAGCCAACTTGAAAACAGGGGTCGATAAACACTTCACACGACAATATTTTGCATCCTTGTCACAATCGAAAGTCATTCTGTCGAGACTCTCACGCTGTTGTAGCCTAAAACACTTTGTACAACCAATTTTGTCCACCACGTCGACCGCCACAAACCATCCGCCATGTTTTAAATCCAGGATTACGAAAGAACCAAAAGCAAAGCGCCCAATGTTGAGCGCTTACGATAAGCGTAGTTTAGTGCTAGGTTTAGCGATAAGCGATTTTGATGCAACCGAACGAAACCGAAACTTAGCTTAGGTTCCCGGCTAAGCTCCGCTTTACGCTAAGCGGCGTTGATGCAACCGGCCCTTGGAGTCACTAAATAAGCTACGCTTTCAGAGTACCGCATTCCTTTTCTTTGGAATTTTGCCGACAATACAGTCGCTCTATCCAACAATATTCTGGTTCGCTGCGGCATCATTGGGCAGCGGCAGTCACGTGAGTCGCTATCATCATCATCGCGTTTTCTCAACGCCACCATCTTGGGTCCAGCGGTCCTCTGCCTCCTGCTGTTTACTGTTTACTGCGCGCACACGCTGAAGTTCGTCGCTCAGCACGCGCGTTTTTCGTGTTACGTCGAGATACGAACAACACGACTTTGATTCGCTGCCACATCTGCGGTTGCGGCAGCTAACGCAAGCGACGGCTACCGCTCGGCTTGGCTTGGCTAGAGTCACTCTCCATCTGCGCGTGGACCCAAGGTGACGGCGCCTGACGCGCTTCAGACGCGTAGTTTTGGAGTTTGGTACTCTGAAATCGTAGCTTTATTTAGTGTCTCTAGTAGTTCTACGTCAAGAAACAATAAAAAAAAAAACAAGGCTATTTTCTCGTCTTTGGAAACGTTTCTAACACTCCGAGGAAGTGGCCCGCCACATCCAAGAAATCAAAACGATCCAAGCAGAAGACCTCAAGGAGCTCCCCTTGCAAGTGTTTCGCACGTACGGCAATACGTATGTCAAGGGGGTCATTTATGTCCTTTTTTCCTTAACCCAAGACAGAGACGACCACACTCTAAACAACGAACTAGAATCGAATAAGACCCAGATCGTTGCAGCGCGCCGGCTTGGCAAGACCAACACGGCAATTATCACCTTTGATGGTGATCATCTGCCGCGATCGATCCTATACGGGAATATTTACAAGCGGGTTTTCCCATACAAACCTAGAGCGGTGGTGTGCGCCAACTGCCACTGCCTCGGCCATAAGGAGGACATCTGCCCCAACTCAGGGCTATGTACGACGTGTGGCCAGGCGAAACATGCGATGGTTCTCGTCCCTGACACTGGAGGGATGCAATGCGCTGGAGACACACCCTTCTGTCAGGGATGCAAGAAAGCAGGACACTTGGCAACCAGCAACAGCTGTCTCAGAAGGAAAGCAACCAACAAGAAGATGCGAGAGGAACACCAGCGATTTCGCAAGCAGCAGCAACAAGCAAACACATCTGCAACCGGCCCGCGGGAACGACTGATTAAGATTCCAGTACCCCGAGTGGAAGAAGTTGGGCAGATAGAGTAAAGAACGGAAGCAGTCTTCTGATTCCTCGAAGCCCGATGGGGCAGCACCACCAGACTTCAGGAACCTCTATCTCTACCTCCGAGCAGAGACGGAAGCCATTGCGAAGCACACTGAAGAACAACTCGAAAGGCAAGCACGGAATACCGCCGTACTAAAAGCCTTGCGAGCATTCATTAAATGATAAAAGTCCTGCAATGGAATTGTCGGGGCTCCGAAGCAGGGCGGCGGAGCTCAAGGCAAGGTACGTAGACAGACCATCAGAACGCTCTGACATCCTGCTGTTGCAAGAGACGAACACAACGAACATTGTACTCCAAGGGTACGAATCATACTCAAGTCCATCGATACCAGGGCGGGCGAACGGACACCTCGTTGACCCTCCCGGGATGGCCATGGTGTACGTTCGCCAAGACTGGCATCGGCACCAAATAAACACTACAAAGTTTTGCACTGAGCATCAGGAAGTGGTTGCCATCAGGGTATCGTACCAACTCCAAAACCTGGTAGTCGTCTCGGCGTACTACAGACCAAGGCGAGGAGGTACTCCACGAGACTACGGCTGGGTGGCCTATCTGCACAACTTGTACCCACGGGACCACAAGTTGTACGGAGGAGATTTCAACGCACAGCACACTCTTTGGGGTTACGCAAGCAGCGGAGGCGGAGCGGAAAAGCTCATCGAAGAGATGAGTAACTACCAGATGCACCTAACTAACAAAAAAGGAATCAAGACTAGGATCGGTGGCGCCGGCCAGAAGGACACTACCCCGGACCTTACTTGGGTAGCAAATCCTTACATACAACATCACAAATGGAAGTGCCTTCAGACAACTGGGGGAGCGATCATTTTCCAATCACTTTTCAATATTCGTTGACTCGGAAGGCACGCGATGGGCCAGCACAAAAACGACAAGTTAAGACAATATACTGGGATAAGTTCAGGCAAACATTGAAGGACGAGACTATGGAGGCCGCCCCCCTAGATCTAAGACTTCGGTGCGCCATTGAAAAAGCCACAATCAAGACCAAAGTGGATGAAGACGCACCTACACCCGATTTGGGCCTGCAGACTTACAGAAAGGGACCACGCACTCCAATCAAAAGACGCAACATTACGCGAGCGACGGTTGAGGCTAAAGTCTACGCCCAGAAGCTTGGGCTTCAGCGGTGGTTAGATTACAGCTCGACGCTCTCCGAGAAGACGTCGGTGGCTCGACTCTGGGCCACCAGCCGCTCCATGCTTGGAAAAAAGAGGACAAAGGCTGCTACCGGCACCCTTGCACTCAAGATGGGAAAGACGGAAGAGGAGCTGACGGTCATGGCGGGGGACTTGTTCTTTCCGCAACCGGCGGCCGACTCTTCTGACTATGACTCCTACGCGCAAGAAGTGCTTGCACCAGACTCAAATCTGGACAGACCATTCACAAGGGGAGAGCTGGAGAGCGCCCTGCACTCTGGGAAAGCCAACACCGCACCAGGGCCCGACCAAGTCACCACGAACATGCTACGGAATTTACCTGACCACATCGGACAAGAGCTTCTGTGCCAGATCAATCAGATCTGGGAGACGGGACAACTACCGCAAGATTGGAAACACTCTACAGTGATTCCCATTCCTAAACCAGGGAAAGACAAAGGTGACCTTGCAAACTATAGACCCATCTCCCTCACGTCGTGCACGTGTAAGGTCATGGAGAGAATGGTTCTGCGGCGTATCGAATGGCTCCTTGAGACGACCGGGGCTTTCCACCCCGTGCAGACTGGGTTCCGGCCCGGCCTAAGCACGCAGGAGAGCCTAACGCTCATATCTGCGGGAGTCATCACAACAACCACACGCCAAGCCGTGCGTGCCATTGTTACGGTGGACATCAAGAAGGCGTTTGATTCGGTTCCCCACGCCGCAGTCATTCGCGAGGCACAACAACTCGGCCTCGGTGGGAGACCGCTCAACTTTATACGGGCTTTCCTTGCGGGAAGAACGTACTCGGTTCAATGTGGCTCTAGTCACAGCGAACCAAGGGCGAACCGGGTAGGGGTACCTCAAGGATCTGTATTATCGCCTATGCTATTTAATATAGTCATGGCAGCACTCCCACACGAACTTGACAAGGTGCCACAACTTGGGTTTACGATATATGCAGATGATATATCAATCTAGACGAGAGAATCGAGCCTATCCCAACAACAAGACACGCTGCAAGCCGGCCTTGACACGATTAGAGAATCATCTTCGTCGCGTCGGGCTACAAGCGTCACCAGAGAAAGACCAGTTTCGTCGTTCTTGCCCCGAAACGGCTACGCGAAGCCAAGATTTCCGCCGCCTTCAACCTGGTGCTGGCAGGGAAGAGGATCGTCGCAGCGCCATCAGTCAAGATCCTAGGGCTCCTCATAGATGAGACCGGTGGAGCAGACCTCTGGCTGCGACAAACTATCAAGCAATGCAACTCGGCCCTGAACGTTATTCGCCGCATCTGCTCGGCACAAGGAGGAGCAACAGAAGAAGTGGCCAGGCGGATGGTCAAGGCGCTCGTGGTGTCACGCGTCTGCTACGGCGCGACTCACTGCAGGCTCACCAAAGCACAATGGAAAAGACTGGAGACGCTAAACCATCAAGCGATGCGCGTAATCACCGGTCTACCGGCGTACACGGCACTTCCAAGACTCAAGGAGAAGGCTCAACTCAACTCACTCTACGACACGGTGCATGCGCGAGGTCGGGCCCACTGGGACCGACTGAAACACTCTAGACAAGGCAGAGAGATTCTCTGCCGACTCGGCAGTAAACAAGAGGATTGGCCAGCACTCCCGGAACAGCTTCCCCCCTGGGAGGATTTGCTGGACATCGTGGAACACAAACCCCTGGGGAAGCTCAGGAAGGGCGACACACAGCAGCAAGAGAGACTTGTAAAGCCCACAACAAAATGGTCGGATCCTGGACAAATCCAAGTACCATACTCGCTGCATACACGGATTTTGCTCTCGGCAACGACGGCCCCGGGGCGGCAGTAGCCTGCTTTCCGGAGATCCAGGTCGCTGCGAGCACGCAACTTCCAACTAGCATGACAGTTCGAGGAGGGGAACTAGCGGCCAATCAAGTGGCCCTAGAATCTGTCCTGGAGAACTCCACCACCAGACCAAAAGAACTACACATCTTTTCCGACTCTAAGGAAGCAGTCATAAAATGTAAAAAAGCCAACAGCCCGTGCCGAAGGGTGAGGAAAATAAAGAAAATTGCCGCTCGTCTCCTCTTGGAGGGACGAAGACTATCATCAGCTGGGTTCCGGTCACGCCGGGAATCCAAGGTAACGAAAAGGCACATCAGCTTGCTCGCGTCGCCGTTATCTCCCTCCGCGAGCAATCCGCTATGCCCTCACACCAGCTGGACCACGGCTACTCCATCGCTTGTAATCAAGCACAGGAGTCCGCGGACGAAAACAACTACGACCCCGGTGAAGAAAAGCTTCGCATCAAAGAGCAATACAAGCATCGCCTGTGGAAAGCCTGCCCTCGGATCCGGATCCCCTTCCAGGGGATTAGGACGAAGAGGACGAGTAATCCTCACTCGCATACAAGCCAACGCCAATCCCACTCCGGCCCGGATGCCCGGTGGGGTAAAGGACGATCAGGCACATGCGTAAAATGCAACGGAACAGCAAAGGCGGACACTGTCCACCTTCTATGGAACTGTCCATACTACAAGGACTTGAGGACAAAGCACAAGCCCACAAACATCACATCGCTGGAGGAATGGGTGCGCCCACCTCCAAGACCACCAGACAACGTGAACGTTCTGAAGAGTCTCTTGGACTTTATCTTTGAGGCGAAACTCGATGTTCACATGTAGTGTATATAGTATTGTAGCATAGTGCCAAGAGTGTCCAGGTCGCGTCCACCACCGACACCGCCCTTATTCCTCATCCCTTAGTTATGGCCAATAAACGTTTTCAATCAATCCATCCACGATGTGCTCGTGAAGTAAGCACGAGCGATTGCAAGTCTGCCAAAGCACGGCCGGACTGGAAGCGCGCGCTTTCTTTCTCTTCTTACGGCCTTTGCAATTGGGGCAATCGCCACCTCCCGCCTCAATTCGCGGGGGGCGCTGTCACCTCACCCCTGGTAGAGTTCCAGAGTTGCGCGTTCACGCATGGCATGTGGATCCAGCTCCTCACGTGACTGAATTCGGCGAATAGCAGCGCCGCGCGTTCGAGGCGCGCGGCGGGCTCAAAAGCCTGGGAACGTACGCCGGGGCGCGTGCAACGTCTACTTTGCTGCACGACACTTGATACGGCTCCTCACGTGATCGGATCTCGGCGAATAGCGGCGAGGGCGGCACGCGGCATGTGGAATCAAACGCGCAACTCTGGCTCCCGTAACCCCTGGGCTACCTTTGCCATTTACACAGAGCGCGTCTGACAGTGTATCTCAGCGCTGTCGCAACTTGCGGCCGAGATTTTTATAGCCTTTGACACTTGATCCTTACGTTCAGACCCTCAGCCACTGTCTAATGCGCTTCTGATGAGCCCAAAACAGTGAATATTTGACGCACATCCCCGTGAGATTCAGAAGTAAAAAGTAGTAAGTAGAGACAGCGAATGCAATTGGGGAAAAACTATACTCGTCTTTACCTCCAGGAATTTTGTTGCAACTCAAGAACAGGAGGAAACGGACCCCTTCTACGTGGAGGAACTTTAAATGATAAATAATTCGTACACTCTCGTGAAATGTAAGCAGGCCCAATCTATCTATTGCCATGGTCTGCATCATCATTTCATAGGCCACACATGAAGTCGGTCAGCTGCTCTAGACGAGGGTGTAGTAGTCTGTACAATTTTCGCACAGTGCATATTACAGCCTGCACATATCCAGCTGATTTTTCGTTTCTGTCCGTGACCGTCTTTGCATGGTTAATCAGAATTCTGAGGAACTTGTTGCAAATTAAACCAGCCAAGCGCTTTGAGTGACTTTTGTCAATGCCCCCTGGCCAACTCAGGATTGCTGACGACACTGCCTGTCGGTAGAGTGACTTAAATCGGAGCGAAGTTCAATAAACCGTTGCCAAAACAACAACCTACGAAGCTCGAACACCAGCGCAAAGCAGCTCGAAGGAAGTCTCCGAGTGGGGTGAAGTGGGGTGAGGTGGTTGCGTCCCTGGCGGCAAGCAAGTGAATTACATACGGAGAAAAAATGCCATTGACTCCCGGGCGATCGCAAAGGCCGTAAGAAGAGAAATCCGTGGCCAAAGATACCTTCGCGCGCATGATGCTCGTGTTTGAGCATAGCCTGCTTTATTCTACAAAGCCTCTCAAATCACGAAAAACACTGAAACTCTAGGTTTCCGTTATCCTTAATGCCCTCAATTTTGAGCATCTCATTAAGAGGTGGCCACGGAGACGACGAACACTCCATGACCGAAAACTTGACCAGTCAGATGAAAAGTGGCGGTTAGGGAAGTGAGAATGAGAACCCATCGTTCATCGGTTGTCACCAATATTCGTGGAGGCCAGGGGAGGGAGGGCATAGAGCGAGAGAAGCAATGACCATCGGTCTCACAAAACAATAGAGGATCACACCACTTTTACGCGTTCGCTCTCTCTCTCTCTCTCAGCATTCCTTAGATGTCCTAACCCGCCGCCCCCCCCCCCCCCCCCCCCTTCTTGTAAAGTGAGGAGTAGACTCGACCACCATTCCTGGACAAGTAAACCAAGAGAAGTATCGTCGATACCCTCAAAGACGATGCTCTTAGCCTCGCGCCGGGAGCTTTTCAGCCGTGCCTCAAGAGTGTGCTAGAATACAGTAGCGCACCTCGAAGACAAAGAGAATTCGACCCCCTCGCGCGAGGTTACATCGCATGTTACGCGAGTTGCGAACCCGCGAATCGAGGGGGTACGGACCCGCGTTTGATATCTGTGCTGGTGGCGGGAGTCGTCGAAGAAGTTGAAAAGGGTGAAACGGTGTAAAAGACAAAAACAAATAAACACGAACAGCTTTCTCCTGCCCGGGAGAAGAAGAAAAACACGATGGAAGGCGACAGAGACCCTCCTCAGCATTGTACTACTTGAACTTTGTCGTTCGTATATTTGTATATGCCTCGCCCGTTTTCCTTGTCGTTCTAGTGACCGGTCATACGAAAAATCGTGTTTTCGTTTCGGCTATTCTCCCCTTCCTGATGTTTGATATTTAACTGAACTTGCTTTATTGTCGCTGCTTAATGTTTAGCTCGTATTGCTCCAGTTAGTCTATTATGCTCATATTTTTAAAAAGTAACGAGTAATTAAAGTAATCCGTTACCAATATTTTGTAACGAAATTACATTACAAATTACTTCCAAAAAAGTAACGTGTCAATTACAAAATTTCTTTGAAAAGTAACGGATTACTTCTCAAGTCTGGCTCCAACCCTTAAACATGCACCCTCCTAAAAATTGAATGCTATAATTATGTGTGGATACCTTCCCCTGCATTTCGAAACAGTACGTGCGTCGCTAACGCTGGCCATCGACGATGCAGCAGACGCCGCCGTCTTGTCCGCGCGTTTGGGGGACTGAAACATACAGATGTTACCCTGTCTTAGAGGACTAATGGCTGATTTTGCTCGCGCACCCCCCTCGGTCAGTCCCGGTGGAGTGCAGTTAGTCCTCAGAATTTGCGCACGGTACCTAGCTCGAACCAGATGGTGTCTTCGGGAAGCAAAAGGGAGTCCAGATGACCAAATGCTGCCGTTAGTCCTTAGAGACCATCTTTTTTATAATGCCCGAATCCCACTAGAGCGACAAACAGAAACAGCCGACACCAACAACTCTTGAACACATCCGCGTGAAGGTACCCTTGGCAGGCTTGCAATCGTGCTCGCTTCGCGAGCACCGAGAGGCTGCAAGCCTGCCAAAGGTATCTTCGCGTGCATGCTGCACGTGTTTGGGGCTTGTCGGTGTCGGTTCTTTCTGTTTGTCGCTCTGGTGGGACTCGGTCATTAGGGTGTAGGCAACACCCCACGGCATTTCGATGGGGTGGGCGGAGAGAGATTATATGAGCTCTCAAATAAAAAAGAGATATCGTTCGTTTTGTGCTTTCAGGGAGAAGAAAGTGTCCTGGGGAAATGCTAGGGAATGTCGAGTTGTTCCTGTATCTTGCGACGCTCCTGCAGAATTTCAGCGTGTTGCCCGAAGAAGGAACGCAGCTGCCAGATCTCGGTTCCCTCGCCACGACATGCTGTCATCCTTCCGTGAAGAAGCTGCGCTTCGTGCCCCGCCGATAGCCAGGACAGAGTGGGGGGTTGCAAACGTTTTACAAGTTTTCTTGGGGTTTAGGGTTTCTGGTTAGTGTATCACCATGTGGACAGGACGGTCTCGCAAAAATTAATCGCGTTCCAAGAATATGACACGCGGACTCATGGATAATTTATTTTGCAACAAATACAGACGGCTGTAGTGTCATAACCGTTTACTTCGGAGCTCCAAGATCGCGTGGCCCGCGTTAACGCACGAACACGAGTCCCCTTGGGCCCCATCCAATCTTGGTGATGCACGAGGATGAAGTGGACGCACTGTCGAGTTAATTCGCCACATTACCCCCTCCATGGTGGGAGGAAGGGGATGGAGATGTAATGTGATGTGAAGGCACTGTTGGCGTGCAGTGCGCTGGGAAGCAGCTTGAAGTTCATTGTGCCGAAGAGAGTGATTTAGACAGAATATATTTCTTGAGACGCTTCACATGAATAATGTTGTCATGTCTAAAGCGGCCGCCACGTCGCGACAAAAAGGGCTCCAAGTTGTAGGGCGGGAGTCGGTTGTCTGGTGATCCACTATGGCTCCATAAATTAAAAAAAGATCTGATATTTATATATATATTTTTTTAAATAGGCGTCCACATTCACACGAAATTTCCATGCGCGTAACTTGTGACAGTGTGTGTCCGATCGCAGCGAGTCTTCGCTGTGTGCTGTTAGTGAGCAGTGGCCATTCGCGCAAGGTGGCGGCCATCTTCCGCGCGGCATGAATAATTCATGATCAAGTAATTCATACATCAGTCATTGTATATGACGACATGGTGTCGGTAGTAAAAAATGCACCTCGTCCATAAAGAAGAAAAAAGGGAAAAACCCAGTGGTGCCTTGTAGTCCTGCGTAGTACGCGAGCGTGGCAAAGGGCAGGAATCTGTCCCAATTGTGATGATCTGAGGCAATGTACATCGAAAATATATCAACGAGGGTTCGATGGAAGCGTTCAATAAGGCAGTCTATTTAAGGATGGTAGGGAAATGTAGTGTGATGAACGACGTTGCAAGCTTTGAGGACAGCCTCAACGGTTTCAGATGAGAATAGACCACCCCTGTTGCTTAGAAAGCTTTTGTAGCACCATGAAGTAGTAGAATGTTAGCAATATAGAAATTGGCAACAGCTTCAGTGGAGGCATTTGGGAGTGCAGCTGTCTCAGCGTATCAAGTGAAGCGATCGACAGCAGTGACGATCCAACGATTTACTTGTGAAGATCTTGTGAATCGGCAGAAGAGGTCTATCTTGTCCGAATGAAATATTTGGGCAAACTAACGACTGCAGTACTCTTGTCGGGCCACTGGTAGGGCGCTTTTGTGGTAGACATTCAAACAATATACGTATGCAAGGACAGTGTCATAACGTTTTGGTCAAAAATAACGTCTTTTGGGGAACATGTCTTGAAAAATTCCATGCGGCCACCTGCAGGTTCGTCACGAAAAGCGCAAAGAAGGTTGGCGCGTTAGCGTGCAAGAACTACGAGAAGCCAGCGGTTACCAGAAGACTAAAAGTTGTGTCGCTAAAGGGGGCCTTCACGCAAGGAAAATCACCGAATTGTTTTCGGAGTGCCCTATAATAGACATTATTTTGTTCGTTCTGAATAACTAGTGATGCCCTGAATCCAGGGGTCCTTGCGTTGTTCAGCAGGAGATTTCGCGAAGGAATTGTAGCTGGGTCAAAAACACAATCAATGCGGAGGGCAAGTTCGTCTGCTTCTTGCTCAGGGGTTGCGGTGACGTCAGAACGCCGAGCTCTGATTGCTCGAGTGGAAAGATAGTGGGTTGCCGAGACTGACTATCTGAGCGTCGTCTGCTCCTTTGCAACGCCGTCTGCTATTCAGCAGCTGTCTTACCTTTACGAGCGAGCTCGACTTCGCCTTTCAGAGGACAGACGAAATAACTCGAGCGGTACGTTTTATCTAACAACTAGCAGACACGTATCAAGGAGCGAAGCCAAATGACTCACGGGCGATGTGGTCGACGCGCCGAGGTTTGTTTGGTAACAACCGAGAACGACTCGTGGTTAGCGTCCTCAAGTTCCCTCCTTTAGTGTTCGGCGTCGACCGTATCGCGGAAGTTATGTCGTAGACTCGTTGACACCAAAGAGCAATTATTGTTTTTTTTTTTTTGGCGAAATTTTTGGAAGCTTATTTTTCTATGCTCTGTTATTTAAACAGACGAACACTTGCTCGGGAGTAACGCAATGGGCATCAATTAGCCCTCTGTATTTTCTCAAGTCCCTTTTTTCTAAGCTTGCTGTTTTAACAGACGGGGATAAAAACACGCTGCTTCCTTCAGCGTAGCGCGCGTGCCGCCCCGGTCATCTAAGGGCATCACAGACCTGTTATTGCTCTGTTCCGTGCGGCTGGGAGCCGCTTGTCCCTCCAAGAAAGGTGCAAGGTGCAGAGAACCACGCACCTATTTAATAATCTAGAGTCTCGTTCGTTATCGGAATTAACCAGACAAATCGCTCCACCAACTAAGAACGGACATGCACCACCATCCACCGAATCAAGAAAGAGCTCTCAATCTGTCAATCCTCCCAGAAATTTAAAATGCGACACACCGTCCTGAATGCGCGCATCACATCCGAAGACGCAGCACGTTTTCATTGCCCTGGTAACACTGCCCCTTGACAGCGCCTGATCGGAGCCGTCCTCTAAATCACACAGGACAGAAGCGGAACGTTCTTTTCTCTTTTTTTTTTTTTTTTTTTTTTTTTTTTTTTACCAGTAACCACGCGAAGGACTCACGGCTACAGCCACAGCGGCTACAGCACGTCCGCCATTGCCGACGCCGAAATGTTTACATCCCCCCCCCCCCCCCCCCCAAGGAGGCGGAGCTTAGTATAACCTCCTCTCCAACCTTCGCACCTCCTTTCCCATGCGCAGAAGTTTGAAATGCGCCCACTTGCAAGGCGCATATGTTCCAATTTTTCCTCTCGCTTCTACAGGACACCGGAAAAAACCAGGGACTCAAACCGAAAAATACAACGTTCGGTTACGGTTACGGTTACCGCTTCCTGTTGATAACGGTTTCGTTTCGTTTTTTTAAGGTTTTAATATTACGGTTTCGGCTACCGGTTACACGTTCCTAAAGACCGGTTTATTTCGGTTTTTCCAATAATTTGTTTAAGTGAAATGCTAGACAGCTAGTTGTTTGATAATAAACGGTTAAAGTAATCCCAGATATCCAACAACGGGATATTCAAGGACTTAGAAACGTCTTAATACTTCTAATTGGTCAAAAGTTGCACACGTGCCGCCATGGCGTACCAACCGGGGGGGGGAGGGCAAGGGGAGTGATTCCCCCCCCCCCCAGTTCTCAGAGTCGGGGGGGGGGGAAGGGGGGGCAAGGCATGTGTTTTGCCCCCCCCCCCCCCGACTCTGAGAACTGGGGGGGGGGGGGAAATCACTCCCCTTGCCCTCCCCCCCCCCCCCCCGGTTGGTACGCCCATGGGCGGCAACGTGTGCAACTTTTGACCAATTAGAAGTATTAAGACGTTTCTAAGTTCCTTGAATATCCCGTTGTTGGATATCTGGGATTACTTTAAACCGTTTATTATCAAACAACTAGCTGTCTAGCATTTCACTTAACAAATTATTGGAAAAACCGAAATAAACCGGTCTTTAGGAACGTGTAACCGGTAGCCGAAACCGTAAATATTAAACCTTAAAAAAACCGAAACGAAACCGTTATCAACAGGAAGCGGTAACCGTAACCGTAACCGAAACGTTGTATTTTTCGGTTTGAGTCCCTGGTTTTTTCCGGTGTCCTGTAGAAGCGAGAGGAAAAATTGGAACATATGCGCCTTGCAAGTGGGCGCATTTCAAACTTCTGCGCATGGGAAAGGAGGTGCGAAGGTTGGAGAGGAGGTTATACTAAGCTCCGCCTCCTTGGGGGGGGGGGGGGGCAGGGTGCGGATGTAAACATTTCGGCGTCGGCAATGGCGGACGTGCTGTAGCCGCTGTGGCTGTAGCCGTGAGTCCTTCGCGTGGTTACTGGTAAAAAAAAAAAAAAAAAAAAAAGAGAAAAGAACGTTCCGCTTCTGTCCTGTGTGATTTAGAGGACGGCTCCGATCAGGCGCTGTCCAAGGGCAGTGTTACCAGGGCAAATGAAAACGTGCTGCGTCTTCGGATGTGATGCGCGCATTCAGGACGGGTGTCGCATTTTAAATTCTGGGAGGATTGAGAGATTGAGAGCTCTTTCTTGATTCGGTGGATGGTGGTGCATGTCCGTTCTTAGTTGGTGGAGCGATTTGTCTGGTTAATTCCGATAACGAACGAGACTCTAGATTATAAATAGGTGCGTGGTTCTCTGCACCTTGCACCTTTCTTGGAGGGACAAGCGGCTCCCAGCCGCACGGAACAGAGCAATAACAGGTCTGTGATGCCCTTAGATGACCGGGGCGGCACGCGCGCTACGCTGAAGGAAGCAGCGTGTTTTTATCCCCGTCTGTTAAAACAGCAAGCTTAGAAAAAAGGGACTTGAGAAAATACAGAGGGCTAATTGATGTCTATTGCATTACTCCCGAGCAAGTGTTCGTCTGTTTAAATAACAGAGCCCCCCCCCCCCCCCCCCCCCCCCCCGAAACAGCCGCCACTGGCAGGGCAAACACTGGCCGGCGGCGCTTAAGGGCGTATTATTAACGCGCAGGCGATACAAACCTTAGCAACGGCGCTCACGCTGGATTGGCTGGTTCGCGGAGATAGACACTGCCGCCGTCAACATAGGCAGTGGTTACAATGCGAGTTTCCGAAGCGGTAGCGTAACTTAGTTGTAAGATGTCAGCCTCATACGTAGCAGACCGGGTTCTATCCACGGTGTGGGCCTACTTCCTCTTTTTGTTTTCCTCGAACATTTTGTTTTGTCGAGGCATTTGGCGATATTTACGACATTTCTTTTTTACGATTAACACTGAAAAAAACAAACGGATGTGCATGGGGGACAGCGGAGCTTGAGTTGCCGGCGGCAAAGCGGCGTGTACAGGGGTAGAAAGGGGGGGCGGAGGCTAAGTGGGTTAATTGTTTTGTAATTAGCAGCCGCACGCTGTCGCCGCGAAGTCATCTTGTCAGCATTTGCTGTGTACCACACAAAAGGCCCTGTGCTGTTTGTGGACACATAAAATAAAGACTATTATTATTATTATTATTAAGCGCCGTGAATGCAGGCCGGGGGGGGGGGGGGGGGGGGAGGGTCTACGCGCTTTGAGTGATACAGGCGCCGTCCGAATCCGAAATTTAAATTTTCCGCGCGTTGCCGAGCAGCCAATCCGGCGTGAGCGTCGTTGTTAGGGGGTCTATCACCTGCGCCGTAAAAGTTAGTGATGGACCGAATCTGCCGAACTTCAGATTCGGCTAAGTTCCGCACATGCCGAAATATTCGGCGAAAATTCGGCAAATGTCTGCGCACGCGCACGAACGCGACGGGGCCGCAAATGGACGCCGCGCAGTTGCGCGGTTACCATCGTGCAGTTTAGTAGAACCAGCGGTTACGACGAGGTGTGGAGTAGGCGACACGGTGACTGTGCATTTGGGAGCTTTTGCGACTGTGGTTCTCTTCAATATTTTCTGCCTCATGAACAGAAGGAGAAGATCGACCAGTAATTTATGCAGTCCACTGCGCAAGTGACAAATGATGCGGTGCATTCTGGATAACGTGATTTTCATTTGACCTTTCCATTGATAAAACGAGGTGGTTGAAACATTGACTGACAACTGGACAATTACGCTCAGTGTTCGCAGCCCACTGCTGTCAAACGGGGCAGAGTCACGAGAGCTTGCCAGAATGTATGGGATGCAGCTTGCATCCTCGTCATAATGTGATACATGTTTTCCCCCTTCTTTTCTTTCCCTTTTACGCATTCTGTTGTGTGTATATTCTGTACATTTATATATCGTTTTTGTTTTTTCACATGTGGTGGCGCGCTGGCAGGCACTCTGCGTAAGGGTTTTCACCTGTCTGCCTAGCCGCCCAAACCACCACATGGGCTCGTTCCAGTATGTGCAAATAAAATTCTTCTTCTTCTTCTTCTTCTTCTTTTCTCTTCTTCTTCTTTCTTCTTCTTCTTCTTTCTTCTTCTTCTTCTTCTTCTTTCTTCTTCTTCTTCTTCTTCTTATTATTATTATTATATTATTATTATAAAGTAGTAGACCGCATTTTGAAAGGTTCATTGAAAAGTGTTGAATATCAGCTTGCTTTTCCCGTGGATACTGACGTATTTGAAGTTGTACAAATGCCGAGTTTCCGCTCACTATTCTTAGAATGTGTCGTGCTTCACCACTTCTGGTGTAATGATTTTAAACATCCATTTGTAGCACGTAGGGAGCTTCGCAGCTCAAATCGTTTCGAGACGCCTCATTGTTATACCAGATACGGTAAGCGAGACCGTGCTTACTATGTACCTTTCATTTTTAATAAACTTCCCGATTTCTTCGTCCAAGCTACCACAAAAAGGAAACTGAAAAAGCTGCTAACTAATATGTCAATCTAGGTCCGCTGCATGGGCTTTTGCTACATCCTAGCGACGTGTATTGGTGTGTAATACTGTATATCATGTTTTTTTTAAAAATATGATGTGACTTCGTCATAATTGTTGGAATGTGTCTGTTACTGAACTTTTATTTTTCTTTCTTTGTATTTCGTCACTTGACTGCAGGGGTCCCGTCTTTCAAGCCTCCTATTGGCTTCGACAGACCGTTTTTTGTATTTTGTTTCCACTTCAAATGCGAATAAAGATTATTAAATAAATTATTATTATTATTATTATTATTATTATACAATCCTATTTTCGGCTCACAAGTAGTTTGTGTCAAAACAGAATAATATTGCTTTTTAGTTCGCATTATTCGCGATTTTCATGTATCTGCATAAAACCTAAACACAGAACTATCATGCTCGACGTTGCACATCCGACATTCCTAACCTCTCCCCATCTTCTCTAACGTCCGTGTGCGACCTAACACCAGAAACCGGAATTTTTAAAGGTTAGAGAAACGGACGTTGCGAATATGGAACGCACAACTTTCTTGCAAAACTGACGTCAAGTTACTCAAATCGAAAATCATGCATATTTACAATATTGTTATCTCTTTTGGTGAAGGCTCAGCAACCGTTGCATTTGTTTTCGTGCACGAACGGCGACTCCCAGAGAAAGTAACAACGTAGTGATTGCCTTTATTTTAACAATGTAAACACACTTGCAGGCCGTGCGCTGATGAAGTCTCACAAATCAAAACTCTCGTAGCGTGATTCATGACTGCGCCGGCTATTACCCAACCTCGTTGTCACGCCACTTTCTGGAAGCAGACACTAAAATTGCAAAGTAAGCACACAAAAGCGACACCGATACAATTATCTTGCAGAATATCACCTTATTTAGTAATAACTGTGTCAATAGGCACTACATGTTGTATTTAAGTTAAGAAAAAAAAAACATAAACCTTTTTTTATGAGAAAAAACTAAATATCAACGTTAAGTCTGGCAACAGTATTTTTGTCGAATCTTTGCCGAATCTTTTGAAAAGTTCGGCAAGAGTTCAGCTCCGCTGAATCCCAAGATTCGGCGCCGAATTTTCGATTCGGCAAAAAGTTCGGCCCATCACTAGCAAAATACTAAAAATATGCTACCTGGGGGGGGGGGGGGGGGGGGGGGGGGGTTGGGGTTGGTTTGCCCCTCACTCAAAAAGAAGTTGGTACGCCATTGTATGCCGCCTCTCAGAGAGAGACGGCACTGGCAATAGCCCAAGGCAAAGCTCGTCTATAGGGTGCAGTGCTAGTGCCAAAGCTGTGTTGCCCGTGTGTAGAGTCCCTTCTCACCATTGCATGGCGCACCACAACACTGCGAGTCCTTCCCAGAGGTATATTGGCCTCGGCAAAGGGGCTATAATTTTCTGCGAAGTCCCCACAAAGTACTCCAAAACCGACTCCTTTAGGCATCTGCCCATGCGCTGTTGGGTAGCGGGGGAAGGTATAGCGGCCGGCAGTGCGGCAAAGTCGGCCAAACACGCTGAAGAAAGAGAAGCCAGTTGAGTGAAAGAGGAATTTGGTCTGAAACTTTGTCAAACAGGGGACGAAGAAGACAAAAACTCAGAGCCATAGAGAGAAAAGTAAAATGCCAAGTAGCCCTCCGCCTCCTGGAGTTATTTCAGGGGACGCGGGCGCTCAATCGAGCGAAGGCAACGAGGAATGGCTCGGAGCCGTTCTGGCGTGTGCGAAATGGTATCATCGGCTGTGTCGAGCCTGAACCCAAGAAACCCCATGAGTCGCGTGAGCTCTGCTCGTGTCGCTTAGGTTTAAGTGAAATCCCGACGGCAGCAAGTCCTTAACGAGGAGGCGCACCGTAGATGGCAACTTGCCTGGGTCGGAATGGGCACACAAGAAGCTGTCTATGTGAGACCAAGCCCAGAGTCCACGAGCGCGCATTTCCTGGCATGGTTGTGGCCAAGAGTTGCACGTAAACGGTTGCCGGGCGAATCCCGAAGGGCATACGGCAAAACGGCAAGTAACGGCGGCTATACTTTAAATGTGGTCAGGTTGCGGGTTTGAAGTGTGATATGGTAAAGGGCCTCGGCAAGGTGGAGCTTCACCTTATAGCTTGGGCGGGAGGGAGTTTACTTGATGACCTGGGTTAGCGGGGTAAGGCGTAACGGAGGTGCCGGGAGGCAAGGAGTAAGTGCGGCGCAGTCAAAACAAAGCGGGACTCGGTGGCTGACTTAGATATGAGGAATACGGGGGGTGAGCTTGGGACCACGTGACGAGCGTTCGATGATGTCTTCAACATGTTGGTTACGGCGCATCGATTGTGGGGACCTGGTCAGGGGGGGAGGGTGTGAGCAGTGATTAAAGAAGCCTTCTTTCTGCGAATAAAAGTGCCCAGAGGTCGGTCGCCTCGTGAAAACTAATTAATGCCTCACTAAATACTGCCCAGTCGACCTTCAGGTGCCTGCTGAGTCAGGTGGACTATCGGCGGAGGTCTCGTCGCTTTCGACTTGCAGGCAGTGCTACCCAGGTCCGAACTCGGAGTCTTCGACGTCGCTTTGTTTGTCTGTAGTGTGTTCCTTTGTGTTGCTGTGGTTTCCTCCTCGCCATCGTAGGTGTCGAAGGGGTCGTTATCGGCGTGGGGCTCAATGACACTGTCGGTCCTGCGAGCCACTCCACGATTCGCTCGGCGGCGGTGGCCGTCGAGTCCGAATTCAATGGGTAATTTTCTTCGGCCAAGGTCAAGCACGGGCAAGGTCGGCCGAGACGCCAGCTTTGTAAATGCATGGGTGAGAACATCCTCAACCGGGAAAACTTCCAGGAGCGTCGAGGAGACGACCGTGCCGTCGATGACGGCACTGGTGGGTCTCGAAGACCCTGTGTAGCTGCCGGACTCCACTTTGGATTAGGGGGCTACTTGGACTTGGTGCCTGGGGTGGTAGTGGTGTTTGCAGGAGCACGAGACGTGTGGCGTCCGCGTCGGGGCAGGTTGGGTAGGGGAGCTCTCTGAAAACCTCGGACTCGAGCCTGGATGTCTGGGACGGGATAGCCGTCCTCCAGTGCCTTCTTGCGACAACGTGGAAGAGTTCCAGTCTATCGAGAATGAGATGCTGTTGTTCGGGGAGCATGGCATCCCAGTAGAACCAATACGGGTGGAGATGCCGAATCTCGTGGACATCTCTCGGGGACAAACTTTTGGTGTTCTGTGCCAGGTCGCGCAGAATGTCCTAGGCTTGACGGACCCTCGCTCCGGGAATGGGCGATGGGGGCCGCTCCACCGAAGGTAGTCGGATCGCGTAGGTGGCTCCGGTAGAGATGATTCCCTTAGAAGCTACACCTCCGGCGGAAGCTGGAGAAGGGCTCCGGCGATGCTGGAAGAGATCTCGTGGCGCGTCTGTGGATGTTCGAGCTCACCGTGCTGACGTTCGAATAGATCGCGTTCAGAGCTCTGTGACAGTGACTGCTGAGACTGCTGCCCGTGTGGGGCGAGACCGGCCAGGGCATCGACGATTGGAAGCAGGGCAGCTCCCAAGGTTTAGGCGAAGGAGGCAGAAATGGATCCCCTTTCTGTTGGACGAGGGTGGCTCCGTTATCGGTGGCCAAGCGCGTTGGCGCGTTCGACGACGAGGCATCCTTCTCCTTGGCTTTTTCTCTTCTCATGCTGAGGTCGGTGGCAATGCCGGCGGCTGCCACTCGGTTCAAAAATGGGTCTCGGCAAGAGAAGGAAAAGAAAAAGACTCGGGAACCTTTCGGACGTTTCATCGTATAATAAATCAAAGATATATATATACCGGGTGTTAATTTTTAATTCGAACAGATTTATTACAAAAAATCCGTAAAAGATGCACTAGTACGGTTTGTTCAAGTGAGTTATACGGCTAGGGGGACATTATGTGGGTGGCTAATCCTTGCGAGAAGTTGGATAATTACTTAAAATTCGTTAATTAACTTTTTAAATAATGAAAATAGAGATATGGTTCCAATTAGAAATTTGCTCAGCGTCGTCGAAAACCCCTAAATCGGTCATTTTCAGAAAGACTTTGAGCGCGTGAGAAGCGTAGTAGTGAACTGAATTTACCGTTCGTAGAGCAGGTACAAAGCTAGAGGTTGCGATAAGGCGCCCGTGCGATTTTTCCGTCTCTTATCTAGCCCCAGCCTTGTACCTGCTCCACGAGTGGTAATTTTAGTGCACTACTACGCTTCTCACGCGCTCAAAGTCTTTCTGAAAATGACTGAATTAGGGGTTTTCGATGACGCTGAGCAAGTTTGTAATTGGAACCATATGTCTATTTTCATTAAATAAAAAGTTAATTAACGAATTTTAATTAATTAGCCAACTTCTCGCAAGGATTAGCCACTCCCATAATGTCCCCTTAGAAGTATAACTCACTTGAACAAACCGTACTTGTGCATCTTTTACGGATTGTTTGTAATAAATTTGTTCGAATTAAAAATGAACACCCGGTATATATATATATATATATATATATATATATACATATATACATATATATATATACATATATATATATATATATATATATATATATATAATTATATATATATATATTGCAAGGGTGAGAAATGGGGATGATTTAAGAGACACCGAGGGAGCGACAGATATTGTCATGAATGACAAATGATGAGGCGATGATAACTGAAGAAACTAAACGTTTAATGGGGCGAACTTGTGCCCAAAACAAAAAGGAAACAGAAGATAACAATAGAGCGTCGCGGGCGTTGAAGTCGGCGTAACAGCGGAATCGAACGCTGGGGCGAGACTGACTCCGCTTGCCTTGCGGAGTCCCTTTGTACCCTCGTGGGTTTCTGGATCATTCCGCGTAGAACTTTCGGTGCGTAGATTATTCGGAACTCGATCAGACGAGAATGTTCTCGAACTTACGAGAAGGCGAAATTGAAAGATTAAATAAAAGGATAATCCGCTGACTGGAATCGAACCTACACCTTCCGCGCGACAGTCAAGCGCGGTAACCACTCAGCCACGCACGCGCTTGCTCGCCAACGTGCGTGGCATTACTCTCCCTTTAAAAGCGCATCGTCTCGATGCGACGTGCCGGGAAACAAAAACTGCAAAACAAACGAAAATAATGGCGAACTACGTAGACTTGTCCAACATAATCCTATCGAGCGTATTACAAAACATTATTCACAGTCCTATCGATCGTAGTACGGCTTGAGGCGCACGACGTGGACGACGTCCGGTCGTGGAGGGCGACGTGCTGAAGTCCGTGTTCCGTCGGGCATCACCTCGTAGTTTAGATCCCCGAGTCGACGAAGCACTTTGTAGGGTCCAAAGTAGCCCTTCAGGAGTTTCTCGCTGAGACCACGGCGGCGAATCGGTGTCCACACCCACACCCTGTCTCCGGGCTGGATTTGGACGTCTCGACGACGAAGGTTGTAGCGGCCAGTGTCGACACGTTGTTAGGTTTAATCTGAAGTCTGGCGAGCTGACGGACTTCTCCTGCCCGTTGGGCAACCACCTGGGCGTCGTCACTTCCGTCGACAGCTGTTTCGTGGGGTAACATAGCGTCCAGCATTGTCGTTACCTTACGCCCATGCACCAGTTGAAAGGGTGTCACTCCGGTGGTCTCTTGTACGGCCGTTTTGTAGGCAAATGTGACGTACGGCAACACCTCGTCCCAGGTCTTGTGCTCCACGTCGACGTACATGGAGATCATGTCGGCGATGGTCTTGTTTAGGCGTTTCGTCAGCCCATTATTCTGAGGATGGTACGCTCTGGTTCGCCGGTGGTTGGTGTAGCTAAGACGGAGGATTTCCTGCATCAGCTGGGCCATGAACGATGATCCACGGTCTGTAATGAGGACTTCGGGGGCGCCGTGCCGGAGGACAATGGACTCAATGAAAAACTTGGCGATTTCAACAGCCGTACCTGATGGAAGCGCTTTGGTCTCGGCGTACCGTGTGAGATAATCGGTTGCGACGATTATCCATCGGTTTCCTTGTGTCGATGGTTGGAATGGTCCAAGTAAATCCATTCCGATTTGCTTGAATGTGGCAGATGGTGGCGCAATAAGCTGAAGAAGTCCTGCCGGTCCCCTCGGTGGTTTCTTTCGTCGTTGACACTCGTGGCAAAATCGGGTGTAGCGGTGCACTGTATTCGCAAGCTTGGGCCAGTAGTACTTTCCACGAATACGGGCCAGTGTCCGGCTGTAACCAAGGTGTCCGGACGTCGGGTCGTCGTGGCAGGCTTGAAAGATCTCCTCCCGAAGGTCGGTCGGGATTACCAGCAGCCACGGCGAGTTGTTGTTCCCGAAGTTCTCTTTGTAGAGTATACTCTTAATCTAGGGCCACCTAGGGAGCCACCTATAGCCGTGACAAATGAGATCCAACTTGTCACGGCAAATTGTGGGGCCACCTAAAATTGCTAGCCCGCTTGCCGTCTCTTTTTAGGTGGCCCCGAAATTTTCCGTGACAAGTTGGATCTTGCCGGCCCGTTTTTTAGCTGGCCCGTTTTCTAGCTGGCCCGTTTTATAGCTGGGCATTTTCCAGCTGGCACGCGTCTTCTAGGTGGCCCGTTTTCTGCTGGCTATAAAAATGTCCGGTCATCCACTCCCCCGCAGAGTATCTCGGAGGGTCCAGGATTATGATCCACGAAGAAGCCAGGGGATTGAAAAGTACAGGAAGTTTTCACTGTAAAAATAAAGCTGTGACGTGGAACTGAGCCTGACGTCTTTTTGTGAGACGTCATGCAGATAGTCACGTCGCAACTTTATTTTTGAACCGCAAAATATATTGCAAAAGCATTCCCTCAATTTGTATACTTTAGAGATTAACTTCCCGAGTGCTCTAGGGGAAAGTAAATATACAGGAATTGTTTCAAGGGCAAGGCCGATGGTTTCTAAACATTTAAAATAACAGTGAGTCCGCAGGTAAACAATCCTATAATTTGTTTAAATTAGATGCACAGCTGAAGATACAGGTGGTGCTTTGTTGTAATAAATACCACATTCAAACAATAAAATAGAAAAGTATATGAAAACTTGTGTCACTTGCTGAAACATTGGTGGAAGCATGGTCGTTGCTTTCACTTGACACACTTGGCGAACTAGGACCCGCCGCAGTTGAAGGTGCGCTATCCGAGCCAAGTGTGTTGCAGTCAGCCGGAACTTCGTGCCACAAGACGGGTCTCCGCGGCACGTCCGAAGGCCTGTTGCCTCTGTGCTCAAGGCATGATGCTGCTGCGATTAAGAATTTTCAGCATTTTATTATAAAAGAATAAGGGAGAGAGAACATGTCTTGCATCTTAATTATATTCTAAAATTTATCAAACAGCTGGTTTTTTTAGAAAGTAGCTTGCTGGACGTTAGAGTCTATTCAGATGCTGGGTCATCGGCCACAAACATGGCCGCTAACATAACGTTTATTCCTATGCTCTACGAAAAACAAAAGAAAGCCAAAGAAATTCGCAAATTAGATAACCGCATTTGCTTTCGGCGCCATGCTTGTTTGTAGTTACTCGACATTAAAAAGAAGTCTGACGTCACATGGATAGACCTTATAGCTTTGGTAGCAGTTTGAAGACTGGGAAGAAAACAGTAAATTTTGACGCCACCAGGCAGGGGAGCTGAGGCTGTCCACTTGCCAGGATCTACCGGTCCATGGCTATATCATACAAGCTGCGTCATGAAACGCCGGCTAAATCGTTGCTCAAAAACTACACGTTGCACGTAAAAAGCTAATTTTGTTTAAGATGTAAATTCATAAAGTTTGACGTTCAAACAATTATGGTGTCAAAAAGTTTGAGTAATTAACTTTCTGTAATTACTAAATTTAAAAGTATGGTCAGGTAAGGGTAAAGGCCTTGCTAAACTGCATCAAATATTGTAAAACAGATAGTTTGACGTTTTTTCAAAAATATTGTTCAATACAATACATTTCTTAAATTCAGTTAGCCTAATAAAAGCTTATAAACTCATTCACACAAAAAGAACGTTTCGGCCGACGTCGACGGTCGCGTGAGCAAACGAGGGTGCACGCACAAGGGCAGACTTAGTGTATTCTAAATTTTACATTCATCATCAATTTTAGTATAAATGTTCCTCGTGTGACCGTCCTCCTTTGCTCAACGCGATCGTCGACACCGCGCGACTATATACCTCGGACGGCAGCTGATGAGTGCGCCATATTGGCCGTATACGCCGTGCTCTATCGGCGGGCACTTCGGCAAGAGAAAAGTATCCCCTATAAACTATTTACACCTTGTCGCTGTAAAATGCTGGTGGCCACCGTCGACGCATAGTCGGCTAGCTTTCTTTGCCTCACCTTACCAGAGGCAATCCGTAAGGGCTGCGACTGTGACCCGATAACTCTAAAAATTGTCACCCACCACGAGTGCTTGTGCACAGCCGAGCCGGCGTCAAACGCGAGGAGTCCGCGCTTGTAGCTGTTATGGTAAGTCCATGCTAAGGTGAAAAGAACTAAACCTGTTTTCCGCTTTCCACCGGCGACGCCAGCCGGTATCCGAATAATATAAAAAGAGGCGATTCCAAACGTACTTCTTATAATACAAATATATTGTGTATAGATACCTGTATTGTCCAGGAGAGGGTCCCACTTGTCCTCTGTTGGCGAGAACAAAAGTTACTAGTTAGGAACTCGTTCAGCAATTGACTCTAATCCGTTATTAGCCAGTGAGCTACATAATTACCCAGTCGGTTATGATGAAGAGGACTGTGCCAGCAGTAATGGCACCAGCCAAGTTGGCTCAGTAGTGGTGGTCGTGCTGGTCGTGCCGCCAGATCAGCGGGCCGTGTGAACACATCGCATTCACATGTTTTCTCATGGTTGCACCGCCCGCGTCGAATTCCTTTGGTATTCTTCGACGTGAGCATCCTGAAGAACTAACTCACTGTCCCGCGGCTTTGGCGCATTCTCTAACATAGGCTTACATCACCATAATAAGAAAACAAATGTCACCGCAGATGCTTCCGATTAGATTCGTACTTCGTACGTTGAAAATTCATCGTCCGTGCACACCGAGAAGAGAAATGATCGTTATGCGCATGCGTGCCCGCTGGCTGCGCCCGCGGGGAACGCTGGGAGGCCTCAACGGCCGCCATCTAGCGGAGAGCAGAGTGTTTTTTTTCCCGCTATTATGCTCATGGCCGGCCCGTTTTTGCCGGCCCTGCACAAACGGGCCGCCAAAAATAACAGGGCCGCCTACGGAGCCACCTATATAGCCATTCGCACCATAAAAGAGGGGAAGGGCCCAATCCAGCCGTGACGTTGTACACGGCTATTTTGACGGGGCCGGATGAGTTCGCGGCTAAGTCCTGAAAACTTTGAACGTCACGGCTATGGCCGTGACGTTTGACGGCCCCAGATTAAGAGTGTACACCTTGACGAATGGCGAAGGTCGGCAGGGCTCGTGAAAAAACACGGGGCATGGCACTCCCGCGCCCTTCCAGGTGCTCTATTAGTGCGCGCTGCTCAGGATCGTCCCGTTGACGTCGGGCCATGTCGACGGTGTTCACTGCGCCCAGGAAACACTCGTCGTCATCGTCGTCGCTGCTGCCGGAAGGTGTTCCGACGGGAGCTCTGGACAGGCAGTCGGCGTCGCTGTGTTTGCGGCCTGACTTACAGACCACGGTCATGTTGAACTCTTGTAGTCTAAGACTCCATCGAGCGAGGCGTCGTGACGGGTCTTTGAGGTTCGCAAGCCAGAAGAGCGAGTGGTGGTCCATGACTACGCGGAATGGGCTCCCGTATAAGTACGGACTAAACTTCGTGATTGCCAAGACGACCGCAAGGCATTCTTTCTCAGTCGTGGAGTAATTTCTCTCCGCCTTGGACAATGTCCGACTTGCGTAGGCGATGACTCGCTCGGTGCCTTCTTGTACTTAAACCAGTACCGCGCCAACTCCTGTGTTACTTGCGTCCGTGTGAATCTGGGTTTCCGTATCCTGGTCAAAATGTCCAAGAACAGGAGGAGTCTGCAGTCGTCGCTTTAACTCGTCGAATGACTAATGCTGTTC
Source organism: Ixodes persulcatus (assembly GCA_013358835.2). Classification (NCBI taxonomy): domain Eukaryota; kingdom Metazoa; phylum Arthropoda; class Arachnida; order Ixodida; family Ixodidae; genus Ixodes; species Ixodes persulcatus. Next base: position 762,451 of record JABSTQ010009530.1, on the reverse strand, counting down.
CTCGGCCCATTCGAACTTTTCGGCGTCCTTCATGAGGTTTGTGAGTGGTGCGGAAATCCTTGCGAAATCTCGAACGAAGCGTCGATAGTAGGCACATAGTCCAAGCAACCTTCGCACGGCCATCTTGTCTCTTGGCGCTGGAAATGCTGCGACGGCGCGAGTCTTCTCTGGGTCTGGGCGAATGCCTTGGTTACTAACCACGTGACCTAGGAACTTCAGTTCGTCATAGGCGAACCGACACTTTGACGGCTTGAGGGTTAGTCCGGCGGTCCGTATGGCTTGGAGAACAGCTCGGAGTCGTCGCAAGTGCTCGTCGAAGTCACCGGAAAACACTACGACGTCGTCGAGGTAGACGAGACAGCTCTGCCACTTCAGTCCTGCTAGTACGGTGTCCATGACACGCTGGAAAGTTGCTGGCGCCGTGCATAGTCCGAAGGGCATCACCTTAAACTCGTACAGTCCATCCGGCGTGACGAACGCTGTCTTTTCTCGGTCCCGTTCGTCGAATTCGATCTGCCAGTAGCCGCTCTTCAGGTCCATCGATGAGAAATATCGAGAGTTGCGCAGCTGGTCTAGAGTGTCGTCGATGCGGGGGAGTGGGTAGACGTCTTTCTTCGTCACCGCATTCAGCTGTCGGTAGTCCACGCAGAACCTAAGCGTTCCGTCCTTCTTCTTAACCAGCACGACTAGAGAGGCCCATGGACTATTTGAAGGTTGGATTATGTCGTTTCTCAGCATCTCCTGAACTTGCTCCTGGATTACCTCCCTTTCTTTAACGGAGACTCTGTATGGAGATCGACGCACAAGGCGCGTCGTCCTCGGTAACGATGCGATGCTTCGCAACGGCGGTTTGGCGCAAATTCGATGACGTCGCAAAGCAGTCACGGTATTTGGCGAGGAGGTGAATCAGCTGACGTCGTTTCGGGCCCGGAGGCTTAGGGTCAATGTCGAGCTGCGCTGGCGACGTACTGTCTTGTTGAGGTGGCGAGGATTCGTCAGTAATGGCGGCGATTTTGGCGGAGTTTCGGAGTTCCTCGACGTGGCCAACGGCTGCACCTTTCGAGAGGTGTTGCGCTTCGTTTCGGAAGTTCGTCACGAGGACCACAGTGCGGCCATCCTGAAGTTCAGCTACTCCTCTTGCGACGCCTATTTCTCTTCCTAGAAGCAACTGGAGGCTCCCCTCGAGCAGAACTTCGCCGCATAAAGCTTCGGTATCCCGACAGGCACGAAAACACTCGACCGTGGTGGTAAGTTCACGTGACTTGCGAGGAGTCGGACCGCGGATGACGTCGCTTTGGGTTCCCCCGGTGGTGAAACAGGTTTTCGTAGAGCCAACCGGTTTGCTCCGAGGTCGATGATGGCACCATACTCGCAGAGAAAATCCATTCTGAGAATAATGTCCCTCGAACGATCTTGCAGAACGACGAACTTGACAGGGCAGGTTTCACCGTGGATCTCAACGCGAGCAGTGCACCTGCCGACAGGTGTGATGAGATGTCCGCCGGCGGTTCGCATCTGCGGTCCGTCCCACGACGTCGTACCTTTCCGAAGGCGACGCGAGAGTCTCCCACTCAAAACGGAGTAGTCTGCTCCGGTGTCGACGAGTGCCGTCGTGTCGTGGCCGTCAATGATAACGTTGAGGTTATTCAAAACCGTTACAGAAACGTCGTGTCGGGGCGTTGCGGCGTTAGAGTGGGAGGGCTCCGACGATCTTGGAGGATCTTGGCATCGTTCGTCTTCGGCAACACCACCTCCCGGCATCGCCACGCCTAGTTTTCCCGACGGGATGCGATGGGTGACAGGCTGTCTCGGCTGATGATGATGATGATTGGGGTTTTATGGCGCAAGAGCAACTTAGGCCATATTGCGCCAAACAAAGGTTTTTCCGAAGTGCTTAGAGGTGTAATCTAAAAGAACTGCAAGTTACAGCTGGTGTAAAAGGCCAGTGTTATGAAGGAAATTTAAAACTCGATCGAATGGTACCAATGGTTGATCACCAAGCAGAAAATATGGATGAAAGGGAAGGTGATCTCGAAAAAGTTCTGGAAAACATTTTCGGCGGTCTTGGTTTAAAGCTTTGCAATGCCCCAGGATGTGCAAAACAGTCATATTCTTCCCACATTTGTCGCAAAGTTTAACATCCTCACCACAGAGCAGGTGCAAATGAGTCAAACGGGTATGACCAATTCTTAAGCGGCAAAGGAGAACCTCAACCCGACGGACTTTATGGAAGGAACTTTCCCATACCCCCAGTTGGGGCTTGATACTGTGAAGCTTGTTCTCTTTTTCCAAATCCCAATCCAACTGCCATGACTTCATAATCGATTTCTGTATGATCGGTTTCAGGTCTTGGTGTGGCAAACCAAGAGGCACTTTTGGGTATTCTTTTGCAGAGGCAGCAAGCAAGTCTGCTTTTTCATTGCCGGAAATACCCACGTGGCTTGGGACCCAGCAGAATTTGATCTGGTACCCTAGTTGAAGTGCTCGGTTTAGCCGTACCCGAAGACATTGCACGAGAAGGTTCTTGCTCTCTGCTAAGGACGAAATGGCTAGAAGAACACTCTGGGAGTCGACAAACAGAATTGCTTTCATGATATAGTTCTCCAATATGTACTCAAAAGCCATTAAAATGCCGTACAGTTCAGCAGTAAAAATACTTGCAAAAGTGTGGAGTAGTTGTACTTTCCTGAAGGCAGTGGAGTAAACCGCACATCCCACAAAAGTTGATGTTTTCGATCCATCAGTGTAAAAATGCGAGTAGTCCTTGTATTTCTGTTCTAAATCGGCAAACTCCTGCTGAAGAACAAGTGGAGAAATGGCTGTTTTTGTGTACTTGGATAGTGACCAGTCACAGGAAATTGGCAGAATGTCCCAAGGTGCAACTCTCTCATGGCTCCTCAGCAAAGCAGCCTCACTAAAGGGAAGGTGAAGCGATGTTGCCATGCTTTGAACTCTGAAACTCAGGGGCCGAACATACTCGGCTTGTTTTCAAAGAGTCGGAAGGATGTAGAGGGTTGGAGGACATCAAAAGAAGGATGCTGAGGATAGCTGTATAACTTGTAAGCATAACAAAGACTCAAATATTGCCTTCGTCTTTCAAGAGACATTTGATGTGTATCAGCATACAGGCTAAGCACAGGTGATGTTCGAAACGCCCCCGTGGCGAGTCGGAGCCCGAGATGATGGACAGGGTCCAACATCTTTAAGGCAGACGGACGCGCCGACGCATAAACAATCGCGCCATAGTCCAAGCGGGACCGCACCAAGGAGTTATAGAGTCGCAAGAGGCACTGTCTGTCAGACGCCCAGGACGTATGCGACAACACTTTGAGGATGTTTGATGAACGTAGGCATTTATGTTTCAACTCTTTCAGGTGGGGTATAAAAGTGAGCTTTTTATCAAATATTATTCCTAGAAACTTGTGCGCCTCCTTTACAGAGATAGCAACATCATTTAAGTTCAACACTGGATCTGGAGACAGGCCACGGCGGAGTGAAAAGGGAACACAGACTGTCTTTTCGGGAGAGAACCTGAAGCCATTTTGATCAGCCCACTTGATCATCTTATTGATTGTGAGCTGTAATTGCCGTTCACAGCTAGACAGGTTACAAGAGGAAAACAATATCTGTACATCGTTCACATACATTGAGTAGGATACAGATGGTGGTATAACCTGAGCCAGACTATTAATCTTCACAGCAAAGAGTGTAACACTTAATACTCCACCCTGAGGGACGCCATTCTCTTGGAGAAAAACATCCGACAGGACGGAGCCCAAGCGCACTTGGAAGGTCCAGCCCGTCAAGAAACTTTGAATGCAACGAAGCATGCGACCTCGGACACCATATGAGTACAGGTCTCGAAGAATCCCATATCTCCAAGTCGTGTCATAAGCCTTTTGTAGATCAAAGAAGACAGAAACACAGTGCTGGCGATGGACAAATGCTTCCCGAATAGAAGTTTCCAGGCGGACAAGGTGGTCTATCGTGGAAAGACCTGCTCGGAAGCCGCACTGATTTGTATCAAACACACCCTCTGCCTCTAAAAAATGTACAAGACGGCGATTAACGAGCCTTTCATAGGTTTTGCCCAATCAGCTTGTCAGTGCAATTGGGCGGTAGCTCGTCGGTAAAGACGGGTCTTTGCTAGGTTTCAGTAGAGGGATAATATGTGCCTTTTTCCAACAGTCAGGAAAACAAGCAGCATCCCACAGTAAATTAAAAAAGGTGAGCAAATTGTTTAAAGAGTCAGGCGACAGTCTCCTTAGCATCTCGTATTGAATCCTATCCGGCCCAGCCGCAGATTCGTTTTTGACGCCAAGAGCCATTTCAAGCTCACACCGTGTAAATGGCTTGTTGTAAGGAACACCCTGGGCACCAGAAAAAGAAATAGCTTGTTTTTCTGCTGTTGCTCTAAACCTTTTAAAGGATTCACTATAGTTGGCTGAGTTAGAGAATTCCTGGAAGTGTTCACCAAGAACATTTGCTTGTTCCTTAAGGGATGTTGCTGATGGAAAAAGGGGTATCCTGAAAGACCGGTAGTCTCCCCTGATCTTTCTAAGACGATCCCACGCTTCCTTTGATGAAACAAAACTACTCAAAGATGTGACATATTTTTTCCAAGAACTGCCTTTGGCTTGCCTTCGTGTCCAGCGAGCTTTGGCTCTTCTTTTCTTGAATTCAAGCAGATTCGGTGGAGTGGGATATCGTCTAAAGATACACCAAGCCTTGTTTTGTGACTTCCGTGTTGTGGTGCAGTCATCGTCCCACCACGGCTTGCACTTTTTGGGGAGTCGTCCAGAGGTCTGGGGAATGCTGCGTGATGCGGCATCAATAATCGCTTCAGTAACGTACAGCGTGGCATCTTCAGGGCCCATATTTACGAGAATAGACAAATCAATAAAAGCCCCTAAACGAAAAAAAGACCAATCTGCCTTTTCCAATTTCCACCTTGGAAGTCGTGATGGAATGGAAGGAATGGGCATCGTACTTTCTAAAACATTAGGGAAATTATCACTTCCAAAAGGGTTATTTAAAACCTTCCACGAAAAGCATGGGAGTAAAATTGGCGATGCAATAGAAAGGTCAATGGATGTAAATGATTGATGTGCTGCACTAAAAAAGGTAGGTTCCCTCCCATTAAAAAGGCACAACCCAGATGATAATAGAAACCGCTCTACGACACCTCCACGTGAATCCTGGCGAGCACTACCCCACAAAGGGTGGTGGGCATTAAAATCGCCTAAAATTAAAAAAAAAGGTTGAGGTAATTGTTTTACAAGTGACTCAAGTTCACTGACATGCAGTGGAGAGTTAGGTGGCAGATAAAGAGAAACTACCGTAATCAAACGGTCAACAAGAAGGCGTACAGCTACAGCCGCTAAGGGCGTAGAAAGGGGGACCTCCGAGCAAGCAACACCACTCTGCACCACTAGTGCCACTCCTCCCAACATATTAGGGGGGAGTCTATCTTTCCTAAAAACTTGGTGCCGACGTAAAATCTGTGTATGAGTGTTATTTAAATATGTTTCTTGCAGGCTGAGTGCAATGGGTCTCAGCTCGTCCATAAAATAATTTACATCATCAATATTTCTCATTAGGCCACGGCAGTTCCACTGCATAAAATGAAAATTGGTCATTCTTTTAAAAACGAGTTGTGTAAAGAAGAAACGCTGGGAGAATAAGTAAAAGTTCTAAAGCTGCCGCATGTGGCAAAAATTAATTCGCAATGTCACGTTGGTGGGGTCACCGGTTTTTTGCTTTTTTGCTTACTCTTAATAGTCTGCCACTCCATGTCGTCTTGGTCAGACGCATGAGTGGAGACTTCTCCACACTCATCCATGGCCTCAATTTCCTGAGGTGAGGCTTTTCCTGCAGGTTTCTTCAGGTTCGGGGAACGGGGCGCCATGCCCCGCCCGCGACCAGACCCAGCCAAAGGTGCAGAGGAGGTGCTGGGCGAAGCGTCGCCCAAGTCCACCCGTTCCTGTCCCTTAGGCGCTGCAGGTGCGGCACGAGAGCCATGCCGCTCCTTCGATGATGCTCTCTCCAGGGAGTGTGGGCGAGAGTGTCGACCCTTCTCCCTGGAAGGAGACTGCGGAGGAGGGACGGTTGCGGTAGCCACCGGCCCATCCTGGGTCTGGGAAACAGCCTTTGAGGACAATGGCTGTTGTCCCGTTGGAGTGCGAGGGTTTGCACTCTGGCTGGGAGGGTCGGTAGACCGCCCAGCCGAGATTGCACGCCCCGGAAGCTGAATCTTCAGCTGGGGCGTGGGGGACTGCCGTGGCTTCCCATAGTCCAGAAAGGACGTCTGGGTTGCCACTGCAACCTTCAGTGGTGCAGGTCCCCGCTGCACCACGTGGGCGTAGCCGCCTTTCCGCACGAATGCAAAGCGACGGCGTGCTTCAGGATAAGAAAGGTTTTCTTTGACTTTCAAGGTGAGGACCTCTTTCTCGTCTTTCCATGTCCTGCATGATCTGGAATATGCTGGGTGAGGTTCTGAGCAGTTCACACAGTGTGGGTTGTTGGTACATGCATCAGCTTCGTGGTCAGTCTTGCTACACTTTGCACAGGTGGCCTTTCCACGGCAGCTTTGAGAGCCATGGCCAAATCTCTGGCACTTGAAGCATCTACGGGGGTTTGGCACATAAGGCCGAACCCTGCAGCGCAGGTACCCAGCCCTCACAGCTTCAGGAAGGACGGTCGATTGGAAGGTGAGTACAACATGTTTTGTCTTCAGCTCATTCCCGTCACGACGCATGGTGATACGCCTTGCAGCTGTGACACCTTGGTCAGAGAGGCCTTCAACAATTTCACTCTCAGAGCTGTCAAGAAGGTCATCCTCGGAGATAACTCCTTGAATGCTGTTTAATGTTCGGTGGGGAGAGACAGAGACGTCATAACCAGAAACAGATGTTAAGCCTAGTAGTGCACTACTCTGCTGATTCGTTTCCACCTCAACAAGTAAATCGCCAGAGCTCATTTTCTTTGCCTTGTAGTTTTTTCCAATTGCACCTTCAAGCACCTTTGCTACTAGGAATGGGGACATTTGTGAAAGTTGTTTATCGCTTTCAGAATGAATCACTAAAAACTTAGAGAATTTTAGAGGAAGGTCAGGTGTCTTTGCAGTGATGGCTTCGGTGCGGACCCTTTTCAGGGCCCGATCAGTGGTTTTTTGCTTAGAACCCATAAAGATGGGAGGAAAGTTCAGTGCCCGGGTGCACCGCCCACCACGGAGCCCAACAAGGGGGTAGGTAATGTGCCATAGCAAGATGGGCTTGGCTGACACAATTACTCTACCAGTGCTGCCCGGGCACTATACCCTAGTGTGGTTGCAGGGACAGGTCCTGTTTCCACTCAAGGTTGGCCCTTGCCGCCTAAGAAGGTGAAAAAGGAAGGAAGAGAGTGTAGAAGAAAAGAGAAAGGGGTGAGAGGAAAAGTGAAAGAAGGAAGAAGAGGGTAGAAGAGGCGACTGACTGAATCATCCTGGTCGGGCCAAGCCAGGACACCCGTCTACGAGAAGCAGGGGCCGAAGCGGTGTATTGCCTTACCCGGGGGGCTCCGAAGGGTCCAAACACACCCCGGGCTCAGCTCAACCACCAGGGTCCCCTTTTCCCCGGACACGGGTTAAGCCACGCACAGCCAGGCGTGGGTGGGCGAACCCACATGGCTCGGGGTTCGTAGTGACGCCACTCACCAAGCACCTACTATAAAGTAGGTGCCCCCTGCGTGCGGGTATGGTGGCCCACGTGGCTGGGGTCCGTGGTGACGCTACTCACCAAGCACCTAGCACCTAAGGTGCAGGCGCCCCCTGCGGAGCTCGGGGTCCGTGGAGACGTCACTCTCCAAACACCTGCTTTCACAGGCTGTCTCGGCGAGACCGGCGGAAGGGCGATGGCGAGCGTCGGGCAGACGGTGAACGGAATTTTCGGCGGAGAGACGACTCAGGGGATGAAGAGCGGCGGTGGTAGTCCTCGATGTCCCGAAGTCACTCTCCGAGACGTGGTCGAGGGTCGTTGGGCGCAAACGCTCGTAGGCCCAGCTGGCGGTAGGGTCATCGTCGGTAGATGTGGTCCGCTTCACCGCAGTGGTAACACAGCGGGCGTCGGTCGGCCGTCCTCCAGACGTCGGTCTTCCTAGGCGCAGGTTGCTCTGGGCGAACGTGCGCCTGATCTTCCTGGCGTCGGAGGTACTGCGGCGTTGGGGCGTCTCTTCGAGGTGGCGCCGAGGCTTGGCGGGGAGCTTGCGGCGGTCGTCGGGCCATGGCGGCGTAGCTCAATGTTGGTTCCGCCGGTGCCACCGTGGTGACGGGAAGCTCTGGTTGGTGGGCCCGATGCACTTCTTCTCGGACAGCCTCGGCGATGGAAATGGTTGGCGGACGACTGGCGGTTGGCAGCAACCTTCGCAGTTCCTCCCGAACGACCTCCCGGATGATTTTCCGGATGTCCGGCGTACCCGGAGTGTTCTCGCCGTTAAGCAGTGTGTTTGCAGCGACGCCTGGATGTCGCTGGTAGTGGGAAGTTGTTGTTGCGACTCGATGTTGGTTGCCTCAGTGATAAAATCTTGGACTGCTGTCGGAGGGCTGAGGACCAGGCCGCCGAAGATGTTTTCCTTCACACCGCGCATCAAGACCCGCAGCTTTTTCTCTTCGGGAGCGTTTGGGTCGGTGCGATTCATCAGGTGGAGAACGTCTTCGACGAAGCTTGTAACGCTCTCGGTCGGCCCTTCGGTTCTCGCTCGCAGGAGTTCTTCGGCACGCTGTCGTCGCTGCTGGTTAGCAAAAGTGCGTCGTAGCTCGGCCTGGAATTCTTCCCACGACGAAATCGACGCTTCGTGGTTCTCGAACCAGGTGCGTGCCGTGCCTTCAGAGCGAAGTAGACGTTCTGAAGGCGCTGCTCCGGTGTCCATCTGTTATGGCGGGCCACTCGCTCGTAATGTTGCAGCCAATCTTCAGCGTCTTCGTGGACCTCCCCGTGGAAAGGCGTCGGAGTCGGGGGTGCGACGGGAAGGTATACGACGGTGGCGGCGGACGGGTTTTGCAACGACTGGTTGTCCATCGTCGGCCTCACTGGCTGCTTGGTTCTGGGTGGCAGAAGTCTGTATTCCGGGGGTAGACCTTGGGTGCGGCGACTTGATTGGGTCTCGATCTTGTCTTCGTCGGGTCTTCCGGAGCTTGGGTTCGGACTAGTACTGCGGGAACTTGGAGGGGTGCGCTGCACGGACATGCGGTACCCCGCACCTCCACCAAAATGTCACGAATGACAAATGATGAGGCGATGATAACTGAGGAAACTAAACGTTTAATGGTTCGAATTTGTGCCCAAAACAAAAAAGAAACAGAAGATAACATTAGAGAGTCGCAGGCGTCGAAGTCGGTGTAACAGCGGAATCGAACGCTGGTGCGAGACTGACTCCGCTCGTCTTGCGGAGTCCCTTATGTACCCTCGTGGTTTCTGGATCATTCGGCGTAGAACTTTCGGTGCGTAGAATATTTGGAACTCGATCAGACGAGAATGTTCTCGAACTTACGAGAAGGTCAAATTGAAAGAGTAAATAAAAGGACAGTCCGCTGACTGGAATCGAACTTACACCTTCCGCGCGACAGTCAAGCGCGGTAACCACTCGGCCACGCACGCTTTTTTTTTTCTTTCTTTATTGCCGGATTTCGACAAAAACAGAACAAAGCACTGTAAAATGATAAAAACTATATTGGCCCTAAAGCGGCCAACATGGCACGGTTAAAATGAACTCAAATTCGTCACACTTTCCAGCACGGGTAGCCAGTCAGGTACACAACTTTGAGACTTCCACACCTCTACAATTTGCAGCATCATTTCACAAAAGTACTCGTGAGCCTGTTTTGCGTCAATTTCTGCATGGCGCACAGCCATGCGTGACTTCCAAATGCTATGAAGCCCCACAAGAAAAACGAGATCGAACGGTACGCTATCGTCGTTTTCAACGGCTAGGTACCGAATGCCATGTGGGTCCAAAGGTAAATCCTTCTTCAACGTACGTTGGAGAATGTCCCAAAAGAAAACACCGTCCCAGCACTCTAGAAACACGTGCTCTACCGTTTCCGGTTTCTTGCACAAAAGACAATTTACCCCCCATGCAACAAACAAACTCTTCTCCTCTAACCATGTCTTAACCGGCAGCACTCCGGTATGCAGTTTAAAGAAAAAAGATTTCACACACGGAGGCACTGCCATTCTCTTCACGCGCTGAAGCACGTTTTGACCTCGGCCCGCACAATACAGTGATCGGTATAGGGGAACAGGGAGAGCAACATAAACAAGATCCCTAGACAGTCTTTTCCGCGGCACTTCACTTAAATACTCCATAGAAAAACGAGTGCTCAAAAACTGTGTTGCTTGAGCAACCTCTCGCCAGTAACCACGGATTCCTCCGGCGGGGGGACACGCAGAAGAAACAACAAAATGTGGCAAAGCTTTGCCTAAGCGCAGCGGACACATAGTACGAAGGAAACCACCCTTCACATCACGAACAAAAATAAATCGGTTTACGACTTGCCTCAGGAATAAGTGCGCTAATGACAAGCCCCCGGATCGGACACGCCGAAAAAGATTCGTTCGGCTAGTCCGCTCCCAGGTCGATCCCCAAATGAAAACGGCAAAAACTCTATGTATTTTTTGTACGTTGACGCGCGAGCAGTGTAACGCTTGAAGTACATACCACAATTTGCTGACAAAAAACAAATTTCACACTGTGGCACGTGCAAACATTGACAATTCCCCGCCCTTCCATCTGTCGGCTTCATCGCGCAGCTCTACAGCCTGACTTCTCCAGTAAAGCTCAATATCCCGATAATTTTCTAAAGGTACAAATAGGTATTTTGGAGGCGTTGTTACCCACTTAACGTTTTCAAATGCACTGGGCGCCGAGTCCCATTCACCATGCCAGAGGCCAAGACATTTCTGCCAGTTTACCGAACTACCGCTATATTTGCAGAAAAGTTTAATAGCTTTCACTGACTCGCTTATGCTGCCGTTATCTACACAAAAAATGGCAATGTCGTCAGCATATGACAATACGCGCACTTCACTCGACATTAGTTGAAACCCATGAATGCTTTGGCTATTAAGAATATACAAAAAAGATTCAATGAAAATGCAGAAAAGAAGGGGGGGACAAAGGGCACCCCTGGCGCACAGCACGATGCACTGGGATACGTTCACCAACATCTTTGTTTACAATAAGCTTAGTAGTGCACCCTATATACGCCATACGCACGCCCTCAAGAATGGCAGAACCTACATTTACATGTTCCAGGACATTAAAAAGAAGCTCGTGCGACACCTGATCAAAAGGTTTTTCCAGGTCGATCTGGAGTATTGCGACCACGCGAGCCATACAATCACAGCATTCCAGCACGCTCCTAGCGGCATGTATATTTGACAGAATTGTCCGCCTTTTTATTCCACACGTCTGGTGGGGTCCAACCACATCCTGGATAACTGACTGTAATCGCCTGGCCAGAATTTTCATTAAAATTTTGTAATCGACATTTGTTAGACAAATGGGGCGATAGGCCGATACTTGTCTCAATTTAATTTTATCGTCAGTTTTCGGGATAAGAACCGTGTGAGAGCGAGAAAGCGAGGGTGGCAGCATTTTTTGGTCGTACGCTTCATTAAATACCTGACTTATCAAATGGCTTATCTCACGCTTAAACATCTTGTAGAAGGACGCACTGAGGCTATCTGGGCCAGGTGATTTCCCCGCATTTAATTTGTCTATTGTCCTTTCAATCTCACCCACAGTAATTGATTCTTCTAACCTTGACACTACATCGTCATCCAAACGCGGTAAAAAGCACAAGAATTCTTTTTTGAAATTATATAAGTCTACAGGACGATAAGAAAACAAGTTTTTATAAAAATCACAAAAAGCGCGTTCTATTTCCGCGAGTTCACTCGTCACCACCCCACTACTCTCAATTTCTGCTATCTCATTGCGGGAAGCATATTTCTTTTCCATCCCGAGTGCTCTCTTTGTTGGCGCTTCGCCCTGCAACATTTTCCCTGCTCGCGCCCGTACTAGTGCACCATGATATCGTTCTTTTACCAAGATTTCAAGCTGGGCTTTGACGGTGCAGATATCATCTTTGAATACGCCAGGCGTACGGCTTTCCTCACCAATCAAAATCTTAAGTGTGCTGCGCAGAAGTTCCTCCCGCTTCCTTGCACTATTCTGAATAGCGCTTCCTCGCTCCATTGCTACCATTTTAACTTCTTGTTTGAAAGTATCCCATTTTGCAGGATAAATATTTTTTAATCTTGTTTTCTTAACTTTTTGATGCTATCTTTGACAGCCTTTACAAAAGTTTTATCGTCCAAATGTTTACTATTTAACTTCCACAGCTCCCAAGAAAACTTCCTTCAGTTTCCCTTGGCTTTGCCAAGAATGACAGAAACCAGACAATGATCACTAAATGAAACCGGTGTTACACAGTAGCTGGAGCTCAGAGGCATCAGCTCTAAGGAAATATACAATCTATCCAAACGGGCATGACTAAATCCTTGAAAATGAGTAAAGCGACAGTTCAAAGCATCCCCCAAGACTTCCCCAACATCCTCCAACCCATACTCATTAACAATTTCATTTAAAATGCAGGTACTCGCGCCTCTGAAAGGCGTTACACTTGATTTATCTCGCGCGGAACACAGACAGTTGAAATCCCCAAGGCATATTGTCATACGGTCAGTGTCAAAATAAGAACGAATAAACTTGAAAAATACTTTCCGCTCTTCAGCGTTGTTATGCGCATAAACACAAATTATGCGCCATTCTAGGCACAAAAAAGAAAGGTCGCAGACAATCAACCGCCCCGCATCACAGGTCGTAACGGCCTGGACCACTGCCCCTAAACTCCGCCGCACAAGCAAGACGCACCCTGCCGACGTCCCTACAGCGTGGCAAACGCACACGTCGTAGCGTGCCCTCAAAGGCCTCACCATGCACTCGGTCTGATCCGCCCCCTCGACTTTGGTCTCCTGTAAGGCTACAACGTCGAGGTCGTGTTCAACGACGAGGCGGTATCCTTGTCTCTGCCGTCCTCTCTGCCGTACTTGTCTCAACGTGCGAGCCCCCGCACGTTGAGGGTCGCCAGGCGTACAGGCCGTTCAATAGAGACCATGGGCTATCGGGACCAGACCGAGCGTACGGGGCTTACCTTCGTCGTCGTTTTACAGGGTTGTGCATTCGCACAGCAGTTCACTGAGTCAGTTTCACCCGGCCCTTTGGTGACAAGGACCGCAGCCGACCGTCCTTGCCTCTCCGGCCCTCCACCAACCTCCACTTGTGCTCCAGCTGGCGCAGCCGTCGGTCCCTAGAAGACTCCGTGTCGTCGACGAACGGGCGCTTTGCAGAGCCTTCCACAACGTCCATCTCTGGCCCAGCGGGGTCTGCGTCAGAAGCCGGAGCCTTGCCTGCCTCGTCGTTTCCGGAAGACGTCGCCGACTGGACCTCGTCCGCCAGTGGCGAAGGGGGGGCCTCGGTCGACGGCCCCGCAGGAGGCGATGCGCTCACCCCCTCAGGGACGGTGCCAGGCTCGCCATCCTTCGCCCGCTCGGTCGTCGGTTCCATGGGTGCTGCCACTTTCTCTGCCTCCTCTTCATCCATGAGGTGGTCCGTGTTGTCGTCACCCAGCACCTCGTCCTGCAGCTCGAGCGTACGTGCGGACGCAGTCGGCCCGCTCGTGGCCGACGGCACGGCACTCGCTGCACCAAGGGGCCCGGCATTCGCGTCGGATGTGGCCTGTCCTACGGCACCTGAGGCACACAGAGGCGCGTCCAGGCACAACCACGAGCACCATGCCGCCTCCCAGCCGAAGCTGGTGCGGCAGACGCTGAAGGCTGACGCCCTCCCGCAAAACAAGGCGCACGGTGTGGGTTGTCGACTCGACGCCGTCGAATCCTGACACTTCCCACTTCTCGTACGCGACTTCCTTCACCTCCCCGTAGTCGTAGAAGGCCCGCTGGATGGTGTCGTTCGTGACGCCGAACGACACCCAGTGCAGCCTAATACGGATCTCCTGTCTGTACGGGTCGACCACGACACACTTCCGACCCTTTACTGCAAGCCGCCCCGCCAGAAGTTTCTGCTTGGCCGCGTAGGTCTTCAGGTCTAGCAGCCAGACGTGGGACATCTGAAATGACCCTATCTTGGCCACCTCCCCGAGGACACTTGCTTCGCCCAGTGGTTGCCTGAAGTCCTCTATGCGGTACGGGCGACAAGCGATGTCGCCGTGCAGCACGACAGCGTTCTTCATCGATTCCCCTGATGGCAGTGCGGGCAAAATCATCCTGTAATCTTCGTCTCCGGAGATAATCGATTCACCGCGGCCGACGGGGGCCGTTATCACCGCTCCTGCAGAGCACATGATTCTGCGTCCGTCCGCTTTCGCAGCCGGGAGAAGAATCACTCGGCCACGCACGCGCTTGCTCGCCAACGTGCGTGGCAACATCGCGAACCGTTCGTAAGCACACAGCGCAGCCTCTCCAGCTGCTGGCACGTTCTCCCGTACCCAACCGTTCCTCGTCTTTATCTTCCTAACAATATATATATATATATTATATATATATAATATATATATATATATATTATCTATATATATATATACGTCTAAATGTTCGCGAGGACCTAATTTCGCGAATTTGTGAATCGCCTACAATTCGCAAAAATACGTCCCGCGAACAATTCGGGCAATATGTGAACGCTACGGAAGCTACACTCGATTCGCGAAAACTAGAACCCGCGAATAATTTAAAATTTAAAGCTTTGGCCCGATTCGCGAGAATTTGTGCCCTCGAAACTTAAGTCGTTTACAGTATATATATATATTGCGTTTTCTTTAGTTTGACGCCTCCATATTTCATTCACGTAGTTTGAGCATGCATTGAACACAAGTACCGCGTCAGCTTTCGGCGTGAACTCGTATTCCATCTCACGCTTTGCACTGAAAGCGATGCGCAAATATGGGGGCTATCAGGGTGCCTGACGTGATTTCGAAACGGATGTATTCTGATAGTCGTATTTCTGAAGGTCAAATTGTGATTCTTAATGTGATCTGTTTCCTCATATATAGAATCGATCCGGGTGCGTTTAGAATATACCATTATTTCTAAAATGAAGACGATTGATTTAATCGGTTTCCATCTTGCTCTAACAAGCCCCGGTGAACTCCCAGGAATACGATGGAAATTATCAAATATCCTCATCTTTTTTTACTGTTTATTTCTGAATATTAACATAAATTATCCACGTTCGCAAAATCACTAACAATCAGACAATAGGTTACCGAAGAAAAAAGAATCGACTACAATTGCTCCTGGTAAGAAAGTGATCAATTCAATTACTTGATTATTTAACGAAAATAAATTCAGATTTTTTCAAAGTCGCAGTGAAAGTGAGGATTTTTTATGCATACGATTCAAAGAGGTGGCTAAAATTTCCAAGTTGCTTTAGTTATCATTATGAAGGAAAGTCATCTTCAAGTTGAGTGAATTCAATTCTGTTGGGGTTTAATAATATTTCATGACCGACTTTGGTTGATCAGTCTCCGCATTTTTGACAGGAAAAATTTGAATTACACTATCTACTATCCATTACAATTATATATTTTGCATTTGTTTGAGATTCTTTAGTGAGCGGGCGACACATCTTTTTCATATTTTTTTTTCAGCCGCACACTTGGTAGTAGCAAAACGTAAACTCGCGGTGGAAAAAAAAAAGTATGGGGGACGCTTAAGTTTCTCCTTTAAAGGGGCACTGACACCCCAAAGGTCGTATTTTTTTTGTCCAAAACGATGCAAACTGTAGTCATAAACAAGCAAAAAAATACCGTATCGCAAAAAAACAACAAAAAAAAATTTCCATGTGCGCGCGCGTTTCTATTTTTGGCGTTTTTCTTTCCCACTCCTCACCTCCTGGCTTCTTTTGATTTCTGACGTCAAATATCATGAAATTTAGAAGCTTTGTAGGCGACATTACTATAACATTTAAAAAGGCAATCGTAAAACATGTTTTTTAACGCAATTGCAAATGCACTACGGGCCTTCTTTTTGAAATACCAAAAATCGGAGTCCGTTGTGATGTCGCCTCCTGGATTTTTATCTTCCCTCGGAAAACATGGCGGCGCTCGACGCATGTAGCAGAGGGTGATCGGTGAGTCGGGGATTCGGAGGAAGTGGTCTTTTTTAGGTGACCGGCGACCTCTCAGACTTCGAAAAGGAAATCGTCGAACGGTCAAAACTCGGTTTGGTGTCTGTGTAGCGTAGTTTCGGTTGTGACACCGGCGGAGCAGCGTCGTCTGCTCGAAGCGATAGGCAGCACGGCACGCATGCAGGAAAGCGGTTTCTCGGTCCGCCGGCGCCCTTCTCTCCCGCTCCTCACCTCCTCGCTTCGGGTCGCGGAGACAGGTTTTGGAGAGGAGGCGCGAAAGAAACTCGACTCGCAGGACCCCTCTATATTGGACGTCACTCCACTGGCGCGGATCGCGCGGTGAACTTCAAATTCGGTATTTGAAAATTGTTTTTTTTTGTTGCTTCACAAGTACTGAATTGCCATGTTTCGAATTTTGAGGATAATGTCCAGGCATCTTTTTCAATCGTTTCGCATAATAAAAAAAAAAAAAAACAATTTTGATGTGTCAGTGCCCCTTAAAAAGTGGAAGGCGATAGCGTTATCGGGCCCCGTTCGCAAAGCCTCGTCGTATAAACCCGCGCTCCTTCCCAAGCCTTGCAAGCGTGTGTGAGTGGCCTAGTCGGTGGCGTCACGTGTCATGTAACGTCATATGACGTCACGTTTGATGTAATGTCACGTGACGCGTGACATAACACGTTGTTCAGACGTCATGTTCCGCAACTACCCGTGACCGGTACAATGCCTAATGTATTTTGTTTCTGCGTCCGCTCATACCGCGTTTCAAGGGGCACTAGGGAAGCAGAATCTGTCTCGTTCGTTGAGTCATGCGAGACATTATGGCCTCAGCAGTTTTTGCGCTCTTAGACCCGTAAGCAACCACGTGGCACCCCTTCAACAAGACCCACTGATCTCAATGACAATTGCTGGATCGCGGTTGCCCACTCCGCGAGTGCGGTCACTGGCGGCCATCTTTAGGTAGAGTTATATCACCTCTAGCCAAGGTAAAGCTGCTGAAGCCACTTGGCAGCCACCATCATCCATCCATGGCAGACGGCGTTTTGGCAGTTGTGGTGGCAGGCTGCCATCAAAATAGCGTGGGTGATATTCCGTGATTGATTGAAATTGTTTGACGAAACAGGTTTTTAAAACCCGGCGTGAACGGTAGCCCGGTCTTTGAGGACCTGGCGAAGGTTTCACGAAATTGTGCAGCACCGGGGAAAAGCAGCACAGCACGCATCGAAAGTCGCACCGAAAGAAACATCGAAAGCACACGCCGGTACATAGTCTGATTTCGATGCGAGCTGCGCTGCTTTCCCCCGGTGCTGCGCTTTCGTAGAACTTTCGCCGGGTCCTCAAAGACGAGGCTACCGTTCACGCCGGGTTTCAAGAATCTGCTTCGTCGAAAAACTTCAATCAAGCACGAAATATCACCCACGGTACAGTGTACTAGATCTACGGCTATTTTATGACGGCCTGCCGCCATTGCGCTGTCCGCCATATTACTATGATGGCTAGAGATGATATAACTCTACCTAAAGATGGCCGACCGTGGCCGCATTCCGGTCCATATGCAGAGCTGGTCAAACGCGATCCAGCAATTGTCATTGAGATCAGTGACAAGACCGTTGAGCTTTAAAATGAAGAGATCGGCTAGTGTGTACATCGCAAGAATAACAGGGCGTTTGCTATCACCGGTTGAACCGTTTCTGCGCAGTAAATTCGACGTGATTCTTCGCTTCTTACTGTGTGTGATTTGTTAAGCCGCTGATAGCAAACGCATGAAGACAACGAGCGTAGTAAGGATACACTTTTGGTTCTGTTTGATTGGCTCTTTCGGTTCGTAGCCTTGGCTGCAGTCGTACTTAATGTGAAACGGAGTGTAGCTAGCACTATTGGAATGCCCTACGGTGCCGAGCATATTTTGTTATCTTCTTTTCTTGAAAACCAATACTTATGCGCTCCAGGGTGTTTACATACACATTCAGATAAAAATAAATTGACGGGTATTTAAAAACACGAGCGGTACAGGCCCGGCTTTCTTGTTTGTCCTCGTCCTATTCGCGTTACTTCATTCGTACCGAAATACAAAAGTCAGTCCAGCAACATGCTTTCATTGAATCCATGTTTCGTTTCCCAATCATGCATAAATAAGCTACTGGCGAAATGCGAAACGGAAAGCTCCGTGATTCCGGGCCACATGAAGAAGCTTCCGCATCATTATGACGTGGCAGCGTCTTCGGCTAATGGTTGTTCTTTTTTAAGTCATCTTTCGTAAGAACTGGTCACAGGAAATCCAGCTTGAGACTCCTCCTTTAGACTTCGATTATTACACCGTGCTACAAAATTTCATGCACTCCATTGGCGACGTGCGTGATCGAAAGCGTCGCGGTGGTCTGCCTTCCACGATTGGCCGAATGCTGACTGTGACGTCAGCAAAGGAGTTCTCATGGACGGAAATAAGAGGAACGCGAGGATTTCAATCTTGACGGTCTTGACAGCGTTGGTTCAAGAACGCTATGATTTCAAGCTTCTTCCATGCTAATTATAAACACCATCGAACTTGTTGTTCGCAAGGTAATGACGTCACGAAAGGCAACCATACGAGGGCGCCACCGAAACATCTCGCCGCTAATAGACGATTGCAAGCTGGACGACTGGCCGCCGCCATGTTTCTGCTCGTGCGGGCACGCCTGTGCGATTACAAGCTTGCCCAAGCTTCGTTCAAGTTCGCGCGCACGTTGCACATGCTTGTGCGCATGGGGCACCAGTCGGGGCACCGTTCTTGCAATTATCCATGAAGGGCTCTGCGAACTGACCAAGACTTGGGCCGTGTCTTTCCTTGGCCCACGCTAAGAATTGCGTTGTAGGGACTGGAATATATTTTACCAATTATTTCACGCAATTATTCTTGGAGTAAGTGTCGTGTTTGCTGAAACCATGGTAATTAGAAAGGAACTGGTTAACATACACTAAACATTCATGCGAGTTATCGCGGGTCTTATGGCTATTGTGGAGCGGAACAGTTCAAAATATTCATTACCAACATTTCTTGAACAAAAATATATCGCAAATACTATATTAATATATAGCATAAGTATTTAATGCGCTTATCATACGCAATATATTCAATTGTGAGTAGCCGGTACCCTTTTTAGAGCTGCCTATTTCTCTACAACGTTGATTTATTTTCGCTTTTATTATGATGAATATACAACATACATATTATTACTCTGTATTTCATTTTAAAGGAAGTTGTTCGATGTAAAAGTAGGGTTATGCATTTGCTTGGTTTAGTTTCCTACGCAAATTATATATTTTTTTTAAAATAGGTTTTACGTCTGCAGTAAGCTCTAAAAAAAAGCCCGTGCGTCAGCTTTCCCGCACAACACTCGGAGAGCCAATCACCGCAACTTACGGAAACAGCTCAGCGAATGACGATACCTAAACATTTGTTTAGACTAAAAAACACACTCCGAGTTTTGAAAATAAGTAATTCAAAACGTCACGCTTGCATTGCTTAATGTCACAACTGAGACTGCGTTTTTTGGTCTATACATATATTTAGGAATCACCACTTGCTGCGGGTTTCCGTAAGTTGCGTTGATTGTCCTCTCCAAGTGTTGTGCGGGAAAGTAGACACACTGGCTTTTTTATAGTGTAGGAAGCCTTATATTGATTTGCACACACAACAACATAACTACCACGGATTATATTAACACTTTCCTGCCTCTGGGCTATTATCTTGTATGACAAATTAACGAGATTATTGTTTCATTCTCACCCCTATGTATTTCCGCTTTACAAACAACCTTTAAAAAGTGTTAAGCTACAAAATATAAATTTATCGCTTGCTTTACCTGAATATATTTCCGTAAACTTCCGCCCACTCAACACATTTTTGGCACAACGAAATATTGTCGCTGATGCCCAAGTTTCCCACCAGGGGAAGTGCCCAGGAACAGGGAGGCTGTTCCTTTCCTTGATGCCGATCGCCTTTCCTCAGACGAAGGAACACCAACCAACAGACCAAAGTTGTGGCCACGATGCTGAACGCCCATTTTTCGAGATCCAGAGTCTAAAATTGAAACAGGATATGTTTTGTAAGCGCAGCGGGTATAGTACAACTGCCTACTAGAAACCGAAACCCTTCAGACCTGTAGATATTCTTTAACATACTCTTAGCGCCACCAACGTTATCGCATTGAAAGTGTTAGAAGGGAAGGCATCCTTTCTGATTCGGCTGATATACCGACTTTTGACGTCATTGCGTGTGCGGAGCGAAATGTGTGCGCCTGCGTTGCAAAACATAAATTGTTAATAAAATGCACACTTTTCTTTAATCCAGGATCCTCAAGTTAATTTATTCAGACCGACCAAGATAATACGCACATAAGGGAGGCACGAAAGCACAACCAGTCCAGGCGATATACACCGTGTGTTGGACACAAATGCAATCCAACTGCAAAATACAAAAAAAAAAATCAGTCGTTTTTTATATTTTGGAAACGCCCATCATTAAATGTAATTCCCCAATCAATTTCGTAAACTACTGTTCAGTTCCAACCTCAGTGCGAATTGTTTTGGGGAATCTTCCGTTGTAACAATGTTTTATGCACAGTAAGTGTAGTCCGAATTCCTCGTCACTGCCTGCCTTTCAAACGTGTTAAATGATTGTTTTGATATTTTTGTCTCAATCTATGAAGCAATATATCAAAATACATGCAACTGCCATTCCGAGAGGTTTCTTAATCTCGATTACCTTAGAAATGCCGTGCAGCAATGTTGATTTCTATTATTTATCACTTTACCCTAGAATATTGGCACTAGAGTAACCACAATATACAAGCACGAAACGTCACTGGCGCATGAACTTGTAAGACGACCTAGTCACGGGGATCGCATTCTTGAAGTGGTCGCGCAAATCGCGTCTTGATAGTTATAGTTTAAGGAGGTTTATGGATTGGACACAAGCACCAAGTGAGCGCTCAACTTTAGTTCGTGTTAATCAGTTTTTCGGCCAACATTTTGGTAGTGATTTATGATCAATCCCTACAATTACGGGAGTAGCCGATTTCTAATGTCTGGAGCTGAGCATTTACCCTGTGGTTTGCCAACCCGAGCGTGTGGTTATTAACGTCAAATAACCGATGCATAGTCGTTTGTTCTGGTTGTGAGTTGAGGACGTGAGCGCTTCTCGGTTTCTTTTACCGTAATTAGTAGGTTATAAATTGAGTCACTGAATGTTCCCAGAGTACAAAAAATCCCAGGCTTGATTGCGCCAAGGTGGCGGCTGAATCTTGTTCTTTTACCGTGGTCCCCATGAGCGTTTAGAAAACATGTTTTTGCGTACATACAATAATGAAAAGAAGCTCTTTTTTAAGAACCTGTATTGGATATTAGTACTAAATAACAGAAGCGTGATGCTGTCATAAAAGTTTAATTCACAAGTGTTGTAGCGTGCTGATAAGCGTATCGGTCTTATCACGGAAGCGCCGCTTGACCGTGACGTCATACCTGTTATATATAAAATGCTGCGCTCATGAATAAATGAAGGAGTTCGGTTTGTTATCTTGCCGCGAACGGTTGTGTCGCGTGCGGAGTGCCACCGGCAGCGCAAAAGAGTTTTTTTTTTTCGTGTGTGTATTTTTGTTTTGGAAGGGAACTTAAGACTCCGCAGGCACCCGGCCACTCTTGACGCAGCCGCCCTCGCTAGGAGCATCAGACTGCGTCTCGGGCTCAGGCCTTCTGGCGCGATATTTCAGATGGGTGAACCGGTCGGAGAACTACTCCGTATACGTCAACGAAGCGACAACTAAGTGCGGACAGCGCCGGCGAGACTGCCAGCACCGGCGAGACTGCCCGCACAACATCGACACCAAGCAACTTCATGAATGACATCATGCTTCACCGTCAGGAGGATGGCGAATTCACCATGGTGAGCAACAGAAAGAAAAAGAAAACCTGTCACGAAGGATTGCAACGAAGCAAAGGTACCGTGAAACTTGCCACTACATCACGCACCGTCTTCATCGCACCAATAGACCCGAGTACGAACCTGAGGAAAATCAACCGGCAGCTCCTCTCACACGAACAGCAAGCGCTAGCCCCGGGCCACTTCAGCGAAGTTCAAGTAAACACACGTAAAAACGTCATAGCCGCAGATGCAAGGTCGGAGGCGGGGGTAGTGGAGCTTCTCATTCTGAACAAAATAGGCGGTGTGTCTGTCCACGTTTTCCTGCCTCGCTCGAAGAACACACGCGCAGGCGTAATTACAGACGTCGACACCACAAGCACTGAAGACAGGCTGACGACGCTAATCGACAGCGGAGTGCCTGTCATATAAGTGAGGCGCTTGGGCACCACTCAGGCAGTTAAAATTGTCTTTGAGGCAGGGGTGGTCCAGCTGCGACAATTGCGCCATTTTGATAAATTCTCCTTTACCTGCGCCTTGCTGCGCCTAAAGACACAAATTGCGCCAAACTGCGCCAAACCGCGCCAAACCGCACCAAAAGTGCGCCAAAAAGGGCTAGTCGGTCCGTGAACGAATCCTGTTTTGGAAGAATGGCGTTTTCGGCTGGCAACCCGGTGGGAGTTTTATTTTCTAGGCTAGGTGGCGCAAGCTGCCGCCCGATATAAAGGGTAGAGCCGTTACCATAGCCATCACAATCCAATTCAGGTTTCCGGCCCAGTGGCATTATTGCGCATTATTGTTTTGTTGCGACCGTTTTGATATGCGGCGTTGTGGCTGTTCATTTCTGCATCGCCACTACTAAGTCCTCTTGAAGATGAGCCAACGTGAGTACTTTTTTTTTCTGCATGCGCGTTTTAAGTTACAGACCCCATAGTAGAAATTTGCTCGGACGCTCGTTCACCGGCAGACCAGCGGCATCAATACCGAACGTGGTACTCTTTTCGATCGCGTGGTCGGTGCTTGATTTCCTTGTTGCGAATTGTTGCGTGTTCCTTTTCATGTCAAATGCCGTAAACGATTGGTCACCCCTTGGTTGTCATACTGTCGCACATCGTGCGAACTCAGAATAGAGCTTACAAACATGTTTAATAAATCGCTATAGTTTCGGATTCTCGGACGCCTTGAGTATATTTATTACGATCACGAAAAACAGGTCGACTTACAATTGTGTAAATACATATTCACCGCGGTAACTTTAAAGTTTGTAGATCATGGCAAAAAAGTTTTGGCGTATTTTCTTGGTTTGTTTAAAATTGTAATTTTGTCCTTTTTTTCTAGAGCGAAGCACTAAGTTTAAAGACTCAGTACTCAGTGAGGTGGACTCAAATAATAATTTAATTAGTCTCTGGTGCAAAAAGGGGACTCACAAAACTGATGCATTTTGCGTCCTCTGCAATTCATCAATTTCCTGCGCACAACATGGAGTAGCTGCCATCAAACGTCACGCAGCATTGAAGAAACATGTTGAAGCTGCTGCAAGGCACAGAGATGAAGACGGAAACCTTCAGCCCCCCAAATTGGTGCAAGCCGCTTTCGATTTCTCACAAGGTGCTTCTGGCACATCACTCCAAGACCAAGTGTGGAAAGCGGAATCAATTTTCGCTATGTCCGTTGTTTCAAAGTCTATCCCTTTCTCGTGGGGAGACAGTGCTACGGGAATGTACGAGTGTATGTTCCCGGATAGCGAGGTTGCTAAGAAGTTTAGCTGCAGCAGGTCCAAGTTATCACGCATCGTGTCCGATGGACTCGGCCCTTACTTCAAGTCCAGAGTTGTGAGTGAGCTGTGCCACCCAAATGTTTTCTTCTCCGTGATGATCGACGAAACCCCAAAGCCAGAGCAAAGAACGCAGCAACTGGATGTGCTTGTTAGGTACTTTTCTAACAGCCAGCAACAGGTTTCGTTGAGCATGTGCAATCGTACAACCTTGGGCGTGCCACCGCGGAAGTAATTGTGGGCTGCGTAGAAGACGCGCTGACTGAGCTACCGAAGAGAGGGCTTGTTTGTTTTTTCAGTGACGGGCCTAACGTCTTGAAAAGCGTGAGGAACAAGCTCCAAAAGGATATGCCATCAAGTTTGGTTGACATCAACAACTGCAACCTTCACAAAGTCCACAATGCTTTTGCAAAAGGTCTCGATGCGTTTGGCTCGGATGTTGAGGAGGTCGTCCGAAACGTCTACTACTACTTCAAAAGCGCTGTTCGTGCTGAAGCCCTCGGAGAATGTCAGGAGGCTCTAGGGATTGCTTCTCATGTGTTTCTGCGTCATGTCTCCAATCGCTGGCTCACACTTCAAGATTCACTGTGTCGTGTCCTAGAACAATTCGAAGCGCTGAAGTCATACTTTCACAAGGCAAGCATGACAAAGCAGCGAGTGGACACTCAGAATCTTCACAGCAAGCTTGCTGCAGCATTTTCAAGAAAGACCTTTATGCCAAGGTGTTGTTCTTGAAGAACTGTGCCGAGCTTTTTTCTCGGTTTCAGACACTGTTTCAGAAGCAAGAGCCCCTGCTACACATACTCCACGCGGAGTTGCTGTCTCTAGTCCAGCGAATCCTCAGCCGTTGTTTGAGGAGTGCAGCCTATGTGGACAAGAGTGCGGAGGAACTGAAGAAACTCGATGTGCAGGACTCAACGTTACTAGATTACCACAGTTGTGGAACTCCCGCGGAGGGGGGTACCCCCCTCACTCACCTCAATCCGCCTAGAGTCGTTCGAAGCGCCATCTATATTTTCGTTTCATAACTGTGCATTCTAAAGAGCACAGCTGAAGCGCCAAATGGCGATCACAACGCCGCCATTTCTCCCGCAGCGGTCACTCGAGGAACTGCACGTGACATCTATTTTTGGCTTACAGGGGTTCCACCCCGTCTCCCTTGCGGACGCGCCGCGAAATGCCCCCACAGTTAAAATGCGCCTAGGTCGGGACGCGCTACCTGAAATCCCCGCTGAGGCATGGTTATATAAAAACAGTATTAATTGTGCTGCAAAACCTTGAAAACTAAAAATTTTAGAAAACATCACGCGCCCCCATTTTGTACTAATCTCCAATAAAAGTTACTACAAAAAGAGTTTTTTTCGTTGGTTGTTACGTTTCTAGTGACGTTGAAACGAACGTATCCCAATTCAGTTACCAAAGCAGCCGTCCGGCGGCGCGTCGAGCGAATCTGGGCGAGTCGTGGTGAGTGAGGGGGGGTACTGTTCGTGCATGCAGCGTCTATGAACAGTTCCGTAACTGAGTTAATCTAATAACGTTGGCAGGACTCTACCCTGTGGAAAACCAAA
The DNA here is from genome assembly GCA_013358835.2 of Ixodes persulcatus. NCBI lineage: Eukaryota > Metazoa > Arthropoda > Arachnida > Ixodida > Ixodidae > Ixodes > Ixodes persulcatus. Next base: position 737,034 of record JABSTQ010009530.1, on the reverse strand, counting down.
CCAGAAGTGGGTATGGACACTGAGCAGGCAATGCTGAAATGGGATTCAGGGGAAAAGAAGCGGTTACTTCTTGGGGCCGTGCCTTCTACTTGGCTTGCTCGAAAGACCTCCTGCAGATGCTGCCTCTTGACAATAAAGTCCTTCAGCACACAAGTCTCTTGGGATTGCAGCCCAGCGACGTGGAGTCAGAAGTCCGATCCTTGCGATACCTTGCTTCCCAGCTGCCTCAAGTGCTTGAGAGCGACCACGTGTCATCACTGGTCGATGAGTGGCATCTGCTGAGATGTGACTCTGCTAACAGCCTTCAGTTGATGGAAGATGGACGGATCGACACTCGTTGGGCTACAGTATTTCAACAAAAGTGCGCAGCTGGTCAGCAGAAGTACCCACTGTTGTCAAGGCTAGTAAAAGCGCTGCTCTCTCTACCTCATGGCAACGCGGACTGTGAGCGAGGCTTCAGTGAGAATAAGCATCTCCTTGAAGGCCGAGCTTCATTGTGCATTGCGGGCATCAATGGATTGCGGCAAGTGAAGACCTACCTGCAGAGGTATGATGGAGATGCCACAAAGGTGCCCCTGTCACCAGACCTTCTGCGAAGCGTCAAAAGAGCAAGAGCCCGGTATGAGGAAAGAATTGGAAGCAGAGAGGCCGACATGAAGAGAAAAAAGCCTGACAGCGCGCAAGTTGATGCTGACAACTCGCATGACAAGCGCTTAAAGAAGCAGTTGGAGGAAAGGGTGATCTCGTGCCGTGCGTTGCTGAAGAGGGCGGAAGAGACCATTGGTGCAGGACTGAAGTGCCAAAGCTTGGAAAAAGTAGAAGGTGGCCAAACTATGTTAGCTGAAGCCAATGCTACTTTGTCACGCACTCTTTGCGAGCTGGACGAACTGAAAAAGAAATGCAAAAAGCATTGAGTCAATATTTTTTTTTTTCACCTGTGATATATAGCCTACTGTCAAAAGGCAAGAAGTATTAAGCAATATTTTAGTTTTCATCTGTGATATTTTGTTGCATAGTTAAGCTTTAGCTGCAAGAATGTTCTGTCGTAAATAAAATGGTTTTCTTATGATGAGTTCTTTTCTTTGTAAATTACTATATGAAATTCAGATGTTCGTGACACACACAGACATATATATATATATATATATATATATGGGGGGTGAGGTAAGATTGACAAGGGCAGCCGTAATATATATATAATAATAAAGACATGGCACAGAACTGCTCTATGTTCATGCTGCTCCAAAATGTTTAGTTTTCCTGATACCAAGGTGCTCCAAAACGAGCTTTTCCCTGCTCCAAAATGGGAGTTTATGTGATACGAATTGCTCCAAAATTGGGTTTTTCTTGCTCCAAAACTTGCTCCAAAACCTAAAATGGCTGGACCACCACTGCCGGAGGGCGACACACTGCCTGCCCACGCCATGATCGGCTTAATACACCACAGCGTTAAGCCTCTCGTGCCACGCCTCCTGCAGTGCCTTAAATGTTTTCGCAACGGACACATAGCTGCAGCCTGTCCTAACGACGCCATTTGCCCCAAATGCTCACAGCAGCACGGCGATGAGAGCTGCGCCTCTCCGCAGAAGTGCATGAATTGCCACCAAGCGCGCGCTGCAACCTCGCCGGATTGCCCAAGGCTCAAAACGGAGAGGGAAACCTGCCAGGTCAAGTCCCGGCAGAACGTCACATTCCTGGAAGCAGCCAAGGTGGTAAAAGAGCAACGGAAGAACAAGAGACACAGCGATCAACAGTCAAGAAAACTTGGAGCAGGCATCACGCTGCCCCGAGGTCAGACCACTACAAGAGAAAGAGATCCTGGGGTACAATACAGCCTCCGACCGTCTGGGATAGCAAAGACCGCGATTCCGGAAAATGATGGCAGGGACCCCACTGCCATAGACACGGGCACCCACACCTACTGCAAGGTCACCCAGGGCACCGCACCAAACCCGGCTGAGGGCACCAGTAACCCACGCCGCCTTTCTGGGGCGGAGGCCCTGTTGAACAGGACACAGACGGCGGCCGCGGGGTCCAGTATGCAGTCTACAATGAGAAAGGTCATCAACCTGGTTTTCACGACGCTGCGTCGGCTGCTCGAGCTGCTGCCTTCGTGAATTCCGCACCACACCGAGGAGTCTCCTCTCCTTGGGGAGCATTCTGGGGACGTCCTTCTAGAGGAGAGCTAACAGAAATAAACGATCCATCTGATGACATAACGACCTTCCAAACCCACCAAGCAGACACAAACGGCACCTACTGCCCTTCAGTGGAGCGCCAAGGGCCTCATCACCAAGCAGAGTGAGGTCAGTCTGTTTCTACAACGTTACCCAAGCCCGGTGTTGTCATTAGCGAGTTTTAGAATAGGGGGCCCCACAGCCTTGGGTGCCCCAAACAGCTTGGGGCATCGCAATGGGCATGCGCAGAAGTTCTGCGCATGCGCACTGGGACGCCCCAAGCTGTTTGGGGCACCCAAAGCTGTGGGGCCCCCTATTCTAAAACTCGCTATTGACGGAGGCTGGGCTGCCTGGTAAAAGAACCCTACCTAGGTACATCAGACTAACCACAGAATGCATTCCAAGTTTTTTGCATGGTAGCGCGGTATTTTATATACGCAAAGAAACACTACATGAACAGATTGACACCAACCAGTTATGCTCACTGTCAACAGAGTTCGTGGGAGTGAGGGTGAGCATAGGGAATCGCGAAATTGCAAAACTACCTGGGTACGTTCGTCCAGACGGCACAGCTCTGCCGAGCGAGGAAATGCTTAAGTGGTGCCAGGAAAAAACCGAAGAGGTGCTCATATGCGGCTATTTCGATGCCCATAACGTGGCTTGGGGCAGCTTGCGCACAGACAGGAGGGGGGACGCCCTGATAACAGTGATCGAGAAGCTAGAGCTTGCCGTCGCAAATGATGGAGGGCCAACTTTCTTCAGGCCGCCCAACTTGTACAGCGCAATTGATGTCACAGCGCACTCCCCATCCCTGTAGATGAAGTGGGAACTGGCTCCGGACACCCGAGCAAGTAACCATTTTCCCATCGGCATCACGGTGAGAGGCTGTCAGATCACTAAGAAAGTGCGGAAGTCCTGCGATAACTGGAACGTGTTTTTCACAGCGCTGGACCTGAGCCAAGGCGACATACCAAGTGCCATCACAGCAGCCATTAAGAAGGCCACAAAGACAACAAACATCTCGGAATGGCTTCGAGAGCCAGACCTAATGTATTTGAGCCTAGCGGTGGAGAGAACCCGGGCACAGCGAAGGTTCCGGGAGATGGACTTGGCCCACGACAAGTCCGACTTCAACAAGATATCAGCCAAGTTGAGACGACATGCAAAATCCATCATAAGAAACCGTTGGGCCTTACTTTGCAAGAACACTGACTCCCACACTTCCATGACCAAGCTGTGGAACATTCTGGGGGCCATGACTGAAAAAGGCAGGTCAAGGCACTCCCTTCAGACCTTAGCACTGTCAAGCAACAAGTCGGCAGAAGAGTCGGAAGAGGACTTGTGCGCGCGATACGCACCCATAGAAGGCCCAGAACGACCCAGAGAACCTAACATGACACCTGGGCCAAATGATGTCCCTTTTTGCGGTCCAAGAGCTCCAAAGCTCCCGAAGAAATGCTGTAAAAAAGCGCTGTTGGCCCGGATGGGATTCCATACCAGGCCTTAAAAAACCTGACACACGAGGCACAGCAGACCATGCTAAACTGGTTCAATAAGATATGGGAAACAGGAGACGTTCCTTGTAGGCTGGAAATCGGCAGACATAATCTGTCTAAGACAGGCAGACCGCATGGCAGGGCGGAGTCCTATCAACCAGTGGCACTGACGTCGTGTTTAAGCAAGTTATATTCAAGGGCCTCCTGCAGTTACGGCCTTATTGGTACCCGGAGAAGCACGAAAGCCTTCCAAAATGCATGACGGGGTTTAAGAAAAGGCTAACAGCTCAAGATAGCATCTTGGATCTAACTAGCGATCTTGAAGACACAAATACTGACGGAGAAATACCGTGGTCGTCTTTCTCGACGTTGAGCGGGCCTACGACGGCGTCCCCCTCTCCACCATCCTCGGAAGGCTCACGAAGACCGGACTTACTGGCAATACTCAAGCCTTACTAAGAAATTTCGGCAGATTGATACTTTAGACCCATGTTGCGGGGAAAAAAAAACAGGACGCGGGATGGCCAAAAAACATGCTTTTCGTGTAAGGCTTGTCAAATTATGAGGCGCTGGAGAAATTCAGCTTTCTGCGTTAAGTCCTTATTTCGAACTCTTTTTGTTCGCCTTCCGCCCATTGAAAAGCATGCGGGAAGGGCCTTAGAACGCACCTGGTATCGCTGCGCCGCGGCGTTCTTCCGCACGTCTGCTTTCCTCACCGTCACCATGGCAACGAACGCCGAATGAATGGAAGCACGCACGGTACCGCCGCGTGAAGCCAGCAACAGCTGACGCCATTTTACGAACGCCGTATGCTAGCCAAAGCCGAACGCGGTATGTCAGATCAACCGCCTCCGCCGGTGCTCGATCGCCGTCGGCGATTGAGCACCGGCGGAGGCGGTTGATCTGACATACATTAATATATTAATAATAGTTTTATTTTCTGTCAAAAGTGTGTGACGGAGGGAGACCGAGGAAAAAAGCTGCATGATGCAGCTTCACAAGCCCTCGGTCCCCCATCCTTACATTTGGCAGCAGTAGCACAGAAAACAAAACAAAAATTCATGGGAAAGAATATACACAGAAAAAGAATCCATACACGCAAAGCACAGTTCAATACAACCAAGTAAGACAATACATTTATGGTAGTATTGTCTAAAAGGTAAATATTATACATTTGCTACATACATATTTGCTACACAGTCATATTAGAAGAAAAGAGTGCTCGAAGGTCTTTAAATGACATGGTAGGAAGGTGGATGTTTTCGGTGTGAAGTAAGTTAAGTAGCCTAGGTAGTGTACTTGATGTCATTTGCTCGCCATATGTTGTTTTGGAATTTAGGAGCATCCAGTACTTCGTGTTACGGGTGGGATATGCTGTCACTCTTGGTGTTAGGGACTCGAGTTCCAGAAATTTACGAGCATTTGTTTCTACATGTGATTTATAAGTTACGCACAGTCGATATTGATACAGACAATTCACTGGCAACATACTCAGGATCTTAAAAAGAGGCTCACTAGGATGGTCATATGGAACATTACAAATGTTTCTTAAAACTTTTTTTCAAGGACAAGTATTTTATTTAAATTAGCATTTGTTGTATTTCCCCAGACTAGACGGCAATAGTTCACATGGGAAAGAAATAATGAATTATACACTAGTAATTTCACATGTTTTGGTAAAATGTGGCGGTGACGGTATATCGCGCCAACCACGTGTGACAGCTTTACCAATACATAATTCACATGCTCGTCTCATCTCATTCGATCTGTGAAGATGGCAGCAAGTGTTTTAAATCTAGAAATAACTTCTATTATTTTTGAATTCAGGATAATATCGCTGGTAATATTATCATTCTTGTTTTTTGGACGAAATAAAATGGCTTTTGTTTTGCTCTCATTAATTTTTAAGGAATTAGAACTACTCCAAGTAACTAGGTCCTGGAGAGTTTTATTTGCTTTAATTACTAATTCGTCACAGCAGTTGCTTGAAAAAAATAAGCTCGTGTCGTCAGCATAGATTACATATTTAGTATCTGGGTTTACGTTTACAATATCATTCACATACAGGTTAAACAAAAAGGTCCCAAGATGCTCCCCTGCGCAACACCGGATAAGATTGGTTTAACATTAGAACAGAAGTCGTTATATATGAACATATTGTTTTTGATGCGATAGGTATGATGTAATTAAAGTTGAGGCATAACCACAAAATCCGTACAATTCCAGCTTTCTGATTAATAGATTGTGGTTTAAATGATCGAAGGCTTTGCTGAAGTCGATGAAAATTCCGAGTGTCATTTTTTATCTTCAAAACTCCGCAAAATGTATTTTGTTTTCTTCCAAAAGTGCAATTTCCGTAGATCTGATTTTGCGAAATCCAAACTGTGACAAAGTGATTATATCATGCTTATCAGAAAATTTCACTAGACGCGAATGCAGAATTTTTTCAAGCCCTTTCGAAAAGACTGATAATATGGAAATCGGCCTGTAGTTACCTATGTCATTCATATCACCCTTTTTGTACAAACACTGACCTTTGCAATCTGCATTCTTTTAGGAAGTACCCCGTGTTGTAAGCACAAATTAAAGATATGCGTCAAAACGGGAGATATGAGATCTATAACATATTTTATGGGACTTATCTGCAGGTCGTCAGGGTCACAACTTGTACAGTTTTTTAGTGATTGAAATGTTCGCGTCACCTCCATTTCTACAGCAGGCTCAAGAAAGATCGAGCTTACATTTCCCTGCTGAATATATGCGGAAGCGTTTTCGTTACGGGTTTCTCTAACTAAATTTACAAAATAATCATTAAAGGCATTAAATAGTGGTCGTTCTGTTAATTCGATGCCATTAAGATAAAGTTTTTCAATTTGTTTTGTACCGTGGAAACGGTTTAACACATTGTTTAGTTTTTTCCCATGTCACGTCAGTTTGCATTGCAGAAGACAAAGTAATTACTAAAATATCTTGCTCTAGCATTCTTTAGTTCTTTTGTAAGTCTATTACGGTATATTTTAAACGTTTCAAGGTTTTCAGGGTCCTTTGTTACAATGAATATTTTATATAAAGCATTTTTTATAAATTTTTATACAAAATTCCTGAGACCCCCAAGGCTTACGACTCTTTTTCGATAACCTAACACGTTTATTGGGAAAACACTCTTTATATAAGTGCTGAAATCTGTTTAAGAACAAGTTGTATGCTTCGTCAGCGTCTAGTTCATCGTAAACCTCATTCCAATCGAGCTCTGAAAGTTTTGATCTAAATTCGCAAAGGCTGCTTGCTGTAATATTCTGAAAGAATCCACGAAATTGGTTCGTCATAGCTTTGGCTTTGTCTTTTACTACAGAAATAAATATACCCAGATGGTCACTCATGCCCGTACTTATTATCCCTGATTTTAGATAAGCTAAGTCAAAACTTGTTATAAACAAGTCGAGTAATGTTGATGATTCTGCCGTGATTCACGTAGGCGATGCAATTACGTTTTATTAGGTGCACCCTGCAACATATTAAGATCTCCTCCCAAAATAATATTGTATCGATTCTAGGTTGCAAATCTGAAGTACGTTTCTAAAAAAAAAAAAAAAAAAAAAAATATACCACGTTTCTATCCGACGGCCTATAGATTACCGAGATAATAGTTTTATCAACGAGCAAGGACAGCACTTCGTAATCTTGACTGACACATGAGTAGTCTTCTATTTGTTCACCACACATATTATTTCTATGCATTAATGATACACCCCCTCCGCGCCCAATTGTTCTGTTCAAATAGTATCCATTATAGATCGGTAGACTGAAAACGTCACTTTCGTTAGAATACCACGTTTTCGTAAACAGAATAACATCAAATAAACAATTAAATTCGTCAAAGAGTAGACCAAGCTCAACAGTTTTATTTCGAGCAGATCTCATATTTAAATGACAACAATTGAACAATTTGCAGGGGTCTTTTTCAAGGTGAGCCTTCAGCTCAGAAGCAGTAAAAAAGTTTTGTTCTGACATAAGTACATTAAGGACAAGCGACTCGCAGGAACAATAGCAGAGTTCACCTCAAGTTTTGCTAGTCCATCTCGCATTTCACAAGAAAATCGCTCTGTCTCCGTCCCTCCGCCTAAAACAAAACAACAAAAAACAAACCATTTCGGTGCCATGAATACCGGTAGCCATTTTCCTTCGCCCATTCCTTTGCTGCCGGGAGCAGAGCACGGTCTTGTCTAGTCATGTTCTCGAGGATGTAACAGTAATCATCTGTGCGATTAAGTTTCCTTCCTATGTCAAGCCACTGATCGCGGGTGGCTTGTCTTGCGAAACGAACGATTATAGCAGGTACTTTATCGGGTCGAGTTGGCAATCCGTGCAAGGCTGCAATATCAGTTTCTGCTAGTACGGGCACTTCCAGTTTTTCTGCCACCAGGTTCAGCTTTCCCAGCAAGTCTTCATGCTCGGAAACTGGGATTCCATGCACTTCGAGGTTAATTTTTCTGGTTTGCCACTCCAGCGCATTCATGTCCTGGGCCATCTGTTGCACATTTGTCTCTCCTTCGCGGTTTTCGATACTTGTTACTCTTAATTAAAAAGCGCAAAGGACAGACACAGACATAAAGTAGACAGGACAGCGCTATTCTGTATACTTCATGTCAGTGTCTGTCCTTTGCGCTTTTTAATTCATTATGTTAAACCAACTAGCCCACCTTAATATTTTTGTTACTCTGCTTTTCAAACTTTTTATGCCACCGTCGTGCTCACGCATGTGCATGAGAACTTCATATTTTGCTGACATCATGCTTACAGACTGTTCAAGAGCCGTGACAGACTCTTTTAACCCCATTAGGGACTCGAGGTTTTCGTTTATGCCATTGAGTATGGTGGTCACGTCGATCTCGTCGGACTTTTGTTTTGGCTCTGGCTTGCTTTCGCTGCTCCTTAACTTGGCTGTTCCACACGTTGGGCAGCGCAACGCATTATGAAAAGTAGCACCTTTTGATTTAAATGTCGACTCAGAGACACCGGAACAAGTTCCCAGGTGATAAGAATAAGTGCATTCTGTGCATTGCATTACATTATCCCTGTCATACGGCTCATCACAACACACACAACTGTCAGCCATAGCACAAGGCACTTTTATTAGCTAAAAACAACGGTGTGATAGAGCTGCACAAAAAGACAGGATTGATCGCTCACAAATTTACAATGTGGCAGCAGCAGCAGCAGCGAAAACACAGCTCAGTCAAACACAGAATGTAATAGTAAACAGTGATATCCAACCTGGAATGTATATAGGTAGATTTAGTCTTGCGTTCCCTCTGTCGCCGCCGCTGCCAATGTGCCGATGGCGTTGGCGCGCAGTCCTTTTTATCGGCGGTCCCCTTGCGGCGCGTTGTTTGTTGTATCCAGGGCTGGATGGAAACTGCAGAGTTGTTGTCGTCCAACACGCGCCCTCAGTCGATGAAAAGCGGCCTGGAATGTATATCGGTAGATTTAGTCTTGCGTTCCCTCTGCCGCCGCCGCTGCCAATGTATACAATCGACAAATATATCGCTGTATATGCATCAATGCGACGGGGGAGTTTCCTGGTGGAATCTGGGCTTGTCCTTTCACAAGAGAAAGCAGCCTGTATGCCAATACGGGGAAATGGACGGCGCTTCCCTAAAGCCGGCGTAAGACTGGCAGGGTCAAAGATCAAACAGGTACACAAACAACGTTTCCTGGGAATTATACTCACCAGACAGCTGAAATGGGCTCAGGTCGTGAAAGCGGTAATGGATGTCTGCAGGGACCTCTTGGGGATGCTCAGAACGAACCCTTGTAGCCGCCCACAGAGTCTTGGTATCATCACGAGTCTTATACAGACTTCCCTACATGACGCCATCATCGAGGCTCAGAAGACTTCGCAACAGCAAAGGTTGGAACAGACAAGGTCGGGCAGAACCCTTCTGGAGAGACTCAAGATACCGACAAGGGGTGAAGAAGCAAAGAAAGAAGCAATCCGCCCGGAAGACATGCAGAGACTGAACGTCCAACCTATACCTCGTCACATGCATCCGCGGTATGACGAGGGAAGAAGGAAGGCAAGGGCCCAAGCACTGTACCGTCTCTACGAAAGTGACACAGGTGCGGTGTACGTGGATGCGGCAAGACAGGGAGATAGGTGCGTGGCTGTTGTGACGAGAGCAGCGGACGGGAAACTGCTGACGTCGGCGAGCGTCAAGACGGAATCGATACGGACGGCGGAAGAAGTGGCCATTGCTCTGGCGGCCTCCCTACCCACCACAACCACCGTCCTGAGCGACTCCATGCAAGCGCTACGCAACTTTGCAAAAGGTCGAGTGAGCAGGCAAGCCCAAGGAATACTGCGACCAAACAACAAGATTGACCTCATCTGGTGCCCAGCGCACGAAGAGGGCAACGTGGCGGCAGACGAGACGGCTCGCGCACTCATGGACCGAGCCGATCTCTCCTATGCACGTTACGAAGCCCGGGAGTTTGGCGAAATACTATATACGCAACTTCAGAAAGGAAAGGCAAGAACTCCCAGAACCGCACACCAACCTCACGAGGGAGGAAGCGGTGGTCTTCAGGCACTTACAAACGGAGCACATGGTCACACCGGTCATGGTTAAACACATGATGCCAGAGGTATACAAGGACGACACATGCAAGCTATGCAAGTCGACCAGGGCGACGCTCTACCACATAGCCTGGGACTGTACCCGAAGACCGACGGAGGCCTCGCAAGAGAAATGTCTCCCACCGGAGATCAAGACGGCCATCCAGGCCAAAGATTACGATCAACAAATTTAGGCTGTTCAGAAGATCCAAGGGCTGCTCAAGAGGCAGGTTCGTGCCGAACCGCTTCAAGACGACGCAAGGATGACGTGAAGCCGCGTCTACTGGTGCAGTCTAGTACTTCAGGCACAATAAAGATGTTTTCCAACCAACCAACCTACATAACGCACTCAGAAACGGACAGGGACAAGCTGGCGTGGGTACAGAAATGCGGATTACGGACTGCAGTGGGCGTTCCTCAAGCAGCAGGAAATGAGGCAGTTTTAAGAGAGATGGGAGTAGACCCCCTTTCGGAGACAAGCAGCAGTGAGACAGCTGCAACAACTAGCAAGACTTGAAACCTCCACCCCAGGTAGATGGCCGCTCACACGACTACAAGACCGAAAGGAAACCAGATGGAGGACAGTAATAGGCTAGTTCCTCGGTGTAGCATACCCGCTGCCAGCTGTAACCAACGACGCAAGAGTGGCCCCCTGGGAAGTAGCAGAGATTTCATGTGCGATCAAAATAGAACACCTGAGATTCAAGAAAGATAAACCACCACTGTTGGCTAAGTCAGCGGTGGAAGACCTGGAAAAGAAGCATTCTGGGAAATTACACATCTATACAGACAGGTCGGTAAACAGGGCGAGAATATCACGCACGGCGGGTTTTTACATTCCTGAGATAGGCGCAGAGTGGAGCGGAAAACTCAGGGTGACAACGTCTTCCACGACAACGGAACTAGTGGCCATTGAGAAGGCCCTAAATGCAGCAGTGGAGCTGTCAACGCAGCAGATCGTCATCGTCTCGGACCCGAAGTGCGCCTTACAAAGATTGGTCAATCCGTCCTTCAGCGACCTTTTTACCACGGCTGTAAGGAACGCAGTTGGCGAACTGGAAAAGATAGGCACAGCGGTGTACCTCCAGTGGATACCAGGACATGTCGGAGTCAAGAGAAAAGAGAAGGCAGACAGCCTGACAACGGAAGCTTACCAAGAGACGGCCAGCGCCACCATACTGACGGACCCACGAAAAGTGATCCAAGACCTGCAGTGGCACGTACAAAGCGAGAGACCGGAACCGGCCTTGCCCAGAGGGACACTGGTCGGGTTCTCACGAGCAGCGTTGACCCTCGTGCGTCGCCTTCGAACAAGCACGGCCTAGTCCAACGAGGTTCTGCACAGAATTGGAAGAATACCGGACCCTATCTGCCACAGTTGCAACGAGGTAGAGGCAGTAGAGCACATACTGTCAGTATGCATGGAGTACGCGACAAGCAGGGCAGAAATGCTCCGAAGATTGTCATCCTGTCCAGGAGTATCACCTCAAGACGCACTGTTTCCAGACGGCACACGGAGAATCTGCAGGAGGTCTTTTAAGGCTTTAATAAGGTTCCTCACAAATACAGGGCTCAGAGACAGACTGCAACCGCCATCAGCCCAGCACGAAAATAATTAACAACACCGTTTCTTTTTATAAAATGATTTTTTTCAGGGCTCGTCGCCTGCCAGTGCCAGCATCAATAGCTAGGCCAATCTAGGCGACGCAAAGCCACAACGAGTTACTACTACTACTAAAAATAAAGGGACTTATGCGCCAGCATGCCCTTGACTACGGTTATATCATTTGGCGACGAGGCGGTCTACGGGCCCTCGTAGGCGATGAAACGCTGAACTCGAAGCGGAAGGCGCGGAAGGAACCGACGGCAAGTAAAAAGCAAGCGCAGCAACGACATGCGTTCGCAGCCGGCCAGCGATGCTAGACGCTCCCGGAGTATGACATCGCAAGCAAGACACCGCCCACCGCACTCGTGCAGCGACTGACGGCAACGAGAAACAGAACCCCGGATTTCACCTCGTGAACACATCGGGAAACGCAGCGAAAACAACGAGCTATGCAAGAGACTGCCGAGCGGATGAGTACAGTGTTCATTTGTGGGCTCTAAATGGCACGCTTGGGGAATATATCGGAGTTTGACCCCAAGACACAGAATATTGAATCGTATTTGGAATGTTCTGAGGATTGGGTAGCGGCAAATGGCATCAAAGAAGAGAGCCAACGCGCTTTGTTCGCGCTAGAAACGTTAACGTTTGAAGGCGCATGTAAGATTGCCCTCGATCGAGAACTGGCGGCACGAGACAGTGCACTCATGCAGACGAGAGATAAAGAGGCGTCTCTGAACGCGGTGAAGAGTCGACCCAAGGGGCGACTAAAAGACGCAATGCCTAACCGTGCTCAAGGCCGTAAAAAAGGGACGTGTGAAAGATGTGGCAGGAACCACACATCGAATGTCTGTTGGTACAAGAGTTTTGAGTGCCGCAAGTGCTCGAGAAGAGGACATTTGCAAAAGATGTGTCCAAGCACAAAAATGATGTCGAAAAACGCGAATGCTCTAGAATGTTCGGACGAAGACGCTGAGCATGACGTGTAACATTTAGTAAATTCGACTCAGTCATGTTACGAAGTGAGTGTGCAAGTAGAAGGTAAACCTTTTACCATGCAAATCGATACTGGAGCGGCCGTCAGAATTGTTCCAGAGAATGTGTACGCGTATTCTTTTTCGCATGTGAAATGCGAACCCGCTAAACTATCCCTCCGCACGTATTTACACAGGAGAGCCCCTCCAGCTCAAAGGTCAGTGTGACGTCGCTGTAGTGTACAAAGGTCAAACGATGACTTTGCCCGTAATGGTTGTCAAGGACAACGGAAAGAGGCTTCCAGTACTGCTTGAACGAAATTGGCTAGAGCGCATAAAGCTGGGCTGGCATGAGACTGGCCAGGTTGCCACGGATGACCGGGCTCAAGCACTGCAAGGGAAGTACCGTTCGTGTTCTCAAAGACACTGGGGATCATTAAGAATTTTGAAGCTAAGGTCTTGTTAAAGTCCGGTTCAGTTCCTGTGTTAAGCTGTGCTGGACCTGTTCCATTCGCTATGCTAGAGCAGGTAGAAAACCAGCTGAGCAGCATGGTAGAAACGGGAATGCTTCGACAAGCTACTTGTCGAAGCATTCCCGTTTCTAGTGACCTAGTGACATAGTGACATAGTGACATAGTGACTGGACGACACCGCTTGTCGTCGTCCGAAAAAAGGACGGTAGTCTCAGACGGTGTGGAGACTATAAAGTAACGATAAACCCTGTCTTGTAAATGGATCACTACCCACTTTCCAGGCCAGAGGACTTCTATTCGGTCATCGCGGGAGGCAAGCTGTTCTGTGTACTATGACGTTTCGGCGGCGTATCAGCAGGTGCCACTCATTCCAGAGTGCAGACCATATCTGACAGTTTACACCAGCTGGGGTCTTTTTGAATTCCAACGCCTTCCGTATGGTGTGGCTAGTGCACCAGCGATCTTTCAGTCCAGGTGCTAAAAGGCATTCCGCACGTCGGATGCATCATTATACGATGTGATTGTGGCAGGATCTGACACGGCAGACTGCCAAATGACACTCGAGCATGTCTTGGGTCACACGGTGACCGCAGATGGAATTTATTCTACCGAAGCGAAGATAAGGGCGATCACGGCAGCGCCCGAGCCCACCACCGTCACTGAGTTGAAGGCATACGTGGCGATGCTGAACTTCTATTCGAAGTTCATAAAGATGGTTCAAAAGTGGCAGAGCCGCTTTATCGTCTTTTAAAAAAAGATAAAAAATGATCATCGACAAAGGAATGTAGCGAGGCATTTATTAACACGAAAAAGTTGCTGACGTGGAGCAAGGTGCTAACATTCTATGACGTTAACAAGCCGATAGGCATGCTTTGTGACGCGTCCTCGTACGGCGTCGGGGCAGTTATCTTTCACGAGACTGCTGACGGTAAAGAGAGGCCAATCACGTTTTCCTCGAGAACGTTAAAGTCCGCCGAGAAAAAGTACGCTCAGTGTGAGCGAGAAACTTTGGCGTTATTAGAGAGTTCAAGTATTGCGTATAGAAGCAAACACAAGTGTTGTGCGTTTGCGTTAGCGTTGAGTGCTCTAGCCTGCGCATGCGCGTCGTTGCCATTTGCCCATCTAAGACGCAGTTTGAAGCTCCGCGCACGCAAAAGTCTGGAACACGCAACGCTAACGCAAACTCCCAGTGCTTGCGTTTGCACGCGTACATAATACTAAAATTCACTAATATTCGGCCTCAAAAAGTTATATCGTTATCTGTTCGGCCGAGAGTTCGCAATCTACACTGATCATCAGCCGCTGCTAGGCATTCTTGGTCAAGATAAGCCGACGCCAACCTTGGCAGCAGCACGAATGAAGCGTTGGGCCATGGTCCTCGTAACATGGAAGTGGCTGATGCTCTGTCGAGATTGCCTCAATCCGTCGTCGCGGACGAAGAACCTGTCAAGTGCCTTTCTATGTTTGAATGCATTCCTCTAAGCGTTGAGGAGATGGAGAAATTTTCAAAACGCAGTTTTGCGTTGTGCCGTGTAGCAGGGTTTGCTCTTAACGGCTGTCCGAGTCAGCACGCACAGTAATTCGGGCCCTACTATGTGTGCCGCGATGAGCTTTCTCTCGAACAAGGTTGTGTAACTTGGGGCGCCCGAGTAGTGATCCCGGAACAGCTGAGGAACCGCGTGCTGAACTTGTTGCTCGAGGAACATCCCGGAGCAAGCCGCATGAAGATACTTGCACGTAGTTTTGTTTGGTGGCCGGGAATTGATTTGGTTATAGAGCAGCATGTAAAGAAATGTCAAATCTGTCAAGCAGTTCAGCCCGCCGTTCGTCCGGTGCCACTTCATCCATGGAACTATCCTTACGGATGCTGGTCCCGTGTTCATGTAGATTTTGCTTCAAAGGGTTCAACTGTGTTTCTGGTGCTCATCGACTCATTTTCAAAATAGATCGACATGTAGGTGATGACTTCTACATCCACCGCTAAGACCATCGAAAGGCTTCGGGGAGCATTTTCTGCTTACGGCTTCCCCGAAGTACTAGTGAGCGACAACCGACCACAATTCACGTCAGCCGAGTTCGCTGACTTCATGAATGCAATCGACGTGAAACATATTCACACGCCGCCTTACCACGCTGCCTCAAACGGTGCAGCGGAAGGCATTTTTCAAACTGTGAAGCGAGCCTTGCTGAAGCAGGCTCTCGAAAGTGAAGCAATCGATCTAAAGATCTGATCTAAAGCTCTTGATCGCATTGAGAATCCCTGTCTCTACAACGTTTTAGCCGCCTTTAGTTTTTCTGACCATTTTATAGGGTTGCTCGAAAGTTTGTATCGCGGCATGTCTAGCGAGCTTGTAGTTAAGGGTCTTTCTGTTGCTTTCAACAGCGAGCTTGTAGTTAAGGGTCTTTCTGGTGCTTTCTCTGTTACGCAAGGCGTACGACAGGGTTTCCCCTTGTCGCCGCTTCTCTTTGTCCTAAGTCTGGATTCACTGTTGCAAAGAATTTCATACAGTGAGAGAGAGTTTGGGGATTTACGCTTCCAGGGCTTGGCACAGTATCTGTCTCCGCCTACACCAACGATATGGCTTTGTTTTTACGTAATCCCGATAGTTTTTTTGGGGGTTGAGAACATTTTCACAAGCTATGCCGTACAATCTGGGGCTTAACTTAACCACTCCAAGAGTAAGGAACTGCGCTTTAATTCTTCTTTTTTTGCCTTTTGAATGCCATTCCCTTTGTTTCAACTGTACGGGTTTCGGGGGGTATCTCGTCATCAAGGCGGGGCTGCGCCCCTTGCTGGCGAGGAGATATTCGACCAGGCCAAGAGCTGCGTACAAGTCGCTTCTGGTTTTGAGCTTTCGTTCAGTGACAAGTCATTTCTGATCAAATCGGTTATATTCTCCAAGTTGTGGTACGCGGCAAGGCTGGCTCTCCTGCCCCCAGCTGTGGTGCGTAAAGTTTTTTTTTTTTTTGGGGGGGGGGGGGGGGGGGGGGGGGGGGGACGGAAAGACAGAACCTGTAGCGAGACCGGCGCTGTGCATACCACGTTCTGACGGTAGCTAGAGTATTCCGTGTCTGGCTATTTTCTAGCCAATCCTGGCCCTATAGTGTGTTTTAAACCTTTTGGAGGATACTGACTATGTAGGGCGCAGTCTTGTTTTGTATTGGTTGGGACACCTGCACTGTAAAAAATGTTCACCCCATTTTACGGGAAAAGTTGCTGGTTCAATATTTCCGGCATGTTTTGCCGTAATCTAGAAACTGGATTGTCTGTAAAAACAAGGCCTATAATTTCGTAAAATGACGAAACGCCCGTAGTTCACTTTACGGAGAGTTATCCGTTTTTCATTTTACGGGTAAATGTTGCCGGTTCAATATTGCCGGCTTAGTTTCCCGTAATCTAGAAACTGGACTGTCTGTAAAAACAAGGCATATAATTTCGTAAAATGACGAAACGTCCGTAGTTCAGTTTACGGACAGTTATCCGTTTTCCATTTTACGGGTAAAAGTTGCCGGTTCAATATTGCCGGTATGGTTTCCCGTAATCTAGAAACTGGACCATCCGTAAAAACAAGGCATATAATTTCGTAGAATGACGGAACGCCTGTAGCCCACATTACGGACAGCTATCCGCAGGAAATGTGAAAGCTGTGCGCACTAAATAACGAAGGACTATACCTTTCCACCTTATAAGGCCAAAGCCACGAGCCATCCGTACCACCTGCACCTCCTATACATCAGGCGACTCACCTGGCAGAGCTCTATATCTGCCAGGGGTATCACCTGACGTATCAGAGGTGCAGGATTGGTGCGGATGACTCGTAGCATTGGCCTTATTTAAGGCGGAAAGGTATAGTCCTTCGTTATTTAGTGCAGACAGCTTCCACATTTCGTACGGATAGCTGTCCATAATGTGGGCTACAGACATTCCATCATTCTACGAAATTATATGCCTTGTTTTCACGAACAGTTCAGTTCAAAAAGACGTAAAGGTCAAGTGCTTCATTATTTAGTGCGAAAAGCTTCCATGCCCAAGTCACATGAAGCTTTTGGGGAACAGATTGGTATGGAGAGTTCATAGCTCCGTCATTTAATATATGAACTTAAATAAGTTTTCATCCTCAGCCAAAACATACAAGAGTTCAAGTTTCGCAAAAGAAAAAGAGCACACAACCTGTACTTCTCATTGCCAGGATTTTGTTTGTGTGAGCTCAGCTGTTCTTATAGATGACAGCTCAACAAACAAACCAATTAAGAAGTTTCGCCACAATACCTTTATTGGAAGAAGGCATGCCTTGCTTTAACTTTGGAGGAAATTTACATTATAGTTGTCCTTGTGCTGGCCATTTAGATGCCCCTCCATACTTGTGCTTGTAGTTGTCCTTCAATTGAAGCTTTCTTTGGTATCTTCACGGTGCATGTAAGGCCAGCTTGAAATAAAGAGCAGAAGAGGATTCGAAATCAATACACAATCACAACAAATTGCATATGACATACATGATTAAAGTCGGCAAGCAACGTGCTTACCAACTATCCCAGCTACCCACATTTCTACTGTACATGACATATAAAATAAACCTACCATAAATTGAACCAAAGTAAAAATTTGCATTGATTTGAATACCCCATACTACAAGTGCTTGAGAAATAAAACTAGCCAATTAAAATTGCACAACTATTCAGTGATATTAAGCACATTGGATTGAGCCAGATCTCCCTTAGTGTATACAATGGCTTGCGATAATTCAAACTCGGATATTTAATACTTCTGGTTAAGTCAAACAAATTTCAAAACTTTGGTTGACCCGCTACATTTTCAATGTATTCATAAGCCGCTTCACTCATAGTTTTTGTTCTTGCAGCACCGTTGAGCACACTTCTTTTCAAGCACCGGTGCACTGCGGAAAAGCAACACCCGTGAAGCTTGCTTCCGCTGGTGTTGCTTTTTCGCAGTGCACCGGTGCTTGGTAAGAAGTGCGCTCAACGGCGTCAAAGCAGAGCAGAACCGTATATACTGTTTTACTGAAAGAGTGCGAGAGATAAAAGGGGAAAGGGCTACCAGCGCTTTCCCCCTTGCTGGAGTGTTAAAGACAGCGAAAGTCCCAGATGAGAGGCTTGGCCGGTGTTCGATGTAGGCGTTGCCCGAACTTCGTTCGTGCTTTCTTCTCTGTTTTAAACTCCCAAACTTAATTAGAGCCACGGGCTTGGATGGCGACAGTTCCCCGGTCATCGGGACACCTTTGCTCGGTTATACGGTGCACGAATAACGACAGAAAGTGTTGAATACTGTCTGAGAACCTATGTAGCTTGCACGAACTCCGGCAAGGCGAGTGCGACTGCAGTGTCTTTAAGCTCCATCGCTTTCCACATGACCCTGATTTGGCTTGCGTCATTAATTCGAAAAGACTTTTCCCCAACGCCATCCTCTCAACTGTGCTCAGAACATTTTGTGAATGGAGTGGGTACCACACTTAACGCTGTACCGTCGATGAACACAGGGTACGCTCACAAGGTGCGTGCAAGTTTTCTCCCGATAATTGCTGCTTCAGCTTGTAACTTTTTGTAACTGAATTTATTTCAATATTGATATTTCGAAGTGGTGACACTGACTCGATTTTATTATCTACAGCACTTAGTTGAAGGCTGATTTCCGCCGCCGGGTGGGGCTGGCAATTGTCAAAAAGTTAGTTCTACCGCTTTGCCTAAATCACAATCTCCTGCGCAATACCAGAGAGCCATGAGCCCATGCCGACCGTCACAATGCGACTAGATTTTTCTTATTTTCAAAATTAGTACATTATGTAGATGGAAAGAAACCTTCAATTTATGTTGCTGAAAGTTGAAACATGCTCATGCATAGATGTTTATAAATGTTGAATGCTCATGCATCGGTGTTCATAAACAATTCATTTGAGGATCCCGTGCCGACGAGTGTTTTTTGTCGAGAACTGAAAACAGCAAAGTCGAGATGGGCCTATTGCCGGAGCGAATCGATCAATGATTCAACGATTTGAAATTGATGCATGAGCATATTTCAACTTTCAGCAACAGAAATTGAAGGTTTCTTTCCGGCTACATTATGTACTAATTTTGAAAATAAGAAGAATCTAGTCGCATTGTGACGGTCAACATAGGTTCATGGCTCTGTGGTATCGCTCAGGAGATCGCGATTCAGGAAAACCTATAGAACAAGCTTTCGACAATTTCCAGCCACATCCGGCGGCGGAAATGAGCCTTTAACTCAGTGTTGTAGGTGATAAAATTGAGTCATTGTCAACACTTCAAAATATCAATATTAAGATAAATTCAGTTACAAAAAGTTACAAGCAAAAGCAGCAATTATCACGAGAAAACTTTGCCTTGCGAGCGTACCCCATGTTCATCGACGGTACAGCGTTAAGTTCGGTGCGCGCTCCATTCACAAAATGTTCCGAGCACGGCGTAGGGGAAAAGTCTTTTCAGGATGGCGTTGGGAAAAAGTCTTTTCAGTTTACGGACGCAAACCACTGCCACTGGAGATTGGGGTCATGTAGAAACAGCCGCACTCGCCTTGCCGGATTCCGTGCAAGCTACATAGGTCCTCGGACAGTATTCAACGCTTTCTGTCATTATTCGTGTACCCTAAAACCGAGCAATGGTGTCTCGATGACCGAGGGACTGTCGCCATCGATGTCCGTTGCTCGAATTAAGTTTGGGAGTTTAGAACAGAGAAGAAAGCGCAAAAAAGTTAGGGCAATGCAGATGCTTAACTCCGAGACGCAGATAGAGGGCTTGACAAGCTCTTTTGGCCAACCAGAAGCCGAAAAGAATCTCCAATCCATGGTAGCGAGAAACAGTTTTAATAAGTGCATAAGGGTTAAATGCAGTACCTCTTCATGGTTATGGTGCATGCAATGTTTCGATTCTGGTTATGCAAAAGATGTAAGAAACGATTGTGCCACTTGATTTCTGTTTGCTCAAACAAAGTCTGACCGCTTCCACGGCAAATTCCCGGCGCTCGGATAATGTCAATCGTTCTGTTGGTCGTGCATGCTTTTTATATCTTTATGTATCTTCCACCATGATGTTGCATGACCGTGATCGAAACATCATGCGCACCATATTTCCAATCACCGTGAGTTACCCCGATGCACTTATTAATTTTGTTTCTCGCAACCACCGCCAGGGTATTATGCGCAGCTTCTGGTTGACCACATTTGCATTTTTGAAAATGCTCTGCAACATGCCCAGCCTACCTTCGGCCAATGGTGCTTCCTCATTTGCCTCGTATACATTCCAATGAATGGTTAAACTCCCTCTATATACGTCTCTGAAGCAGTGGACACATGAGCGACAAAAAGGGGTGCTGCACGGCAGTTTCCACAGCAACTTGCGCGGATGCTGTGATGTGGAGGCGTGGCTTTTTTGTCACAGCGTTCACACAAGTATAATAGACAACTCTTTTGCTGGTTGAACAAAATTTTGTTTTGAGGTGTCAAGTGCTGTCTAAACAGCCCCGATAAACAACATTATTAGGGTTGAATAAACTTGTGTCATAAATTTCACCAATGTTTCATGAATGGCATACCTGCTTATGATTTGTAGGCCTACGTAAAGGAAATCATCAAATATCTGTTTTGTGTGTGCAGCCATCCATATAGCAAATTATAATTTATCTTCCAACATATTTAGATGAACTTCTGATAATTCGAGCTTTTGATAATTCATGCAAAATTCGTGGCTTCCTGGAGTTTGAATTAATGAGAGTTTACTGTACGTCAAATTCAAATTAATACGCCTCGCAAGTGGGCTCATTTTCGTCTTCTGCGCATGAGAAAGGAAGTAGCGGCGACGTCAGAACGCCGAGCCCTGATTGGCTGATCGCGACCCCCCTATCTGAGCGTCGTCTGCTCCTTTGCAACGTCGTCTGCTCGCAACGTCGTCTGCGTCTGTCTTACCTTTCCTGCGAAGTGCAGGTCTTTACGAGCGAGCTCGACTTCGCCTTTCAGAGAGGGCAGACGAAATAAATCGAGCGGTACGTTGTTTTTGTCTAACAACTAGCAGACGCGCATCAAGGAGAGAAGTCAAAGGACTCACTGCGAGGTGTCCCGAGGCGCCGAGGTTTGTTTGCTAAGAACAGAGAGTGAGCGTGTTAGTGTCCGCAAGTTCCCTCCCAAATACTTTTTCCCTCCTTTCGAGTGTGGCGAGACTCCTCTCTCTTTAACGGCGTCGGCGGGTTGGCGCAGTTAACGTCGTCTGCTTTACGTCTGCTAGTCAAAGCGATGGCTGCTGTACCTTTCCTGCGTCTGTCGGAGATTCACCGCTTTTTCACCGGCGAGAGTCGCCGCTGCCTCGGAAAACAAGGAGATGACAAGAGGAAGAGATTGACCTCTTCATTTAAAATTGAGGTCAGCGATCAAAGTATAATACGGGAAGGGTTCACTAGGGTCGTGCGGGCATATTCCATTCAACACGCCAGCCGGTCGTGGGCAGACGCTTGGCCAAGGACCGTCGGAGCACCGCTGCGCCGCTGCTAGGCCTATCTGCCGAGCTCGCTTGGACAGGGACAGTGGAATCGTGGCCGTTGGAGCATTTCCCGGGTGTTTGTGGATCCAGCGTTCTTGTTCATCGTGGTTTACGCGTGAGAAGAGCATGTACAAAAATAAACGTCCGTTTGTCGTCGCGACCACATAACTGAGCGACGCTGTCGGCCATGCTGAGTTGATCGTAAGAAGTGTGTAAGACAGCTTCGGAGCTGTCGTAGGATTCCGTCGTAACCTGCGGAAAACTTACGATAAATTTGTTTCGTGAATACGAATTTGTTCTTGAGTTTTGTCTTAAGCACATTTTTGGCGTAAGATCGTTTCGTGAATCTCTCTGCTTTTCCGAAAGTCGCAGGAAAGGTAAGAGAGACGCAGGCGACGTTGCGAGCAGACGACGTTGCAAAGAAGCAGACGACGCTCAAATAGGGGACCGCGATCAGCCAATCAGGGCTCGGCAATCTGACGTCACCGCTACCCCCTGCGCAAGAAGCAGACGAACTTGCCCTCCGCATAGCTTAGCGTCTTGGGCTTAATGTAAACTGGAACCGGCTAGTGCAACTAGGTCAAACTAGCATTAAAAAGAAGCTGAAGCACTTTTTAAGAAATCTGAGTTAAGAGCATACTTCCATAGCATTTTGTCCCATGAATTCAGTGATCGCACTAAACTTGGGCGAAAGTCAACGTAAACTGCATTTATTTGTAAAAATATGTGCAGTGATTGCAGCAGGGCATGCAGTGAGCCTTTCCTCCACCTGTAATCTGTCCAAAGCGTCGTGACGTCATTGTTGGCATCCCCAAGTCAGCCTATTGGTGAACAAGGGTTATCGAACCATGCCGATGACGTCACTTTTGCTAGTTGTTTTTTTTTTCACCGTTCTCGCGCTCTGCTTTGTTCGGTGTGCTGCAACATGCAGGGCCACACTGAAATTTTAATGAATGATTACGACGCTCCTACCTAACAAGATTAAAAGAAAACTCAAGACACCATTTTTAAGGTGTCTGCATTATAACTTTTTTTTTGTAATTCAAGGACTTTTTAGTTTTTCTTTAAACATGGTGCCTATAAAGTACTTCATTAACCTGAAATACAATACACGCTTTCACCTCAAGAACTGTAGTAAAACAAGATTTCCCACACTAGTATTAAATTAGAACAATGAGAGCAAAGTTGTTTCGTTAAGAGGTGCTCACTTGATATGCATCTGTGGAATGAGGCATTGACTAGCAATGACTTATTCCTCCCAGAACTGAAGAGCTGGCTCTGTAAAACGAAAGTAATGTTCACCTTCATGCACATATTTTGTACAGTTGGAAGAGACAAAAGATATTGTTAAATATTAGCAACCCTTCCGATGTGCAAACTTTACTGTTCAAGGCTGCTATTAGCAGTTTACGGCACTAGTGCTCAATCAAAACAATTAGAGAAAAGTTGTTTCTTTGAAGTAAAAACATTATCTAAAATTGGAAGTGACTTTTACCTTCAAAGTGCTATAACGCATGAAATGCAGTATTTAAAAGGTAGTTTTTTATTTTGTTCATTTTATTTTAAACTGAATGTGTGTATAGGCCACATGACGTCAGATCACGCGACATCGATTTTTCTGCCAAATTTAGCGGGGAAGCTGAAATGGTGCATAGGTCACGTGACATAAATCGTTCTGCTAAATTAAGTGGGAACCTTACTTTGTCTGTAGGTCACATGACGTCAGATCACGCAATATAAATTTTTCTGCCAAATTTGGTGGGGAAACTGAATTGGTGTATAGGTCCCGTGACATCAATTTTTCCGCTAAATCTAGCAGGGAACCTGAATTTGTCTGTAGGTCACACGACGTCAGGACACGTGAAATCAATTGTCCCGCCAAATCTAGCAGGGGAACTGAATTAGTGCATAGGTCAGATGACATCAATATTTCCGCTAAATTTAGAGGGCCAATTGAATTGCTGCATAGGTCACGTGACGTCTATTTTTCCATTAAATTTATCAGGGAGCTTGAAATTGTCTGTAGGTCCCGTGACATCAATTTTCCGCTAAATTTAGAGAGGAAACTGAACTTCTGTAGAGGTCACGCAACAACAATGTCCCCACTAAATTTAGCGGCAAAGCGCACGGACGGATGGACAACATTTTGGGATTGGAGAGTAACGTTAAAAAGCACCTCATGTTTAAAAAAAAAATCCGCTCACCTGATGTGCATCTCTGGAAACAGGCTTTGACTAGCAATGAATTATTGCCCCAGGACTGAAGTGCTGCTTCAGTAATGCTTCCTGCACAAACAATTCAAGTGTAAGAACACAAGCACCAAAATTTTCGTGCCATCCTCCTCCCCTACTTTTCTGTGCATTTAATTTATTTCATCCCTTGGCAAATCCTAAAGATTTCGAAGTGCTTATCCTACGTCTTTCTGTTAGAGGCCAGTTCATGTTGCAGAAACTTGTTTGAGTGGGTAACCTGGAGCATTCATTGTTCATCGAGACACTTTTTCTTTCACCCCATCCTGTTCTTGAAAGCAGAAACTCCTCTCCCTTGACCACGGTACTTTTTACAGATCATACACAGGAGGTTGGCATTTCCAAAACAAACTCATGTCTTTACTCTGAACATGGAATAAACGTATGTCTGCAATCCGCAATGCTTGATCTACGGAAAGTTTCTGTTATGCCAAGGCTCATACTATTCCGTTGTCAAAGGAGCAGGCATTGTTTATAAAACCTTCCTTTCATTACACTGTTTCAGAGAACAATTGTTCTTTTTTAATTAGGATCAATTAATCATATTAGGATAATTGTCAAATAATGGCAGATTCACGCGATGGATCGAATCGCAATTTTCACCCGTGGACCGTTTGTCACGTTAGCATCATGTCGGCTATTCCTCCGATTTGCACCTCGTCAGCGGACGCCCAGACTGTAAGAGCAAAGTGCCCTTTCATGTCCAGATTTGTAGCGGGTGAGTAACAGTAAAAGCGTTTACGGTAGAGTACCAACAGCACAGCAATATTTTTGTTTTCGAATGAGCCAAACAAAGATAGTGCACCACTGTATTTTGTCCATTTGGTTTCATTTTGTCGAACCATTCTTATTTTCCACTCGTGAAAGAAGCTGCAAGAACTTTGCCCAGCTGACAAGCCGCAGGTTCTGGTGCTCCTCCGGGTCGGTGTTAAGAAGCTTCTGTCAAAACTTGCCTAGCAAGCTGCAAGCTTTCCTGCACGTCCACCCAGTTTTCCACCCAGCCAAGACCTTTCTTACGGCTGTAGTGTGCTGAAGAGTGGTGCACAAGCAAGCAGTGCGTGAAGGCATTTCCAAATGCCCCTCCGCAACCCCAGGACTTAATCACTTAGACGCTGAAGCCTCCTGGAGCAGGACGATACTTGTGTCATGTGGTTAGTAAAGCTAGTGGCGCTTCACGCTAAGCCTGTCATGATGCTTTGCCTCGCTCAGTATGTAACAGTAGCACACACCGATACTTTTATTGGTAGCACAGTGATCGTAGTCGCAAACATCACTTCTGACCTTGGAGAACGGTGCCACACTGCGATGTTGGCGTTTTGCGGAATTGCAGGGCCGCGAATAGGTTCAGTTTGTCCTTACTGTCATCTGCTCGTCTCCCCCGTGTCGATGTGCTTGGGGTACTGATGTTCCATGGACGTCTTGTCAATAGATCAATTTATCTGCGGATAAGCTCATCATGTGAATCGGCCATAAGTGGACTGCTGAGTCTGCACTGACTTAAAGGGGTTATGACATGAAAATTAAACGGATATATTATTCTTGAAATGGAATGCTCATAGACTACTTAGTATATACACCAAGTTGTGCAATTTTAGAGCTCTGGTAATTGCACTATTCAATTTACGAATTTTTATCATTTTCATCTGGCGACCAGGCAACACTGTCCAAGTTAGTCACACCATGGTGCCCGTAAAGCACGTGACCATGAACACTCTCTCATTCTAGGCGCCCCCATGATCGCCCAAGCTCTCCTCGCCGCGGTACGATCAAAACCGCTCACGCAACTCGGTAACCCGAACGCTTTCGCCCCCAGCCCGTTGACCTTCCACCCGGCATGCGCCTGCGAGATATTCCTAGGCAACATTGGCCACAACGACTTCATCCGTAACTCGCCGTCACTGGAGCTTGTCGCCAGCGGGTCGCAGTCAAAATTAACAGCTTCCAACATCTCTTGATAGCAATCACTCTCATTGCTGCTGCAATCAACGTCGAACACTTCGACAAGGCGAGCGATGTCGTAGACGTAATCATCAAGAACCGCATGCTCAAAACGTTGAAGGTAAACGAGAAAGCTGAAGCTTGAGACGCCAAGACAGCCAAGTCTGTGAGTGCGTGCAAGGAGACATCGCGCTGGAGGCTGGCTACGTAGCCAGCCTCCAGCTCTGCCCGGATCCGCCCCTCCGAGGGATTCACATAAGTGGATTTATCTACGAAACTATCGCGCCCATTTTCAACAAATATTTAGCAGGATTACAGGAACATACATATGGGTCATAGCAGTATAGTTACTCATTATTGTCTTTTTTGCGTGTTCAATTTCACGCCAAAACATTTCTTTTGACGTTGCCTGCTGTCATACAACGTGTGTCTCCTGTCCAATTAGACATTCTCAGAAGGAACGTCGGAACTGCATAATTATATGTCGCACCTGTCTACCTTTAACCCCTTAACCGTGTCTTTTTTTCTCAAGTTTTTGATCCTCTGTTTTTTTTTTTTCTTACTTTTTATTGCACGTACGGCCCAAGCCGCACCTGTCTCCACAATTGGTCGCCATCCTTAAAAACGTATACAATAAAAAAATGCGTGCTGCAATCTCTGAGCAGCACCGCAAACTATGCTCGGAACAAGCCTGGGATGGCCAAAAAGAGCCAAGGGGCGGGGTATTCGCTACTCCAGGGACCTATAGGGGGCGCCACCACCAAACAAACATGGCGGCTGAGTCCAGGTCGCGTCGGCTCGGCCCGGCCGCCTGCAGGGGTGGCGCATTCAATTTAACAGATTTTCTTTTGTTTAATGCCCAATTTTATAGGTATTTGAACTGAGACGGTTAAGTGTAGCCGGTGCACATAAACTTGCAAAGCATAGTTTTGTTTACCCGGTTTTTTTTTTTTGTTATTTTCATGTCAACCTTTTGTTTCGGAGATTTCGTTTAAAACCGAAACTATGGGCTCCGGAGAGACGGTAATAAACTCTAATCAGTTTTGATTAACTAAGGAAAGCGGCGATGACTACAGAATTGTTCCACCGAGAGTAATTTTCAGCTAACTCGCATGCCTCGACCATGCGACTTATCTGACCGAGAAATCGAGCTTTTGTGTGCATCCGCGTTTAAGAATCAGCTCCAATCGTCTGCTCGGGCAACAATACAGGCTGCAGGAAAATTACGAAAATTAAGCAAGCGCTTCTTGAGCCAAGGCATGTTAACCCGCTGGCGCCCCACTAAGCAGCTGATACTCGTATTTCAATTCAGATTTTAGTAGCAATCGAGAAGTCATTTTGACGAGCGGGTTATGTATTATATTACGCACTATGTCCCACTAAAGCGATATTAGTATATTATTCTTGTTGAAATATGAGCTTAGTTGAATATCTATTAGGTGAGCTGCTGAATAAAAGTATATTTGACAGAGAGAGAGCTACTTGTTAAAGTCAGCCAAATGGTTCTAGGCGGTAGCACGGAGACGAATGCGGACAAACTGAAGAGTGTCTTCATCGAAGATTCACGCAGAACCTCTCTGCATTGAACTTGACTTCGAATCCTGAACGCATAAAATACGTATTTTTTTGTGGCCGGTCAACCTGAGCAATGTAGACGTATATTGCTGCTAATTTCGACGGGGGTATAATATAAATATTAAAGGCACGATAGATCATAATAATGTCGTGACAGTTTCTAACTTTGCGAGACGCATCCCCCACCTTTTGAAAGCAGATAATTTCCCTCATTAATCATATGCAGCAAGCAGGTTTTCCTGAACCAAGTAATTGCGAAATCAGCCCAACTCCTTCAGTGTGGTTCAGGGGCTTTTTTGGCGAAAAGCAGTCAAGATGAATAGCCAACGCACCGACCGGCGTGGGTGGTTCAAACTTGAACCTAATCGAACACAACCAAACTCAAGAAAAGCAGCTATCGAACCTTCCCATTCACTTGACTGCAACATTGGTGTTCCCTCCAGTGAAACACCTCGCCTGTCGTCCTTAGTTCACTGTTCTACATCCTTATAAAGAAACCACTTATGAGTTACCAAGTAGTCGTCACTTTGAATGTGATTCAAGACAGACAAGAAATCAAAACGTTTTTCCGTGATTCCTGCCCCATCCAAGAATTCGAAAGCACGCGACGATGTGTTGTGGAGGGAACGGGCTTTCAAACACGTGATAGAAGGAAACAATCTCTGAGGCTTCACCACACTAAAGAACACTCAGGCAAACTTAAGAAATTTTCGGACCTTCTGTCAAATTACATTCACCGCGCCGACAACACGTCCGCCGCGAAAGCCACCCGAGACGCGGAGGGGCGCGGAGCGACCTGGACCGGCTGGTTCCTGGTTTTCCCGCTTGGTGGCGTCCGTTTTGCTGGAGTCGCGAATAGTGCGTGGATGATCCACACTCATCCTAAACGGTTTAGAAACGGCCCTAGGTGGACGAGCTAGGCTCGTCCAAAATGGTTAAGGAGTAAAATGCACCAGCACCTTCCACGTCGTTGAATCATATGTAGTAGATATTATTCTAAATTACCATCTAGGTTACAGAAAGTAAAGAGTAAAGAGGAGACGGGACGTCATATCTTTTCATGTTCTCATTTTTCGTCAGTCCTGTACTAAAAGGTTTTCATAGTAGAAATAACGGTTGTATTTTATGTACCCTTCTCTTTCTCACAGTCTCCTCCCTACCAACTTAACCAGCAAAGTAACCCCCCCCCCCCACACACACACACACACACGCACAACCCACAATAGAAAGTTTTGGATGCAAGATGCCATGAATGTACTGTGCATGTGAGCCAAGCTGAAGACAAATTTGCGGTCTGAGGGAATAAAGAGTTACAAAACTGACAAACATGGCAGTAGCATACTTTTCACTTTTGCACATGTACAAGAACCGCTAATTTCTATTAGAAAAGCAGAAAAGCCCAAGGCTGTCAGGTTGCTCACCGACAGCAACTACCAGGAAGAGAAAGGGGGGGGGGGTCATGATTGTGAGGGCAGCTGGTCTCCAATGCTTGTGCTTTCCTGAAAGTTTCAAGTAAGATTTTTAAAGAAAAATGACCCAAACTATTGCAACAAAATATTCTTTCATTTCATTTCTCATACCAAAAAGGTTGGTATGAGGAACTTTGCCCAACTGACACGACGCAGATTCTGGTACTCATCTGCGTCGAAAAGCTTCTGTAAAGACGCGTCTACCACGCCGCAATCACTTTGAATCTCCAATCAACCTTTCGCCCGGCAAGATATTTCTTGTGGCTGTGGTGAACTGAAGGCGCGAATACAAAGTGAGTGAAGGCATCTCCAAATGCCCCTTTGCGAGCCAAGGACTTCGCCACCTCCACGCCAAAGCTTCCTCGAGCAGGATCATGCTTGTGTCTTTGTCATGGCTTGGTTTAGTAAAGCTAGTGGCGCTTCGCACTAAGCCTATCATGCTGTTATGTCTCACTCCGCACGTAACAGTGGTGCACAGTTCTTGTTCAAAGCAGCAAATATCGATTTCGATCTTGGACAACAGTGCCACAGTGTGATCGTGCAATGTTAGAGTTTCGCGGCACTATGGGGTCGGAAACATGTTCGGCTCGTCCTGGCTGTCATTTGCGCATCTGCTCCTTCGTGTGGATGCGCTTGGGAGACGTACGAACCGCGGACATGATCAATCCGTCTGTGGATCAGTTCGTCGTGTGAACCAGCCATCAATGAAGAGTGCTGTTCATTTTGAACTTGATATAAATAGCCCTTTTGCGAAATCCCCCAAGCGTCCCGGGCGCGCGCGAGGAACTGTGGGGGAGACTGTCCCTCGCCTGGCCGCTCTGCCTTGAGATCGCATTGCCTTGTCGCTTGCCTCCTCTTAATCCTCTGTTTTTCGAAACCATTACCTATTTTTATCTATTCCACTGTATTTTGTATTGCTTCTAAGTGTTTCTATTCTCTTCTGCGCGCAATATTTCTTGTATATATATAGTATTTGTGTCTTTATTTTGCCTTTCCGACGGGAGTGCCGACGGAAAACACACCGCTTCGCGCGTCATTCCCGAGTGAGTACTACCGTTTCTACCGATTCCTATCGCGCTGTTAGCTGTTCATTTTGGTTCAATTTGACCCGCGTGCAGTTGAGAGGAGCCGCTTATGAACACCCGCGCACATGTCATAGGGGTAGGCAGTGCTCTGAATCAACAATCGCGACGCGAGAGCCGAGTGCACTGTGATTTGGCCGCCCGCGCTCGCTCCATTGACTCGCACTGTAGCGCATGCCTTCGAATGCCGCTTACTTGACTAAGATACAGCACGCCGCTTTGCCGTCGCGAACCATTTGTCCGAATGCCTGCGAAACCGTAACACCCTTTGGCATATCCAACGCTGCGGCGCCTGACAACTGCACGCAGCGGCGCGCAGTTGTCAGCACTTGAAAAAGGGTGTTTGTAACTGACGACCGCTTAGCAGATAGATTAAGAAGGCATACAATAAGCGCATACAAGATGCGACGTTGGGTCACCGGCGCTTGCGAAGGGCTCGAGCCGCAACGCGCAGTTGTCAGACGCCGCAGCGTTGCATATGCCTCAGCTTCGCAAACATTCAGACAAATGCTGTATCTTAGTCAAGTAAGCGGCACTCGAAGGCATACGCCACAGTGCGAGTCAACGGTGCGAGCGCGGGCGGCCAAATCACAGCGCACTCGGCTCTCACGTCTCGAGTGTTGATTTAGAGCACTACCTACTCCTATGACATGTGCGCGGGTGTTCATAAACGGCTCCTCTCAACTGCACGCGGGTCAAATTGAACCAAAATGAACAGGTAAAAGCGCGATAGGAATCGGTAGAAGCGGTAGTACTCACCCGGGAAACGACGCGCGAAGCGGCGTGTTGTCCGTCGGCACTCCCGTCGAAAAAGGCAAAATGAAGACACAAATACTATATATATACAATAAATATTGCGCGCAGAAGAGAATACAAACACTTAAAAGCAATAAAAATATACTGGAATGGATAAAAATAGGTAATGGAATCGAAAAACAGAGGATTAAGAGGCGGCAAGCGACAAGGCAATGCGATCTCAAGGCAGAGCGGCCAGGCGAGGGACAATCTCTCCCACGATTCCTCGCGCGCGGGCCGGGTCGCTTGGGAAAATAGCAAATCGTCTATTAACTGAGCAGCACCTTTCTGTAGGATGTCTAACCCCACCTAACACCCCTGGATATGTTTGTGTTAGTTTCTTAAGTGGTGTCAAAGTTCCAGTGCACGAGGCCCTTGCAGCACTTGGACGCAAATGGCAGTGTAGCCCTGAAATGAAAGACACTTGGAAGTGAGTTGCACGTGTCTCTCGCGTTCATACAATTAAAGCTGAACCGCATGTACGCGATTTAGTGAGTGGCGGAGCGTTCTCGCTGTTGCTCGGTTTTTGGATTTCTATAAAACTTTGCTCATCGCCTTGGTCGCTTGCTCCCGTCGCTTTCATGTAGCTTGCCTCGTCGTGCAGCTGATTGAGCGATAACAAAAAGGGTCGCCGTCACGTTTCTTGTTGTTCGCTAAATTGCTTACATGCGGTTTATACTTTATAGTTGTCGGCACTTGCCGAAATGTGAAGCATGCATTTTATTGAGGGCTTTACCCTTGCTGACTCTCAGACTGCTGGGAATACTTTGGGTTCGAGTGAAATACGACCCCGTGATTTCTCACTTTGCTTATGAACTGAGGAGGAAAGTTGAGGAGGAAGTAGTCTAAAACACCTTTCTTTTCTGTTTCTTTTGTCACTAGTCAATGGGCGTTTTTGTTTTTTCTCCTAACCTTTACAATGAAATACTGCCAGAGGGTTAGTAAGTAAGTGCAACATATACAGAATTTTTTTTATAAGAAGTCAGTGCCCCAGTCGAGAAAGACCTCGTTTATACTCTTCGCAAGCAACATCATCAATACAGGCCCTACTTCTAAAGGTGCACGTCACGCAATGTTTCGAGTAGTTTCCGAGGACAAAAATCGAACTTGAAGCCAATTTCCCACAGTGGAAGCGAATACAAGCGCCAGCACGCTAACGGGTACCTTTAGCAGTCATGGGTTCCGCGGAACACACCGCCTAGCTATGTGGTACCAAGCCGCCACTCGATTTGCAGAAATCAAGCCTTGTCCACCGCTCTACGATAAAGCTCCCTGATACACTCACCAAGTGCCTCGCTTGGCCCCCCTTGCCTCCGGTGGGACCTTTGCCTCTGGTTGCGTTCCCGCAATCTGAGTGCTCGTGCAGTGATAGGTTGGTTCCGTGACTTCCTTGGCAAAACCTCGAGGGTCATTCAATGCGGAAAGCACCTGAGCTACAGCTGGTTCCATGGGCACGCCATCACCTAGGACACTTCCTTTTCCCAAGAACGTTCTTGGATGTTTGCTCCTAAAGTCTGAAAGCGCCCGAAAGTTTTGAAACTCGCTTCGTTTTTGACAGTTTTTGGATGGATGGATGAATGGATGAATGTTGGATGAATGTTACTGGCTGTACCCTTTGTAGCGGGCGGTAGCTTGCGCCACCTAGCCTAAGTCTAAGAAAGACAGACATTTGATTCCTCCCTCCCTTCTAAGTCAATTTTCTACCCCCTAACGATCACCAGGTAGTGTGGGATATCACCAGGATGACCTTTGGGAGATCGGGCAAAAAAACTAAAAACATCACCCCCCCCACCTCTTCCCCCCGGCGAGGGAGTCGCCAATTTTCCTGTGGTCAGACCTTGTCGGCGTTACCCCTGCACCGGACCCACTGGAGGACAGGGTTGAGCCTTTGGGCCGGAGCCACGCGGGAGGGAGTCCCAATTTTCCTCTGTCCCGCCTGTCCCCAGCTGTGCTAGTTAGTTCTGCATCATTTCATTTTCCCTAGATAATTTCCACCAATCTTCTAATCGCCTCTTTGTGACTGTAATCCTCCTCTCCTCCGTCCCTCCATCGTCGCCAGCGAACCCCAGGGCCCCGGCCAGATCTGTTACCCCTTCAGGGAGGGCAGGACGAAGCCCCGTGCACTTTAATTCCAAGTGCTCAAGTGTCTCACTCTCATTATGGCAGGCAGCACATAATGTGTCTATCTCCTGAAATTTAGCTCTATACGTCCTCGTCCTCAAAACTCCCGTTCTCGCCTTGAACAGCAAAGAACTTCTTAGTGAATTGTCAAACAGATTTTCCATTCTTCTGTCCTGCTTTCGTGACCTGTACACTGTTAGAGCTGATTTATCCTGCATTCTTCCCTCCCACATTTTCCTCTCTGCCTCTTTCACTCCCTTTTCCACTGAAGTAGTCTGCTCGGCCCCATCACCAGTGTGTAGTTATTTAAATGTAAGCTTTCGGGTTCGGTTTGTCCGTTTTGTGTTTAAACGTTTCATGTATAAATACTTAAATACCTTACGTGCCCACCGCGTATCATCCATTTCGGCAATCTTTGTTCAAATTTCAACTTACTAATTGCCTCCCTGCTTTCAAAGGACGACCAGCCCATGTCCCCCTGTACACCCTCATTTGGTGCCTTTCCATGTGCCCCCAGCGCCAGTCTGCCTACGCTTCTTTGTCGAATGTCCAATCCTGTCTGAACCTCTGATTTCATGCACAGTACCCCATTGCCAAAAGACAGTCCTGGTACCATCACTCCTTTCCATATACCTCTGACTACTTCATATCTATTATAGTTCCATCTTCATAATTGATGAACTTCTTTTCCCTTTTCTAATTATATTCTCCTCATGTTCCTCTAGATATTTCGTTCCCTCATTGAGTCAGACTCCCAGATATTTGTATTTTCCTACTTGGTCTATTTCGATGTCCTGTATCCTCAGGGGTTCCCTCTTTTCGTCGTTAAACACCATTACTCCAGACTTGTCACTACTAAAACTCATGCCCAATCTGTCCCCTTCCTGTCCACATATTCCAGCTAGTTCCTATAACGTATCCTGGTTATCTGCCATAAGTACTATGTCGTCTGCATACATCAGTCCTGGTATTACCTGAACTACA
Source organism: Ixodes persulcatus (assembly GCA_013358835.2). NCBI lineage: Eukaryota > Metazoa > Arthropoda > Arachnida > Ixodida > Ixodidae > Ixodes > Ixodes persulcatus. The sequence continues at coordinate 702,980 of JABSTQ010009530.1, read as the reverse complement.
TTTCTCCCTCCTTCCATATAACTCACATCAAAACCTAAGTTGCTCTGCTCTAATTTCTTTTCCATTTCCCTGAGATATATCATGAAAAGCAGAGGTGACAGTGGACAGCCCTGCCTGAGCCCTCTTTTTATCGATGCGGGTGGTGTAGTTTCTGCTTCCCATGCTATAATTACCTTATTGTCTGTATACACCTGCTGAAGAAACCCAACCAAATATGCATCTAACTTATATTCCCTCAGCTGACTCCAGAGTTTTTCCTGGCTCACATTATCGTACGCTCCCTTGATGTGCAAATAAGATAAACACAAAGGAGTCTGGTTCTTCATTGCTATTTCTATACATTGTGTGATGACAAATTAGTTATCTTCCAATCTTCTATCTCTTCGGAATCCGTTTTGTTTTGTTATGCCCGCTTCAGAAGGGGCAACGTTTCCAGCAATTTTGAGGGTGCTGGCGGGTTGTTCCCTAGCTTTCCCTAGATCGACACGAATTGCTGAGATCGGGTCCGGCTTGAAACGGACGAGCAACTCGAACAACTCGGAGCCGTTTGAAGTGGCAGCAGCCAATCAGGGACGCGATATTTTCACGTGACACCCCCGTGGTAATGATGATGACAGCTAAAGACTTGGTTCTGGTTTGAAATTGATCGTTTTTGGAAATAAACATTTTCAGAAAGATGAGTTGGTATTCTCAACGCCATTCAAATATATAAAAACACGTTGTTAGCGCGTAGCGTTGCGTCTACATAGTGCAAGAAAATTCAAAGTGAATGATGATGATAGCAAGTCGTAGCAATTTGGTTGCTGCGTGTGAACGCGGACGGCCCGTGTTGCTGGTGTTGCGACGTCAGGTTGCTGGGTGAAATTGCTCCGTCTGAAGCGGGCCTTACAATGGCGATGGATGGATGGATGTATGGATGAATTGTAATGGCTATGCCCTTTGTAACGGGCGGTAGTTTGCGCCACCTAGCCTAAGTCTAAAAAGACACAAACGTGATTCCTCTCGCCCTTTTAAGACCAATTTTTCTCCCCCTAACTATCACCAGGCCGTGTGGGATATCACCAGGATGATCTTCGGGGGATCGGGCAAAAAAACTAAAAAACGTCACCCCCCTGCCTCTTCCCCCCGGCGAGGGAGTCGCCAATTTTCCTCTGGTCAAACCTTTTCGGCGTTACCCCAGCACCGGGCCCACTGAAAGACACAGTTGAGACTTTGGGCCGGAGCCACGCGGGAGGGAGTTCCAATTTTCCTCTGTCCCCCCTGTTCCCAGCTGTGCTAGTTAGTTGTCCATCATTTAATTTTCCCTAGATAATTTCCACCAATCATCTAATCGTCTCTTTGTCACTCTAATCCTTTTCTCTACCATCCCTCCATCGTCGCCAGTGAAACCCAAGGCCCCGGCCCCATTTGTTTCCCCTTCAGGGAGGGCAGGGCGAAGCCCCGTGCACTTCAAAACCAAGTGCTCTAGTGTCTCGCTATCATTGTGGCAGGCGGCACATAATGTGTCTGTCTCCTGAAATTTAGCCCTATACGTCCTCGTCCTCAAAACTCCTGTTCTTACCTCGAACAGCAAAGCACTTCCCAGTGAATTGTCAAAAAGATTTTCAATTCTTATGTCCTGCTTTCGTGACCTGTACACTGTTAAAGCTGATTTCTCCTGCATTCTCCCATCCCACATTTTCCTCTCTGCCTCTTTCACCCCCTTTTCAACTGAAGTAGTCTGTTCAGCGTGTGTAGATATCTACACTGGTGTGTAGATATTTAAATGTAGGCTTCGGGGTTCGGTTTGTCCATTTTGTGTTTAAACTTTTCATGTATAGATACTTGAATACCTTCCGTGCGCATCGCGTATCATCCATTTCGGTCAACCTTTGTTCAAATTTTAACTTACTAATTGCCTCCCTGCTCTTAAAAGACGACCATCCCATGTCCCCCTGTACTCCCTCATTTGGTGTTTTTGCATGTGCTCCCAGTGCCAATCTGCCTACGCTTCTTTGTTGAATTTCTAACCCTGATTGAACCTCAGATTTTATGCACAGTACTGCATTGAAAAAAAACAGTCCTGGTTCCATCACTCCTTTCCATATACCTCTGACCACTTCACATATGTTATAGTTCTATAGTGTCTTGAGCTTCATAATAGATGAATTTCTTTGCCCTTTTCTAATTATATTCCCCTCGTGTTCCTCTAGATATTTCCTTCCCTCATTGAGCCATACTCCTAGGTATTTGTACTTTTCTACGTGTTCTATCACTGTGTCCTGTATCTCCAGGGGTTCCCTCTTCTCATCGTTGAAAACTATTATACCTGACTTGTCCCTACTGAATTTTAGTCCTAAACTGTCCCCTTCCCTGCTGCAAATCATAATCAGTTCCTGTATTGTCTCACGACTTTCTGATACGAGTACAATGTCGTCTGCATACATTAACCCTGGCCATACTTGATTTACTTTATGTCCTTCCTCCATGTAATTCCGGTCAAAACCTACGTTGCACTGCTATAATCGTTTTTACATCTCACTGAGGTATATCATAAAGAGCAGGGGAGACAATGGGCAACCCTGCCTAAGTCCTATTTAATTGCTGCTGGTCTTGTAGTTTCGGCTTCCCATTTTATAACCACCCTATTCTCCGTATAAACCCGTTCTAGGAACTTAACCATGGTTCTCCCCAACCCATACCCCTTCAGTTGGTCCCAGAGGTTTTACATTGTCATATGCCCCTTTGATGTCCAAAAATGCTACCCATAATGGCCTTTGACTTGTCATTGCTATCTCTATGCACTGAGTGATTATGAATAAGTTATCATCTAGTCGTCTATCCATCCTGAAACCGTTTTGAAGCTCCCCCAGAATCTGCTTTCTCTCTGCCCATTCTTCCATTCTTCTTTTTACAATTTGCATAGCTAGTCTGTATTTTACTGAAGTTACTGTGATTGGTCGGTATGATTTGATACTGTCTTTGTCTCCCCTGCCCTTATATAATAATCTCATCCTGCTCAATTTGCAGTCACTGGGTACCTGCCCTCCCATAATTATCTGGTCAATCACCTGCCTTAGTTTCAATTTGCTTGTTTGGCCTAGAACTTTTATCAGTCTCATTGGTATGCCGTCTGGACCTGTCGCAGTTCCAGCCGGAACCCTTCTTTCTGCATTCTCCCATTTCCCTATGGTCATTTCCTCTCCTTCACTATGATCCTCCTCTTGTGTTGTGTAAATGCTATTATTCCCTATGGCCTGATCTGGTTCTAACTCCGAAAATGCTGCTTCGATTGTATGTCTAATGTATTCCCTTGCCTCTTCCCCCTCTACCCTTGTCCCTCCCTGTGTGATTAGTGTCTGTTGGTACCCCTCGTTCTTTTTTCCCTGTGCACTGATGTGTTTCCAGAACCTTCTTGCCGCATTTGTATCCTTTTGGTTTATCTCTATCATCCACTGGACCTCTGCCCTCCCAATTTCGGCCTGTATTAATGCTGATGCCTCCCGCTTTCGTTCCTGAAAATCCTCCCATTTCGATGTCACTTCGACTGGTGTGGCCCACTTATTTTTTGCCCATCTGTGTTCTCTAGATGCCGCTTGGCGTCTCGATATTGCTGTCTTAGCCTCTTTATCCCACCAGCTTTTGGGCTTGCGTTTTAGTTTTCTTCCTTCTTGTTTGATTCGATATCTCTCTAATCCTCTATTGAAAACACTAAGTCTTCATATGTCCATTCTCTTTCCGGTTGCTTGGAGACTATGTTCTCCATTCGCTTAGATACCTCCAGTAATTGTTTATCATTTAAGTTATCTCTACCCTCTTGTTTTTGATTTTGCGTTTCTGGTTTTACTGTGCCAAATCTGATCTTGATTCTCTTATGGTCGCTCCCCAGGCTTTTTGTGCTTTCCTCATCTATTTCCATACCTCCTAATCTGTGGTATATCTTCCGCGACATTAAACAGTAGTCGATAGTCGAGTGCTGGTTCTTTCTCTCCCATGTTATTTTTTCATCATATTTTACCTGGGCGTTAACCAACACCAGATCAAGAGCTTCGCAGAACTCCTCTAACATCCTCCCTGTTGTATCCGTATGTCCATCAAAGTCTTCCAAATGTGCATTCATGTCCCCCAAGATAATCATTTCCTTGTTAGTGCCGATATCCCTAACGTCTCCTGATATACATTTTAAGTGTTCTGCGTTTTCTTTCCCTGCATCACCCCCTGTTTTTAGATACACAAAACCCAGGATTGTGTCTAAACCCCCAATATTGCCTTTGATCCACATGTGTTCCCTGCAGTCCTCTCGCTCCCTTTCCCATTCCTGACCCTTCACTAAAACCCCTAATCTGCCTCCCTTATTGCGTTTCCCATTGGCCCGGTTGCATCCTATCCTATGATATCCCGGTATGTATGGTGGTTGTTCCAAATCCCTCAGATGTGTTTCTGCTAATCCATACACTGCAAAGGTTTCGCTTTCTAATTGCTCTTCGATCTCCTCCCACTTTATTCTGAAGTCCCCTGCTATTATCACGTTGCGCTCCATGTCCTCCCTACTCTCCGTTGCTTTCCCCTTTGACTTTTCCTCCCCTTTCCCGTCTCTTCTGCTCCCGGCTTCAGTGTTTCTTTGTACGTCCTCCCCCCATCCCTTTCTACGACCGTGTCGTTCGCTGTGATGTCCGATGTCAAAAGGACCACCTCCAGATCTGCCAACTTCTCGTTTGCCTTCGCCAGCTTCTCGTCCACTGTCTGTCTTTCACTTCTTTCCCTCTCCAGTTCTGCCTCTAGCTTCACAATCCTTGCCATCAGCTCTGTGTTCTCTGCTTCCAGCCTGTCCTGTCGTGCGTTTAGGAGGTACATTCTACACATGAACTCTGTCATCCCTGCCTCCTCTACGCCTTCAAACCTCGTGTCATCTATGTACACTGACTTTTTGCAGTCACCACACTGTACGTGTGTTCCCTTCTTCTGCCCGCCAAGTTCTACCCCGTCCACCACTTTGTTTTCGACTTTCTCGTCCCTGAGCCCCTCCCTAGCCTCCTTCATCTCCACCTCCATTCTCTGTCGAGCCTCCCGCGCCTTTCCGAGTTCCCCCCTCATCAGCTCCAACATCCCCTTCATATCATCAGCATTCACGCAGATCCGGCATTGGTACTCTTTGTCCGCTGCTTCCTCCACTATCTCGAACGGGGTTTCCATGAGGAAGCACCATGTGTTTTGCTACGATGGCGATGGCGATGCGGCGGCGATGCTCGTTGGTTCCGAGTGCCGACCAAGTTTATTTGACGCAACGTGAATTTGCTTGTTTTAGTCGACTTAAACTAAAACTTTCAGATACAAAAAATTGTTTTAAGATTTATACAATTATTTGTAATAAAGCATGCTGAAGCGCATTGTGTACTAACTGAAGCTTGGCTTCGTTTCGTTTTAACATGGCGGCGACCACCATTGTGCCGTGTACCGTGCTCGACCTATTTGCTGTGCATTGGTTGTCCTGTTATCTAGCTCCTGCGATCCGCATCAGCCACAAGTATGCTGTCTAAGTATTGTGTGCTCGCCGGAAAGAATTTCCAGTCTTCTTGGAAGCGTTGCTAGAATGTCGTCGGCACCCACGAACCGACTCGGCTAGCCTCACGTCGTTGCTTGGTTCCTCCACGTTTCCGGCGATGAATCCCCCTGCCCTGGCCCCAGCCCTACATGACGTAGCCGGTGAAAAACAATCTACGACAACGCGGTGTCTTTGGAATGCGATTGCTACGATCAGTGGCTCTTAAAACCTCAGTAGCCCCCCTTCAATGGTGAACTTGTCGGCTGTGTGTTCGAAAGCACCGGAGAAGAAAAAGGACGTCCGGCGCAGAGCTTAGACAAAGGCATATATTCTTACTTCTCGCGGCTCCCGAGGCCACGCGGTAGCGTGAGCTGGCGTGCTCACTGGCAACGTGCTCGGCGCACTGGAGCCTGGGTTGTTTAGTCTGGAAGTACATTTCCTCGGGTGTTGTCTACAACCCGTGTGGTTGTGGCACCTGTCGGCTCTGCTACAGAATCGCCCCCCTAGTGTCGTGAAGCAACCCGTGTGGTTGTGGCCCACGTCACGGTCCTTTGGGGAGTCGGTGATTTGACGGAGTCTTTTACTTGAGTAGGTGTGACGGCTGATGGATGGTGCAGGAGCACAGGGTCCGTCAGAGAAGAGTCCAAGTAGGCGGGTTTCACTCGATCGAGTGTGACAACGTCATGACGACCATTGATGTTGACCGTACAAGTTTTGTCGGTGCGTGAGATGACTTCGAATGGTCCGTCGTACGGGGGAATGAGAGGTGCGCGTACCGTATCTCGTCTCAAGAATACGTGAGTGCACGCATCCAGATCTTCACTTGTAAAAATTTGTCTTTGTGTTTGTTGTCTTGGTGGGACCGGCCGTAGAGAAGTGAAGAATTTTCTTATCTCTTCAAGGTATGAGGGCATGTCAGGCTGTGCGGATGGTGTGCACGTAAAGAAATCTCCTGGTAACCGAAGTGTAGTGCCGTAAACCAGTTCGGCTGAGGTGCAAGTTAAATCAGTCTTGAAGGTGCCGCGAATTCCAAGGAGAACAAGAGGAAGATGGTTGACCCAATGGTTTCGATCTTCTCTAGTCATGAGTGTCGTCTTCAGTTGGGGATGTAGGCTCTCAACCATACCATTTGCGGCAGGATGGTACGATGTCGTGTGTATGTGGCGCGCGCCCAAGATGTTGGTGAGGGCCTTGAAAAACGCGCATTCAAATTGTCGGCCACGGTCGGTCGTGACGATAGATGGGCAACCGAACCGTGAGATCTAGGTGGTTATGAAGGTGTGGGCGACGGTCTTTGCTGTGATGTCTCCGAGTGGAACAGCTTCAGGCCATCGCGTGAATCTGTCTACACATGCCAATATGTAGCGAAATCCGTTGGATGATGGTAGCGGGCCCACGATGTCTATATGTACATGATCGAATCTGGCATCCGGCGGTCGAAATGGGTGGAGCGGTGTCTTTGTGTGTCTAAACACCTTTGAGCGCTGGCATTTGCAGCAAGTCTTCGCCCATAGACGGATGTCTGCGTTGATTCGGGGCCAGATGTATCTTGATGTAACTAGGCGTTGTGTGGCCAGAATTCCCGGATGACTGAGGTCATGCAGAGCGTGGAAAATGGCCTGACGAAATTCTGGAGGAATGTAGGGTCTGGGTGTGCCAGTTGACATATCTCAAATAATCTCACAAGTGGCGAGTGGCAATGTAATGGACTGCAGCTTGAGAGATGTTGATGACGTGCGTAGCGTTTGCAGTTCGGCGTCTTCCTGTTGGGCCAAGGCCAATTCTGAAAAATTGACAACTGAAGACGGAGGTACATTTCCAATGCGAGATAGTGCGTCTGCTGGCGTGTTGGCAATACCGGCGACATGGCGTAGATCTGTAGTATATTCTGCGATGTAAGCAAGGTGGCGAATTTCTCTTGCAGAATATGAGTTGTGGTTTCCGGCGAATGAGTAGGTGAGAGGCTTGTGGTTGGTCATCACGTGAAACACTCGGCCTTCCAAAAAGTAATGGAAGTGGCGAATTGTTGCGTAAACTACAAATAGTTCGCGTCCAAACGTGCTATACCGTGTCTTCGCCGGGGTGAGTTTTTGAGAGAAAAATGCCAGTGGGAGCCACTCATTGTTGTTTTGTTGTTGGATCACTGCTCCTACTGCAACTTCCGAAGCATCAACCATGATGCGCGTTGGAGCGTCAGTTCGAGGGTGCACCAAAAGTGTGGCGTCGGCAAGGGCATTTTTTACAGCGGTGAAAGCCTTTAGTGCGCTGTCTGAAAATGGTATTTCCGTGGAGGATTTCTGTTGGCCACGTAGCAAGTCTTTCAGAGGTTTTATAGCTTGTGCGCAGTGTGGAATAAATCTTCGATGAAAGTTTATGAGTCCAAGAAACTCTCACAGCTTCCTTAAATATTTTGGTTGGGGGAAATCTCGGATCACTTGTACCTTGGACTGGAGAGGTTCGATGCCAGCAGGTGTGATGTGGTGTCCGAGAAATTCCAAAGCTGTTGCCCCAAAGGTACATTTTGACACATTGATTGTGAGTCCGTATTGGCGGAGTCGGTCGAAGGTAAGGCGTAGATGTTCGTTGTGCTCTTCGGGTGATGCGCTCGCAATCAAGAGGTCATCCACGTAGGCGAAGATGAAAGAAAGTCCATGAAGGACTTTGTGGATGAACCTCTGAAAGGTTTGCGCGGAGTTTCGCAACCCGAAGGGAATACGGACATACTCAAAGAGGCCGAAGGGTTGTGGTGATTGCCGTCTTCGGTATATCCGCAGGTTCAATTGGGATGTGGTGATACGCCTTCACCAAGTCTATCTTGCTGTAGATAGATGTGCCATCCAGGGGCTGTGTGAAGTCGTGGATATGAGGCAATGGGTACCGATCGGGTTGTGTTTGATTGTTCAGCGCTCGGTAATCCCCACACGGCCTCCAGTCTCCCGGATCTTTCTTGGGGACCATGTGGCGGGGTGTGGCCCAGGAACTCTTTGATGGTCGGATGATGCCGAGCTCCTGCATATGCTCGAACTCTAGTCGGGCTACGCGGAGGCGTTCGCCCGATAGAGGACGAGGGCGAGCAAAAGTGGGTGGGCCAGAAGTGACGATATGATGTGTCACTCCGTGTGGTGGCGGCTCTGACATGTTAGACGTCTTCGTGATCTCTGGAAATTATTTTAGGATATCAGAAACTGGAAGCAGGCAGGATGTTTCGAATGCCAAATGAAGTTAAGTTGGTAAAGGCTCCATTGACCGCAAGGCGAGTTCTGTTGTCAGTCAGGCGACGGTGGTGCATACTAACATCCAAATCAAAGTGGGAAAGGAAGTCAGAACCCAAGAGTGGTAGGTCACATCGGCTATGACAAAAATCCATCGGAAGACTCGGCGTAATCCAAGTCTAGGGTCACCGAGCGCATTCCGTATGTTGGAATGTTGGATCCGTTTGCCGCAACGAGGTCCGATCCGGGCTGTGGGTGTCGTCTTTCCGCTAGTGGTGGAGGAAGGACGGACATTTCAGCTCCGGTGTCGACCAAGAAGCGGCGGCCTGAAGTACGTTCTGTGATAAAAAACTGACGGCTTGCTGTTGGGCCTTGGTCACTTGCCGCCTAAGTGACGGGCCGGAGCGTTTTCCTGCCAGTTGCATGGTTGTTCGCACTTTCGTGCCCTGCTGCCGAATGTCTGATGGTACCAACAGGTATCGCCTTCTCGTCGTTGCGATGAACTGCGACGTCGAGATGATCTGCGCCTTCTTGGTTCACGCGGTCTGCTTCTCGTGCAGAGGGCCGCGACGCTTGCTGTTAAAGCGTCAATGTGGGCTTCGAGGGCTCGGGTGGAGGAGCACTGGTGTGAAGTGTCCGCGACGCTCGACAGGCTAAATGTAGCGTATTCGGTGATGCGATCGGCCATCTCCGCGAGGCGGTCAAGACTTAAGTCTGCAGCTGGGGCGAGGGTCATGCGCATCCCTTGGGGCAAGCGATGGAGGAACAATTCCCGTAAAATGGGATTGCTTGCGTCAGACGCTTGCTCACCCAGCAGTTGCCGCATGCGGTGAAGCAGCTGGGATGGTTTACGGTCGCCGAGCTCTTCGGTGTTTAAAAGCTGCTGAAGCCGCGATGTCTCCGACTCCGTCTTCCTGGCGAGGATTGTGCGCTTGAGGTGGTCGAAAGCGTCGTCAGGAGGTGGCAGCGCCAGTATGTCGTCCAGCTCATCAGCCAGTTCTGGGGGGAGGGCCTACACGACATGATAGTAGCGTGATAATTGGGTGGTGATGTGCCGCAAGTGGAACTGTGCTTCCACTTGGGAAAACCAGGCCCGTGGATATTTCGCCCAGAAGACTGGAAGGCGGAGCTGAACGGTGGTGGTCAAGCCTGCGTCGTCGGTGGAGTTGCCTGCGCTCTGGTTCCTTGCAGTCGGACGTCCGGGTCACCAATTTGTTGGCGGTGTGTTCGAAAGCGCCAGAGAAGAAAAGGGACGTCCGGCGCAGAGCTTAGACAAAGGCATATATTCTTATTTCTCGCGGCTCCCGGGGCCACGCGGTAGCGTGAGCTGGCGCGCTCACTGGCACCGCGCTCGGCGCAGTGGAGCCTAGGTTGTTTAGTCTGGAAGTACATTTCCTCGGGTGTTGTCTACAACCCGTGTGGTTGTGGCACCTGTCGGCTCTGCTACAAACTCTTAGATGTGAACGCCCTTAGCTTCGGTGTCCGGAGACTTCTGCAAACCTCTGACGAGAGCGGACGTCTCCTCCGGGTTAAGAAAACCCCAGAGACCTGTACGTGATCCTGATATAAACATCGCCTCGCCCCTTCGGCCCGCAGAAACGGGCGCCCGTTCTGCGAGCGGCACGCCCGTTGCCGCTTCGAATATGGCTACAGCCGACATCGCCGCTTCGCAGCTCACCAATATCCCTGCGTCCATCCTGAGCCAGGACAGGAAAATCCCCCTAGAGCGAAACCACCAAGGTGGGAAATGAATCACCCCTGGAAAGCCCCGCAAATCTTGTCTTCCGGCCGACCCTAACCCCGAACTTCACGTAGTTATAGTGCATCTCCCAGTCCTTCCTGCTGGCGCAGCTGCGCAGCCTCCTGACATTTTGCCGGCGTTCTTGCAAGCCGCACAGCTCCCTGCTCATACATGTGCCAACGTGTCGCTTCATTTCCATCCAAATGACCGTCTTGCCGCCCTCCGCACCCATCACAAAGCGATCGTCAACCGGCTACTTCGCATCACCAGCATCACCTTACAAAACACTTCCCCTCCCGTTCACTCCTATCACGAAGCGATCGTCAACCAGCTACTTCGCAACCCATCATCACCTTCATAGGAATCTTTACACAGTGTACTACCGCCGCCTTGAATTTCGTTGCCGTCCCCACAAACTTCGAGCCCATCATTGCAACAGCTGTGTCGAGTACGGGCACCGTACGCTGGCCTGCCCGGGCAACCAGCGACGCTGCCCCACGTGTTCCACCACCCTGGCCCGCCCAGACGGACCTCATCCCTGCACTCCCTGGTTTGCGTTGCTTCAACTCGGAGTGTGGTTCTCAAACAGGGCACTTGTTCCCGAATAAGCTGCTGCACCTTAATTCACTCACTCCACGAGGCACATCCCTCAACAGTTCTAGCTGTATGTAAAGCGTGGATGCAGCATTCGGTTTATGACAGTCACCTTGTCAATTGCTACAGTGGAGCACACTGCTTACAGAAAGGATCGTGCTAAGAACTGTAGGGGTGTGCTGGTCGTGGTACCTTTTCCATTACCCTTTTGGCGACGCCATGACCTGGAGCTGGAACCTCCCACAAGCACGGCAAGGGGCTGTTATGCTGTGCGTGCTACCTGGCTTCCGTGAAAGCTGAGTCCAATGACCTGCCCAGCGAGCCACTGGTGCTCATTAACACGAATTAATTAAATGTGTGCATACTAGAAGTCTTCAAGTTGAGTCGCTCAGAGTGCAGTCTATACCATAGAACCATTTCCAGTGGCCCAAACGCTCGACAGTTCGACGGTACAGTGTGCTCAGTCCAATTATTCTCAACATGTTTATTAATCGTGATAATGCCTCCCTGCAATCAACACCACTGCTGTTACGGACGACCTGATACTGGTTCCGCTTATCAGGTGACCCCAGAAACCACCAGAGTTTGCAGAACAACATCGACAAGGTCTACTATAAACAGCCAGCTACGCTTCTTCACACAGCATGGCAACAGTTTTATTCAAAACGTGCGGAACACTGGGTTTTGTACTTAGCATGTCCAGTAGAACAGGCCATAACACACTTAGGTGCCTTTCACAGCCCTGGTCCTGCCACACCTAGAGCATCACAGCTCCATATGAGACTCCTATGAGGTTGATCTTGTAAGATCAGTTGAAAGTGTTCATCGAAGGTCAACTTACACTATTCTTCGGCAGCCAAGCTCACTCTGGATCACTCACTGGTTTGACAATGGCTAGAATTCTGGCCCTTCACTGGACGACCAGAGTTGATCTCAAGTATGGCCCTCCAACGCGTTGTCTTATTATGCCTCCTAAACAACGTTTTGGAACTGCAAGTTCACGAGACAGCACTGAAGGGAGTTGTTTGCAAGAATTGTGCCGGTGTCTTTCAACCGTTACCTACTGTAGAGCAACAGCCTTCCTTCTTGGTGTAGTCTTCACTGTTCTGGCAATCCCTTTATGTGCACTCACGCAGAACCCCCCTAACAATCATCACAAGCTCGAAAACATCTGTAGACAGGAAACTCGCCACCTTTACTTCCAGTGAGGTAGAGCAGTGCCTATGTGCTTTAACGTGAATTACAGACTTTTATTTAATTTTTATTTTGTGTTTCCCCCATCTTTTTTATTTGGTCCTTTTGCAGGTTCCTTGGTATAGTCTTTGGCCTCTTTACTATAAGGAATTGCTCTTAGCAGAACTGAACGATGAAAGCACTTCTAACGCTTTTATCGTCTACTATGGTACTCTTTGGCACACAACTGTACTATTTTATTGAACCTAACGAAAAACGGGTTTTATGTCCGTTAGCTAAGAAACGGACACACAGTCCGTCAGAATTACGACAAAGTGTTCGTAAAATTACGGAAATGTATTACAGTGTGTGCCATACCCTCGTACCCCGGGGGCTCGGAAATTTGTGTCCTGCAGCTGAGAGCCCCATACCGCAGTACGCCTCGATCGTCGCGATGCAACGCCGGGTTACTCAAGAGTTACCCGACGTCAGTGCCCTTGAGTCGCCCGTATCGAGGGTCTGTGAAGCGCTTTGCGTTGCTGAGGTGTCACCCCAATACCTGGCAAAAAACACTCAGGCACAGTGGGGAAATCTGGTGTCGGCCGACGTGCCAGGGCGGCCGGCCGACAATGAATAGAAGTACGGCTGGAACATCCTGCCCTTTAAGGAGAGGTTATTACGCTGGGGGGTCACCGTGAATGACACTTGACCGAATTGTGCCTCCCCTGAAAGTAACCATCCCGTTTTTGTGACCTGTGTTGTGGCGCGAGCCTTCCTTAGCCTGGTGTCGCGCGCTTTCAGCGTGCGTTTTTCCACACGAGGAAGTGAGCGCCATCACATCACCACACTCCTGCTGACCTTAATGCGCCAAGTCCTTTGGAAACATACAAATCGAGGTATGGTACAGCACCGGCGGTTTAGGCTCCTGTTCCCAATGCTCAGAACGCTGTGGGAACGGTTAGCCGACCACCTAAAGAACGAGCTGTGGGAGCTCGGGAAGAAGGAGTTCCTGATTCGACGGCACTCACGTTTAATTTGTAGTAAGCGGTAGTGGTGTTCTACTGTCCCCCACCATTATATTCCGCTTATTAGGAGTCGAGAGTCCACTGCGTTCAAGTGAATCGTCTCGAATTAAAGCCTGTGTTGCCTGCGTGCCGCGTGCCATTTTCAAGTTTAAATTTGTTTCTCTAATTATATTTTAGTTGTTACATATTTTGGATGCCGGCGTACGACATGTACAATCTGTACATATGTAAATAAATTTTTCTTTTGAAACCCCGCGTATGTTTCGGCGCCAAAACGGCCAGTCGAAGCTAAAATCAAACAATCACAGCAGAGGCTATCGAATGCGATACTCTGAAAACATCCACCGAAAATATTCAAGCCCTGCGAACATCTTTTTTTTTTTTGCTCCGCGAAACGTGATCACAATCAGATGCCGCCAACTTAGCAATTTGGACCCGCGCCCGATGCCAAGTGTCATTCGACGCGTTGATTGGACACAAGTCCCAGTCGAACGCTGACGTAGCCCTAATATCCAATCCGTGTCGTCGTACGGTTTTAATGCTATGGCGCCAAACGTTTAGTGCCCAGGCATTCTTAATTTTAGATGGTGTTGTTTCTCAGCAATTACTCGATTCTAAGCAGACTAGCAGACCAGACGGTACTGCGTTGTTCATTTGCACCACACTCACGACCCTCGGGCGACACTTTTGTATGCAGCGGCGCACGCCGTTGAAACTGTCAGTGATGTTGCTCTAATTTCTTACGAGGGTGGCACTAGGTCCTAATATTTCACAAGCCAAAATGCACCACCAAGAAGGCACCTTTGGTGAAAATTCGAGCTCACTATGTGCAGGCGCCAAGTTCAACAGCTGATTTTACAGCGAGACTCTCGGTTGACGACCACACATATAGCGCTAGTATGTTAACCCCTTCATTGAGCTTGGCATTGAATTGCTCAGAAAAGAAATTCGAGATAATGTTCAATAATTAATAATAATCCTGCATCTTGTCTTAAACCAAAACAGCGACGTCAACAACGCCCAAGTTGCATTCGCAAAGGGTTCTTGCAGGAGACCATGATGCAACGCTACTTCCGGTTTGCAAACCTCTCCGACACCCGCCGGAATACATGTTGGAGGCATGCGTCGCTGTTATGCTATGTTTTGTGTGAACTGGGGCCGCATTCGTGCTATAGTTTGTCCGCTCACTCGAGGAGTAAAATGGTCAGTTGTGCCGTATTTAATTGTTCCAGCCGTAAAAGTCGGCGACAAAATGAAGCTCCTGACAGCAGTATTTGTTTAGAATTATGGCAATCATTATAAACCAGGACAAGGCGACACTCGGGCAATCGGTTGGCCGGCGTCATGAATGGTTTCGACGCATACGGCGGCATAATTTCAACAAGAAAGCTTTGTACCAACTAAGGGTTTGTAGACGGCGCTTCGTGTCAAGTGAGGAACCTCCTTGCGATTGACTAGGACAAGTAAAACAGACGAAATTATTTGTGCGGCAACTCCAGTCTTCTTTTGTGTAGCCAGTGAAAAAGTTGGAGCACCGGCTACAGTGCTGACAGGTTCTGCACAATATCCCCTAATGCTTCACGTATAGGTAGCGGCACTAATTTTCTTGTCAGTCACCGTAAAATATTAGCAGACGACGCATTTGTTGATCGTCCGATGGCACTCTTTTGAGGCGTTCAAGCACCGAGCGACGGAACTCCACGCGCGAATTAAAGTGCCGTTCGATGATGTTAAACGCAAGTCACGTTTATTCTTGCCTGTGTTCCATCGGCTGCGCACCACCAATTTGTTTTACCATCAAACGAGGGCAAGGCAAATGCCAGCGCTCTACGGCACTACTGCTGCCGTAATAAGACGCCGAATGCCTCTAACATTGCGCCAAGGCACTGATGGCAGACAACAATGTTGGCTTCAGTTTTGAGGCTGGGGCATGGTAAGTTACGGCGGAACACACTGTTCTTAACGAGGCATTTTGCTAGCCGTTTCGCTTGTCACGCATTGGTCCCCGTCTTGGTGCGTCACCTCCGGGAAAGACGCTGCATCGGTCCCACAGCTGACCGCCATGTCTCCTGGAGCCCGAGCCGCGCAATTCAGTCTACTCCACATTGTATCCACAACACGAAGGGATCACTGAGCCTGCTCTCTGCTGCATCATTGCTCCAATACGCCTGACGTCAACTCCCCGCATGGTTTGCACGCGCTGTCTTCAGCACCGCTTTCTGCTACGTCCTTCGGCTTGTGTCAAACGCCAACGGCAACAATCTCACTTGCTGAAGCTGCAACCGCTAAATTGCTTCGTCCCATGGAGCTTGCATTCCAGCCGGCGAGGGCTCTAGAGGGGAGAGAAGCCTTTCGCTCCCCCCCCCCCTTCTAGAGACGTACCCTGCGAGTAACCTACGAGTAACTTACGAAGTTAGTACAAGTTACTTGGAGAAAGTGTTTAAGTTAGAATACTAAATATCCACCTTCAAAGGTATTTGAAAATACCAGTAGCTCACAAAATTATTTAAAATACAATAACTTGAGACTTGAGTAGTATCTAAGCTACGTACAAGTCTGCAAGTTGGTCAGATGACGGTACATTGTGACTAAATTCGCACTGAATTGTGGCAATAATAGTTTTGAACAAAATGTGTTGTTTCAAGCATCAGTTTCAAACGCTACTGATTTAAGGGTTGTTTGGCTTTTATAATAAAATATTTAAACAGTATCGTTCGTGTATTCAATCTTAATGCATGAGGGGTGTTTCAATATACCAAAAAGTCGAAGTACACTAGCGTCTGCTGTCAAGTAGGCCAAACGTGGCAATGTCCACACAAAGGAGCATTTTAGCAGTTGTGATTTTTAATGCGTTAGCATCAGAACGCTCGTTTTGACGAAAACCCGGCGATGTCTTTCGTTTGTCAGCGCCGGGGAGAGGAAAAAAAGTAGGGGGAGAGGGTAACGTTTGCGACCCCCCATTGGTTCGAAGCGCTGACGTCAGCACGCGTCAACATCTCCTTCTCTATCCGGCGCGGACAAAGTGACAGATACTGCCGTGTTTTCGTCCAAACGAGAGCTTTTTAGTTTTTGGTCAGTCAGGCGCACAGCTGGCGCAGAGCCAGAAAGGAGGAGGCGCCGCGCAACACCTCCTAGATAACAAAGCTGTAGTGTTGAGTGAGTAGGTGTCATCAGAGAAGGCCAACGCGGAACACAGATTGAACTCGAGTGCTGCGTCTGCGCTCGGCTTCGAGTCAAATTTGAGCCAACGTTGACACAATCGTCGTGGATGTGGTTCTTTCCACACGTGATATGGATGACCGTATGAAAGGGCGTTAATGTACAGTCGGGAGCAAAAGTTTGCGGGGCACGGGAGCGCGTGCCGAAATGCATCGCCGCGCCGTGCGACGGCGCGCCGCCACATTGGGAAGCCGGGCTTTCCGCATGCGCGCCCTTCATGCTGGCAGCCATGTCTCTTTCGCTCGTTTCTGTCCGACACACGACGACGAGGAGGACCACATAGATCATTCCCTGTGAGCTCTGTATCGTTCCTTTTGATTTATTTGTTTCTAACCTCTTGGCTAAGAATAAATCCGAGCGAATAAAAAGAGTAAATTCTAGCAATCAAAACAACACCAAAGTTTCCCATATTGGATCATTTATAAGAATATAATTGGCATTTCAGTAATCTGTTTACGTTCCATTATTTCGGATCAATCACGCAGCTTCAAATGGAATTTTCTAACTAAAAATACCCTAACCCACGACCTCATTTGTACCATAATGATCATAACGATGAATAGTTTCGTGTAATATACATATCATCAGATCATCTTGAGCTACATAGCAGTAAATTAGGTATTTACAGGCATTCCATACTCGAACTGAGCACACCATCTTAATTGTATACCTCGTAAAGCGATTCGAAGATAAGCGCGCGCTGCGCGCCCTGACATTTCACAGTTTGAAGAACGCATCAGATATCTTGTTGCTCCAGGCAAGAAAAGCAGTCCGGCACGCACTGCCGGACTGCGGGCGCTTAGATTAGTTAATTTTTCTTTTATTCAATTTTGAGTTTGGTAAATCATCTGGACAGCGCGGCGCTTATCCCTTCGGGGATAGCCCCCGCGTAATGAGTTCCTCCAGGGACGGGCCGAGTGAGGGGATTGATCCCGACCCTCCCGATACGTCGTTTTCCGATGACGTATGTGCAATTCAGACCAGTCTAATCCAATTGGTTTCAGACGAAAAAAGCCGCGTAAACAAAGACATTGGTGCCCAAATCATGCAACTTGTTGCCAAAATGACTTGCCTTACCACTAAACAAGAAATTCAATTGGCCACTATAAAGGCGCAACTGGCAGAAAAATAAAAAAAAACAGCCGAGTAATGCCGACGTCACGCGAAACGTTTCGAGGGAGCCGCGTTCCATGACCGCTGCTAACAGAAAGCAATCGCCCGAAGAACGACCCAAGGAGACAAGCTCTTTTCATCTATCTGCGAAACCCAATTGCAAATACCTCACACGACATTAGGATCCTACTAAAGAAATACTTTGAACCCCAGAGCCTAGGCCTCGGTGAGGTCAGCATGAGAGAAATTCGTAATGGCATAGCCGTTCAATCCGCATCCCAAGAAGGACTACAAAATCTGGCAGATGCAATCGAAACTGATCCAAACACTAATGACATATTCGTTCTGAAGAGACCAACTATGCGGAAACCACAATTCAAAGTTCAAGGAGTGGACCCTGACGTCCACCCAGCGGAAGTTTTAAGCACATTACGGACGCAAAACCCCGACGTTCCTATTGAAGCGAACAAATTTGTACTTCGCACTTCCTTCAAAGAACGATCTGGAAACGTAACACACATATTCGAAGTGACAACCTCTGGCTATAAAAAACTACAAGGAAGAAGACAGCTGAACCTGGGCTGGACATCATGCCCAATAAGTGAAAACTTCTACATTACCAAATCCCAAAAGTGCTGCACATATGGACATGTTAAAAAATACTGTTCCTCCGGAACGGAATTCTGTCCATTGTGTGCTGGTGGCCACTCCTCTGGAGAGTGCCGTATCACGGATGATGGGCAGAGGCGTTGCAAAGCATGCGTGTCACGCCGGGTGGAGGCGCGGCACGCATTCGGAAGCGCCCAATGCGGGACCTATGCGTTGCACGTGGCGCGCCTCAGGGGGCGCATAGAGTACCCCAGGTAGGCCCATCTTCCTTGATGGGAGCCTACCAATGCACATATCTGTATATGAACGGGATCCTTTTGGGTTCGAGTATTTTGGCTGGGTTGGGCTGGAGTGTTTGTTTGCGGAATCTCTCGCGTGAAATGCTCGCCCTTAGTAGCGAACATGGTATCCTCATTCGAATAAGCTGAAGCGTATAGAAATAATACAAATAAATTTGGGAAGATCAAAGGCCGCTTCAGCCCAACTTGAAAAAACCAACAATGTAATAGACTCAAACTTCGTGTTTATACAAGAACCTTAAATTGTTCAAAATAAATTAATCGGTAGCCCCCTAAGAAATACAATTATAGCTTCTCCAAATAAACCTAAATGTGCAATAATAATCCGAGATAAGCTTGCTCAGTTTTACATTACTAGTTCAACCTGATATAGTTGCCATACAATGTAGCTATCAAGAAATTGACATTATATTAGTGTGCGTATATATTTCTCCAACTTCGGATTTTGATATAGCCTTGACAACCCTAAATAATTTTCTTATTACTCAACAAAATAAATATCTAATAATAGGAGGAGACTTTAATGCCAAACATGAAATATGGGGTGGACTCATTATAGATGAACGCGGAGAAAAACTAATTGAACTACTAATCCTACATAACTTATTTATCACTAATGAACAATATTCAACACCAACTTTTTCCTCTGCAAACGGACAGAGCTGGATTGATATAACAGCAGTATCTGGGGGATTAATTACGAAATTGACACATTGAAGCATCTTAGACACTGAATCATTTAGTGACCATCGATATATATCTTTTGGTCTCTTTGATACAATAAAACGTAAAACACGTAAACTTACGATGGCAGGAGAAGCCAGACTTCGAGATATAATTAAAAATTATGAATGGTTAAATAATACCGTATTTGTTAAGTTTTCAGCCTTACAAATAGAAAACACACTTAATATATTTTACACACACTTTTCTAAGTGGGTTAAGAAATGTGAACGAAATGTTAAAAATAAAGAACAAATAACACCTTGGTGGTCTGAGGAACTCCGAGTCACAAGATTACGAGTAAATGCACATAGAAGATGCTATCAGAGATGTTATAATTCGGAAATAAGACTAATCTATAAAATACAATATTATGATTTCAAAAATATATATAAAGATATAATTCTATCGGCAAAAATTAACTCTTGGCGTAATTTTTGTTTTGAAACCACCAAAACATCACTGTTTAGTGTTCCATATAAACTAGCCTTTAATAAAATTAAATCACCGGTCATAATTCCTCCAATAAAAAAACCAGATCAATCTTGCACTACATCACATTATAATTCGATAGAATATATATTGGAAACTTTGTTCAAACAAGATGATATGTCATCCGACTCAGTATTACTCACTAATATAAGAAATACTATGAATAGCCCGGCACTTGGACCAATAGATAATTATTTCACTAATCAAGAAGTTAACACTATTATATCATCATTGCGTTCAAGAACTGCTCCTGGTCTGGATAATTTAACTGTACCACTTATGAAACATCTGTGGACACCCCAACAAGAATTCATACTATCCCTATTTAATTCATGCCTTGACACAGGTTATTTTCCTAAAACATGGAAAATAGGAAAAATTATACTAATTAACAAACCTGTCCGACCCCCGGACACGGTTACCGCATATCGTCCCATATGTCTCACCTCTTTATTAGGGAAGGTGCTTGAAAGATATTTATATGGCAGATTATACTTTTTCTTACATAAATCGAAATTCTTACACCCAAATCAATTCGGATTTACACATAACAAATCTTCAACATTGGCTCTATATCATTTAACTCAGCGCCTACAAAATAAAAAGAAACATTCTAAAGTATCACTACTTATTTCCTTAGACTTCTCGGGAGCTTTTGACTCAGTACGCTACCCCTTTGTTTTAAGTCTCTTACAATCGCATAACTGCCCAAGTAATCTTTACTTACTAATCCAATCCTTCTTTAAAGATCGTCAAGTATGTTATGTCACAGCCGAATCCCCCAAAATATATAAATCTGTTACTCTAGGGTGTCCTCAAGGATCACCCCTCAGTCCTCCATTATGAAATATTTAGATTACCGACCTTCTTAGTTTTAATTTTCCATCCTACGTCCACATTCAAGCATTTGCAGATGATGTCATTTTAGTAATAAAAGGTGTGTCACGTAGAGAACTTGAGTATCATTCTACAGCAGAGCTTAATCTTATAGGAGATTGGGCTCGAGAAAGAAAACTCTTGTTCAATTATTGAAAACGCTTTTGCTTATTAATTGCCCCTGGAGAACGGCATAAAAAAAGATATCCTACCATTTTATTTAATAAACACAGCTTAAAATATAAAAGTGAGCTGAAACTTTTAGGAGTTGTTTTTGATACACATCTTTCCTTTTGAAACCGCGCCAATTTCCTTAAATCCAAAGTACTTCAACACACAATTAGCCTTAGAAGATTTTCTTCAATTCAATGGGGACTAAATTCTAACCAACTTCGTAAGATATATCTTAACTCTATCGAACGATACATACTTTATGGGGCTCCAGTCTGGTGGAAAACGGAACGAAACTCTCATTTAATAAGGCGTATTTTATCAGTTCAACGTTTACCCTTACTTAAGATATGTAAGGCTTTTCATACCGCACCAAACGCTAGCTTACCAGTTCT
This sequence comes from Ixodes persulcatus, assembly GCA_013358835.2. NCBI lineage: Eukaryota > Metazoa > Arthropoda > Arachnida > Ixodida > Ixodidae > Ixodes > Ixodes persulcatus. The sequence continues at coordinate 681,817 of JABSTQ010009530.1, read as the reverse complement.
ATGCAACATTCTACCCATTAATATCACTCTTAATATAGAAGTTTTTATGTTTAAACTTTTGCAGCTTAAAGACGATGCACATTTTTAGGAATGGCGAATTTCTCCCAATAATATTTATTACCCTATTAATCTATGGAATACTCATCCTTGCTACAGATTTAGTATTACATTTAATCGATATGATCCTCAAAAATACCAAAACATATTTAATGCCATTCAATTATATTCGGATGGCTCTGTATGTCTCGAACAGGATGGAGCGGCCTTTGTGATTTTGAAACCAAATGGGGGTATTATTAAAATTGGCAGATATTGTATACCAAAGTATAATACCATCTTCGATGCGGAGGCAATCGCTATCTTAAAGGGTATTGAATACATATTGTCTGTTGAAGAAAGAAGAGACTGTGACATTTTTACAGATAGCCTATTAGTTCTCCAAGCCCTGTCTAACCCTATTAATTCTGATTATATTATTACCATTTAAAAAAAATCAAATAGTTCTTCTCGCACAAAAATGTAATATAACCTTTTATTTTGTACGTGGACATTCAGGAATATTAGGCAATGAATTAGCAGATCAATGTGCATCTTCGGCACGACATCATGGTATCTTATACCACTTAAACAGTCAAAGAAGTATATAAAAAAGGAATTATGGTCTAAAGCAAGAAACGTTTGGGAGAATACATGGAGAGATGTGGGAATTAACAGTGAATTGTTTAAATGGATACCATCAATATTCAAAATACCCAGATATTTTCCATCCAATTATTATCTTACCCAACTACTCACAGGTCATGGCCGTTTTCCCTTTTATTTTTTTTCGTTTCAAAATAAAGAAAAATCACAAATACTGTTTTTGTGGTTCAGAATGCTCAAATATAGAACATTACTATACATCATGTCCTGCCACAAACAAATATATTACAACTTTAAACATAAACACTTTTGATACAAATAAAAAACAACAACTTATTCAATCTATTGAAAAAAAGATATAATTTCTAAAATGATCCAGGACGTGAATTCATTAATAGAATAACTACTATAAGGGTTATAAAACTACAATGCTCTCCCGTCTTGACGGGCGGATGGGGCGCAGGGTGGAAGGGCCAGCAGATATGGGAAGGGATAACGGAAGAGGAACAAATGGCTAAAACCAGAAAAAAAAGTTTTATTTTTTATTTTTATTTTTTATTTTTTTTAAATAAAACAAAATAAAGTGCAAAGATACGACAAACAGAAAGGTGCATCAAAGGTAGAAACAAATGAAAAACAAAGGTCGATAGCAAACACGAGAGTTCTAAATGACAAACTACATTGCAGTATGAATGCTAATGTCTGTTGAACTCTGCTCAAACGACCCAATGAAAACCTATCTACCGATTCTAACACCTACAGTCCAACAAATTTACTGACATACATGGAAGACCAAATATAATAATGGTTCACAAACTAAATCTGCATCCATGGCTTCCACAATTTCAAAATACAATGCATGTAAAGGAGGGCCCACACAACTCTAGGAGGGCAAGGATAACCTCCACAGCCCTGGGCCTCTATTAGCGGATTAGGTCAGACAAATCGTATTTTTATTTTTGATAGGGTGCCTTACGTGTTCCCTGGACCCTCTCGGCTGCAGGACGTGAAATCGATGTGACCTGTCCGTCCTCAAAGCTAGGGGAGATAAGAAAAAAAAGAGGGGGGGGGGGTTAAAAAGGGCACAAAGAAAGCAAAAAGAAAAGGGGAAAAAAAGGGGGGGGGGGAACGGAGGAAAAAAAAAAGAAAGGAAATGTCACATTGAAATTTATATCTCTTACCACACCATCATAAGAACTTTCATCATATACGAAGACATCTTTAAGACACATTTACAACGATTCATTGATTATCAAAAATTAATATGCATAATACAGGCAACTAGTTAATGATAGTCACTAGCCCACAAAGTATTAGTTTAAAATTAATACTTTAAATACGCAACACTAAAATTATAAATGTGTTCATTTATATTGTACAACATATTACATGCAATTTTCCTTTTACGAATGTATGATGTCTTGCCGAATAGAACGAAAACATAAAAATGAAGTAAGAAAGGGGGAAAAGTTACTAGAAACAGTCCATTACATTACAGAAGTACTCAATAGGCGAGGCTAAGTCGACGCTATATTCTTGAACCTCGCGAAGGCGTTTGACCGGGTCTCACATTCCAAACTACTCTGAAAACTGAGGATGTTTTTGAAAAACGACATGCTATGCGACTGGATCCAAGATTATCTTTCCTTAAGAGAACAGTCAGGGTGTGCGGGTGGGACCCGGTCAAGTCCGGTCTTGGTCACCTCAGGGGTGCCCCAGGGGTCCGTCCTCGGGCCACTTTTCTTTTTAGTTTTTATTAACGACATTTTCCTCAATATTCCGGTACAAATTAAGCTCTTTGCTGACGACTGCGTACTATTCCATGAAATACGTAGCACCGAAGACCAAGCACTATTAACCACAGCCCTGGCGAGAATTTCTAAATGGTGTGAGAATTGGCAACTTTTACTGAACCTTGAAAAGACGGTAACTATGACGTTCACTAGAAAAAAAAAAACCTAGATAACCCATACATTCTACAGGACACCCAACTTAATAAGGTAGATTCATTTAAATACTTAGGAGTTATGCTTACAAGCGACATGAGGTGGAACCACCACATAGACTATATTACCAAGAAAGCATTTAAGAAACTGGGATACTTAAGGCGATTTCATAAAGACTGTTCATCTTCAGAAGTAAGACTTCTCACGTTTAAAACGTACGTACGGCCCATCATGGAGTACGCGGCAATAGTCTGGGACCCTTACACTGCAACAGCGAAAGATAAACTGGAGCGTATTCAGCGAAAGGAAGCACGATTTGTGTAAAGTTCGTATAGCTGGTTGGTATCACCAACCAGAATGGCAGCGGCCAATCTTAAAAGCCTCAGTTTGAGACGTCAACGGGAGCGACTTCAATTTCTTCTACTAGTAAACAACCAGCTAAAAATAAATAAAAGTGATTATATTTCATTTTTCCAACCGCCCGCTACAAGACGCTCTCATTCGCTTTCATTGAAAGAATATTCCAGCCATAACGACGTTTTCGCGCAATCATACTTTCCGAGGACAATTCGGGAATGGAACTGCCTCGGCCCAGAAGTTGTAGGCAGTGATTCTCTGGTGACCTTCCTATCACAACTTGATAAAGCAGACTAAGAATAAAAGATAAGTATCACATTTATCTCCCCGAGCTGACAATAAGGCAAATAAGGTTTTTGAAGTGTTGTGTGCTGATGACGATTGAATTCTTATTTTCTTTCCTTCCCCTTCTTGACCATTGATAGGCGATCATGTCACTAAGGGCAAGGATGAATGTGGCTTTTATACCTGTTCATTTTCCCTTTTGTTAGTGTGATGAAAATGTATATTTTTCGACTACTGAACGGCGTTTTGAAATGCTTTCTATAAGTGTGTCGCAATGACTTGTGTGAAACGGCCTGGTGATCGGGACATAGTTTGCAGCGTGTCTTTATACTGTCATGTACCTTTTCGTAAAGATTGGTGTATTTTGTTGTACCACAGTGTCCACCCTGCTAACCCCTCAATGAGGTTGCAGTATTGAATAATTCATTTGTCCATATGTGTAGACGGTATATCCGTAAAGAGAACGATAAGAAACAAGTCATTGATAGAAACAAATCATTCGCTTAGGTGAGCCGGGGAGTTCGGGCTGCTGTCGCGTTGCCTTGCCTCGCTCCTGGCTTACGCAATAGAGCGTGCGAACGGGGGGTGGGCTGGGCTGCGCAACTCGCTGCAGCGGCGTCGGTGGCGCGGGGTGCTGGGCACATAGCGGAAAATAGATAGCACTAAATTATGATCCTTCCTCGGCCCGTCTATTGAAGGAAAAAAAAGGGGGGAGGAGAAAGGAGGAAGAAAAGAAAGAAAGAGGAGAAAAGAAAAAAAAAAACATTTTGGATCAGTAATTTTGATTAAAGCTAAAGTACTAAAATAAAGGAACATTCGTTTTTTAGAAACCCAGCATTATATATTTGTCTTCTTATATGTTACAGTTAAAAGAAGAAGAGAAAAAAAAACAAGCAGAAGAAGCCAGTAAAAGAACCTTGTCGTCGTCTGAACCAAGAAGCATGATCAAGAGGCACAAAACTAAATGGACAATATTTTAAGCTACATAATTATTACCCTAATCTTATACCCGATCAAAGCCTGCTGACAAAACATAAGCCCGTTCCCGAACTAGTAGTTTCGCTGCCTTCCTGTTTTTCTTTGTTGATTGGCTTTTTAATCAAAATTTCGTTTTTGGTCATATCAGACCTTGTTTATTTATTTTTCATTGGTTTAAACCTGTTATACCGTTTGGTGGTGCAGGTAAAAAGACAAATTTTATTTTTATTCATTTTTGCACTCACTTTGAAATTCACTAAATTCACTCCTGGTAACCGGAGTCGGCGCCAGGGGCGCAAGTTGCCGTTTCGCTGGTTGTCATGCCACGCGTCCTCTTCAGCTGCCTCAGCCGCCGCGCTGGGTGACGGAGCGCCTGGTACCCCCCCCCCCCCCCCCCACACACACACACACACACTTTCCGCCCGCAGCGCGAGTCACTTGTCAGATAACATTTCGCGTTGAGCTCGGCTGCAGACTGGGCAACAATTTTTTTTTTTTTCTAAATTTCTTGACCCACGTTTTTCAGGGGCGTGCACGATATTTGCACCGAATACACACACCCCTCTTTTGAATGTTAGACAGCAATGATTCCAGGTTGTGTCTTGGCAGGTGATAGGCAATAAACGAATATTAATAAACCCATCTTGGTAGTCCTTTGTATTCTGCGAAAATGCCTCATAGAGTTCCGCTGAGCGAAAGAAGGTTCATCGCTAGGCTCTGCACAGAAAGGGTGTCGCAGCGTGAGATCTGTCGCCGTACAGCTCGATCCAAAACAACAGTCATCCACATTATTAAAGGTTTTCGGGGTGAAGAGCGCAGGATTTGTGATGCCGATCGTTCTAGCCGCCCAAGAAAAATTGATGATGAAGAAGAACGGCTAATTGTAGCCGCGGCAGTAGCCTACCCTTTCTTGAGCGCACGAGAAATTCGGGACGAACTGCCGCTGACTATCTCCCACCACACGATACGGCGTGCACGCTGCAGCTCCTTCACAAAGCGCGGCGGCTGAGGAGGCTGAAGCAGACGCGCAGCATGACAGCCAGCGAAGCGCTAACTTGCGCCCCTGGCGCCGACTCCTGTTATACGGAGTGCGTCGGAAAGAAACGAGCGAAAGAGACATAATAGCGAGCACGAAAGGCGCGCATGCGCAGAGGGCGGCTCCTTAATGCAGCGGCGCGCCGTCGGACTGCGCGGTGATGCACTTCGGCACGCGCTCCCGTGCCCCGCAAACTTTAGCTCCCGACTGTACTCTGACTGGCAGAGTTCAGAAAAATTGGCGGAAGAAGATTACAGAAAGTTTCATTGGTGGATTTTGAGGAAATCCGTTAGTATGATCCTTGGGAAACGCCACACACGTCCCACGTTTGGAAACGCTAAAACTGACCCTGTAACGAGGTCAAAAATAGGCAGCAAAAAATAGTGGAAACAAAAGAAGCAATCAAAAGAGAAAAGTGAAGGGGTCAGCGCTAGCGTTTCCAAAAGAGGAACATGTGTGGTGCTTCAAAGGCTCATGCTAATGTATTACCCAAGAATCCACCAATGGATCTTCCTGTAATTTTACTGCTTAGATGCTTTTACATGATGCTTTTACAGATTACAGATGCGTTTACAGATTACATCTTTTTTAAACGTGAACTTGAAATTTCACTCTACGATTCATAGTCATGTAGCATTCCCGCATGTGTTTTGTTCACTGTACGCATGTGCCTCATACCAAGACTGACTTCAGTCGTTCTGAGGCACGGAATAATAATAAGAAATAAATAATAAAATAATCAATAAATAATATTGTGGCGGTCCGTCGGCCTGCCGCGCCGCCGATGAAAGACGACGACGTGACACTTTGATACGAGCCTAACGGCATGAGAGAATAAGAATAACTTTTCCCCCTAAACACGGAGTCGGTCCCGACATCTCTTCCGTCCTCAACATCGAACGCGCTACAGTATTAAACATATTACATACGAAATGATTAAGATTGTAATGTTTTAAAAAATAATTACTTACCTCGGAAATATTAGGCTGGTGACGTAACTGGTCATGCATAGCTATATCTTCGCGGGTTAAAAAAACTATATTAAGCGACGCGTGTTTAGATTTCGATGTTTGTTATTGACAACAAGATACCTTCAATTCAACTTAGATATTAGTCGACCTAAAACAATTAGCGGTATTTCCTGGTGCTCTCAATCAGCGTTGATTAAACTATTGATGTATACGGCTAAAGCACGCCCTATGAAGTTGCTGGTAAAAGCATTGAGCGCGCGTATTATCAATTAGTTGTTTACTGCATAGGAGAACTTGGAAACTGTTTACTTAATAATTCCGTTTATTATCAAAACACGGTGAGCAACGCCAACATGGCGACAAACGCACTCGTCGAACAACGTCTTCACATCGTCGTCTTTTGTCCTCTGCTCCCAACTGCCATTGGGCTGGCTCCTTGGACATAACACCTCTCCCCTCTCAGACGTGGTGTGGTACCTGGGGGGGCGGCCGTCTCGTCCGGTTAGATCTGCGAGGAGCCGTTCTGTCTAGCTGCCTCTCTGGTGCCGTAGTTTCTTGTTCTTCATAGTCCTGGCCCATGTCCCATGTGAGCGTCGCTGGTGCCCCATTATTTGCACCTTCTTCAAGGCGAAGTTTGCGAATCTGGTTCAAGTGTTGGCTAGTGATGTCAGTTGCACACTTAACAAGCCACGAACGTCGACCCATTGGTCTAACTAGGGTGCCGGGAATCCAGTTGGGCTTCTTCAGAAACTGCCGAACCATTTCTTCTTCTCCGGGTTGCAGTTGCCTGTTTGGCGGTAACTTCTCTGTTACTATTGGTGACTCTGCTGTCGGTACGAGGCGATCGAGAAGAGTTGGTAGCTCGCAACCAAACATGGCCTTAGCTGGAGTAACACCTGTTGTTTGGTGAACCGTACTATGCTGACGAAATGACGGAACAAGAACCGTGAAAGTCTCTGGTCCACCGATGCAAACGGTTCTCGGGCCAGCGCTCTCTTCAACTCGCCAACGTATCGCTCTGGCTGCCCATTGATAGCGGGATGGTATGGAGCCGACTTTACGCACCGAACTTTATTGTTCTTGTAAAAGTTCCGTATTTCGACTAACACAAACGCTGTTCCGTTGTCTGACACCAGCTTGTGTGGTATCCCAAATGTCGCAAACAGTGAGCGCAGTACATCAATGACCGATGCAGATGTGGGACGAGTTACTTATCTCATCTCTACCCACTTGGTATAGGCATCCACAACTACCAAAAAGGTACGTCCCTCCAAGGGGCCAGCAAAATCTACATGGAGCGAATGCCATGGTGCTGATGGTTTCGTCCATGAAGGAATCGGAGCTTTTGCCGGATTCGTCTGCGTGCGCTGGCATAGCTCGCATGCTCTAGCTGTTGTTTCAATGTCGTCGTCTAAACCTGGCCACCATAAATAACTGCGCGCACAGGTTTTCATGGCCACGACTCCTCGATGGCCTGCGTGGACCAGTCCCATTGCTTGCTTGCGGGCTGCTTTTGGCATGATGACTCTTGCGCCCCAGGTGATGCATCCGCGATGAACTGCCAACTCTGTGGCTCTTCTGCGATAAGCGGTGAAGTCGTCCCCCTTAGTCGCTGTACCGTGCCCTCTTGGATCTCTCTGTAAAGTTCAGAAAGGATGGCATCTTCCAGCGTCAATCTTGCCACCAACGCAGCTGTAAGAGGCGAACTTGGAAGGGCTGCGAACATGAGGATGTCACCAGGAGCGTGAGGTTCCTCGATGCGATCTGGTAACGGCACCCTACTTAGCGCGTCTGCGTTCTGATGCAACTTGCCGGCTCGGTATTTCAGGTCGTAGTCGTAGGCTGCAAGCTTTAGACACCAGCGTGTCAGGCGGGGTGAAATATCTGGGGGACCAGTTTCTGCGGTCCGAGAATTCCCAGTAGTGGTAGGTGGTCGAATACGAAGGTTACCGGTCGTCCCATAATATACTTGTGGAACTGGTTGGCGGCGAACACCACAGCAAGGCCTTCCCGATCCAGCTGAGCGTAGTTGCGCTCAGCAGCCCTAATGTCCGGGGACGCGAAGGCTATCGGTGCTCCCTGCCTGAATGTCTGCTGGGCTAGCACCGCACCTACACATACGGTGAAGTAGTCACATGAGATCAGTAGGGGCGTTGTCTCATCGTAGTGCGCCAGGACTGTCCTCTTCAGGATCAGTTTCTTGCGCTCTTTCAAAAGCTCTCTGATGTCTTCTTCCATTGCCATGAGTGTTTTTTCTGTAGCAGATCATACAGTACGGATGCTACTGTGGCTCTCTGTTCTAAAAAACGGTCGTCGTAGAAGGCCAATATGCCCAGAATTGACTGCAGAGTTGCTTGCTAGTCGGAGCGGGTGCTTCCACTATCGCTTGTACCTTTTCGTCTGTAGTGTGTATGCCTCTAGCATCAATCTTGTGGCTCAGAAATTGTACTACCGGTACACTGAAGTGGCACTTAGCCTTGTTGAGCCGCAAGTTGCCTTTGCCAGTCGCTGTAGCATGGCTGACAAATCGCTCCTTGTGCTCTTTTTCCGTAGCACCACTGACAATGATGTCGTCGATGTACACACAGACACCGGTTAGCCCAATCAAGGTGGTCTCCATGAACCTTTGAAATATTGCTGACGCTGCTGCCACACCGAAAGGAAGCCTCTTCAACCTTGTACCGTCCTTTTACAGTGTTTACGGTGAGCAGCTCAGGCGTAGCTGGAGTTACGTGAAGTTGTTGGTAGGCTTGCGCTAGGTCCGGGTGGTGAATGTAGTTCCTCACCGCAGAATGCTCAACACGTCCTCCGTTGTTGGCAAAGGATACGACGCCTTTTCGTGGCCTCGTTCACGGTGCTGCGATAGTCACCACAGAGACGAATGCTTCCATCCTTCTTTCTCACCAACACCAACGGCGTGGCCCAGTCAGAATGTTGTGTAGGCTCCAAGATGCTTTGGTGTTCCAGTCGGTCAATCTCCGTTTCGACGGTGAACGCAGCGCAAAGGGGACGGGCCGCGCTTTCAGAAACTTTGGTCCGCGCTTCATCTCTCAATTCCAGTTGTACTGGTGCTCCTACATGACCACTGATGGCCTCGAAAAAGACTGACTGAAATTTCTGTAACGCTGTGTAATGTTGCCATCGTGTGTGGTTTGGTGAATGCCACTGACGTGAATGCCCAGTGGTCCAAACCAGTTGCGTCCAAGCAAGTTGCATCCAGCGCCTTGGTCCAGAAGTAATGGAAGCTGGCAAGTCTCTCTTGAGTGGCGACATCCACTGTTGCTGTTCCGAGGACTTCAATTTTCTGGCCTGCCAGGTGCGCAGACGAATGTCAGATGGTTGTAAAACAGGTGGGTTTGTAGGCCATACACCTCGAAAAGTATCACTGCTGACCAAGGTGCAAGCGGCACCTGAGTCAACCTCAAATGTTACTGGTTGACTCTGTACAGTGAGTGTCACTGTGAATTTGAGGTAGTGGACTCACTTGTTACTGAGTGAAGGCCATGTAATGTTGACATTTGTTGTTCAGGAGGTTGAGGCTCTCTTGATGTGCCGAAGTAGTTGTTGAGTTGCGGCCCTTTCTTTGTAGCTTTTCTCTTTGAAATGCAGGCTTTCTCGATATGGCCTCGCTTCCGACAGTAGTGGCACGTTGCTGTCGCGAACTTGCATGAGTTGGGGCTGTGTGCTTTGTCACAGCGCCAACAGCGTTGTCCTTGCCCAACCTGCGTCTTGTGAGAACTCCTCAATCGTGCACTGGTTGTGGCTTTGTTCACTTCCGAGTGGTCGGATTTCAACTTTTGTTGTTGCTGAGCAGCGCTCTCCGCGCGGACCGCGAGGTCATAGGCCTTGGAAAAAGTGAGATCCTTCTTCGCGAAGAGTCGCTGCTGGAGGTGCTTGTCGCGTAGCCCACACACGAGCCTGTCGCGTAACATCACCTCCAATGGCAGCAACGTCGGGTTAGCAACCCTAGCTGCAGTTCCTGTCTGCAGCGTCGTCGTTGCTCCAACGTTCGCTGTTCCAGTTGCAGGTGGCATCGTTGTTGCGATCGCCGATGGCAGCGTTCCAAAATTACAGTGCGTGGCTAACTTGCGCAGCGCTGCCACGTAGTCGTTAATTGATTCTTCTGCCAGCTGGCTGCGTCGCTGAAACATGGTCCGACTGTACACCTCAGACGGGCGAGGGTCGAAGTGCGCTTGTAACGCACTAACAATGTCGCTGTAGCTCACCTGGTCCGGCGTGCGGGGCTGTAGCAGCGCACACACAATGTCGTAGGTGTGTGCTCCGCATAGCGTGAGCAAGTGTGCCCGTTGCTTGACTGGGTCGGTCACGTCGTTCGCTTGAAAATAAAACTGGAGACGACCGTACCACGATGTCCACGAAGTGCTGTTCGAGCCGCTAAGCTCTTCCATGCGGCCGACGACGTCAGGTGTGCGGGCTGCCATACTTGCGTCCGCTTGCGTTGTGGGGTTATCCACGGTGGTCGGACCTTACTCGTCTCCAGGGTTTACTTAATAATTGTGTTTATTATCGGAACACGGTGAGCAACGTCAACATGGCAACAAACGCACTCGTCGAACAACGTCTTCAAATCGTCGTCTTTTGTCCTCTGCTCCCAACTGCCATTGGGCTGGCTCCTAGGACATAGCAGAAACCTCGTACATCCGGTTAGAAACTGGCGCAAAACACCTGTTCTTCGCTCTGACGAAAACAGGAGTTGCTTCAGCTGCAACCCTTATTTGCAACCCCATTTCCTGCAGCTGCAACAGCTAACTCGCTGCGTCCCCTGCAGCCTGCATACGTGCAGGCGACGGCTCTAGGGAGGGGGGGGGGGGGGGGGGGAGGGGGGGGGGACCTTTGTGGCGATCCATCGGCCTGCCGCGCCGCCGATAAAAGATGACGACGTCACTTGTTGATACAAGCCCGATGGCACGAGAGAATAAGCAGAACGTTTTCACCTAAGCTCGAGGTCGGTCCCACTATCTCTTTCGTCCTCAACGTCAAGTGCGCTTCAATATAAACATATTAAATAAAAAATTATTAAGATAATAATGTTTTATAAAAACATTACTTACCTCGAAAAGTTTAGGCTGGTGACGTAACTGGTCATGCATAGCTATATCTTCGTGGGTTAAAATGAATTAGCTAAAGCGTTTTTAGATTTCGTTATTTGTTACTTGACAACAAGACACATTCAATTCAACTCTAAATATTAGTCGACTGAAAATATTAGCCGCATTACCTTCTAGTATCAAGCAGGGTGGGTTAAACAATAGACGTATATGGCGAAATCACTCCCTCCTGACTCGTTGGTGAAATTATTGAGCGCGCGTATTGAGCTTATTTTTTATAGTGCGGAGGAGAACTCGGACTCGAGGTCGTACATCGGTTAAAAACTAGCGGGAAGTACCTGTTTTTCGCTTGAACGAAAACAGGATTTTAGCTTCCAGCACATGAGGTCAATGTCACCGTACCTCGTGGTTGAATATTTCATGATATCGTTCTACCTCTAGCGGCTATTGGCAGAATTTAATCGAACGAGTAATTATAAACAAATTGCAGGGCAAATTTCCCTGCAAATGTGTTGCTCCGTGAAACGTACGTTTTCCCGCTAAATCTAGCAGGGAAGTTAAACTCTAGTAGGTCCCGTGGCATTATGTCACGTGATGTTTATGTTTCCGCTAAATTTAGCAAGGCCGAGCGCTGGCCTAAGCAATTATTATCACGTAGGTTGCCATGTGCTACAACGAAGGCCTATACAGCCAGCAAGGTTTTCAAAAAGCGTCTTTGGCAGATTGGAATCAAAGGAGGAGCAAGCCAATCAAAAGGCAACATAGAGAACCCACAAGGAGCGCGCGATGTCGAGCCCGACAAGCGCGCCGTCTTTGGTTGATGTCGGGGACAAAAAAACGCAAAAGGTGCGCATGGAGCAGACGAACCTGCACACCGCATTCTTCACCACCATCGTGGATAATCTGCGAAAAACCACGGAGCTTCAACGGCTGTAGCTGGACCTCTCATATCTTACCATTCTATAACCGATTCGCTGGGACGAATCCCCCTGCCCCTGATAGCTGACAGAACGTTGATGAGTCGAATTAGCCTTGCCACAAGCGTCTTCGAATTCAACTATCGTGGTCGTCACTCTGCTATGTGCTTCTTTCAACGGCTGTGGAGTGACCATGTCATTCCACATCAAACATGGTGACTACTTCAGAATCGATAACCTGCATATCAGCTATGACCTGCATAGATATTCTGCCTACCTCTGCAATTCCTGAATGAAGCCCCTGTTTGTTGGGAAGGAAAACATTTCGTTTTGCCTATATAGCACCGGTAAATGAGGGAGCAGTAGATTTGACCATACATTTTGAACACTATTGTTTTTCGACATGTTGGTACTTTTACATTGTTATTCGCGTACATCGCTGTTTTTGTGACGTATTTTTATTTTATAAGAATAATAATAATAATATTAATAATGTTTTTATTGACCTTACAAATACATATAAATAATGCTGGTTTACAAAAGCAGTATCCTGCTTTTGCGTAGGACCTGTCAATCCAGCCAAATACATATCAATGCAGCAAGATAAAAAATCCAACAAGTATAATGTGACCATTGATACAAAACAGAGCCTAAATGTGGCACAAAACAAATTAACACCACTAATAAAATTCATCATGAGGCAAGTATGCAGGGATCAAAGTAAGAAAGTTTTAATGAAGCTAATGAGACACCAATTTTTTTTTATTTTTTAGTACTTTTATTGAATTTATTTTCATTATAGGCTCAGTGAGCTCATTAAATAATGTGGGTGTATAGTCAGTTCTACATCTTTTTCACAAGGCGTGTGTAAATTCTGGGGATTTTAAACCTTTCTTTACGACTTAGGTCCCCAGGCTTGTGCACTGGAACCTTGAGCGTAGAATCATAGAAATCATTTATGTAAACATTAAATAAAATTGGTCCCAAAGTGCTACCTTGTAGTACATCACATTCAACGTTTGCTGTATTGCTTATATTATTCACAATTTTATCCATTTGTAGTCTGTCGGTAAAGTAATTCTGAAAAAAGTTACGAAACTGTCCCCTGAAACATCATCTGTAAAGCTTTTCAAGTAACAAAGAACCAGCAATGGTATCGACAGCCTTCGATATATCTGTAAAAAGTGCTAGGGCTATCTTAATATTGTCTAGTGCTTCGTCAACACAGTAAGAAAAATCTTCTAAAAGTTTAATAGTATTCATGTGCTGTCGAAAACAACCATATTGCGTGCTAGAAAATAGATTAAATATATCACAAAAGCTGGTCATTGTAAGTTGCACCCACTTTTCGATTATATGTGCTAATACAGGTAGAATGAAAATTGATCTGCAGAACTCTAATTCCTGCTTTTTACCCTCTTTATACAGTGAACGTATAATAGATATCTTCAAGCCCTTAGGAATTCTTCCGGTATGAAAGGTGTCATTATTTATTTTAATTAAAACGTGTTTTAATTTATCAAGGTTATACCGAATATCTCGTATTCTAATATTATCAAAACCTGGTGTTTTAGCTACTAGCATAGCATTTATAATCCCCAAAAGTTCGCTCTCCGTCATCTGAGGTAAGTACGCCGAACTAGAGCATCTGACCTGTGGAGTGACAGGATAGGGAACCAATCAGTGAAATGTTTTTTTTTAGTTCTTACGGAGTAAACAAAACACTTATTAAATGATTCTGTTAAAGTTGAATAACAATCTTATCCAGGAGAATTTCTGAATTGTATCATCCACGCTAGTTTTAGACTTTCTATCAGTTAATTGGTTTACCATAGTTTTTGATGTTTCTTTTCGAGGAGGTGAACTGATTCAAATATTTCCCTTTTTTAAACTTATTTTTGCTGTCACTTTATTGCGCATTGCACGAAATTCATTTCTTAGTTGTGTGTTCTTGCGATTTTGCTTACATCTGCTCCAAAGCCTTTCCTTTTGATCACACAATTCTAATATTTCCTTGTTTATCCAAACATTCTCAGTGTTCGTTTCTTGAACTTTATTTTTCCGGTACCTTTGGAATAAATATCCTGAAACGTGTCCACTAGTTTATCATAGGCTACAATGTGATTGTACTCACATAAAAAATTCCAATCGAACGATTGTATTAAGTTATCGATTTTTTCAGTATCTAGTATAACTTTGTACCTATTTTTTTAATATAAATTTTCAGCTGTAATTTCGTTTAATATTAAGAGTACTCTAATGTAATGGTCAGTTACGTTTTGCTTAATGACTGCAAACAGTGCTTTTGAATAACTAATTCTGATAACTATGTGGGTTATACATGATTTTGTAATTTTATCACCATACTATTCCTCCCTCGTATTATTTTGAATCACATTTTTCGGAACAAAAGAAGTGAGGGCATGAAGATAACGCGGAACTCCCTGTTTATTTTCATTTAGAACATCAATATTGAAGTCTCCTGCCAGAACTAGGTATTTGTTGTTATTGAATGTTTGAAGGAATTGGTCCGATTTATCACAAATTAGAGGTATATTTGAACTGGGTGTTGCTATACTCAGAAAAATGGCTTGTAAACAAACTGTTCCTGCATTTGAAATGCCGGAGAGGATCGGGTTTTTTGGAGATACTTCTTTACGTCTATACGCCAAGGGTGATGTTATTCATTTAGGAAGATTTACAGTAGGGACCAAATTGCAATTAGCTTTTTGTGCTACTAAAGAACAACATACGCTCCTCTACAAAAATAGCAAGCAAAGTTGCAGATTATTTTCAAATGGCAGATTTAAAAGCAAAAACAAGAACAACAACAAATATTTTGGCCTTAAAGGGCATTTCCGGTTCATACTTCGATTTTGGGATTATGACTTCTTTAGTGTAGTCAGCGTCCCTGAATTACAAGTTGTAATTTTTTTCCGCGTTTTTGTGCGTAGTTTTAAAAATATCGACGCCTGAAAGTTTTGTTTGGGGCGCGGCCGACAAAACTGAAAGTAGCCGCTCGAGGCCCCGGCAACCACTGGAAATCAGCCGCTATGTGGACGTGACGTCAGGATCGTTCTCGTTCAACGAGTACGCAGGCCAAGCGGCACCTACCTCTGTTGCGCTAGCCGCCTAAAGATAGAAGCTAAGCTGATTTTGTTTTAATTCTGTATACGTGGTAGTTATCCAGCATATGTAGCCCGAGTTAGCGCGTATACCCAAAAGCTAGCGACTGGAAAACGAGTGAACTCATTCGGTGCCGTACTCGGCGGCTGTGGCCGTGCGTGTGGTCTTCCGTACTCGTCGCTAGGCCTAAATTGTCATCGGGGCTCCGTGGATAGAGCGGCGTTGCTCTACGCCGCGCTGCAGTGACGTACAGTACTGGGGGCCCTCTCGCTTTCGCGCTGCGGGTCAGACCCAGACACGAAGCTTTGAGGCTCTCCGGCGTGGGCCGCGGCGCCCGAACACACGTGTGCTGGACTGTACATATCTGTTTTTTTGTTCTTTTTTTCCTCAGGTGTGTAAAAGCTGAATTTGTAAGCTACGACACTAATTTACCACATAAGTTCGTCTATGTGGTACATCTAATTTGTAAAAATAAAAAAAATAAAATAAAAAAACTTGCCGCATTCAAAAAAAAAAAAAGGAAAGTTCTATAGGCAGACATTTTCTTCTCAAAGCTAGCAAACGTTTTTGTGGGTGAAAGAGGAAAACAGAGAACTTTAGCAAGGTGAGAAGAACACTTTCTTTCCCTTCTTTCCCTCAAAGAAGCGCACTTTACACTGCTCAACCGCGCAACGGGTGCGCCCATCCGGACCGGAGGAAAAAAAAGAGAACGATCCTGACGTCACGGCTCAACATTGCTTTAGCAATCGGCAACCCGCTGGCCGCCCGCTAAGTAGGAGCGGCTCTCGGCGGGTCGCATTTTTATTATCGTCATTAGTTCAGAATGCGGCGTCCCCCCGACGTAATATTTTGGCTGGGGTCGTATTTTGTGTCACTACGGCGATACCAGTAATTTATTTCATTTTGAGTTTGACCGGAGTTGCCTTTTAAATATGATCCTATAATAATATACATTTTGGAAATTGTTTGTCTAAAGGAAACAGATTTTTGTAGTTCAAATTTTTCCTTGTTGTCAATTTGATTTAATAATTTGTAACGCTATTTAAGATGAAGGAAATAGATGCCGTACTCTTTTCTTGCGAACTGCTAAAGTAGGTTGCGCTCGTTTCTTTCGAATTTGTTGAGAAATTAAAACGCACAATACACAGGACTGTAATGTAGCGCATGCCACCTACATTTTGCACAGAATACAAACAAATAAAATATTTGTAGGTACAAAATGATCGCAACAAAATACCACAGTAACTTCCCAGCTGCTCCCAGTTTATAGATATTTGCCTGCTTTTTCAACCCGGGATCAGAGCCGTACCAGCTGTTTGTATGTTACAATAACAAGGCGGACTGGAAGCATGCCACTCTGAATGGCTCTTCAAAAAACAACAGAACTCATCTAAACGCGTGTGTATATCTTAATGCTGAGAATGTAAGGTGGTGATTAAGCCCAGTAGGTTTATAGCTAACACAACAGCGCCGAAATAACAGAAGGACCGAAGGCAAGAGGGGCAAGACAATGCGCACTCTCAACTGAAACTTATTTGAGACTATATCTTTATAAAGCGCCCAAATCTTTGTGTCATCGAAGGCAGAGTTGCATGAGAACCTGCTACAATGATCAGCAAGGTGTCCTGACATTGCTGATCTTGTGAAACCTGCATATGCTCACGGACACGATCGTTCCACATCTACCCCTCTGACCTGTTTACGACAGCGCACACGACATAGGAATTTGATAAACAATAACTGTGATGCAATCAGTGAACTTATTCCGGTGTTTGGTGCTACATGGGTAGGTTTTCCGCTCTGGGCTGTTGATTTCGCGGCACAGTAAATAAATACCTGCTGTTGAGCAAGCTGGGTTTGTCATTTTCCGATGCGGGTAACAGCAAGGGAAATCCTACGAGGTATCCCTGCCAACATTTTATTAGAACATAATGCTATTAACGGAACCCCCTAATCCAACACATTTGTCCGTATGTCTGTCTGTTCGTGCATTTAGTCGCTATGTTTAGCAGAACAATTGAAATCACCTTGCCCGACGCCAGTGCTACAAACAGAATTCTGAGATTTCAACGCCACCGCCCTTTGATGTTCTGGTATACGGTCATTGACGCACCGACCAGTTTGACTGACATACGTGAATCCACACGCCATAGAATGTCGTTGACAACTGCTTCTACACAATGGGTTGCTGGTTCTATGTTTGTTTCGACACCCTCGCTGACCAGCCGATAAAAGGGTTAAATTACTCAGATTAAAGTAATTCTTGAACACAACGCTTACTCCATGCCTTCCCGTCAAAGCCTTGAAATTGTGTTAAAATGCGTGATAATACGCACACAGATCCAGTTGTTAGTCTTCTTGCGCCCCTTGACGTTTGCTAAGCTAGACAAAATAGCCTTTGCAACACTTACTATAACGTTCATAGAGTACCACGAATAAGTTAATCTCGATATCTGAGAAAGAACACAATCCTGCAAAAGGTGGCAACATGACTTGTTTAAGGCATTTCTGAGAAGCGAATATGCAACTCCCCGCTTAAAGGCTCCCCAGGTAGCACGCCAGAGGAATGCCCAACTTGGGCAAAGGTCTGGCAAACATAAGGGCCCAACTTTTGGCGCAGTTAGGTTTTTGCACCATGGCACTCATCAGTGTCAAAGTACGGTGCCTAACTATAGCCTTAGTTGGGCGATCCTAGGGCATGCCCAAGTTTGGCTCTTTGGTACGCCAGAGGAGTGCCAAAGTTGGTGCCATACTTGAACCATAACTGCCATAGTAAGTCCTAATCTGGGAATTCGGGGCATTCCAAGGTTTGGCGTTTCTCTGGTCCGCCAGAGGAGCGCCAAAGTTGGTGCCGTACTTGAACCATAACTGCCATAGTAAATCCTAATCTGGGAATTCGGGGCATGCCAAGGTTTCGCGTTTCTCTGGTCCGCCAGAGGAGCGCCAAAGTTGGTGCCATACTTCAGCCATAACTGCCAGAGCAACGCCTAATTTAGGTATTTGGGACGTGCCAAAGTTTGGCTTTTCTCTGGTTTTGGCCCAAAGATGCAAGATGAGAGCCGAACTATCAGAAAATGAAGCCTAAATTTGGCACTTGTTTGGCGATTTTGCCCCAAAAATGCCAGATCTCAGCCGAACTACAAGGAAGTAAGCCTAACTCTGGCACATCTGTGGCAATTTTGGCCCAAAGGTGCCAGATGACTGCCGAGCTATAGGAAAGTGAAACCTAACTTTGGCACTTGTTTGGCGATTTTGGCCCTAAGATGCCAGATGTCAGCCGAACTACAAGCCACTAAGCCTAACTCTAGCACATCTGTGGCGATTTTGGCTCAAAGGTGCCAGATGACAGCCGAACTATCAAAAAGTGAAGCCTAACTCTGGCATTTGTTAGGCGATTTAGGCCCGAGT
This sequence comes from Ixodes persulcatus, assembly GCA_013358835.2. Taxonomy (NCBI): domain Eukaryota; kingdom Metazoa; phylum Arthropoda; class Arachnida; order Ixodida; family Ixodidae; genus Ixodes; species Ixodes persulcatus. The sequence goes on along the minus strand of JABSTQ010009530.1, from coordinate 663,082 downwards.
ATGCCAGATGACAGCCGAACTACCAGGCAGTGAAGCCTAAATTTGACACTTGTTTGGCGAATTAGGGCAAAAATACCCAGACTCTTGCCAAGGAAGGTCAGGTTCGGCTCTACTTTGGCTTTTTCGGGCTTTTTAATGCCCTTAACTCCCTGACAAAAGCCAAATTTTGGCCCAGAACTCGGTGCTACCTGGGTTACCAACAAAATCATTTCCAGCAAGGTAGAAGAACCCTCCTGGCCGCCCTTTCCATTTCCGTCTCTTCCACTGCTATCTTGACGGCGATGGGACTCCTCGGTGTTGTGACGCGAAAATCCTGATTGGTCGACAGGGTCATGATGTCACAGACACATGACCTTGAGCGGGGATTTCAAACAACCCACAACGCTCACGTAAAACGTGACGTCACGCGTGGATTGAAAGTGATAGAAACTGACATGTCATGCGAACTAAAGGTAGCAGCATGTTTGGAAGTATGTGACTTTATAAAGTAATTAATTTGCCTTGAAGAAAAACTTGAAGAATTTCAGGCGGGAGCCGAAACACCGACTCTTCGGTTGCGAGCCAGACAGGCTTCTGTCTGGGCAACGCAAGGCACGCTTGCATATCGAATGAGAAGGCGATGCGAACGGGGCCCGTTAACGCTATCGCGTTCCACTCTTCTTGTTGCTGCATCTTGGGGCCGGATAAGCCGGGAGCTTCTCCCGGCTCAACCAGCCTCAAGATGCAGCAACAAAAGGAGTCTCCCCGCCGTCAACATAGCTGTGGGGAAGGGGAAAATTGGAAGGGTTGCGAAGAGGATTTTTCTACCTTGCGAAAAAACCTTTGTAGGTCGGGCTTCAACCGCCTTTGGATGACAGCTGTAAAAGGGTACAGCAGGCTTTGGCGAATCTTACCGTAGCCCCAGCATAAACCTTAGTCAGATAAACCTTCAAGTCCAGAAACTGTAGAACGCTAGTTGTACAAATTTCTGTTGTGAACGACAACTCAGGAGCCTGCCGCTTTACAAAATTAATTAACTCATGTACATGAAAACCTTGAAATAAAAAAAAATCGTCAAGTAACCGCTTTCCTATTGCACATGCCCGCGGCATCGACTCCCTCTTAGCGTGCACAACACGATCTATCATACCCAGAAAAGTGTCGGACAATTACGGCGCAAGGGAAGACTCAATGCGGACCCCTTGATTCTGTGGGAAAACGCGACCATCAACCTCAACACCTGGTGACCTAGGTAGAGATAAAGGAGGTTAAAAAAAACTATCAACGTCAATTCCTGAAACGCTTTGAAATTGACCAAACGATCCTCTATAAACTGCTGCACTCTAGGGAGAAGGATAGATTTGCCCAGTGAATAATAGAAATCCTTAACGTCCAATGAGGCCAATTTGTAGGAGTTTGAATGGAGCGCCATCATTAGCCCAATAGACCCTTTACAATAGTCAGTCAAGCAACTATGATATACCGAAACCTCCGCCATTACTGCGTCGTCGTTTCGGGAGCAAGCGATGGCAGGTGCTTGTGGCAGTACTCCCGGTACCTTTGGCTACGGTCCTCAGGAACGAGTGAATTTGCCTTCCGCGTGGAGCACTGACCGCACTGCTGTGTTGCCGAATCGTGGGAAATTTCTCACAAACATAGCTCCTGGGGACAACGGGGAACTAAACGCGAACGCAAATAAAGTAAGAGATATATTTGGTTTTAAGAATGCATATTTTACATGCATTCAAATTAAGTTTATCCTTGGCCCTTGGCGTTAAGCTTTCAACAGAAGGTTGGAAATTTCCCACGATTCGGAAACACAGTCTCACTGCAGTTCCGCGTTGCTTTAACGAATGTAAGATAGAGGCGTTGCCTCGACCTTGCCTCGACACTCGCTTCGAGCCGCCAGGTTGCCCGAAGCAAAAAGTTCATCAACGAGGCCTACGTTGGTCCGGCGTCGGTTCAAGTGTTAAGGTAAGCACTGTTCTTTCTTGTCGCCCGTTCGAATCTAAGCTTGAGCCAACCCAAAGCTACAAGCGCGCGCATCGCACCGTAAACGTGCCTTACGTGCAGGCGGACTTGTGCCGTCTGCCGCTGCGCCGCGCACAATGAAACGCCAAAAGAGGCCGAAGATCTTCGGCCTCTCTTGCATGATGAAATGAAATGTAATATTTTCCGGCTCGATGCCTTCTCACAGCTTGCGATAATGTTGCGTGGCTCAGTGGCGTACGGACTGAAGAGTACGAGGCAGGGGGTGAGAGGTAAACAGAATCGCCCTTGCGTCGTTCTGGTGAACTTCGCCTCTGTACGCCATGCTTCATAGTTCTTTTTTTTTAGCAAAGGCGCCTGCTTTGATCGTATTGCTTTTTGTGCTGGCAAGTTTCACGTTGACGGTTTGACGTGTGCGGTGCTCGCGAGCGTACACTATGTGCACTATCAGCACGAGCATACTAGCTCTAAAGTTAGGACAAACCAGACCTAACTTTCGGCGTAGTAAAAGCGTCCGACGTTTAGTAAACGAATAATCGCATATATGACGCGTCTTTTTTCACACATAGTGAGCACTGCTAAGATTATGCCTCTTACTTAATTGAAAACTAATGTGGGTGAACACATAGTATGTTTTTTCACTGTACAATCTATGCTGTAAACATAAGTAAACAAGAACGCAAATTTGTTTCAGATCCACCACCGGAGTGCTCATTAAAGCAAGCTGCTTCAGGAGCCAGAGGAAAACCTCAACGCCATTCCAGGTTGTGCGTGACATCCAGCAGAATGGGGACGTACGTGACGCAAACTGTGAATGTGCGGTTGGTAAATCTTTTGGCGTGCAACCATTCTCTGGCCGTCCTGAAGCTTCTTGCACTGCTACGAGCGAACAAATATGATTAAGCTCCACCTGCTGTGACCTGCAGAGAGTTGCCTCAACAGTGGCGTCGTCCACGGGGAGAAGCGGTCGCCACCAGGAGCCTGCAGTTCGTGGACTGGAGGAGCGTTCGGGAAGAGGGGCTGGAAACACTCATCACGTCAAGGCTGTACGACGCCCAAATGAACATCGTAAACGTCAACGACAGAGTGGCGTCGACCCGGCGGTTTGGAGATTACCTTTTTTCGACCCAAGGTTCGCCCTTTGCTAAGCACCTCCGAGCAGGTACCACAGAGACAGTCAAGACAATGTCTGGCATACCAGCAGTCACTTTTGCCATTCGGCTATGAGACTTTCTCCAGCCCGGAACTGGCTCACGTGCAAGGAAGGAGTGCCGCACTACCTTCTTGTCCTGCCTTCTTCGAGGCCTGGACGGGCTGGGACATGTCCGTGCTCAACTTTCCTGTGGAAGAGGACCCGCTCGTTAAGGTACCATGTCATTCTTCTTTCTTTTAGTTCCAATCTGGTACTTATCAAAGTCAAAATCAAATTTGACGTTCATGTTTATACAGCGTAAGGTCGGTCTGCCAGGGTGAGGTGACACTGGTTCACACTGTAGATCAGAAAGTTTTTCAGTGCAGTACGACTGCTAGCCTGGGGTCTTTAACATGCCCACGCAGTAGTGATACATGATCCCACGGTGGTACGATGCTCATACAGATCGGAACAGGCAGGGGTAAGACTCAAACCAAGGATTTTTGGGTTCTGCAGCACGAGCTTCCGCTACACCCGCGTCGAGCTGGGTGTGCGCTTTAGCCCACTCGGCCACCGATTCCCCCTGGTACTTTTAATTACACTTGATATTCCAAATGTATAAAAGGAAGAAGAAACGAACCGCAACACCTAAGGAAAGTAATCTCGTCCTCATTCATTTTCAGATGTTTGTTTCTAATACAAGCAAAGAAAGCACCAATAAATTAAATATTGGTGTTGGCTTGCATCTTCGCAACAGAAGTTAGTATAAGCAGTATCACCCAATGCCTGTTCATTCTTGGCTTGGGTTTTGCTACCACGCTGGTAAAACTTTTCCAACATTTACCCTATTCATTTGCACGTAAGCAAAGTTTCATTAGCATCGTGTTTGGTGTTCCAAAATCTCAGAAGCATTGCGAGTGGCTCTAGCGACAACAAAACCTAAGAAGCATAACCGGGGACATATTTCAGTCGCTAAACTCTTGGTTCCTTATTCCTTTCTTCGGGGTTCGCCAGAGTGAGTCCGCCAGGGTCATTTTGGCTGGTGGTGAACTGATTGCCAAAGCGTGAGCTCATCTTCATCTATGAATAATGGCGGGCATATGTTAAAACCAAGCACCAGCTGTTGCACCTTTAGGTCGCTGAGAACTCTGAACGGTGCTGTCGGCCACAGCATAGAAAAGCATGAGGCATAGGTTCACAAGCATGGATTCCGCCGAGACACCAAACCAGAGGTTAAGTTACACGACACCATCCCATAGAGCCGCTAGAGTTATTGTGCAAGTTAACGCAGGCCCCTGATTTGAATTATGGCTCTAGGGACAAGTATTAGCACAAACATTTGCATTGCAATTTCATAGTTTGTAACTAGGATTATGAGCGGTAAAATAGCATCAGGTTTCTCTGACACATAGCACCTTAGATGACAAGAGCTTATACAAATCCTGGCATATTTTTACCTGCACCATGGCTCAAAATAGTATGCATTGGCAAATAATTACTCCCACAAGCATTCCACACTATCATGCGTTTCTGATTCACGACCGTCAACCCATTTCAATAAAGCCAGCCTGTGACGTGGTGTCAGTTACTCAAGTCGTTACTTATGACCTGGTGCTCCAAGCTGCTCCTAGTGCCTATTCGATTAGTCGATAATCGATTACCAGTGTATTTGCTCACTTAGATTGTGCAAAGAGTGTTAAAAAAGTGGATAGGTGTTGGTGTCAATGTTAAAGAGATGCTGAACCGAAATCTGGATTCCACAAAACATGGCAGCAGAAGCGTGCAAAGGGACGCTACAAACACCAAAACATCACTCATACAGCGATATCTCAAACGGATGATTGTATTTTTCTAAAAAAAAATGTTGCCTCATTTGAGATATGTTGATTCGCAGCGATGAGGTGGCTCATGTTTTTCGTCTTGCCGCAGCTCCTGAATGCGTCAGCGCGTGCGTCCCCATCCAACAGGCGGCGCGATGACGGCGCAGCTTTGCTCCGGTTTACGGGCCGCGAGTTACCATCGGCCACGCGCTCGTCGGCTACAGTGTTTCCTGCTGGGATCAAGATCACAAAGGACCTCCCTCGTGCTATGCCGTCCACAGTGACATCAACGGCAGCGCTTACAAAGAGATCCCCCCCCCCCCCCCGTCTACAGCGCGCCAGTAAGCATGGAAGATGTGCAGCGATGAGGTGGCTCATGTTTTTCGTCTTGCCGCAGGTTAGTAGTCGTAGACCTTGCCACTGTTTTAGGTAGAATTATGTTTGCCTAGTTGTGCTTCCATGCCCCGGAGCTTGTATTGAATCTTTTAGAGCGTGTATTGAATCTTTTAGAGCTTTGTTGTTTTTGATGTCTTGGGATGTAGAGAAGAACCCAGGCCCTATGAGCAAGCAACAAGAGGATGAATTCCTTGCGCTTGTGCAGACAGTCGCGAAGCTTCAGAGTAGCCTTGCTCTGCTGCATCAAGAGGTAAACCTTCTAGCAACAAGAGGTAAACCTTCTGCTTCCGCTCTAGAAGGACGCGTTAACAACCTAACAACTGAGCTCGACTCACTAAAGCAGAAGGAAATCGGTAGCGTCACACCTACCGAACCTCAGCTTACTACAGCTCTAAACGAACTTTCGCAGCTGAAGACTCGTTGTTGTGGACTTTGTGGTCTTGTATGTGGAGAAACTTGAGGACTGGAGCAGAACTGAGCTGGGCACCCGGCACTTTATTTCTGTAGCATTCAGGATCACCCTTGTCGTAGGACACTTCTCCTTAAAGGCAGGTGGCATGTACTCATCAGCTTGCTGCCGCGTTGCCCATAAGTCTAGTCTTGCAATGTGCATGTATAAGTAGCTAATCCATGTTGTGCACAGGCGCGAAACCGTGCCAACAGAAATTCTAAATCGGAAGGCCAAGTCCTCAAACAGTCCAAGGCGCAGGCGAACCAAGATCAGGAAGAGTCCGTCGTGAGGGGGCAAGCTTCGGGGCCGACCTTGCTTGCTGTCTTGAGAGTATGATGTTGACCACAGCTTCACATTCTCTCTGTTGTTTCCTGGGTCAACAAACTTGAGCAAAAAAATAAATGCTCCATAATCGGGCAGTCCCATGTAAAACTGGACGTCCTCTGGGGCATCCTTAAAGCACTCGATGGAAAATTTGCGGCTTACTTTCTGTTTTAGTTTTTTGTTCTGTTCTTCTAGAAGTTCTATGTGCCTCCTGAGTTTCAGAACTTCTCTTTGGGATTTACTGAGCTATTCTTGAGACTTTTCAAGGTCAGATGTAAGCCGACTAGCCAGGGCAGCTTGTTCGACTCTTCCTATTGAAGTAGCAGGGACGCATGTGGGTCCGGTGGGAGCTGGTCCTCGCAACTTGCCGTGCTTGCTTCATCTCCAACTGCAGCCGCCACGTTCACTGGACTACTCACTGGTGCAGCGGCGTTTCTGTGGACTGTCCTTCTAGGCACTTTAGCAACAGAAAACCCAAATACGGATAGAACTGACACCTTCCTTCAGAAACCTTCGGCCATTCACATAACCAGGCAGGTACTGTTCTTCCTTGAAGTGTTTTGAGCACACTTTAGTGGACTGGGTAACCTTAAAATGATTCTCTTCGTCTCTTTTAATGACAACAATCCACTTCTTGTGGAGTTCCTTGCTTCTCGGAAAGATAAATTGGGAAACCTGGTAGTAGAGATAGTGCGGTTAGAAAAAATGTGGTTGTATAACTTAAACGATGAAGACAGAACTTTGCAATAGAAACTTGTTTCCGTCGGGCTGTTCTACTGGTGGTTTTTAAACAGCCTTCTGTGAAGACTCAGGTGCGTCTCTCTGTCCCTATTTGTTTTGTAACAAGCTCTTGAAACGACCTTGATAAAGTCAACTATTCCATGCATCTCATGTGTACGTCTGTTTTACTCTCCAGTGTTATTCTCAACAACACATCGTTCATTCATTCATTCCATACTTTATGTTGTGGCAGACAAATATGCTGTGTGATGTATTCTATGCCATGCTGTGTCTTTTGCGGTTGTGATCGGATGAGGTCTATGCTCACGGACAACGTTACGAGGTAATGTGGTCAAAGCACTTGAAGAGCAGCTCTGTAGCAGAGCTTTGAGGGGACGAACAAAGCAAATCGTTCTCGGAGGCCCAATACCGCCCTGGACGCGCGTTTGAAAACATGTTTAGACGCTGCAGCACGAGCTCCCGATACAGGCATCAAAGAGACGAAGTACACCTTTCCGTGCTAACAAGAGCAACCATGCAATGCCGAGGTCGGGAACGTAAAACAATGTCCTATCGAATCCCATGTAATGCGCGACGTGCGAATTTTCCTTGCGCTCGTGTTTTTTTTTTTTTTTTTTTGCACGAGTGTTTGTGCGGACTAGGTATTATCCGAAGCTACGGGCCCCTACCTACCTGGAAACTTCACACAACTTGTGATTGGACACCACAACGCAACGTTGTCTGAAATCAACTCTGAATACTGGCCAGGAGTCGCTCGCAGTTTCGGGATTCATCGCACGATTACTCGTGCAGTTCACACGCATTTCGAAACGATGCCGCGTGGACAGGGGTTATCCTCTAAAGATTATTTTTATTTGTGCTAACTTTACACTCCGGAGCGGTGAACACGCGCTCGAAGCTTCGAAAAGCGTTGAGGCAGCAGGGGACAGGTCAAATGTGATCGTCGCTCACTCCGCGCGGATCTGCATCACCCGATTTCCTCGAATACTAGTGTTTTTAACGTGAAAAAAAAGTTCCAATAAAATGTGATTGATTACACGTAATCAGTCACTTGTGACTCGTTACGTACAAGTTGTCGCGGTACGGTCATGCACGCCACTGCCCCGTCGTCGTCTTCACATTCCTTTCTTTGTATACAGGTAAAGCAGAGTTAGAGAAGGCAATGGGCCGAGTAAAATTAACACGAAAAAGGGCCTCAAACGAACACTTCCCACCACACTACAAATTTTGACCGCAGCTCTTTGTTTCTAAGAAAGAAATTGACCGCATCTCCACGTGGTGAATGATGTTGCTTGGGGCGAAGCTCTGGTGGTGCTTGTCTGCGTAGACGCCGAGCCGCAGCATGCCGAGCCTTTTCATTCAAGGGGTCATGAAACGATTTTCCTACTTCTTCCTCCTTAGCTTTAATCCTCAACTCAAATGCGAATTGTGAAATCACGTCGTCGCGACATTCTTCGGCACCGGTGCGATGACTCCTAGCTTCCACCGTGCTTTGTATGCACACCTTAGAACTTGTCATTCGCCAGTGACGATAAGTTCCGTCAGGGCACTCATTGGTCACGAACGCGAATCCAAATATTCGTCGACGGATTGATTGTTGACGAGCGCATACGTCCGAGTGACGCAGTTCTCGAGTCCAATGCATGAGCTGGGCTCGGCTGACGTCAGGTTGGCACCGCTGACGCGCTTTGGGAACCGCGGATGTATTATAGTGAAAAGGCGGAGAGCTTTGGAAGGAAAGAAGGTACAAAATAGTCCGCTGTGTTTTCAAATGTTCGTACCGAAAAACTGACTTTTGACTTTCCACCCTCTTCCTTTTGGCCAACTAAACGATATGCGATTAGTAAAGTCCCAATGTAAAATCATTTATCCCAGCCCAAAATTCGTTTCATGGCCCCTTTCATATCAGTAGGAGAATGTGTGGTTTTCTTCTTTTTCTTTTTTTAAGAAGATATAGGATGGCATCTCAGAACCCCCTACTCTTTTTTTTCTTTTTTTTCTTTTTTCATATTTTTTTCATATCATATTCATTCATATCAGTAGGAGAATGTGTGGTTTTCTTCTTTTTCTTTTTTTTAAGAAGACATGGGATAGCATCTCAGAACCCCCTACTCTTTTTTTTCTTCGTTTTCTTTTTTCATAATTTTTTTCATCTTTTTTTTCAATTTTTTTTTGCCCTACACGAGCACGTGAGCATGTGCTCACACGAGCATGTGCTCACGTGCTCATGAGCACGTGATCTCACGAGCAGAACCACGAGCACCCGACGCCGGCCTACGGCGGACGGACATACGGACATGGCTAGCCCCTAAGAAGCTTCGCCCCTAAAAAAATAGACTCACCTTGTTGTTTTTCATCTTTTGGTCCTCTTTGGGTGCATTGAGGGACGCAGCAATAGGTTGGCATGTCAAACGCTATTAACACTGCCGAACGCAGCGGAATGGTTCAGGTTCAACCCCCTCGATGCTTGACGACGCAGTAATGGCGGATTTTGTCAAGTTCGCGCAACCGACACTAGAGTCGCTGACTTCAGTAAAGGGTCTATTAGCTCTTCAGAATTTCTAAGCGGCAACAAGTTGTTGACCTTCAGGACGCTGAGACACTTTTGCAAAACGTCAGACACTACACGCTGGCACGTTTCATTCTCGTTGATTTTCATACTGATGAGGGTTTGCCAGGGCCCGTTTGCTCGAAGTGCTAACCGCGACTAAAGTTAGCCGCAGTACCTAGGAGAGGGATTTTGAGATCACGTGACTGGTTCGGTAGGGATGCGGGGAAACATGGCGGTGCCCCGGTGAGTGAGCGCCGCTCGCTTTGGAATTAATATGTTGTTGTGGCTGCAATATCGGGCGCGTTAGTCAGCAATGAATGGTGCAGGAGGCTTTTGCTTTACCTTACCTCACTTAAATTGCAAAGCATGAGCAATGACCTCGCCGCATTTTTTAGATAGTTTTTCGATTCTGGCCATTCCTAAGCCTAAATGAACGCGATAATTGCCGGCAAGGCAACTTCTTTGGAAAGCGGATTGCCTTGACTCAAGCGGCCGGGTATTGATAGCACACAAAAGCAGACACCGTCCCAATAGATCTTTTTTAAATTACCCAAACATCGAGGAGAACGCTGAAAGTGTAATACGGTCCGCGCGCGCTGGCCTTCCTCTTATAGGCCTTTCCAAAGAAGGACACTTGGCAGGTTCCATTTTCAGTGTTCGTGCGTATGGCGCGTGATTTGCTCGCTTTCCGAAGCGACGAACGTGCGCGTTCTGGACTGTGATTTAACACGTGTGGACTGTGATTTTTGTAAACAGTGGAAACGTCTATAAAAGATTCGAAGTAAATAATCATAATAAGGCTTTGACGAACGCGCGTGCAAGGCAAACTTTATTTTTGACTTTTTGCTTTAGAACAATTACTACTGCAGACGCCAGCACGTGCAACGCATGTAACTACACTCAAAGCATGCACCTCGGTGCTTGGGACATTTAGAAAAAGGTATATTGGGACGCTGTCTGCTTTTGTGTGCTATCAACACCCTGCAAATTGAGTCAAGGCAATCCGCTTTCCAAAGACGTTGCCATGCCGCCAATTCTCGCGTTCATTTAGGCTTAGGAATGGCCAGAATCGAAAGACTATCTAAAAAATGCGGTGAGGTGATTGCTTATGTTTTGCGATTTAAGTCAGGTAAGGCAAAACGAAAGCCTCAGCACCATTCGTTGCTGACTAACGCGCCCGGTATTGCAGATAACGATATATTATTTTTTAAGCGAGCGGCGCTCACTCACCGAGACACCGCCATGTTTCCCCGCATCCCTATCGAGCCAGTCACATGATTTCAAAATCCCTCTCCTAGGTACTGCGGCTAACTTTAGCCGCGGTTAGCGCTTCGAGGAAACGGGCGCAGCTCGCAAGCGCAGTAACCCTTATGTCTGTAAGCTCTATGATGTACGCAACAGGCTTGGAGCGTGCTGGTATGGCAGCTGTGCATTGCTTGTGTTTGCGAAAGGAAACAACAAACAGGAAAGCCTATCGCCCATCGATGTGGCTTTTCCGAGAAAATGGTGATGCATTCTGTTTACGTGCACCCAGTGGGATCCGGACAAAATGATCCAGGGGGAAATGGTTTCGGACAAAATGGTCCCGGGCAAATGGTCCAGGACAAAATGGTCCCAAACACAAACCCGGACAAAATGGTCCCAAGCAAAGTTTGAGTTATTGTTTGCTTGTTCTTCGGGGGTTCGTCGATTGTTTTTACTTGCTGCGAATTGAACATTTTAAAGTTTACATATTCAATATAAAACAGGTTGCATGCAGTAGCTGAGCCAAGAAGAAAGGGAAAGTACACTATAGAAATAATAAACGAGTGCATTTATCAAATAATCAGTCCATAACATTTGATATAATCAACACGATAAGAAAGACACTGTTCCATAACACGCCATCACAGAGAATACATTTGCAATTTCTGTTTATTCAGTGTAAGGTCGGTCTGCATTTGATGAGCGGCAGCCGGTGTACCCTTTATACGAGACATTTTGCCAGTGCAGTACCACTGCTATCCTGTAGTCTTTAAAGTGCGTCACGCAGTATCGATATACGACTGCACGCATGCCATCACAAATATGTAGTATGTTCATGATAATGTCTGAATCATCATGAGCATACGTTTCCTTGCAGGGCCATTGCGATAATTCGAAATTATAGAAAAGTTATTCCCGCGCCTATATACTACGTTTTACTAAAGTCACAGTGCAGCCGACGCTACGAGCGGATAGTACCAATCAAGCGGTTGTTTAAAGAGAACGTACCAATGGCGTTCGTCGACTTTTTTGTGCATGGTATTACCGGCTAGTGGAATCAATCGCACAGTGTGTCGCGGCCTTGCGTTTTTAGTGTGCGCGTGTGTATTTGAGTAGTGACCTCCAAGCTCCAGCTTTGTACAGTGCTGTGACTTATGCGAATAGAAGCTATAGAGCGAAGTGAGCGATAATAGAACTTAAATTAACTTTTGGAATTTTTTAGTTATTTTCTCAAGTATACGACAAAAACGTTAAATACATTAAAATATACAGATTACACGTGTCTGGAATACAGCTTCAGGGTAGCAGGTCACTAAAACTTCAAAAAGCAACCAAAATTTTGTCCGGGTTTGCGCTTGGAACCCTTCTGTCCGGAGCCATTTTGTCGTGGGCCATTTTGTCCGGGACCATTTTGCCCTACATCCGCACCACGTACAGTCAGCACGAAATGAAACCCGAACGCCGGAACGCGTGGCCGTTGATAAAGGCTGCTCCACCTGGAGGGCCCCTGAGAACTAATGAAAATGCGCCGGGGTGCGAGGGTGCGGGTGCTACTAAGATGAGCTCGACCCTCGCGCGGCGCGTCTGGGGGTTCCGCGTTTCGCCGGTGGCACGCTGTAAGCGCCGTCACATCCGATATAAAAAGCACTGTCACTGGCTTTGTGTATCGGATTCCCAGCGATATCTCTTCAGCGCTGTCATTCACTATCGCTTTGTGTATCGCAAGGGCGAAATGAAAGTTGAAACATTTCGTGCACAGAAGACCCGTAGTGCTTGATGACGTTTCACCGGAACCACGCTGGGGCTCCGGTGAACAACGTGCCACGCGCGGTTTCTGAGAAATAGTGAAACGTCATAAACGCGAAATGAAATTTGTTTATTCGCACGACCATACTCTTTATGAAAAAAAAAACAAAAAAACATGCTACAACAGACCGACGCGGATGCCTCGGTTTTTATGAGCAATGCCCATGTTTTTGTGCGAGGTTATAAGTCGAATCTTAAAAAGCGAGGAATTGCTTGCTGACGCTCTCTTTGGTAACCACCGATATGCCAGGCGTATCAATTCCAGAGCGGAATAAATTCACCACCCTGTCTGAGCACGGCCTATCGCAAAGAGCTATAGCCAGGCTAAGCGGCCGCACGGTGTCGACCGGGCGACAGTGCGGCGACAGAAAAGCACCCCGAGTAACGGCGCTTACAGCGCGCCACCGGCGCAACGCGGAAGTCCCAGACGCCCCGCGCGAGGGTTGAGGACATCTTAGTTGGACCGGCACCCTCGCACCCAGGTGCATTTTCATTAGTTCTCAGAGGCCCTCCAGGTGGAGCAGCCTGTATCGATGGCCACGCGTTCCGGCGTTCGGGTTTCATTCCGTGCTGACTGTACATATGTACAGAGACTGAAACTGCAAGAACGACCGAGGGATCACCGGCTTTCCTGGTTTACTCGTGGAATGAATACGCTTCAGCCAAGACTACTAGTGTGGTTTATAGTGCTCAGTCGGGACACCAAGATAAGCAGTAAATTTTTATTTCCTAAAATCCTGTCTGAGCAAAACGCGAAAAAAGCGTCGATGCCGTGTTCACGCTAAATGTGGTGTTCAGTTTTCCTGGATCAACAGCGCGGACCCAATATCGAGTTGACTCTTTTTGCAGAAACAGTTTCTTAACCTTTCGCTGTAGGATTTACAATGGAGGGGCCTATACGCCCTAATATTTTTTGTGCCTCCTTGGTGGCGCTGCTTTAACGACCGTGGCACTGCCTATATTTATCTCAGCATTTCGGAAAATCCGAAGCAACCTGGCCGTTCCGGCGAGATGACCGACTGAATCTACTGGTCTCCAACCCGGACTGAGTATGCCTGCATTGTGTACCGTTGGTACCGTCGCAAACCAATATGCTTTGTCGAGTTTTGTCTTGTCCTCAGAATTTGATTTCGTCGAATTTATTCATCGCATTGGCGGAACTTCAGATTTTCTTTCTTCAAGAACGCTAAACGCCAGCAGCTTATGCAGGCACCACTGGTGAAGCAAAGCGTCACTGCCTAATCGTGTTCGTAGACGTAACGGTTATTGCGTTTAATATTCCGCACATTATTCAAACGTTGAGCACTTCCTTTTTGAGATTCTAAAAGCCAGTCGGTTGGCAGCTTTATGGGGAGTGGAAGCGCTGGCTCGCCGGACCCGAAAGTTTAGGGACAGTTTACGGAAGGCGGTGAGGTAAACGTTCCCAGACTGTGAACGATCAGCAAGAGGCAGTTTTGCTGATCAAGTTTGGGGAAGAATTACATTGAGTAAAGTTTGAACGGCTTCGGGTTTATGTGGTTTTAAAAGACGTCCATGATGTCTTTATAACCCACATGTAGTGGTTGAGGAGGCTTGATGAGGGTCTTTGTGAGGGTGTACGTTACTTGTCCACAGCAACGGTGCAACGCATACCTCCGGTGTTGGTCCTCCTACAGCTTATTAGCTCCCCAGCATAACTGGACTGCTCGGTGTATTTTCCCCAAGACAAATGAGTGTTCAGGCCCAGCTCACGCAAAAGAATTCGGGAAGCAGTCTTGCTGGCAGCGTCAGGCCCGCACGGGCTAGACCATGTGAGCGTGTGTTGTTCTTACTATAGTGACCGACGCGGAACCAGCAACTGCAGGCTTGCGAAAAATTGGGGCTCCAATCCACGCTGCGAAGGTGGTTGGCCAGCGAAGCAGTGGTATAACCTGCAACGATTGCCCACTGCACTATACCAAAGGCCGCCGCTGGTCGTATGTATAGACCCCTTTCGAAAGTGACGTGCCAATTATTAGAAGGTCGGAACTCCTGAACAATAGTAGAACAACGGCATCAACAAACGTGTAAGTCATTCCATAAGGTAGCAAAGGTTGGAGCGCGGCCAATACTACGAGCCGACGAGGCGATCAAACATCGTCGAAAGTGCAACGTCACAGCGCTGATCACCTTTTTTGTGTTTATGTTTTTTCCAGTGTGCCGTGACGTTAAGGTTTTAGTCCGCCATTGTGCCGGAATTTCACAGCCGCCAACAGAGGGCAGTATTGTGAAAAAGGTGTATTGCCGTTTCTTTTCCCTTTGTCGCTCCTCGTATTTAAGCTGCTTCTCGGGAGTCCTAACCATGCGTGGCCTACCCATAGCGGTGCTGCGACAACAATGAAATCAATTGCTATACTCTATTTCACCTTACGTCAGAGCGCAGCGGATGTTACGAGCCATGGGAGAAAATCCAAGGCCGTATGATGGTCGCGCGCCCTTAGAGAGGAGGCACAGCGACGCGCGGAAAGCGCATCACAGGCTATGTCCACAGAACGGGATTGACTAGGATAGTTCAAAGCGTCCGCTGCGTCAGGAAGTAAGGTGAAACCGAGTACAGTCGGGTTCTTCGTTTATATATGAAAGGCATGTGACGCCATTCCCCACTTTGCAAGCTGCCGTCGCCGCGGCTGCTTGCGCAACAGTAATCTTTACCGAGAAACGTATGCGGTGAGCGCTGCGTGCTTCGGATTGTTAACAGGAGCGCCTGACCATAAATTATGTGGTTCGGATGCTTCTTTTGTTCTTGTTCTTTATTGAAACGAATGCTGCGCTGCATGTTGTATGCGTGAAGTATGCACTTTTCTCTCCAGTCGCTGAAGGGTTTTGTTTTCCGTGAGGACGCCGACACGACGAGGACGCCGCGCGAGGACGAGGATGCTGCACGAGTCATATATACAGCTTCGCTGTAAAAGGCTTTATTTCAGGGAACGACCAGCATTGGAAAAGATACTACACCCATGTTTATCTGCGTACGAGACACACACCAAATCAGACAAAATTACTAACTCGCTGCGTCGTCACAAGGACACTGCAACCTGCGAGCCGCGCGGGGACTGTCTCACAGTATACTCATCGGCTCCAAGATCACTTTGTTTCACCTTAAGTCAAGATGCAGCCGACGCTACGAGCTGGTGGGACCAATGAGACAGCGTCAAAACTGCACCATCACGGCGTTGGTCAAGGTTCTCTACGTGTTCTATCATCGCTCAAACAATCATAAACAGAAAAGGCTCAGTGACGCGCGTTTTTGACGCTCCTTGATTGGCCCCATTCGCGCATAGAGTCGGCTGCGTCTGGACCACGGTGTGAGATATATAAATAGGTGTGGATACCGCGCGCGTCGCTGCTGCCAGATAAAGTCCTCTTTTCCCCTTGGTCGCAAGCGTCGCCACCAGATGGCTCCTCGATATGCGGCTAATGACAACCTGTCCCGGGCCCGGTTTCTCGTGCTCCTCTATGGGAGACATGCTTGTTTTTAGAGAAGTTTTCCGGGTTCGACATGTCATATAGAAGAACTTTGCCCTTGCAATATGCGTGTTGCCTGAACACTGCTTCTTCAGTGACCCTAGTTTCATACCTCAGCAACGTCAGCACCGGCAACGAACACAATACTTGCTTATTATGCGCGTTCAGTGTCCCAATATCTGAAAATCGTATTTGAAAAGTCGCTGTATGATTTTTGTTTTTACCGGATAAATGGAAGTAGTTTCTGTCGTACCAGTCTATAATTCTGGGCCTCGTAACATCGTTTTAAATTTCCGTCCTATTTCACTAACTTCCCTTTGTTGTAAAATTCTTAGACAGATCTTGTACACGTCTATTTTAGACACATAGATGCTCAGTCATTGTTGAATTCGAAACCAGATTGCTTCTGGAGAGGGTTGTCCTGCGTCACGCAGTTAACCGAGTTTACTCACGATTTGGCTGAATCTTGGATAACCCTAAAACAGTCGACTGTGTTTTTTTTTTTTTGATTTCAGTAAAGCATTGATATGGTACCTGATAAGTTATTGCTAGCAAAGCTACCAGATTTTAATAATAATTGTCAAGTTATCTCCTCAATTTCTGAATATTTACACGAATGATGCCAGTACGTTGTAGTAAATGAGAAATAATAAAATATATCACATAGCATCAGGAGTCCCACAGGGGTAGGAGTTAGGACATTTATTATTATTTTTTTTTAATTTGTGTAAGCGACATTGGTGAGTTAGTTATTTCATGTATGACAATATTCGTAGATGATTGCATATTATATAGAGAAGGAACATGCGCTAGTGACAACTTCATAATTCAAAGGGTTCTAGATAAAATAGATCTATGGTGCGGAAAATGGCTAATTACATTGAATCTAGATAAAACTGTGTGCCTCTCGATCTTTAGAAAAAAAAAATTAACCAGAAGTTATTTTTATGAAATCATCAACACTGCTTGAGATCGATTTCAGAACATAAGTATTCAGGACTTACCTTACATCCTCGTTTTTTGGTATCGGCATGTAGATTATACCTTAGCAGAAGTTTCCAAATGTTTGCGTTTCTTACGTGGAGACCCTCCTAGGTTTCCATAAGTTGCACGGGAATTATGATATAAAACAAACGGGATACCTATATTAGAATATATGCCTGCACTGTGTGGGACCCCCCAACATACTCTAGATAAAAATACATTAGAAAAAGTTAAAATCTAGCGCATAAGTATGTTGTAGGAAAAGCAGTAAAAAGTAGAGAAATTAGTGCGACGTGATGATTACAATAGTTGAAATGGAGTACACTGAAATGCAGCAGAACAAGGCTTCGTTTGAAGTTTCTACGCAGTGTATTTCACTCTCTGACTGGCATCCAATGTGAAACATACTTGTTTTCCCCATATTACCTATCCGCGCGAGCAGATTATATTCATGAAGTGCGTGAATATATACTAAGGCTTCGATTCCAATTTGGGTGGTCCGGAAAAATCGTGTTCTCAACGCAACGCGCTAATATTTACTAAAAAGGTGCGGTTAGGTGGTGCTCGCAAAAAGTTAAAACATCCCACTTATGAGCCTACTTTGTTCAAAAAAGACCCCCCCCCCCCCTCCTTTGTTTTGGGTCATTTGCCGTGGTGTTCGCAGACGACGTCATGATCGGACTCGCCTAGTTAAATCTGCCACCGACAGATGTCGGTAGCACCGAACGCGACTGCAGAGACGCTCGCAGTTATAATGAAAAGTTTCCGGGGATCGTCTTCTAAGATCGTCGCCGACGTGCTCGACGCTTCCGGCATCTGTTGGTGGCAGATTTAACTAAGCGAGCCCGCTCATGACGTCGTTTGCAATGCCACGGCAGATAGCCCGAAACAGGTTTTTCTTTTCTCTTTTTTGAACGAGGTAAGCTCAACCGTTGATATTTTAACTTTATGTGTGCACCCACTTGCCTCCACCTCTGTAGTAAATTCCTGCGCGATACGTTGAGAAACCGATTTTTGCGGACTGTCCAAATTGGGATCAAAGCGTCAGTGTAAATGCCGTAGAAAAAAAAAAGAAAAGTAAAGATTAGCGGTATTTTTGTTGCCTTTTCTATCTCACTGTGTTTTACGTTTTTGTTTTTTAAGTTCAAGCTGGCCCTGTCCTAGTATAAGGTCACACCCAGCGCGTTTTTTTTTCGCATTTTCTCGCGCCTAGCGATAAATTTGAGTCAAGCGCACGTCATGTTCGGATTCGTGGGATGAAAATACGCTAAAAATCCCCTCTAACTCGTTCACTTAATGACCCCACTTAGATCCTTTTACGGAATGGCTTATACTCCCATGTCGAATAGATCAGCGCGGCGTTGCGTATCGAACACAGGTGCTGATTGGTCTCAGATACAAGTTCGTGCTCGCTTGCCAATGGAAGCCGCACGTTGTGCGCTACTCTACAGGCGTTCGTAGCGGACGCAGTGTCCTTCGACATCGAGTGAAGCACTCGACGTCGGAATATAATTAAGGAAATAAAAAAAATAGATAGCACTCCAGCCCTGAAACCCGGGCTAGGAAAGGCGCACATGCAAAGGTAGCATTCATAAAATGTTCGCTTTAAAAAAAATAATAAAAGAAGCGCGCGAGGGTTGGCTGCGGAGAACCGAACCGGCGATGCTCTGCTTCTAAACCAACGGTGAACCGAGTGAGCTGTACACCAGAGGCCGAGTTTCGCTGAGTCGAAATGCTGCGGGGAAGCCGCTCCCAGCACAGATGGAGCAATATGTCGTCTGCTCATCTTTCTGGTGAAAGTAGAATATCCCTTCCAGTATTTATTCTGAGTTGACAAAGCATCATTTTGTGATACAAATTCAGCACGACCAGGTTTAGTGAATGTACTTTGAAGTTGGGAGGAATAGTTTCCTCAGAAAGTACCAGAGCAAACACTTTAAATAAGTTACAACTTAAAGTATCATAACAACAAAAGCGCAAGGCAACGACGCACACACAGGACACACACCCAAGACAAAGCACTCACTTACAACTGTAAGTCAGCGTTTTAATTTGTATACTTCTTTGGTGTGTGTTCTGTGTGCGTGTTGTTGCCTTGCGCTGCTGTTGTTATGATGCTTTACGAAATTGCCCAAGCTGCCATCCCCACTTAAAGTAGTACTTTAAGTACAATGTACTTCCTAACACTGACTGCAAAAAAGCTAAAACACACGATAAACCTACTACCACCCATAGGGAGGTGGATGCCGTCGTTGCTAATGCTGGTTTCAAGCTCCGTTTTACTCCCACAATATTTGCAACATTGCAATTTCGAAATATTTCCTCGGAAGTCCAAGCTATAGTAGTTTATCAAAAAAGAAATTGATTGGCATTCATGAACAAATACAGGGGATTACCCTCGACGTTTGTCCTAGCTGGCTGCTCTGCACTGCGCATTCCTGGACCACACATTAGGCTTAAAAATTTAATTTTCATTTTTTTAATCTATGGAGAAAACCATATTTTTGGGGCAGGAATTTTTACAATTATAAAAACAAGTTTATTAAGGTTGCTTATGTTTTATTTCATAAGCAATATCCCATGATGAATATCAATATTATCCTGATGGCCACCAGCTGACTGCGATTTTTTTCTATTTTGTTTAAGGAGCGGTGCAACGAGTTTTGCCTTGCGGAAACATCACTTAAAAAAAATAATACCTGATATGCATAGCCCGTGAAACGCGCATTAGCTTTTTTTTCTGCGCAATATTATAGCAGAAAAAAACAACCGGAAGATAAAAGAGCAGCGTACACCTCAACTCGCAACCAGAACAAGCGGCCACGTAATCTGGAGCCAATTATATGCCACCAACGTTTATCATAGAGCCATTCACTGAGGTTGGCAAACCAAAGGACGCGCGCTGAGTTCTAGGCATTGCTATGATTGGGCTCGTAGCAGCGATTGGGCACGAACCACTATAGTCACCAACGGCTTAAAAAAACAAAAAAAAACAACAACAAAAAAAAAACAACACCGTCTGATTTAATATGTTAACGCTTTTTTTAGCGATTGGTTCTTCAGCGTTGCTATCGACAAATGGCGCTGTCTCATTGGCAGATGAGAGATAATGTGATGGTCGGGATTAGCCGTACCCTGCGTTTCTCAATCTCTCAGTGACTCTACTCGAATGCTCGTCGAGCTACTGATTATCACGAGCCCAAAATAAGATGAACACGCAATGTTCTGATCCAATCTATCCGCCTCATTAAAATTTCCTCCCTCGTGGAAGTATACCGACGCTGCGTCTACCGAACCCCGCCGTCAAGTTTTGCGAAAGAGAGATTTAAAAAAAAAGGATAGCCTAAGCCTCTATCCTTAAAATTTCATCGCAACAAAGAAGTATCTTGGTCAGTAACTTGGCGTGCGAGTACACTTGGTTCCCACTAGTTTCAGTGAGCCCTTGTGAAGTAGAAAAAACATTCAACTGAATATTGTTGCATTCGCCCTTTAAGATCCTCGCCAATCAGTCACACCTTGGTCACCGGCTTAAAAATACATAGTAAGTCTCATAGGCCTGGCCTGCGACTCCCGAATTTCGGTTTTATAAAGAAAAGGTTTCTAGAAAGTGTTTTTGTTTTTTCTCCTAAAAAGGAATATGCTAAAAATATCAAAGTAGCGCTCAAACATGAGGTATACAAAGAGCAAAGTAAGTACACGACTACCCCTTTCAATACTCCTCAGAACTTAGCTTCTTCATTGCAGCGTAAACTGTAATACATTCTTCGCATAAGGTTCTTCACCCCCATAGGTACAAAAAAATGTCACTTCACATTTCTTACGTGGACTGCGAAGGACTCATAATAGATAAAGGCCGACGTACACTTCGCGCTTTCCACTTTTGCCCGCCTCCTCCTTTCCTTTATCCTCTCCATTTTTTACCTTGCCCCAATATGGCTCCCCTCGCCGCTTATGGGTGGGGAGCGCTGCGAGGATTATCTTCCCTGCAGAAAACCGAGGTTGTGCCTCGGCCTTTAAACTTGAGTTCTTAAGTTCGCGGATGCCTATAGTTGCCCATTTCTTGACTTATGCTCAAATAGGACAGCTTCACTGACATGAACATTGACTTTCGATTTTATACACATGCAAGATATATGTGAAACCTTTTTTTTACTCTGTGGTCACGGTTGCAGAACTCATTTTTACGTCAATAGATGCCAGAAGGCATCGACGGAGTCGTGAAAATGATATATCAACTTTACTGTTTATTTGATATAAAAAAAACACCAGTTTCTGCCTTGCATCTGTCCTTAAATGACAGTACCGACACCACAAACATCCATCAAGACAATACTATCTTATCAGCTGCAACTAAATATTCATATCCGGCTCATTTTCAAAATGCTGATGTAAGATCGTATTAATTGACCCTTGAAGGACAAATCGCAACTTCTGAATGGCAGGGTTATTTCCCACTGTAACGAGAGGATCCAGGAAGGCAGAACGAGAGGATCCAGGAAGGGCAGCTGTCGGCCTTCTTTAGGATGGACGCTGTACTTCTGCAGCAGGCAGGTCGTGTACAGTTGTGACACTAAGGAATGCAAAACGTCACGATTGAATGGCTTAATGTCACAACTCAAACTGCGTTTTTTCGTCTAAACATATGTTTCGGCATCGTCATTCGCTGACCTGTCTCCGTAATTTGCGCTGATTGGCTCTCCGAGTGTTGTGCGGGAAAGTAGACGCACGGGCTTTTTGTAGAGTGCGTACAGGGGACGCTCCCGCGCCGCCGTTAATGTACGGCGGCGACTCTCAAGGAAGTTGAGGGTGAACAAACATTACTAAAACACTCAGTCGGGAAACACTTCCTTGAAACCCGGGCCGTTCGTGTCCACCGAGACCAAACTAGATACAATGACTGCGCCGCGCTTTAGCAACGACGAAAAATATGAAAGTTTATTTAGATATCTACTGCGAGATGGCCCTGCAAGGTGGTGCCACCGGCCCTTTCGCGACTTGACCTGAACCAATACGTGCAACCGTGCAGTTCACGGAGTGGCCGCTGTGGGAGAAATGGCGGCGTTGCGATCGCTTTTAGTTAGGGAGGCTCAAGTTAGGGCAGGCGCAACTGCTAGATCGGGGATCACGGGATATGGACGCCATCTAATTGCTAAATTTTGCTGGGAGTCTACGGGGCCTAGGGTCGTTTTATTTCCTAACTCAGGCCATAAGAGTCTATAAATGTGCTTGAATAATTTACACTAGGTATAAGTGATTTCTTTTCTATAGGCACCAGTTTTATTCCGATATATGTTAAGTATTAGTTTAACGCGAAAAATGCAAGTTCCACCATCTTAGACGTTGCTGCTTGCCTGGCAACCCTGCTTTCTCCTCTCGACGTTTGCGATTCCCGGAGCGAGAAGGAAACGAGAAAGGCTACGCCAAGGCGTTCGTTGCTTGCAGTTTGAAACGAGAGCAGGAAAGGCGCATAGGGCAGCAGAGTTGCAACAGAGCGGGAGTCTGCTTTCATGCAGGCAACATTAGCACACATCCTTTGCCAATCCTCTCCCTGAAACGCCGCCATTAAATTGCAAACGCTCTCCAGTATTTGAGTTGCGCCCACCCTAACTAGAGGCTCCCTACTTTTATTTCGGTTCTCGAGTACGGATCAGAGCCACGTCTTTAAAGCAGGCTGTAAGGCAGTTTCCCCACTGAGTTGTTCTAGTGGCGTTGGGGTGAACGGAGCATCTAGTATACGTGTCCGCATCATCTACGAAAAGACGATTTGTTTCCTAGAGCCCTAACTGCTGCTTTAGTGAAACTCTGCCAAAGTAAACAGAATTCTTGTAGCAGACACCAAACAGGTATAACAATAACATCGCACACAGCAGCACTTTTTTTTAAATGAGAATACGTATGTTTTCGAAGCCACGGGGATCTACATCGCATTCTTTCATTTTTAATCATTAGGTGATTCGTTTATTTTTTTTTTTACTTTTGGAAATACAGTATAATTAACTCTTTACTTACAATATAACCGGATGTCTAGTGTGAAAGTTTCGAGATTGATCCTCGCATCTTGAAACCTTCACTAGAAGCGCGTATGGACACCTGCACCTTTCTTCATTGCTATTTTTGGGAGGGGCCGTTACTTTATACCTTTGTGATTCAGGTATTATTGTTTTATAAAAAGAAATAACGTATTTGCTCACAAAAAAGGTGCACTGTTTATGAAGAAATTTGCCCGGGGTCTGCTTCCCCGAGAAACACGGGGATAGCAAAACACCGCGATCGGCAGAAAAATGGAAGCAATTTACTAGAAAGAGATAACATCTTCACACAAAAATTCTATGAGCTCATATCGGATTTTTACGGAGAACCGTGTTCTCGCCCTCGTTAGTCGCCGCGTTTTTTATGCATAAGGCGGTGATTGACTGTATGTCTGTTTTGCAGGAAAGTAGACGCAACGGCCATGTTCATAAGAAGTGCGGCTATTACTGAAGAAAATACGGTACTCAGAACGGTACTTAAGCTGGGAATTTGATGGTGGTGATGAAGAAGCTGATCTTCCATCTTCTTTGGAAAGTCTTTGATAACGAACTAGTTTGTCATGTGACTTGCGTCAAAATTTAGGAATTTGTTATTACGAAAAATCTGCATTTAGCTGACATTCAAATATCAGGTAACAAAAATAGTGGACGCACGATCTCGTGGCGGGTTCAAGCAAGACTTGGCCTATACTTACATTGGCCAAACCGCTCTCTCCGGGCTTGTTGTCGCAAGGATGTATCATACATTTCCTGCCAAATAGCGCTGCAAAGTAGATAATAAACTCGGAGCCGCACATCCTGCGGAACTTTTTGTTTTTCATTTTAGTTGAAGTCAAGGCCCTACTCGGCGTGCACGCTGAGCTCACAGTGTAGGTGCACTTGTTCTGACAGTAAGCCTGCTCCAGTTTTTGGTACTATGATAGAGGTTGAAATTATGAGCATTTGTTTTGCAGAAATGTTTTTAACAATACTTTCTGCGTTGACGTTTCGACTGTTGTCGTCCAAACATTCATTAGCAATGTAAATCAAGATAAACCATGGGGCTGCTCGTTATGGAATGCATGTTGTTAATCTATCGCTTGCAGATACATATATCAAGGGTAATAGGCGAGGCATAATGAAGAAAGCAAAACAGGCCGTTAGATCTCAAAACAAAATAAGAGAAAATATGGCTCCTTGGTAATCGCAATATTTATTATTTCCATTCAGTTTGGAGATGGAAATAAGTTGGGTCTTAAAAAAATAAGTCCAAGGCCATTAAACTTCGAAGTTCTAAAAGAAAAACAAATTATCTGAACTTGGACGGAGGTGTAGGTCAACCACTGTGTTTGAGCCACATTTTGGAACAGAAAATGGAAGGCGCCTCTACTCTAAAGCTACTTTCGTATTTTTTTTAAACTGACGACTTGAAAAATGAACTTAATTGCGCCAGATATAGTAATATAATCACTACAAAGTACTCGAAAGATTTTACAAATTTTTTATCTACACCAAACTGTGCCACATTGTCTCCAGAAGAATGTTGTAGCCATGCTTTACAAAAAATGTATAATAAAGTGTAATATACGATCCTATAATATCAAACGTGAACTCTACAAAGTATTGGAACCTCAAAACGGTTGGTGAAGTTTTCATTTCAAATTTATTTGGCAGCATTTCTATTAGAAGTATAGT
Organism: Ixodes persulcatus; assembly: GCA_013358835.2. Lineage (NCBI taxonomy): Eukaryota > Metazoa > Arthropoda > Arachnida > Ixodida > Ixodidae > Ixodes > Ixodes persulcatus. The sequence goes on along the minus strand of JABSTQ010009530.1, from coordinate 638,478 downwards.
CCCACGACATATATGAGCTACCAGAGCAAAACCTCCAAGGGAGCGGAGGAAATTCTCCCTAAGACGCATCGACCATCGCTACCACCTTGGTGGCAGGGCTACTGTGGCCGATTTATCTCATTAAAAAAAAAAAGTGAGACTCAGTATCTGTAACTAAGTGAATGGGTCACCACGAAATACTTCTCAGAACACCGTTGGCTTCTGAGAACTCGGTTTACTATGGAATTTGAAGCGGTCTGCATAAATGACCTGGACGGGATAACATCTGGTGTGTAAGTATTAGAAAGAATATATAAAATGGTTATTGCAATAGGAGATGCCATGATAAAGGCAATGACTTTCAAACACAAAATGTTTACGTTTTCTTACGTTAGGTTGGTATTCACCGGAACGTTCTTGTTTCGAATTTTATGTTCATGTGTGTCATAACTTCGGTACCGCGTGTTTTTAGGGTTTATTTTTTCTTGTCAAATTCGGGGGTGTTTTATTGGGGCCTGTTTTTTTTTTCTTAGTGATTTGGGGTTTTTGAAATCAATTTTCGATGTAGGACAAAAGATCAAGGTTTATCGGGCTTATGTCTAAGAGATTTAGGCAAGGGCATGGGATCCCCGAACCTGTAGACACCAGAGATGACAAAAGTATCTTCGAACAGTAATTAAATTACATTACAAATTACCGCACACTAAACGTAATTACATTAACTTAAAATTGCTCCTGAAAAGTAATTAAATTAATTCGGAACTAGTTTCAAATTACCTCAGGCGGTAACTCGTGCACGCGACGACGGAAGCGTAAACATAATAAATAGGTTCTTTAGATATGTGTGAAAACAAACAGCTCACCGGTTTCGCTGTTCATTTAGCAGTGAAGTTCATTTGTTAATGGCTGATGTGACTTCGTCCTACTGATTTTGGAGAAGTCGTTCACTTCGTCTAGTCGTGCCATGGCAACTCGATATCACACAAAGTCGTAAAGACTGGTGATATGTGGTAAGCCGCTCCTTATGTGGACTTCGGCAGATGAGATCCGTCGTTCCTGAACCAGTTTTGCACAGGATTGAGAAAACGCCTAGCGCTTCTTTTTTTGACTCGGACGCAGTCGAAATTTTTCTCCCAAGTGGACTGGTCGAGGCATTTACTCAACGTTCTCCTCAAAGAGTATTGTATCCAAACACCAGAAGAACGCGAATTACCGCACGTTGTCACGCAAGGGGCCAGGTGTTTTCTGGAGAGAAACGCAGCCAGAGAAAAATAGTCTCTTGAAATGTGTCCTTGGTCTGACTTTCTACGTTGGGTTTTCCCTCACTCCACTTTCCAAGGCTATGGCAGAGGAAAAAAACAAAAACAAAAAACAGAGTGGCCTACCTCAAAAAAAAAGTCAAATTTGGGGGTTTTACGTGCCAAACCAACAACGGGCATCTGGCACGCCCCAGCGGAGGACTGAGGATTAATTTGGACCACCTGGGGATCTTTTGACGTGCAAACGAAAGCTCGGTTACACGGCGCCTTCTCCGCAATAAACCTCCGTCAGATTGCGGGCACCTCGGCCGGGATTCGAACCCGCCATATGGGGGGTATCCGTAGGCCAGCGCTCTCGCCTCGGAGCCACCGAGGCGTCTAGTGGCCTACCTCGGGCAAATATAATATCGACACTACTCAATTACACGGCTCTGCTCTATTCTATGCTTTTTGCCGTTTCCGATTAGATTCCGTTCAGCCCTAAGTTGAGAGTGCGGTGACAGCTACGCGCTTGACGGAACAGTTAACCTCATTATTTTTGTCACCTGGCTTCGCTTTGTGCGCCTGAGTATTGGCAAGAACATGATCAGTAACGAAAGATAGACGCACGACTGCTCAGGACAGATAATAAAAATCAAGGTTATATAAATCGTTATTGAAATGATTTTCTTATTTAGTTCAGACCACTTTTACTACCATGATTCAAGTCAATCCTTTTCTGCACAATAAACCTAGAAATGATTTTATTTATCATTTGTTGCTTTCTTTCTATGTGCGGGCGGAAGACCTTTTGCATGCAAGGACTCAAGGCCCCAGCAAAACGGTCACCAGATTCGTTAAAGACGTCCTCCGCCTGAGCAGCCGCGCTGACCTTCAGGCCACTGAGGAGAAGAAGGTGCGCGTCCAGATGAGAGGCGTGAGTCGTTCGCAGCCCACCAACCTCTGTCGACACCTTCGCCGGCACGCATTTTGCTTCGGCTCAGGCATCTCCCCGATTCGACCAGGGCGGCATCGGCGCTAACAACCATTGAGAAAATGTCCGCGACGTCGCCAGAGAAGAGCTCCGGAAACGTCTGCCCGCTGCTGATCGCCCCGCCTCGATTTTCATCGCCGAAATCGTCCAATAAGAGGTTCAGCGAGCCTTCTAGCCAGAAGCTCCTGTTACCGTGGCAGAACAGGAAGAGGCCACTCTCAGCTACGGCGCAATTACCCCACGACCGCCGCCTCTTGTTTCCCCGTGTACGGGGCAACTGCGACGTGAACCTCTAAAGGCCCATACGCGCATTCGCGTTTGAGCGCGGTGCGTTCCGTCGCGGCAAGCGGACGCGTTGCGTTGCGAAGAACGCTTGCGCCAAACTTGTACGCACAGTTGCGTTGACACGCAGTCAACCGCAATCAAGAGCCAATAAGAACGCGCTATCGTCGCTAGCGGCTCACCAATAGTACGCGGAATCCAAGCCAACATGGCGGCGCACAGCGACAGCGTCGATGTGTTCGATCATGGGACGATCCCGCCCAGGGGCGGATGCAGGAATTTCCTGAGGGGGGGGGGGGGGGGGGTCAGGTGTTTGTCAGCGTACCATATGTTCATAAACCCCCTCCCCCTCTCCCTCGTTTCACGCCCTAAATTTTAGACACGCAGAAATCAAGAGGGGGGTCAGGACATCCGGACCCCCCCTCTAAATCCGCCCCTGATCCCGCCGGCTTCCCCGACGTTTTGTCAAGCTTGAACCCTCGCAGCCTCGGAAAATACACTTCCCACCGCTCCCCAAAATAAAAAAGCAAGTTCTGCGGGCGAAGACCCGGATACGTCTCGCCGAGTCGGCCGAGTGGCGCGAGCGTACACGTCACCCTCCTCTCCTCCCTCGGCTTGTGATTGGTCGAACGCGCCGCAACGCTTCGGAAAGTTAAGCGAGTCTCTACTCGCTTGCGTTGCGCTGCGGAGCGTTGCGGGTAGGCGCGCGTCGCCCCGCAAGCGACCGCTCCTGGGCGCAAGGACGCCGCAACGCACTCAAACGCGTTCAAACGCGAATGTGCGTATGGGCCTTAACGCTCCAGTACTCCCGACGTCGCAAAGAACGGCAGTACGTGCACCCCGAGAAACCAGCATCCAGGAAGACTGACGTGTGGAGGATGGCTGACCGATGCCCGCTGTGATTCCACTGTGGGGAAGCGAACCAAATTTATCGCCGACGCCCCTACCGAGAACTTGGGCTGCGCGGGTTTCACCTGAACGATCCGAGTCCACTAGACATCGATGAGTATCTTCGCCGCCCACCGTCTCCTGCCGCCACTTCACCCCGAGGAGCTCGCTCGCCTTCACCACAACTCCCTGCACCGCCTCATCGTAGGTCCCGCCGGGAAAGCCAGTCTCCCCTGCCTCGTCGGGAAAACTAATGGCGAATTCCCGTGGTTCTTTCTGCGCGCTCTCGAGCGCTCTTTCCAGAGCGCGCGAAATTGGGTGGTTGAAAGAGAGTGCTGTCGCCTGATCGGGTGGTTCATTCCGAGGGCGCCTCTCCCTCTCAGAGCGCTCTCTCGCACTCCGTCTGTAGCCGTCGGAGTGCGGAGCGGCGCAGGCGTCACGTGGTACTTGGACGGGGATCACGTGGTTTTGTTGACGATGGCCGGCAGTGGTCTGTGGTGGTGTGCGGGGTACGGCATGACGGCGATTGATGTGTGGTTCTACAAAGTGCTTGTGCATTCGACGGTGCGAGGATTACAACGGACGGGACGACATTCGTTTGCGAACGTAACAGGAAAAGTCGACGTGTGAAGGGTTCCTAGTGCTTTCACGAGACCGTTCATCTCACGGCGGTGAATCCGCTAAGCCTAACCGACGACGAAACAGCTCGCAGAGCTCGCCGCTGTTTTACCGGGTTTAGTGGTCGCTTCAAGAAATTTTCAGGTTTGGTAAAAGTGCGTTCAAAGGTTTGTGTTGTAAAATAAAGGGAGAGCCGCATATAATGCACTGTGATTTGTGTCACATTGCGATGCTTGCACGATATTTCGCCGTGAGAAAAATGCGGTTTATTAACCAGTTTATATTTGCCTGCTCTGTCGTACGCATGACCGCTATCGCAGCGCGTTCACTGTCGAAAACGCGATGAGTTGACAACTGTTTCCAAGCGTTGGCTTTCGTTCCGTTCAGCAAAAATCAATTTGCATACTTCTGTTTTCTTTTTTTTTTAAAATTCCGATGCGTAAAACAATTTACGCAACAACCGTTATTTCATCACGTTGCGAGCGTAAATTGCGCTCAATCGTCCACCGTACGCTGTAAGATCGTGTCATTTTTCATGCATTAGCAATGTCGAGCAATTTTAATTCCGTGACTGGGCTGAGAATCTCGGAGCGCTCAGAAGCCAGCAGTTGTGATCGGCTGAAAAGGATCCCGAGTAGCTCTGGCGGCGAGGAAGGGGCGCTCTGCTGAATCGAGGTCAGAGGCGAGAGGCGACTACCCGAATTCACCATTAGTGCGGCAATAGGAGGAGGTGGTATTGCCAAGGACGAACGACGCCAATATCCTCCCCAACCGTCGGAGGACTCCCACTCTAGCGACGAGACGCATCAGAACAACGCTTCTGCGACGGTGTCGAATAACCTCGACGTTACCATCGACGGTCACGACGCGATGGCACTCATCGACACCGAAGCAGACCGTCCCGTTTTGAATGGAAACCTTTCTCGCCGCATTCGGAGGGTGATGACACCATGGGATGGCCTGAAAATGCGAACCGCCGGCGGACATATCATCACACCGGTGGGAAGGTGTACTGCACGCATGGACATCCACGGGGAGACCTGTCCAGTGAATTTCGTCGTCCTCAAGGACTGTTCGAGAGACGTCATCTTTGGCATATACTTCCTGTGTGAATACGGTGCCGTGATCGACCTTGGGGCGAACAGGTTGACGCTGCGAAAGCCCGTCCTTACTCCGGAGGAATCCAAAATGACGTCAGCAGCCGTGCGAGGCATTGCGGACCACGTGCACCTGCCGCCGCGGTCGAGTGATCTTGTGCCCGTCGTGACCGATGCAATAGTGTGCGGGGAAGTTCTTCTGGAAGGCAGCGCCCAGTTGCTTCTTTGAAGAGGAATAAGAGTCGCAAGGGGCGTAACAGAGCTGCAGGATGTAAGCACTGTGGTTCTCGTTACGGACTTTCGACAGGAGGCGCACAAACGTTGCCGCTATAGGCCACGTCGAGGAACTCCGTACCGCAGCCGAAATCAGCGCGATCTGCGATGAGCCCCCGCCATCTCATCTGTACAGTAGTACGCCTCCGCCGCAGCTTGACGGTAACACTAAGTTCGATTCAACGGAAGGACGACCGCTCAAAGACCTCCTCGCTGAATTCAGCGGCTGCTTTGTGACGACGTCAAAAGTGCGCCAAACATCGGATCGTTACCAACGACGATGCACTCTCTGTGCATCGGCCGCGGTACCAGGTCTCCAAAAAAGGAAAGAGAGGTCATTTACGGACAAGTGACAGAAATGCTCAACGACATTATCCAGCCTTCAAGCAGCCGACGAAGCCGGCAGGCCTCCGGCAGCCGATCGCGCTCCCGACAGCATCGTTCCAGCAGACTGGAATGGATCTACTTGGACCTTTCTCCCCGTTGACGCGGGGAAACCGTTGGATAATCGTCGCCACTGATTACGTCACCCGGTTTGCCAAGACAAAAGCATTCCCGTTTGGAGCCGCTGCGGAAGTAGCCAACTTCCACCGACACGATCTCGGTATACGTGGACGTGGAACACAAGACGTTGGATGAGGTGTTGCCCTACGTCACGTTTGCATACAACAGGCCGATTCAAGAAACCGAAAGTGTTACACCTTTTCAGCTGGAGCATGGCATAAAGGGTACGACGATGCTTGACGCCATGCTACCCCACGACCCGACGAGAGGTGGGACCGACGAATCCCAGCTGGTCACCCAAAGGGCAGAAGCGGTACGCCAGCGAGCACGCTTTCGGATAAAGGACCAACAACGTATCGACGCTGGCCAGTACAACCTTTGTCGCTTCGAGGTGGAGATTCAGTTCAAAGACAGGGTGTGGGTATGGACGCCCAGTCGCCGCCGCGGCCTCAGCGAGAAACTGTTAAAACGCTACTTTGGATCCTACAAGTTCATTCGCCGCCTTGGGAATTTGAACTACTAGATGTTGATTATAATGCAATTAAATTCAAAGGTGCAAGCGAGCTGGACAAGAATGAAAAAAAATAAGCCCTGGAGAAGGGGAACAAGAGGGACAAAGAACAAACACAAATCTCCAACAGAGCTAGGTGACTGGTGCGCGACCGAAAAAATCCGCCTGGTTCGGGTATCGAACCCGGGACCTCTCCAGTTCCAGTGGAGCGCTCTACCAACTGCTATTAACTGAGCTAACCAGGGGCTAGACGTCAGTAAAGCAAACATGTTTTATCAGCTGCCACCAGTCTAACACCAACAAGGGTGAAAGGCTTGCATTTTAAGGTTATGATTAGAATACAATTAAATGCAAAGGTGTTCCTCGACGTAACCCGACCTTGAGGACGCCGCCAGCCACGACGCGAAGTGGTCCACGTAATTCCATTCAAGCCGTTCTACGCGCGTTAGGACTGTGACGCTGCATGTTTATTTCGTCGCATGGCATGTTTTTAGCCAATTTTGTTTTCTTTTAACGTTGCGTCGGGTCGACGCGCTTTTAAAGGGGGGGGGGGTGATAATGCAGCGCGCAGTGTCGAGCAAGCCGCGCCCGGTCACGATATTCTAGACAATTCGCGTTTATTTTTACTCGGTGCGTAACTTTTATCATTTCTCCCTAGTGTCTTGTTCTAGAAAGTGCCTGTTCATTCTAACCCCGAACGCTCAATGCTTGAACCTTATGGGCCGTAGTTTCGCGATGCCGACGCACATTAGATAGGGAGCTGCCCGCGACCTTGTCGAGTCAGTCTCTCTCTCGCTTGCTGTTACGACGCCAAATCGCTGCCCGCTATTCTGCTTTGTCGACGCTCTTAGTTAATTTTGTTTGGCAGAAGTTCGCCGATTAAACCTTTTCTTTTCAGTTAATTATTCATCGTCTCACTCCATACTCCGTGACAATATTTATATTCAAAAAATAGTCACCAAGAAAGAAATATTTATATCGGACTGAACACGAGCAGAATCCAGTGCTCTTTTGAGCATTCGGAGCATTGAGCTTGCTTTCCACCTTTTACTTCGTTCGTCTGTTACGTAAAGCTAACCAGAACGCGAAATAAAAAAGCAAACAAACAACAACTAGGAAAGTAATGCCCTATTGCAAGTAAATAAGAACGCGAAAGAGAAAGCAAACGGTTATATTTAACTACTAAAATAAAAGAGCTGTTTTTTTAATATGGTGGGTCTACACAAGTATTATGCTAGTTAAACTAGCTTTGATCCCAAAAGTATCACTAATCGGACGAATTGGTCAATTAACCGTCCATTTCTAAAACTAAATCCTGGAAGAAAGCATCACAATAGTCGAGCTGCTGTGATCTAAATGAACAAAATTTAATTTCAATAAAATAAATGTGATTTGAACTAAAATAAGGCTGTTTTAAATAGCATTTTCTTTAAAATATCACCATTTCTTTCTACCTATGGAACTGCATCAACGATCGCATGGCTTCCACCGCACTTGCAGCTTGAGGGTGAAGTGAATATACAAAAAGTCATTTTACCTGCTAAGTACAAAACTCTACTCACGAAAAGTTCTGGATACTTGACAATGCATTTAAGATTAATTACTCAGCCCTCCTCTCAGGTTTTAAAATGTGTTCAGCTTCTCAGTGGCTTTCATTTCATTTCATTTATTTCTCCTTAAGGGCCCCGTGGGACATTACATAAAAGGAGGGGGAGCTTTCATTGTGGCCAGGTACGGCCCCCATGGCATGCGCCGTGAATCCGTCTTGACTGGAGTTTCGTGAGCATTGGCCCTCCAGCTGTTTTCACTCAAAAGCCTTTCTTCATCCGCTTCGCCTATCGACCCCACCTTTGTGTGTTTGTTTCCCTCCCAACTCCCGTGTCACAAAATTTGTACTCAAATGGGCATCAGAAAAAAGTATATTACGAAAAGTAATGGGAAATTTCCTCGAAAGTACTGCCTGGAAGTAATTCATCACGTTACTAAATTGCCAGCATAGAAGAGTAATTTACTACATTGCTTATTACAGCAAAAACTATCTTAATTACAGTAATTTATTTACAGTAATCCCATTACTGCTATCTCCTCAGAGAACATACCCGTGACCCGATTACTTGGAAAACGTCCTTATCATAAAAAATAAGTAAACTGGATAAGGTGTGCGTTTCTGAAACAAACAGACAAGCAGCCTCGCAGACAGTTCAGTGGGTAACGCTGTAGGTAACCACTTTCTTCCCTAAACCTTGCTTTATTCACAATGAGGGAGAGCTTTAATTCAAGAACTTTGGATTTCCAAAATTAAAAAAAAAAAAAAAAACGGCTTGGGGGTTAATTTTTGGGTTTCATCGGAATTTACCGAAGCCTAGAACCCCACTCGTAACTTAACCTAAGAGTACGTACGGCCTTCACTCTTACTTAGCTTTTTGCACGTGATCACTGTCCACAATTATTGGTTGGTCACACGCCTGTTCATCAAGAATGAGTTTCTGTATATAAACATGCTGGCACACCGCACCTAGTCAAGCTTCACATAGGAAGCTTGGCTATGTGCGTTTCATCTGCACCATGTCACACAGGCTCTCAGTCACCATGAAACAACTTTTAGAAAACTATCGCTGCCCGATGTCTAGGTGAGAGTAAATAAGGTAAAAGTAAGTACGAATCTTCTAGAAGTGCGGAGAAGAACGAATTAATAGAACTAATGTCCGGCACCGGGGATCGAACCCCGGCCGCGTGTGTGAGAGCCACGTGTGTTTCCTCCCGGCCATGCACGTGGCGATATTCACCCATGCAATTTATATCACCCCAATACCAAACCAAAACGACATAGCAAAACGAAAGCACCAATAGTTTTATACGAGGACTTCATACTTTCCAGTGGTTTAAGATGATCTTCCTCCTTTTATGCAGATTAGACTCATAAAACACACAAATTGTTGTTGGTGCTTTGAGCAGCTTCTATTTAATCGTAATAACGCAAACTAGAACAATATTGAAGAGAATTAGGTGGCAGAAAACAATTCCATTTTTGTCATCTGAGAGACAACTATAACGAACAATCAAAGTGACCAGTGCGTTCCTCACTGAGAAAATATTCCATATGTCATTCCTATGGTTCTTTGATATGGTAATATGACATATGGGTTGTTTAGGTGCTTTAAGGCTTCTTCAATAGTGAAGAACCAAGATTTTACCGGAACGTTATACACGGCAGCGGAAGGTATAATAGATGATTAAACCGACAGGGTTTGAACACTGCTCTTCCACGTGTCAGCCACGTGCGTTTCAAACGACGCAATGTAGGACTTTTTGTTTTATTGATTCAACTACAATATACAGGACGACAAATTGCATTAATGAGGTATAACAATGCACTCAACCACGTTTTTGCAGGTGTGCAACAATGAGAATAAATTACATAGAAAAGATGTATACGTCTCAGTGACTGATTATGTAGATCAGGCTCTCTGGAAAACGTTAAATATTCACATTTCTACAAATGGTTATCGCTCAATTCCCAGACAGTGAAGTCGTAACTAAATCAACTATATTTAGTTAGCCTAGTCGAACCAGTAGTAGTATAGATGGCGAGCGTTTTATTAGGCTCTATGGAATCCACGACAAACACGTAACGGTCTCATAGGAAACCTTCAAACAGAGTCACAAGATTTAATGTATTTTAGCCATGCTCATAAGCAAATTTAATGTCACTGCCTTGCAGACGAACCTGCAATATTCGCTTAAAGGTGAACAATAATTGTATATTGGCAAGTTCAATGTGCCAAGCATATCATTCGATAGCTTAAAAGTTTTTATTGGTACCCAAGATGATGCTGCGGGATCACAAAGGTGTAGGAGTAGAAAAAAAAAAACAGAATTTCGTTGGCTTTAAGTTTATCTCAATTTGATCTTGAAATAACTCATTAAATTTTACGGAAAAAGAAAAGCGAATACAAATAATTTCAAACAGAACTGTGAAAGGAGGGGCGCTTTAAAAACTGCGCCCTATTGACGGTGAACTTCAATGAGAATCGGAGTTCCCCGGTGTCTACAGGTGTGAAGACTGACAAATTTATTTGAAACTATGTTTCCCCTCACTTGGGTGGTAGACAAATACAGTTGCAGAGGCTTCAATAATCAGTTCTTAGATTGTTATTCTCAATGACAAATTAATTGCGCTACAAATTTGTTTTACTTATTTATTTTATTGTAGGAATATTGCCGACCCACTCTTGTGGGCCAGGGCATGATTGCATGTAAAGTTGAAGGGCAGACATTGTAAAAATATACAATACGAAGTCTCCCATACTAAGTTATAAAAATATCGATTATTTCGTGGATGTATACAGAAGCATCTAAACAGCTAACCAAAAATCACATGTAGCAAGGCTTGCCATACTTTGAGGAAAGTCATTCCAATCAAGGACAGTTCCAGGATACAAATAATATTTAAAATTACTTTTTTACATTCAAACTTCCGAAGCAAATGTTTCTGTTTCCGCCTTGGGTACCAGCTGTCGCTGTAGTTCAGAGAGTAAATTGATTAAAGGAACTCTAGCCACGTTGTATTAAAACTGAGGTCCCGACGTTGCGGGGCCAACTCGGCCTCGGCCCCTTGATCACGGGTGACTGATTGATGGGCTGTGGCTAACGGCTTGATTAAACTTGTTTTCCCGGCTCTCCCCACGCGACACCCCAGAATGTGGGAACATAGGTGCTTGGTAGCGTCTCCGCAGACCGGTTTACATTGTTTTGGGTCCTTTGAATGTGGCATGACTCCAACAAAAGTCGCCTCCGCCAGTTTCTCTCCGTGCCGAGGACGGATCTTTCGCTGAAACCGATGGCGCGGCCCGTCTTCTTCACGTGCTCAGCCAGCGCGCTTCCCTGCACGTGGTTTTTCTGGACGTCGTACCGATGCCTGCACAAGCGTTGACGGAGGTTCCTCGTGTCCCCAATATACGAAGCGGCGCATTCGTTGCAAGGGAGTTTGTAAACGAATCCCTGTGCCCTTCCCCGCGGTGGTCGATCCTTTGGCAGAGGGAGAAGGTGGCTGATGGTTGAGAAGGGCTTGTGCGTCACGGTAGTGCCGTATTTTCGAAGGACTCGAGCGAGAGCTTCGCTGGTCCCCTTTATGTATGGGACGCACATGCGGCTGGAAAAGGGGTGGGGGGGAGGGGGGGGGGCTGCGTTTTGTGTTTCAGGAGTGCGACGAACTAGCTTGGGATCCTTGTTCAGAAACCTGGCAGGGTAACCATTCCCTCGAAGGTCTTGCTTGATTGTGGTAATCTTCTTCCTGAGAGTCTCTTCCGTTGAGCATACCGTGATTGTCCGCCGGAAGAGAGCGGAAACTGAGGTTTTGTGCGACAACGGGTGGCTTGAAGAAAAGTCTAAATATCGACCCGTGTGTGTAGGCTTTTGGTACACATGGAAGTCCAGACGGTAGAGGCCTTTAAAAAGCCAGACGTCCAGAAACGTTTTTTTCCATAGTGGAGCAGGTGTCTGACGGCTGCCTCCCATTTCTGGACGTCTACGCAGTTAAACCCCCTTTTTTCTAGCTTTATTCGGAGTGAACTCTCTGACGGAAAGAAATTACATCAAATGAATGTCTAAGTTTAAAGACGCATTTGATGTATGACTGCTTCTTTTGCTACGAAAGAAACCAAAACGTACCTTCAAGATAATGAAAAGAATGTGATAAACATGGTAACTATAAAGCGGGGGGACAAAAAAAAAGAAAAAAAGAGGCGGACATACACAAAATTGCTTTATTTGGCATTTAACAAAAAGAAAAAACGCAAGAACGCTCACAACAAACAAAAAGCTTCCCTTGATTAATGTTAGCAACACTGCAAATAACCATCACCTACTGTTAACGAGTTTGAGTGCAACTCCAGCATATCTTCCGACTTATTTCCAAACTAATGCATTGGATGATTCATTTGTTATTGGGTTATCGAGCAATAAAGCGCAACTTCTGAAAGGCAGGGTCATTTCCATCTGTAACGAGAGGATCAAGACAGGGAAGCTGTCGGCCTTCTTCGGGCTTGACGCAGTACTTTTGCTTCAGACAGGTCGTGTACAGGAATAGCTCGATTGTGGCCAGTGACTCCCCGGGACACGTTCGCTTATCTGGGTGCAAACAGAGTAATTCCTAGCAGTTCTCTCCTGCTAAAATTGACTTGGGTTAAAAACGAAACCAGTGTCGACTTTTTGTTTTGTCAAAATTGGTTCTCAAGCATCCGCCCATAATGCCAAGTACAGAGTGACATCTCGAGGAAACTAAATATTTACTTACCGAATGAGAACGGTATAAAATATTCTGGCTTTTTAATGAGTTCACTGCCATCGGGTGTTAGAAATCTGGTGGAATCCTATTCATCAGGTCGTGTCCAATAATGGGGATTCCGATTCATCGCCGTATTGTTAGAAAGGACCACTGTGCCCTTTGGAATGAGAAACCCCTCCAGAAGTATGTCTTCTTTCACTCTGCACAATCAAATAAAGGATTCGTGTAGTCTTTTTATATTTTCTTTTAGGACTGTGAATGCTGCTTGATGTGTTTTTACCTGCAATATGACCTGTAATTAGTTTTCGAGCGCAGCTCTTAGGCGCCCGTTTCCGGCTTGAGCGGCGTCGCCGTCGCCGTCGGCGTAACCGCGCGGTGCATTATGGGTAAATTTTGGGAGGACCTCGGGTTCCTTCGGCAGGACTTTGGGAGGACCTCGGGTTTTTTCGGGAGGACCTAGGGAGGACCTCGGGTTCCTTTGGGAGGACCTCGGGTTCAGGGTATTGAACCGAACCCGAACCGCGAACCGAAAACCGGGAAAAACCGTTATTTTCGAGCGAACCGGAGTTGACCCGGAGCGAAATAAATTCGCTCGTTCCGGAGCGGAACCGATATGTTTTCCATGCGGTTTTCGGTTCATACGCCAACTCAGTTTGCGGGAAAAGTTCGTGGCGGAAAACACAGTAGCATAAAAAGTAAACCGAAAAATAAAAGAAGAAATATTTTTTGCGCAAACCGGACTTGGGCCGAACCGAAATAATTATTTTTTTCTTTCCTGGGAAAAACTGATCAATTACCTTTGCGGTGCTTCGTTAATGTGGGAAGTCAGAAAGCGAAAAGATTAGGTAGCGGAAAGCTCTGTAACGTTTCATTATCAGGTTTTCACATAACGGTCGTCTTCATAATTTATAAAGTTCGTCTCGAGAACTCAAACGAAATTAGCACAGTAACTATAAATTCTTCGGGATTTCTGGTCTTATGTATTTCTTTAACAAATGCCGACATTCGTCCCAACCTTTTCTGGGGGCCGGAAATGGCTAATTAAAGAAAATTTAACACTAGAACATACCCGATTCGTACGTCAGCAAAAGTGACCATTTAATGGGCCTGTTTGGTGGAAAAACGGTGAGTCGGGCTAGTTGGTTTTTCATCTCGGAATAAACGCAAACAAAAGGACAACGAGAGACAACACCCCTAGTGTTGTATATACCTCTCTTTGTCCTTGTTTATTTATTCTTTTGGCGTTCTGTCCAAGCTTTGTTTGGTGTTTATTGGCTTCAATTTTGTAGAGTTGTGTGCAATTTACTTTAAACGCCTTGATTTCATTGTACAACTGATCGGATAAGAAAGCGATACAGAGGCCGATGGATATTTTAGAACCTGCACTAGTTGCCATACTGTGGAGCATCTGATCTGCTTTCAAAATAACTCAGCGGATATACTAATATGTCCGAAATTAAAGTCTAGCCCCGGGAAAGGGAGGGGGGATCCAACCAACAGTTACAGCTACAGAAAAAAGCAAAACAGCTTCGATCTCTGGTAGCCGAAAAACCGAGGAAAAAAACGTTTTCTCCTCAGAAACACAATCAAGGCGCACAGCTCTTCTGAGCATTGCTAGACAAGGAGCCGCGGCTTTCAAGGGACGCTAACGTGTTGCGTTTTTGAAGGAGAAAAGAGAGCGCCATCCAGAACTCTACGCTTTGGCGCAAGTAGCCCTGGGAGTGCCTGCGACGCAGATCACTGTGCCTTTTCTGCACTGAAGTTCACTTTATCGTCTCAGATGTGCTGTCTTTCCCCGGATATGCTTGACAATGACCTGCTTCTTCGGTCAGCTGCTTTTCATTGAACTGCACTTTCACCCACGTCCCGAGGTGCCCCAGCACTAGCTCATTCGTTCCACACAGTAATCTGAGCCTTTGCTTTCTATATGTAACACTTTTATAAAATATGCATAGTTTATCTTTTGCTGCCGTCAATTGTTTTTGTAGCATATGAGTACGAACCGGTTCGAACCGGTTTGAACCTTTATTTTTTCGCTCCGGAGTTGAACCGGAGCTGAACCGTTTTCTCTGAAGCGGAACGAAAACCGGAACGAAAAAACATTTCGGTTCAACACCCTGCTCGGGTTCCTTCGGGAGGACCTCGGGAGGACCTCGGGTTCCTTCGGGAGGACCTCGGGGGGACTCGGGTACCTTCGGTGACCTCGGGGAGGGGGGGTCACGTGACCTCCCCAAGTCACGTGACCAACCACGAGGTATCGGCATCGTCATCGTCACTGATGACGTCATCAGTGACGTCACTGATGACGTCGTCAGTGACGTCACTGATGACGTCGTCAGTGACGTCACTGATGACGTCATCGGCATCCGCATCGTCATCGTCATCGTCACTGGTGACGTCATCAGTATCGGCATCCGCATCGTCATTGTAATCGTCACTGATGACGTCATCGGCATCTTCATCGTCACTGATGACGTCATTGGCATCGCCATCGTTACGTGACCCCCCAGGTCACGCGACCCCCCCCCCCCCCTTTCCGAGGTCACTTGACCCCCCCCCCCCAGTACCGTTCCCTTCTCCTCCTCAATAGCTGCGCTCCAAATCGGCGTTACAGGGAGTTGTAAACGGCTTTAATTTTTTATTTGTGTCATAGACATGCAGAGCTAACGGAGGAAATACGAAATATTATAAAACCTAAGAAAAAATCTTTTGGTTCCTTGAATAAATATCTACAATATAAACATCTTTATTGTAGCTAGGATTATATTTGGGAAGATATTGCGAAATAGTTACATCCTGCGAAATGTTGGTGGCGCATACAAATCGTACAAAATCGAAACATTTTAACAACATAAATAAAGCGTTCCATTAAAAACTGGCTGAAATTGTAGGAAAGGGAAACAATTTTATTAGACGAGCTCCTTTAGGTTTTATCAAAATAAGCCGTAAGACAAGAGTGCGCTTATTTTAGCAATTATATTCCATACTTTCACTGACATTTCTCGCCGAAGTGCAGTTTGTTCGTATAGCTCCTTGGCGCTTTTCCGCGTACTAGATGGAAACTGTTACCACATCGGGTTTAACTTTCTAATACGAAAAACGCCATTTTCGGTACTGCAATCTAGTGCATGAGGCGGTTTTGGGGCATGGTACGGATCACCGATAGTTTAGTTATTTATGAGATCTATTTAGAATTTGTGGTGACTACAGACGACAAGCCTCCTTAGGGGTGGAGGAGGACACCAGAGGAGTCTAGTGGTGTAAAAATAGACGAAAAAAAGCAGAACATAAAATTATCAAAGGGAATACCGAAAAAAAAGAAGACCAAAGTAACTGACGAAATTCACGTAGCACATCTAGTGCGACATAAATACATAGCTTTATTGAGTAGACAAAAGAGAAGCAAATATGGTACCCTTGTACGCGGTTATTATTGTCTTATTAACAGCGTACAAGTGTACTATGTTAGCTGCTTTTGACGGGAGCTTGCACAGGTATAAAAAGCAAAGTGACTCAAAGTGGGTTCCAAAAGGGGAGGCAGAGGTGCGGGGAGGCATGTCGATCTCAGGTGGAAAATGCACGGGGTGCCCTTTGGAAAATTAACTGCATGCCCCAAACCTAAACAACCCACCTTTCAAAAAAAAAAAAAGCCCGTGCGTCTTTTTCCGCGCACAACGCTTGGAGAGCCAATCGCCGTAACTTACGGAGGGAGCTCAGCGAATAACGATGCCGAAACATATGTTTAGACAAAAAAAATGAAAGCCGTTTAAAACTCCCTGTAACGCCGAATTAGAGCGCAGCTCTTGAGGAGGAGGGGAAGGAACGAGGAGGGGGGTCACGTGACCTCGGCGGGGGGGGGGGGGGGGGGGGGGCACGTGGCCTGGGGTCACGTGACCTCAAGAGGGGGGGGGGCGGAAAAAATTTTCCGCTAACTTTAGCGGGGAAAATTTTCCGCTAGATTGAGCGGGGAACATTTTCTGCTAGATTTAGCGGGAAAATGTTTCCGCTAAATTTATCGGGGAAAATTTTCCGCTAAATTTAGCGGGGAAATTTACTTATCAGGCACCGCGTGGTTACGCCGACGGCGACGGCGACGCCGCTCAAGCCGGAAACGGGCGTCTAAGAGCTGCGCTCTAAAAACACAGTCCGAGTTGTGACATTAAGGAATGCAAGATGTTCCGCTTGCATTGCTTAATGTCAGAACTCAAACTTTGTTTTAGAGCGCAGCTCTTAGGCACCCGTTTCCGGCTTGAGCGGCGTCGGCGTCGCCGTCGCCGTCGGCGTAACCGCGCGGTGCATGATGGGTAAATTCCCCGCTAAATTTAGCGGAAAATTTTCCCCGCTAAATTTAGCAAAAAAATTTTCCGCTAAATCTAGCGGAAAAGCGGAAAATTTTTCCCGCTAAATTTAGCGGAAAATATTCCCCGCTAAATTTAGTGGAAAAATTTTCCCGCTAAATTTAGCGAAAATTTTTCCCCGCTAAATTTAGCGAAAAATTTTCCCCGCTAAATTCGGAAAAATTTTCCCGCTAAATCTAGCTAAATTTAGCGGAAAATTTTCCCCGCTAAATTTAGCGGAAAATATTTTCCCGCTGAATCTAGCGGAACATTTTCCCCGCTAAATTTAGCGGAAAATTTTCCCCGCTAAATTTAGCGGAAAACTTTCCCCGCTAGATCTAGCGGAAAATTTTCCCCACTAAATTTAGCGGAAGATTTTCCCCGCTAAGTTTAGCGGAAAAATTTTCCCGCTGAATCTAGCGGAAACGTTTCCCTGCTAAATTTAGCGGAAAATTTTCTTCGATCCCACCACTCGAGGTCACGTGACCCCCAGGCCACGTGACCCCCCCCCCCAGGTCACGTGACCCCCCCGTGCCTTCCCCTCCTCCTCAAGAGCTGCGCTCTCATTCGACGTTACAGGGAGTTGTAAACGGCTTTGATTTTAGAGCGCAGCTCTTAGGCGCCCGTTTCCGGCTTGGGCGGCGTCGCCGTCACCGTCGGCGTAACCGCGCGTTGCATGCAACCCGTCGGTGTTGGCGTAATTGCGCGTTGCATGCAACTCAGGCTGCATGCAACCCGCTTTGCATGCAAGCCGTCGGCGTCGGCGTAACCGCGCGTTGCATGCAACCCAGGTTGCATTGAGTCCAAGCTGCATGCAATCCGCCGACACCCCCGAGGTCACGTGACCCCCCCCCCCCCCCCCTCAGTGCCCTTCCCTCCTCCTCCTCAAGAGCTGCGTTCTAATTCGGAGTTACAGGGAGTTGAAAACGGCTTTCATTTTTTTGGTCTAAATATATATTTCGGCATCGTCATTCGCTGAGCTGTTTCCGTACGTTACGGTGATTAGGTCTCCGGGTGTTGTGCGGGAAAGTAGACGCACTGGCTTTTTTATAGTGCATCTGGGCTTCCTTTGTGGGACCCACAGGTGGGCAGGTTGTCCAGCCCTCGTAGATTCTCACAAGTGTCCTGCGGGGAGCCTTCTTTGGCAGCCCATTAGGCTCTCCAGAGGACGCAGGTGGCTTACATCGGCAGGCCACGTCTGCATCCCTCGTGCAACCCGCAGGAAGCTTACAGAGGTAGCCCATCTAGGCTTTTTGTCGTAGGAACCCCCGGGGTCTTACTCGGGGGATTCCCATGCCTCCCTCCCTCCTTTCTTTCCCCTCGTGGGATCTATATCAAGCCGACGTGAGACATAGAGGGCGAGGGGAGTTTGCAGCCAGTATTTAGCCGCCTACGGACTCTGAAGTTCAGAACTGATACTCCCCGCATTCAGAAATATTTTAGCAATTTCCATCATCACGGTTTGCAACATCGTTGTTAACCAAACACTCAAAACACCATTCTATATGCGGGTTAAGTAATCAAGTACATCTGCTGCCGTACACTTTTGCGATTCATAGAAATGGGTTCTGCAAGAGTATCTACAAAGTCACAGAACACCATTCTGGAAACACACCCTGTGTCATTGACCCCGCGAACCGTCGAAGTTTGGTTCACTATGTATACGAAGTGCCTCGTTAAAAAGATATTTTCAAAGCCCTACCGAGTTTTTGTACGATGCCGTTGATCGGAGCAAACGAGTCTTTTCAAAATGTGACCGAGCATCTCATTTTTTACAGTAAAGACCTCCCATTAGCTGCTGTCAATGTCCATAACCTGTTCACCAGCATTCCAAGGGACAACTTTTCATCAGCGAACTGAATCGCAATTTATAAGCCTGAAAATGCGAAGCGACAGGACACTGCCCAAAAGTTTGTCTCATTCTCTCCATCGAAGACTCGTAAATACGGAAGTGAGCTCCTGTTTGCTGGCCAGGGGACGAGGGCCTTCTATTTCCATCTGCTCCATGGCTGACTACAGTGTTGAGGCTCACTCAGAGCCGTGGATGGCGTCGTCGCTGACAAGAAGCTGTGTGGAATTGCCGGCCGACGAAGAAAACAGCGCTAACACGTGGGAACCGTCACCTGGTGTAACGATTCCTTCATTGAGAAAAGAGGCCGGTGCCGACTCTGGAGGCGGGGTCAGAGCTGAACAGGAAGCCTTCTTGTCAGTCGCTATTCAAAACAGATTTTGTCCTAGTGTTCTTTTGTTGTGAGCGGCTCTGCCGTTTCCATAAGTCATTGTTGCGGCTTGGAACGAAAGGTAAAGGGGCACCTGTGCCATGGCAGGTGCAAGAGACTTCTTGCGAAGGTCGGCCCAGGATGGCATTGACTGCGCTGCTGAATTTGATATGACGAAGTGCTTAATCTTTAACGTAAGACATTTCTTCAATCGGTTTGACAGCACGACAACATCAGTATACCTTCTGGTATGAAGAAGCCCTTTGAAGGTAATAAGCATTAACATTTTCCTTCTCTACGCTACTTTACGGTAACCGAATTCCACACGGAAGCGATCGTACATCCCGTTGGCTGCCACGAACTGTCTTGAACTTGCTTGCTACCTTGGCACGGACCATTAGCAATTTAAGATTGACGTTCATAGAGTAAGAGTTTTGGCCTTTGCCTTCGGCTTCGGTTGCTGAAAACGTAATTTTGAAATCAAAATAATTTTTATTCAGCAAACCGGCAGATAGTCCAGTCGTCTGGGTTGCAGTTACAAAATGCATATTTATGTCCGATGAGGCGGCAGCTCCCACATCCCTCCCCAGTCACATTATTCAGCAAGCCCATACAAAGAAAATATTTAACAAAGTTAAGAAAAACACATGAACGGGAAAACCAAACTTACAAAATGCACATAAAATAACGCTTCATAAAAATTCCCAAACCAAGAAAATGAAGACCACGCTGTCATCCATAAAGCGACAAAACTACATCCATTCATCTCTTCAAAGCTGAATAAGAACGACATTGTAAGTTGCACCAGGTAATAAATCTGCACAACAAAAGAAATGACAGCAGCACACTGCAAGTCAACTGTTCACCGATACAGCAAAGATATAAAATGTTATTTTTAATAGGTAAAAAAAAAAACACTGCACAAGAGGAAACTGCGCCAACGCACACAAAACGCACCCAACTCGTCGCTCTTGAAACGACAAAAGGTGGTGATTCATATTTTTCTTTGAAGCTTGCGCGGAAATATCTCCCTCAATAATGGTCATGAGGTCAGGGTGGTTATTCAGAGGGTCAAATAGTAAAAAATCAGATGTTTTTATGCCATAGTTAGTTCTTATTTTTTCCTTCGTGTAGCTGATGTGTGATAATTGTATGCGAAATCTTTCAAAAGAGACCTCTAGAAAAAAGCAGTTGGATTGAATTTAATTTGATTATAAATAAATAAAGCTCATTTCTTTTATAAACATTTGAGTGTTTAATGCCCGGTGTTTTCTAAAGAATGAAGCAGAAAGACTTATGTACGGCGCAGTTTCGACTAAGCGCGAGCCCCTTTTTTTAGAGTACGTGCCGTGTTTCTATATTTATTTTTTGTAGTCATCCCCCATACGAGATGGCAGTAGTAAAGACGTCAATTGACGAATGCATAATATAACTGTTTTTTTACTAAAGGGTGCAATAAATTATTCACTCTACAGATAACGCGAATAAATTGTGAAATGTTCGTTCTTGCTCTATCTATATAGAAGGACCAAAGTAAATGTTAATGAAACAGAACGCGTGTTTCCATTAAGGGACGGGGAGTCGTTCATTGTTCTCGGTATAGGTACGGGGTTTTCAGGTACACGACAAGATTGATGCGTACCCTATACACTCCCTTTAGGTGTAATCTCTCTTTGTTTCATCTACGCAGAACCTTTCTTGATATTTATTTATTCAGGATCATATTTATTTACTTCAGGATCATAAAACAAAATGATGTCGACAGCAGAATAGTTACCAACGCTGAACTTCGTCACAGCAACGTCGCCAAACGCCACGTTCACGCTCTAAATCCTATTTTTCATTACACGTATATTATCTCCAAGTTGTTGGAGATGAGGAGCAGCAGATACGTAAAGCAAGCTGACAATCTAGTCAGAAGAGCAAAGCACTGGAAGTCGTACATTTTTGGACTATAGCCTTTTAAATAAAGTGCTTCATCCTCGCGTTTCAGAGTTTGCCACTGTATCATCGGAAAGACCACGCAGTCTTACGTTGGAACAAAAATAAATCTCTCCCGATAGGTGTATTTTTTAACAGAACCATTGAATTAATGTAGGTGAACGTAACGCTGTTCGGAAGCTTGTTTATGCGAATATACCAGTCCTACCCTCTGGGAAAGCCTAGCGGATTCTGCCTCCTCCATCGAAGTAGCTCCCAGATGCATGCCATGGTGAAGGGCATTTCCAACCGGTCCTTCCAAGCGGGCTGATTTTTGCGGCCCACAACGCGGTCGATTTCAGCGTCAATCCTCGATTGAATTTTTTTCGGGTTCTGGGCGCAGATGAGCAGCAGCCAATGAACCGCGAGGGGTACTCCAGCCACACAAGTCGCAAAGAAATCCAGGGCGCAACCTATTAGATGGCACTCTGCGTCAGATGAAAAGAAATACCGTGTCAGGTTTAATGTTGACACATTTTGACTTCGTGTCCTGTCTAGGAAAGCAACCTCCATGGGTTCTCCTTGCAAGGGCGAACTTTCGCTTGGGCGAAAGGTTTACGAACGTTTGGTACACTTTAGCTACACTGCACATGTCAATGTTTAAACGAATTTAATTGTGAATAGAAAGGGGAATAGTATATAATTTGCACATAATGTGTCAAATAAAGTGTGGTTAAGTGATCTGGTTAAGGCGAAAATAAGTACGTTTATCTGAAGCCCGTGCATGATTCAGAATAACCATGCGGTCGATATTATCTTTCTAATTAGCGTCTTCTGCTCGGCACGCAAATACATAACAAGCCCAAAATATTGTAAGGATCTTAGCCACTCATATAAAATATGTTTTATGAATATTACGTGTTTGTTCGACTTGTATTGTAATAAGTGCTTATTCATTGCTGTTTTTTAGTTTCGACTTAGGCTGTTCGCCGAGTCACGCACGGAGATTGATAATATATACGAAATAAAAAAAACAAAAAAAAACTACTTGCGCGAAATTTTTCAGGAACTCTTCCCGCTTTGTTTAAAGGGACACATTCATGCTGAATTTACTGGTTCATTCGTTTACGTTTTTTTTGTAACTTAACGGAGATAAAGCCGAATTCAGTCTATATGTTAAGAACTGCAGTCGGTTTTCACCATTTATCAAATCGGTGTTAGTGTTCCCCGATTTCTGTTAGCTAAGATTTCTAAAAAAAACATAGAAAGGCACGGCTAGTTTTGTGATGACTAATTATAATAAGACACACCAGCCTCCATCGTGAACTTCTATAGACCAATGATATAGACACTTTTGAACAACAAATAAAATTGTTTTTGAGCCCCCAGTTAAATTCTGCAGATATGTTAATCCCCGAGCCAAGAATTAATGTACTTCCCATAACAGTCAGGAATAAGTTGAGGAACTTAGTTATACCTTATTATTTGTGTTTACTCATGATAAGGAAACTTTTCCGTTAAGGAGGAAGTTTTTTGTTTATTCTGCAATCAATGATTTATTAATTCATGAGCAAGAAGTTCTAAACCTTTTACTTAATATTGAAGTTAAGAAAATCCCAGGGTCCGACGGAATTCCAAATGCATCTTTAAAACGATAGGCTGAATGGGCCGCTAAGTTTCTTGCTACAAATTTTCAGTCCTATATAAATTAAGCGTTTTATAGCGAAACCCTGGAAGGAGGCCAAAATTATCCCAATAAATAAAGGAGGATCTGCTTCATGAGTAGACAATTACCGGGCAATATTTCTTATGAGTACTTGCTCAGAACTTCTCGACCCTCGTGTTTCGAAATATCGTTTTACGTTCATTAACAATCCCAATATGTTTTATCAGTACATACGCAGATTCCGGAAATATCGTTCCACAACAACCCAACTCATGGAAACAGTGCACATAATAGTTATCAAACTAAAAATTGTGGCGTTATATTGCTAGTATATAATATTCTTAGAATATTATTCGGAATACTTTGAAACTTCGCAAAACCTTTTGATAAAATGTCTCATTATAAATTATTACTCTTAGTTGGAGCCTTATTTAGGAACCGAACAATTATAAAGTGGTTTCGCTCAAATCTATCGCCGAGAGTAAAATTTGCGGAGCCTGGCAGCTCTGTGTCTAGGCGCGCTCCTGTTGCGTCATGATTACCACAAGCTAATGTACTGGGCCCACTTTTGTTTTTATTATTCATAGACAACATTTTCTGTGGTAGTTGAGACCCACTAAAGTTGTTTGCTGATGAGTGTGCATTGTGGCATAAAGTAAAACACCACACAATAAAAATAATATAAGCGATAATTTGGGCTCAAAAATAAACACTCGTGGGACGAAGGGCAAATTGTGCTAAACCCTCAAAAATAAGTTATGTAAATAAAAAAAAGCAATTCCTAAGTTATAAAAAGTAGGGTTTCCAACGAAGTTGCGGACGAAGACGAATTGTCCTACTGTAGCTTCTCTAGGTGATTTTTCTCTGTGGCATTCAGAGGCCGGCTCTTCCGCCACGCGGGGCTGTAGGCGTGTGAGCGCAGTAGAAAGTTCGCGGCCGAACATGAGCGCCGTTGGTGTTTTTCCAGTTGTTGTACAGACGGTTGTGTGCTGTTTTAGCAGGAACCTTGTCAGTCTGCACGAGAATGTTGCTGTTTCGCTTTGACGTTTTGCCAACGCCTGCTTCGTCTCGAGGACCATTCTTTCCGCCTGTCCGTTTAGGGCGGGATGGTAAAGCGCACTTCTTTTATGCGTCACACCATTTTGCTTTAGGAAGTCTTCCACCTCGGACGAAACAAAGGATGGTCCATTGTCCGTTACCATCTTTTCGGGGACTCCAAACGTTGCAAAGTGATCCCGCAATTCCTCAATCAGTGTGATTGACTGTATGTTGCGCATGCAGCGTACTTCTAGCCACTTGCCGTACGCGTTGACAACGATCAGCAGCATCTTCCCCTTCACGGGGCTAGCGCAGTCCGTATGAATGGTCTGCCAATTCGTTGCGCGCGTCCATTCGAGGATTGGTGCCGTGGGTGGTGCCTTTGGGTATCGCCGACAAGTTTCGCAGCTTCTTGCCAGTCTTTCAATGTCGCTGACAACACCTGGCCACGAACCTCGGGCGCATGCCTTCATAGATACTACGCTTCTATGACCTGCATGCACCAAGTCAAGCACATCTTTCCTCGCCTTTGTGGGAATGACCACTCTGGAGCCCCTCAGAAGGCAACCTTGTTGCACTGAAAGTTCTGTGCCGAGTCTGCAGTGCGGTGAAAATTGTTGCTTTCACAGTTTATGCGTTTCTCCCCTTGAAATAGCTGTGAGCACTCGGGACAAGAGTGGATCCTGTCGGGTCATTTGAGCGAGTTTACGCGGCGATAGTTCGACACTTGGAGGCGACGCCAACATAAGTACGTCCGCCGGGGGACAGGGCTCGTCGACTTGTGCCGGAAACGGCAACCTGCTGAGTGAATCAGCATTTTGATAGTGTCTTCCTGGTCTGTAGACTAAATTGCAGGCGTAAGTGGCAAGCTTGAGGCACCATCGTGTCATCCTGGGTGACAGCACTTGGGGCACTTGCTTTTTTTCTCCCAAGATGCCAAGCAGAGGTTGGTGATCTGTTAAATCTTTGACGTATCTGCCTGCAATGTACTGGTGAAAATGACTGACGCTGTAAATTACTGCCAAGCCTTCCTTGTCGAGCTGGGAGTAATTCTTTTCCGCGGCTCCCAGTGTTCGCGAAGCGAAAGCTATTGGGGCCTCTCTGCCATGTTCATCTTTTTGGGCGAGCACGACACCAACACCGTACGGTGACGCATCGACAGACAAGAGAAAAGGCTTCGTCTCATCATAATTAGCAAATACAGTGGAGGAGCGTATCAAACCCTTAAGTGCATCAAAAGCAGTCTGGTGCTTCCTTTCCCACTTCCAGGGCGTATTCTTCTCCAGGAGCTTGTACAGCTCGGCGGCAACTGTCGCGCGGTTTTCCAAAAAGCGGTCGTAGAATGCGAGAAGCCCAATAAAAGCTTGAAGCGATGTCTTATCGGTTGGCTCGGGCGCTTGAAGGATAGCTTGCACTTTCTCCTCGGTAGTGTGTACTCCTTTAGCGTCAATTCTGTATCCAAGAAACTCAACTGACTGGATGCCAAATCGGCATTCTCTTGCTTGAGGCGTAGTCCTGCCTTGCTTAGCCTCGATAAAACCTGGTCCAGGCGTTCCGCATGCTCGATAGTGCCCTTCCCACTGACAATGATGTCGTCAAGGTGAAAACTCACCCCGGGATTCCGGCCAGTGTGGTCTCCATCATGCGTTGGAAGATGGCTGGTGCTGCAGAAATTCCGAAAGGGAGCCGTTTGACTTGGAACAGTCCCGTGGTGGTGTTGATGGTGAGCACCAGCAGCAGTTTCATCGTCGACCTTTATTTGCTGGTATGCCTGGTACAGATCCAGAGTCGAGAAGACAGATCCACCGCGCATATTTGCGAACACTTCAGTCGTTGTTGGCAAGCGGTACGATGCCTTCTTTGCGGCTGCGTTAACAGTGCTACTGTAATCGCCGCAAACACGAAACGTGCCTTCGCCTTTGCGTACGAACACCACTGGTGTGGTGCGTCGGTTCCAGGATGCCCTGATGTTCCAAATGATCAATTTCTTCTTCCATTGGTACTTGCAGGGCCAAGGGAACGGAACGAGCCTTGCAATACTTCGGTGCTGCTCCGTCTTCCAGTTCCAGGTGAACCAAAGGGCCCGTGTAACCGTTGATGTCTTCTTTAAAGACATCTGGGTGGCGTGCGAGGACCTCCTGGATCTCTTGCGTGGCCAGAACAGCCTGGTTGATTCCCTGAACCCGGATTTTCAGCATTGAGAACCAGTCTCATCCTAAAAGGTTGCACCCGGTTCCCTTCCTGACCAGCAGCGGTAGCAAGTGATCCTTCGATTTGAACCTGACGCGAACTTGCGCAGAGCCGAGGACACTTAGCTCCTCTCCTGACCAGGTGCGCAAGTTAAGCGGTTCTTTTGCCAACGTCGGAGCGTGCTTCTGCCACGTTTGGTGGTGTCTTCGCTGATCAAAGAGCGTGCGGCGCCCGTGTCGACTTCAAACTGTAGAGGTTTCCCATCCACCCGTAAGTCCAGAAGGAACTTAGGACACGGCGCTTGTCCACTTACTGCTTGCAGCTCGTAGCAGGACTTGCTCTTCAAAGTGGCGTTTCCCGAAGGTGTGTTGACACTGTGCGTTCCTTGCCTGGTCTTGGCCGGCGACTCCTTGGTTTGCTTCTTCCAAGTGATGCAGGCCTTCTCGATGTGGTTTTTCTTGGAGCAGAAACGGCATTTTGCTATCTTAAACTTCCAGGTTGCAGCCTCATGCCAGCCGTCGCATCGGTAGCAACGTCTTCGTGAAATCGAATCCTTAGGTTCGAGCTTTCCTTGAGATGCCTTGTTGATCTCAGCGGAGCTCCTCGCTCCTTTGATTCCCCGCTGCTGCTTGGACACACTTTCCACTGACAAAGCGATGTCCAACGCACGTTGAAAGGTCATCTCTTTTCCGGTGAACAGTCTCTGTTGGAGGTGTTCGTCGTGTACTCCGCAGACGAACCTGTCCAGGAGCATGACATCTTGTGGCAACATATAAGGGT
Organism: Ixodes persulcatus; assembly: GCA_013358835.2. NCBI lineage: Eukaryota > Metazoa > Arthropoda > Arachnida > Ixodida > Ixodidae > Ixodes > Ixodes persulcatus. The sequence goes on along the minus strand of JABSTQ010009530.1, from coordinate 611,658 downwards.
TAGTTGGTGAAACGGATGTCACGGTTGCTTACGACGACGTGGATGTTGCAGTCGTCGATGTGGCAGTCTCTGGCGACAGTACTCCAAAGTTGCAGTCAGCTGTCAACCGCTTGAGTGCTGCGACGTAGCTGCTGATTGACTTGTCGGGCAATTGGTCGCGTCGTTGGAAGACGTACCGGCTGTAGAGCTCAGATGGTCTTGGGTCGACGTGCCGCTGTAGAAGTGTCACTAAGTCACCAAAGCTGACTTCCTCAGGCGTCTTTGGTGCGACCAGGGCACGAGCAATTTCGAAAGTGTCGGAACCACAAAGCGTAAGGAGGAGCGCCCGCTTCTTTGCTTCGCTGTTGACGTAAAGCTAAGACACTGCAGCCATGATGCCCAGTTCTTGCCAGAAAAAGGTTCGATGACGTCGTTCATACCTCCGGTAACCATGGTCTTAACCTCGAGAACTACTACATCCGTTCTAAATCCAACTTCTCGTCACCAATGTTATGTTGAGCGTCTCAGCCCGTATATTGAGGGAGTCTACTCCAGTCGGTGGCTGAGAATGAACTGCTTTTATTCCCACGATATGCGTACGGCCAAGCCTGCTCACGTCACGGGCGGCTCGGGTAACCCGATCTCCGAATGCCGCGGCGGCAGGACGGTGGCATTACATGATCGCTCGAGTGGCGCCGTAGGAGTTCCACAAAGCGGCGGAAGGTTGCTCATATTATACACAACATATTGTCAGGAATGACAAGTGGTGAGGTGGCGAATGACTGAAGAAACTATACATTTAATGGGGCAAACTTGTGCCCAAAAATAAAAAAAAGGAAACAGAAGATTACAGCAGAGCGTCGCGGGCGTCGAAATCGGCGTAAGAGCAGAGTCGCGCGAACGCTGGTCAAAGAAAAGTGTGAGTAAACGGCTACATTGGCTAGATTACCACAGCCACAACGCAGTTGATAATACAAAACACCAAGCGGAAACCCTGTCTATACTCCGTTTTACTTAGTGTTGTACCGCAGCCGACGCTACGAGCCATCTTGGCCAGTCCATCACTCTTAAAAAAAAGCTAGTAGTATTTACTATGTAAGAGCTAGTAACCGCTTGTCACATATGTTACTAGGTACCGAGTAGCCTGAGGTAATAACGGTCAAGCTAGTAACGGTTACTAGGTCACGAAGCTAGTAACTGTTACTAGCCTCCAAGTAGAATTCATGTATTTTACTACCTCTAGCTAGTAACTAGCGCTACCTCCCGACGGAAAACCGGAAACGCAACTATTCACGTGATTTCCGGTGGGAAAAAAAAAGTGTGGGGTTATGCCACTTACCACCAGGTGGCAGGCGCAACAAAAAATAGAAACTGGAAATGAGTAATCCAGGTGGCGCTAGTCACCGTCCAATTACACAAAAAAGAAAGCCGATTATTTAGAGTTTATTTCAATTCTTCCACATTTGCAAGCATACACATATAATGATTCACACCCACATTTTTAACACGTAGTCGACACAACGAATTCAACAGAAACACAGGCTTACTAAATCACTCTAATCGCTAACTTCCCGGCGGGGGCAGTGGGGATCGAATCCAGGAGGTTCCCAGCTCAAGTTTTCGAGGTGAGACGCGTTAGCCCACTCGGCCACTTCCTCCGCGCTCACTTCTTTAACTGACATTAAGTCTTTTATACTGACCATTTGAGTGCGCAAACTTGTCGTCGTGTATCAGTACGTCGGTTATACGCAATCGATAGGTAAGTTGCGCGACGAGGCAAACCGCATCAAAGCGATGGGAACAAGCGGCCAAGGCGTTGAGCGACGTTTCCTAGAAATTAAAACACCAAACGACCGTCGCTCGTCGCTGTTTCCGTCGATCGCCTCATCGCTCGCTAAATCGATACATGCGGTCGCCGTCGGCGAGAGAGTGCTTTCTTGCCGTCTCCCGCGGCGAACGAAGGCTGTAATTGACGGAGAGTACGACGGCAGCTGCACTCCTTTCGCGTGCTGGGCTAAACAAATTCATGCAAAATTAATACCGCGTGCAGCTCGAGTCTTAATTTTTGTAGTACACTGACGAATGCTCGCGTTTTTGGGGCATATTCAGAAAGACTCGTAAAATGCCAAAACAGTTTTTTTTTCATTAGTCCCAATGCTACATACACTATTTACGACGCACATCAACGGTTGTGACAGTGCACTGTCACGACCGAAGAGAGCTCAATCAGAATCATTCAACCACCGAGCACACACAAACCGTGAAGAATTTCTCAGTGTCAAGAGGTGGAGAAAAGCTTCTTGGATGACGAAATCCAACCCAGTGACAGCGGCACCGGCTCGTTAGAACTATCCTCGGAGCAGTCCAGGTCCACGCACACACTCGCCCCGTCGAGCGCACGAACGTTAACTATGCACTCCAGCACGGGAACACGAGAACTGCACACAACACAAGACAAAAATGGCAGGTTCACATCGGAGAAATGAGCGTCTTGCGAACCCCAACTGGCCCCAACTTGCTTGTCGTACAATGTTGCCAAGCGTCTCTTGTGAAAGAAAAACATGTTTTAAAAAATACAAAAATAATAAATATAAAGAAAACAGAATGAACTTTTTTGTTTTCGGAAACGTTTTTTGTATGTGCTACGTGGCTATTTTCATCAAAGTTAAAACCAAAATGAAAATATAAACGCTCACAAACGAATGCAAACGAGAAGGAAAGAAGTAAGCCGCATGGCCATTGAATCAACAATGGCCGCTGTGCTCGCTGCAGCGCTGGCTTCCACGTCGTGCTGGTACGGAGGCTGCGATCGTTGTAAAGTCAGCTCCAACCCTTAAACATGCCCCCTCATACAATATTTGACGCTACGATTGCGTGTGGATACCTCCCCCTGTGTTCCGAAACAGCAAGTACGTCGCTAACGCTGGCAATCGGCTATGAAGCCAGCGCCGCCATCTTCTCCGCGCCTTTGCGGTAGTAAATAGCTAGTAAAAGGGTAGTAACGGTCAGAAAAAGGTAGTAATGGCTGCATTTGCTAGCTTTTTACTACCTATCGCCCGTTTGAGGTAGTAAATAGTTAGTGAAAGGTAGTAACGGTCAGAAATAGGTAGTAACTGCTGCAGTTACTAGCTTTTTACTAGCTTTTTTTTAAGAGTGATGGCTAAAAGTGCGTCACGTGGCCTTCCCGTTGGGTACAACTGCACGTGAAAGCACGATGTCACGCGGCAGGGTGAAAGCACGATGTCACGCGGCCAGGTGAAAGCATAGGATTGGTTTTGATGGCTCGTAGCATATAGTTTAATGCATCGTTGAATTCAGTTTGTCGCGCCACCGTATTTTTAATTTTTTGTTGGTGTTCAACAAAAGTCAACGCAAACATAATATAAAAAAAAAAAAAAAAAAAAAAAAAAAACGTAAATTAAACTCAAGATGACGCGCTGCTTATGCCACGCCTGAGCAGTATCGAAAAAAAAGGAAGCGCTGTTCAGATCTTTGCTTAAAGGCGGTTAGCATAGATGCCAGAAGATAATGAACAGGGGCTGTGTGCGGTCAACGGAATAGCCTAGCAGACGACGCACGCAACGGAAAGAGCTCTGTGCGCACGCGCCTAATCTCTCCCGTGCCGCCGCATTTTTCCGCGGCACAGCGCTGGCCGTCCCGGGGTTCGACGCTCGCTTGATATTAAAAAAATTGGGCCACTGTACATTAGGGAAACCAGCCGTTAAAAATGGTTGTTTTAAATTCACTTTTTTTTTTCAAATCAAATACGAAATGGAACTAACTTCCTCAGTAAGCCATCGTTATATCAAATGCGTGTGATTTGGTGAAAGATATAAAGAGCATTGCGTTTGACAACATGCAGTCGACTTTTTTTATTTCTATGGGCCTTGTATATATTGATGCGTGATTTTTATTTTATATTGCGTAGTCCAATGTTTTCCTTTTTTTATATATTAACACTCCCGTAAAAAAAAAAGAAAACAATTCCCTATATAAGGCTGAGAGTATAAATAAATAAATAGATATTTACCCCGATAATGCGAATTAGGGTCGTCCTTTTGATCCATCATTTGCTTCAGATAACCGTCAATGAAATCGCGAGTCGTGTCCTCTTCCAAGGTATCGCGGTGTTCCATGACCCGAGCACTAAAAAAACGCACACATCGCCACAAAAAGTATTATAAAGATATTATTGCCGGAGGCATACACTTTACGCTTTTTATTGATTTCTTAATGGCGAGACGCCATTATTTTTTATTTAATTTTGACTTTAGTCACTGACAGCGCAGTGACAACGGTCTAATTAGGACCGTTTTTCAGATATTTTTTATGCTAAAGATTGTTAGGCCTGCAATTAAAAAAAAAGATGTTATCTGCAGATCACTGCCTAGTTTTTTCACTCATAAAAACGTCCAGAAAGCATGTATAGCACTAAATAGAAATTTGAATTAAATTTGCCAGTCTGAAGGTCACAGAAAAAATATCTTCAAAAAGGTCCGCGTATAGGACAACTAATCAGAAGAGCATATCCTTTTTGTTTCAGTACCACACTGAAATTAAATGATTGACCAGAGCGTAAAATGTTCAATTGGGGGATAACGACAATTGGGGGATAACGACTGAAATGTCAATCAGACATCGTAAATTTTGGCAAGCTGCGTGCAGGAAGTTATATGGATTAAAACACAATCTTAAAAAAAAAATGCCAAAACTAAAATAAGTAACTCGTCCTATAACTCTGACAGGATCGGCGCTAGAATATTTCTCGGTTGTTTTTGAATCCCGTTACTTGAAAGCATAGAGGTAGGAAGATTCTGGAGGCAACATGACGCCACCAGAGATGAAGAAAAGTGTGTGGAGGGACACGCTCCCAACGATGTCAAAAACCAAGAGAAACTATTGGAAGAAAAGTAGCGTATTTCTTTTCGTTGAATAGGGTCTCTCGGTTTTGGTCATCGTTGGGAGCGTGTCCCTCCACACACTTTTCTTCACCTCTGGTGGCGTCATGTTGCCTCTAGAAGCTTCCTACGTCTATGCTTGAAAGGGTACCACCGCAGACAACGCACTTTTTTAGCATCCAATGTTAGATGAACTTCGTAATAGTAATTATAGCTGATAGGAGTGCGGACTTGAATCATCGAGGTAAGAAGAAAGATAGCACGCTTAAAGGTTTTTTTTTTTTAATTTTATTATGGCCGTCTCAAAATACCACCCGACACGGATCTCGCATTCGCCAAGAAGAGATCTGCTAGTGTAAATTATTTTAAAGCATTGCGATTTCAACTAGCCAAATTTGATGCGTACAAAGAGTTTTTTTTTTTTGTAAATGCAATTAAACAACGAGAACAAGCGCCCAGAGCACGTTGTCTCCAGTATTGACGTCTAAAAATGTGGAAAACCCCTTATCATTTTTATTGTAATAAAAACGTTAATATACTCCTTTTTCCCCTGAAGGCTATGTACCTTCCGCTTGATACCCGCAATGTGTATGCGCCCTTGTAAAGAAAAAGTATGTTTGTACACAGACTTTCTGCGTAAAACCGGCACGCTCGATAATCATTCCTTGGAAACATGTGATTCTCATCCAGGCACTGCACCGACTGAGGTTAAAACTTAATAGTGCATCCCACAATTGCATTTTACTACGAACAACTGCGACACAACCGGTTTTTAAGCGTTTTATGACTCCTGCGCTGTCAACGGCAAGCAGTCAAACAAGTTTAATTAGCTTGATCATGCTGACAAAGACTTGGGGGGGGGGGGGGGGGGCGGTTTGTATTGAGCTACCATACGCACGAAGTATGTGGGTTCAGCTGTGTCGGTGGTCTTTGTCAGCATGATCATGCAAGTGTAAATATTCTCCTTGTGGGTACGTACAGGGAACGTTTGCAGAATTTTCGTTTTTTCGCCATTTCAAAAAATGAAAGCTGCATATACGGAACCTTGACACGGAGAAATGAGATAAGGAACGAGACGACACAAAACTTAAGTTGTCTTTTTTGTTATTTCATTTCTCCATATTCCTGGGTTTAGGTTAGGATATTTGCTAACCAGCTCTTTTGCGTAATTTCGCTGCTTGCAATTAAAACTAGCTCTTTTGCAATGATTTCATTGCTCAATAATTTCCACGTATTTGGCGATGCCTTTTTGATGTATACTTAAATGCATGGGCAGTTACGACTAACCGAGGAGGGCGTTCAGGAAGATGGAGAATGACAATTCACAAACCGCGTTACTTTATCCTGACCCCCCCTCCCCCCTCCCTTCAAAAGAAAAAGAAAAACAAAAAAACCTACCTGATAAATTCTCGAGGCAAAATCGTGGCTTTCCTTATCTGCGATACTTCCGTGAATGGTAGGTAGGACATGACCGTGCTGAGCCACACCGACCTAGAGTCTATTACGGAGTCAACAGCAAGTGCGCGCATAAAGTTCATGACGTGTATTTTTATGTCTCCATGTTTATGGTCGCTGTCCTTGTAAGTTGATCCAAACAAGAGAGCACTGATGACATTAAAAGAAACTGATAAAAGACATTCCTTGATTGGAATAGCGGTTCCTTTGGAATCTTCAATCTGGTTCACCAGGGACTGCAGGCGTTGCTGCTTGGACAATATAAAAAGATGAAAGGTATAAGTACCAGTGCCTGTACTTGTACTGATAAAATATATCTGACTTTGTGTTATTATTCGAAGCGAATATTTTAACATAATAGTGCCAGTGTGTTTTTTTTGTGATATTGAAATGATTGATTTGGTGTAGGGATTACGATTAGTCTGTAATCTTCTGGCAATAAATCCGCTTACCTAAATTTTCACACGGAAACTTGCGTTTGGCTAGTCCAACAGTCAGAACTAAACTGATATCAGGACATATATGAAACAAAAAGGGCCCAGTTAGCTACGCGTTAGTTTCTAGCATTTCTTGTTGGATTATCAGAATTAGGCACAATTTAAACATAATCACAACTATGACCAAGTGATTTGAAATGCTTGCGTTCAAGACGTTATAATGCTAAGCTTGTTTCACGAGCACACTAACAATAAGGTGCAGCACCTCTTCTTTTGTTTGTTCCAATGGCACCAGAAAAAATTGCTTGTCAAGTATTGATTATATGTTGTGTTGCCGGATAAACTGAGCAAAACCACTCAGAAAAGAAATACTGCATATATAGCATATATTTGCACCACCTTGTGTAATGTCAAACACAAGCGAAACGACGTGCCTTGATTTGATCCTCCACAGCAGTCTTTCCAAATCCTTGATCTCTGAGCACCCGCAAACAGAAACGTTTGTTGTCTTCCCAAGCTTTTCCACTAAGAGTAGCCATCCCTGTAACATACAGCTGACGTAAAAACCCACAAACAAAAAAACTAGACATTGTCTTATAAGATACAACCGTGAGCGATATGAAGGTGAACAGCCCTCTTCTTGTTTTTGACGCTCCTGCAAGTTTTGAACAAGCTTTGTTCCAGAAAAGGGCTAGAACGCAAAGTTTAGACCCCCTAGCCACGTACCATTTTTGAGACGTTGAGAGTTAATATAGCTTAAGGGAGCCGTAAAACAGGCAAGAAACCAGGTAAGGTGTTCACCTTCATATTGCCGGCGGGTGTACCTAAATTTTTCATAGCAAGAGCCCCTTTTGCAGAAGAGCGCGGTATTCATCAGTTGCTGACACAATCTCCTGAGGTGTCCTGGTTTTGGGCATTCTGAACATAAATTGAGCACATGTACTGAGTCAAAGTTCAACGTATACTCGGCTCTAGTCCCATGCTTCGCGTTGGAAGCGATGTTTAAAGTATGACGATCTCCAGCTTACTTGGTGATGAGATTGAAGTCATCATGCTAACTGCATCATGTGGTGTAGAGGCTTGTTCTGTCTCCGATGGGTTGGTTTTGACATCCAATAGCGCGCTATCTCTGACACATTATGAAGGTGCTACGTCGGCTATCGTGACGAATGCATTTCCGAAATGTTTTTTCACGTGGCTGCTGGCACCAAGGCACAGTCAGAAGGAGAAACGCTCGGCAGTGTGATAAGATATTGTTTGGAGATGTAGTTAAAAATGCGCGTTTTTTAGATTCTTCAAAAATTGACTTGGTTAGTTTTTTTGGCGGCAGATTTAAACTACACCTCTATTATGGCTAACTAAAATGTGGGCTTGTACAGTATAAAAAAAGTACTTAAGTATTTAAGTTGAGGTGCTGAGTATCAGGTTGAGAAGTAGCTGAATAGAGTACTACATTTTCAAATCCGAGAATCATCTGAATAAGAATCAAATAAAAAAATAACTTGTGTTTGAAAATAATATTAAGTAACAATTATGCAATTTACGGTTAAAGAACTAACTACAAAAAAGTCATTACAAAACCGCTTTACTGGCCATCACGAACACCTGTTTTAAAAACAAATTTGCGTCCGACAACTAGCCCCTGTTTTGTCTAAACACATGTCCGCCGACGCTAAACAGGCGCTCCACGGATGCGCTGAGCGGCAGTGACGTTGTGCCAACTAAGAACTCATGAAGCCTTGAATACTTCGTTATTGTGGTCACTGCCTTGTCTTTGTCAGACTGGAAATAGATAGACAACTTCAGCGCAGCGGCTCGCTGACAGTTGCTAGCAGGCACTGTCTCTCCGAAAGAAGGAAAAATATATGTCATGCTTTGATATAGATTGCTGCTCCTGCGCCATTAGGTCGATGATTCTGGTACGCTGGCAATTTTGTCCCACATCAGATCTGCCTTTATCTGTTATTGACTGTCAGGAACCCAGTAAAGTTGGAAGTGAGGCAGCAGAACTGCGTTGATATAAAAGGGCGCTTTCGTTCATCGCATTGCCAAACGAGCAAATCATTGCATTTAATTCATTGGCGTTTTCCTGACAAGATATAAAAAATGCAAATAAAAGCCAGTGAGTATAGATGAGAAAACTTGATTTCACCTCTTTCCGTAGCCAGCAATCAGAACAAGTCGAAGCGGTATGCAATATTTAACCGGAAACAACGACGCGAGGTTGCGCATTGGCGCCTAATTGTCAGGTGCAAATAACAGAGGTACACGTTCTTGTCACCCTGGTTATTGACACCTATTGTCACCTTGTCACCGCTCATGTGCTGCAAGAGGTGACCTCACCGTTGTAAATTCCCCTCAGTTTACGCCTATGCACTTGGACACATTCCTTCCTGTTACCAATCGCTGAACCTACGCCCATTACTTGTGTCGAAAAAGCATACTCGATGCAACCGTCCAGCTACTTAGTCTTGGCTGTGACCTAGATGAAGTGTTCCTCAAAAATCGTTTCCTCGAAACTGGGGATAATATTTTGCTCCAAGTTGATCCAATAAAGACTTGTTTCCTCTTTGCACAACAAGTCAAAAAAAAAAAAAAAAAGATTAAGTAATTTTGGTCTTCTTTATTACCGAAAATGCGACACAGTAACTTGCGAGAAACTTAATAAGAGAGCACAAGTTACTTGCGAAACGTACTTAAGCGAGAGCATTAAATTCTCACCCCCAAACTAGTTGTAAAATAAGAATCTGCAGTAGTTTTTGAGATACGATAACTTGGATAGCGTTCAAGTTACGTGCAAGTATCATAACATGAAATATCATGAAATTAATAAAACAATATTTCAGCAAAGCTGTTAAGGGCTAGTTTGCCCAGATTCGTGTCCGTGGACAAATAAATCTCGACACAAACCTCTGGACAGCTACCGCCCTCTATGAGCGACGGCAGCACATAGTACAGCTCCTCTGCTCTTCCTTCTTCACCAGAGTGGAAAGGCTGAAAGCTTTTATTTTAAAGAAATGGCCCTAAAATGGGTAATTTCAAAGTGACTAACACAATATAAATTTGTTTTCTGCACTCCAATAAGTGTTCACCGTAATGGCTGTACACACGATGTTGTTGAAACTATTATTCGAACACCTTTTCAACATTCTTTTTAGAGCGCAGCTCTTAAGCGCCCGTTTCCGGCTTGAGGTTTCCGGCTTGCATTATGGGACGCGTGACGCCACTAGTGACGTCACTGATGACGCCATCAGTGACGATGACGTCATCCGTGACGATGACGATGACGTATCACGATGACGATGACGATGACGTCCTTGTGATGACGTCATCGTCATTGTCACGTGACTCACAGGGGTCACGTGACACCCGTGAGGTCATGTGACCCCGGTGACGTCACGTGACCCTCGTGAGGCGACGGCGACGCCGCTCGGAGGGAGGAGTCAGATAGGATGAGGAGGTGAGGAGGAGGGAGGAGGGGTATACCCTCCCCTCAGTGTCCTTCCCTCCTCCTCAAGAGCTGCGCATACCTTGGCCGCGCTTTAATTCGGCGCTACAGGGAGTTGTAAACGGCTTTCATTTTTTTCTCAACCCACCCCCCTCTCCTCCCCAAAAAAAGTGTAAAAGAGACAAAAAGTGATGCTTACATTCAAAATATGCAACGATACAAAATAATATTCTTTGGTAAGCTAGGAAGTGGGAGAAAGGAAGCTAACTTCCGGTAAGTCGCGCGCACTATGATAACATCCACATCCTGAAGAAGATCGAACTGGAGAAACTGATTAAGTCTTTGAATGACCTGCAGAAACCCTTCTGGTGTTTGGAATTTTCTACTTGTTTCATTTTCTAAGAATAGTTTTTCCCTATGAATGAGAAGACTAATTTACTGTGGAATGGTACACATAATGCATACAATTCCCCATGAGGCGGGTATGACTTATGTAGAATGAAATGCACAGTTCTTCCCCTCAAGCGAAATATAAATTATTGTAACATACTATAGACTATATAGTTCATACTATACTTTGAAAGCTTCTACAAGTAATCGTATACGATTACACGTAGATACTTTAAAAAACTATTTATATTCAAAAATAAATGTTGAGAAACTTTTGCAAAGATTGCAGTCGAATATCCTGCCCATGTTCTTTTATGAAGATACCTTGTAGTGAATGTATTAATCGTATAGATATCGCCTCTGTATAAAATGGCAGGCCCAAGAATTATTCAAACACGTAATTCCGAAACATTAGTCAATCAAACACATAAAGTGCATTCATATAACTCGAATGAAGACACTTAGTAGAGTGTTATTATTTAGTACAAATTGTGTCATCACAGTATGGCTTACGTTCTTGTGACCAATTCTTATTCAGCTTTGTGCACAGAAAGCAGACTTTCAGATGATAATCGATAACGCAATTGGGCAAATTTGAACGAAAAATATTGTACTCTGTACGAATATTTTGCTTTTATTCCCAACTTCTCAAGTAATGATATATTCACATGGTGCCTATTTTTCTACCACGCAAATTTTTCTTTCACTACGCTCTGGGTACTTTCTGTATAGTGTATATTTTTCTCTTCAATATTTTTAATAAATATTTGCAGATATTCGAGTTTATTTTATATGTGTTTTGCTTTGGTTGCCTTTCGGGGCTTGCAGTCAGTCAAGTTGTTTCTAACAGCGTTTTTCGCTTGCCTTCGAACAACAATCTATTTTGTTTGGCAATGAAAAAACTATTATGTTATGTAACGTCTTCGACTCCACATGGGCCTCCACTGGCAATCTACCTTGGCAGATGATAAGGATATCTCTAGAACAAGAGTCGTCTGAGGTGCATTCGTGTTTTTTTTTGCGTGGTTTTTATTCAAAAGTGACTGAGTAATAAACAACACACAAACCCAAGTAGCCACGCAGGCTTGATAAAAGACAAACTGATGAGGTCGGATCAGACACTCTCCATGGCCACGAGCTCCCTCCATATTTTGGCGTCATTAATGATGACAACGCTCGTCACTCCGATCTTTATTCTGCAATGCATCCACACATGAATCTCAGTTTTAACATTCTTGCGTTATTTCTTAATCGCTTGTTGTAGCAACAATCAACAGTTATAGCCCTCATTTTTGGCTGTGAAAAGGAGCCGCACACTGCAAAAAACCAAATGACATGAAGCAATCAAACTAAAAAAGAAATGCAACCAGACACCTCGTATATTTAAAAAAAATCCAACGAATTTTTTTTTTAACACAAAAGGGGCATAAGTGCTAGTAACTTTAAACAAACATGTAAACTATACGTATTTGAATAATTCACAGAGTTAGCCATTTGCTTTTCTTTTTCGCGCACTTTTGCTGTTCCTGCGAACGAAGCATGTTCTTAAAATTTCCCCATTTCTCGCGTAAAGATTCACCTCTTCCTCCACCGTGCTAGGAGAAACGACTGACGTGTGTGAGCCTTTCAATTATGTATAGTTTCTGAAAAATGCCTGCCATTGGTGGTATACGCTCTCAATAGCTACGTGCATGACGAAACCGTGACGCCTCGTTGGTGCTGCGGCTCCTGTAAATCACCTGAGCGGAATGGTTGTTTCTAGGACTGTCTTTTTTATTCTCTCTCATATAGACTGCTCTGCGGACGTGAACCTTGGGATTCCTTTCTTTAGAAATTGAATTTTATACTGCGGCATTACGATTGGGCTACAAATCTGAAATATTTGATGAAGGGCTGAGCCTACCCAGTCCTGGAAGCCTATTTAATTTTTTTTTGAGCGAGAAAAATAAAGCTTTAGAAGTCAATGGCGACAGTTCTACGAAGATTGTCATTCATTTATTTTCGAGGACGAAAGTTTGTTCTTGGTTTCGGAAGCATTGGCAAGTATCGAAAGAGGTGAATTTGTAGTAATAATTTATGGAAAGATATCGATATTGATTTTTTATCCAAATAAAGTAGTATCTGCGAATAGTCCGTATGGACCCTAAGTGAACCAATGTAATTTTAAAAGTGTTCCGTATATACATATTTCAATCTAAAATCATAATTGTTATTTTGCTATGATCAAGTTTCTTTACAATATAACTAATTATGCGTCTCCTGTGATGCCAATATCTTTATTCCAATCATGATAAACATTATCAAAGTGTTTATTTCACACGCTGGTATGCTCTGCGTAATAAGTTTCGTCTGGAACTCTGCGTGGTTACTTTACATTCTCAGTTGAGATACTTAACGCGCCATTTGTGTCTGTTGCACGAATGTGTTATTTAAACAAACAACCTTAACAGGGCGCAGTGCAATTCTATCACTTGCGTTACCTGAATATGGGCCCATACACCTTCCCCCACTCCACGCATCTCCGGTACAAGGCGACATTAGCGAGTTTTAGTAGACCGTGTTTCCCCCTCCGCTAAGCCCCTCCGCTACCCAGAACTCTACAGCCAAGGCCATCGGCACGCAGGCGCAGTGGCGGTTTCTTCGTAGCGGAGGGCTAGCGGAGGGGGAAACACGGTCTACTAAAACTCCCTATTGTTGCTGATGCCCAAGTTTCCCACCAGGGGAAGTGCCCAGGGACCGGGAGGTTGCTTCTTTCCTTGATGTCGACCGAGTTTCCGCAGGCGAAAGAACACCAACCAGCAGACTAACGCCGCTGCTACACCCATTTTGCGAGATCTGCGGTCTGCACGTTTAGCAGAAAACGGCTTGTAAGATTAAACAAACATTAAATTACGTGCTCTGACACTTAAAGGGGCCCACCAACAATTTTTCGACTGGTTTGAATTTCGCGCTGAAACGGAGCTCTATGAAAGCAGGAACACCGAGGAAAAAAAAATATTACAGAAATTCGCAATATTTTGTGAGTTATTAGCAAATTAAATATTGCAGAAAACAACTTTAAATAAGCAAAACATTGCGCTTCATGACGTAAAATGAAACAGTTTAGCGATTGGAGCAAAGCGGTTGGCCAATTGGACGCGAGTTTGGTTGATAGCCCGTCGGCCCGATCGGCCATTAGGCCTCGCTGCAACCATCGTAGCTTTGGAATCGGGTTGCCATCATCGATGAATTTACCGGGCTTATCGGATTTTGAGCGCCGAATTCTTGAAAAGGAGTGCGGAGCTGGGCGTCGCGCCGTACGAGGACACACCACGCAAGCGCCGCAGTCCGCTTCGACAGCCGCGGAAGGCTCGTCTCCCGCAACTCCGCCAACTCCGCCACCGGAGCCACCTCGGCGAGTAGGAGGTACTCCGCCGCTGGGAGGCGCGCATGAGCGACGAGCGACGAGGCGTTGTTTTCGCCCTTTTTGAACTTTAATTTGCAACTTTATTAGCTCTATAAAAACGACTTTTTAGAGAAATAATGCCGGTTAACGTGTGATATACTTTATTCCGCTTCAAAATTTCTGGGACGGCTCTCGCCAATCACGAAACCCAGTGAATGTGACGTATAGTGAAAGGGAGCGCGGTTGTGCGCGCGCATTCGGCACCTCGCGGCGCCACCATCGGAGGAGGTGTTTCCGAGTTGTCAAATTAAAATATGATGCGCTAATATTTTTAAACTCTTTCGTTGTCCACTGGGTTTCCGGGACCACAAGCGTGGAGAAACCGCAAAAAAAAGTAGACGCTCAAATACTGTTGGAGGGCCCCTTTAAGCGCCCACACTCTCGTGAATAAAGGCATGACAGCATGACCACTGCGTGCATCGGATGTTTTGTCTGTGATCTTTCGGAAAATAATTTAGATGGAAAATATAATACTCAAGTGCAACATGCGACCAAATAAGCGAGTATGTCTTTGCTATTTTTTTTGTGATACGAGAAATTGCGAGGTAATTAACGAGTCAAATTCATAAACCACTACATATGTTAAGAGTGTATGTCTTGAGGATCTAATAATGTAAGACATTCAATACTGCCACGCGCGTCGCTGAACGAGCGCGGACGTGGACGAATGGTTACCGCGCTTGGCTGTCGCGCAGATGATCTGAGTTCGATTCCCTCGAGCGGAATGTTCTTTAATTATTCTATCTACTTAGCGTTCTCGTAAATTCGAGAACTTTCTTGTCTCATCGAGTTACGAACGTTCTACGCGCCGAATATTCTCGGTCGAATGTTCCAGAAACCCTCGCGGCTAGAAAAGGTGCTCCGCGTGGCAAGCCGTAGTTAGTCTCGCTCCAGCGCTCGGTCTTGCTGTTTCGCCAACATCAAGGCCTGCTACGCTAGCCTTTTTCTATTTTTTTTTTTTTTGGGGGGGGGGGGGGGGGGGGAGCAGAAGTTCGCTCCCTTCAACGTTTAGTTTCTTCAGTTATTCTTTGCCTTATCATTTGTCGTTCGTGACAATACAGTAAAAGCGTGGCAGTAGGTAATTTTTCGTGTTCAAGCCAGTTTTTCTTGAATCAACTCGATATTGCCGAAGTGTGTTAAATAAATTATCTTTAACTATTTATTTTTGAAGTCTTTCATATTACACGAGGAATCAATGAATTCTAAAGGCACAACGTTTTCTAATCTTGCCGAGATGGAATTCTCACCTCAGTGTCAAAAAATGTGCCAGATACTTGTGGTATTCCTGAATCACAAACACATTTGGGACGTTATCATTAGAACCATAGGTTCAAAGTTATTACGTAATACTGTTAAAGCGAGTAAATTCTACTTGTCATTAGTATATTGAAAAATAGGAAATTCTGGCATGAATATTAGAATTGAATCAAACATAGCTTAACATAAAAGAAATTAAAGATAGGCAAAGAGCATAAGGGACGATAAAAGGAGTGTTCTACAAATGAAGTAAACCCGTGTTCTCTTGGCGGGCTTGTACAAGATACTCAGAAACAATATTAAGTTAATTTACTGCGTACAAGGTTGAAAAGTAACTCTGTAAAGTACTCAGCAAGCAAATCTGAAAAGTATCTGACCAGACTACTAAATACTCTATAAAAGTAACTTTTTTCTTTTAAAATACTCATAAATTACAATTTATTCTGCAATTTACAGTTAAAGAACTAACTAGGGAAGGAACAATGATAAAAACTGCATTATGAAAACGCCTTATTGGCTACCAAGAACACCTGTTTTACAAAATTTGCGTCCGACAATTTGGCAAGTTCTTTTTGTAAACACATGTCCGCCGAAGCTAAAAAAAAAGCGTTTATTTATTTATTTATTTACTCTCAGGGCCGTTAGGCGTTACAGAGAGGAGTGGTGGAAAACAAAAACACGTAGAGCAAAGAACAGTTATGATGTCAAGTGATGAAACACGGCAGACTTGAAGGTAATGTGGTCGCTGATGGAGACGACGGAGGCAGGAAGGTGGTACCAGTCCATGCTGGTCTTGGGGACAAAGGAGTCGAAGGGTTAGTCCTACAACTGGGTACGCCAACTTTACATCGATGATCGGAACGGGATGACACATAAAAGGGGGCTGTAAAAAGTGACTGACAAAGGCTGTCGTTGGTGAAATAGATTTTATGAAAGAGGCATAGTCTGGAGATGCGACGTCGGATAGAGAGATCGGGGAGTTTTAATGTTTGTTTCATTTGAGAGACACTACAGACGAAGCATACTCAATTTTGGAGCGCACAAGTGTATTATATAATAACAGTTTCAAAGAAATCGGAGCGAGAGAGAAATTACGACGAAGGAAGCCGAGCATGCGAGCATTATTAGCAATGTATTCAATATGTGTTTGCCAGGAAAGATTAGAGGTAATGTGAACACCCAGATATTTATAGGTAGAAACGGAAGACAAGGGGGAACAATTAAGAAGATAAGAAGGCGGATTGGATTGATTAGTTGATCTTGTGGCTCTCATTACCTTGCACTTGTTAACATTGAGTTTCATTAGCCAAGTGTCGCACCACACGGAAATGCTGTTAAGATCGGTTCCACGGATGCGTTCGACGGCAGAGACGTTGTCTGTAAGGAAAAGCTCATGAAGCGTTCTGTTCTTTGTTATTGCGGTCATAGCGTTGCCTTTGTCGTCAGACTGGAGGTAGAAAGACAATTCCATCGCAGCGGACCCTCGACTATTGCCTACAGGAACCGTCCATCCGAAACTGGAAAGCATCATGCTCTGGTATAGATTGTTGTTCTTGCGCTGTCAGGGCCGATGATTGTGGAAAGCTGACGATTTCGTCCTACATCAGACAGATGTAGGACGAACCAACGACAGCCAACGACAGATCTACCATGATCTGTCGTTGGCTGTCCGACACCCAGTGAACTTTGAAGCGAGGCAAAAGAAGAACGGCTGATAATCAAGGACATTTCGTTCATCACATTGCCGAGCCTTTTAAACATAAAGCAGTGCATTTAAATAATCGTAATTTTTCTGGTCAGTAGAAACGTGAGCGTGATCCATTAAAGCGCAATGTCATGCACACGTGTTACCATGTTATGCGCAGTCGTTCTGCTCATCTTATCCTCAGTGTATCTGATCGTTGCTGCGTATATATTCTTACGTTTTGTTCCATCTTTCCAAATTCGTGTGCTGCTTATTAGAAGGTCGGAACTCCTGCACAATGGCGGAACAATTGACATCGTGGAACGTGCAAGTCATTCCATAAGATAGCAAAAGTCGGAGCGCGGCCAACGCCAGCAGCCGACGAGTCAATCAAACAGCGCCGAATGTGCAACGTCACTCCGCTCATCACATTTTCCTGTGGGTGTATTTTTGCTTCTACTACAACCAAACGCATAAAGTGTGCCGTGACGTTGCGATTTTAGTCCGCCATTGTGTAGGGATTCTACAGATGCCAACAGAGGGCAGATGCCAACGAGAACAAAGAGAAGGCTTCAGCGTGTGGCTACCAAAACTACGAGTCCGAGCAAACGATTGTGAATTTGGAGAGATGAAAGAGAGGATGCTCCAAAGCAGAATAATACTAGGAATTTGAGACCTGAGACTTAAGGAAAAAAAAACACGCCGAAGGCACCTAAGACTGCTTACGTGTAGGAATAATAATAATAATAATAATAATATTTTATTGCAAATGAACAAAACGTTTGTTAAATCGAAATATAATACGAAAGCATTATAGTTATGCGGGCGAAATGTTTTTCGAGTTGTGTTTTTATGCGTATTAAAGTTTTTTCTGCCGGTATTGTATTCGGTGTGAGTGTATTTGGTGCGCACGGCGCTTTGGCGGTGACATCACGCTCCCTACTGCTCAGGCGCGGCGCCCCCGCCGTCTTCACGGCTTCCATGACGAAGCATCTGCGTTGCTGTGCTTGTCTTTGTGTTTTACTTCTTAGGCGCGTCCGCTTTGACCTTCAGCGGCGCGTGCTTGATGACGTGTTATTATGGCCATGTTTCGGGCACAACATCGACGCCTTTTCGGGTAATGGGACATATAAGGCTTTCGCCTTATTACTTATCTCAGAAAGTCCTACGTAGACAAAAACAGTAGAAATATGCAAAGCTCACGAACACGGTAAGAAGCAGTACCGAGAAATCCAAGAAGCCTCAAAGACGCAAGACATTAACACCTTCGTAAAGATGAAGGAACAACTGTGCCTGAGATGCGCGCTCCAACGTAGCGATGAAGAATGTCCAGCGTTAAGAAAACACTGCTAGAACTGAGAGAAGCCGAACTATTTTGCCAGAGCATGTAAAAGGCAGCAAAAAAAAAAAAAAAGACACAAGCGCGAACGTGCGTCAGAAAACTGGAGAACCGGAGGCGTTTCGGTTAGAATCATTATCAGTGAACACGATTGCGAAAGCGAGCAAATGGACCCTCACGGTCGATATTAAAATGAGGCCGACATGATGCAAGTTAGACAGCGAAGCGACCTGCTCAGTCATTGCAGCGAGACAACTTCGCAAGATCACTGCAAAATCCAGCCAAAAGTGCAACGTCGTACTGAAAGCTTTTTTGGATTTTAAAAAGAACTCTTCGGCGAGGATTCGCCTTCGTGTGTCTGTTAACGGAAAGACAATAGAGATAAAATTTTGTTATGGACGACGACGTGACAGCCAGGCTCATCGAAGAGGTTTCTGAACGTATGGGCTTCGTTGTACGGGTATCCGCGGTAGAAGAACAACTGTATGAAGCGGCTAAGCCTTACAGTGATGTTTCTCGAGGCTTAGGTCAGGTGAAAGACGTCATCTATCGCCTCAAACTCAAGCCAGATGCGCAAAGGACCGTGAAGTCGGCAAGACGTGTACCTGTGATGCTGCAGAAAAAGGTCAAAGCGGAGCTCGAGTGAATGGAAACGAAACAAGTCATAGAAAAGGTAAAGGAACCAACGGAATGGACAAGCTACAGGGTTGTAGCCGTGAAAAAAGACAAAGTAGGGTTATGTTCAAATCCGTCAGATCTGAACACAACTAGTTGAGAGAACACTACTCAATACCAACATTTGAAGATGTCGCACCAAACCTACGTGGGGCAAAGCCTTTCTCAACACTGGACGCTGCGTCTCGTTAGTGGCAGATACGATTAGACGAGGAAAGATTAAGAATTTGCACCATGAGTACACCTTAAAGGGACACTGACAGGGTATTTATGCTCGCCGAGGTTTTTAGTTGTACATGACATATAAGAGCCCAACTACCCAGAACACAATTTGCGGTTCGAAATTCGGTTTCTTTCCGCCCGAAAACTGTTGATCAAGAACTGGCCCGTTCGAGTCTCGCTCACTCTCTTTTCCGTGGTCACGGGCCGTTTTCTAAGGTATCGAAGCGACCACCAAATTTAATAAAAGTCGTTGGTCACTAAAGGCGCACATTCAATATTAAAAAATAGAAAAAAATATGAAACCCATTTTTTGTGGCTTCTAAAAAGCTGCAAATACGTTGACTGAAAAAAAAAAGTTCCACAGAGAACCGGAAGCATTCTGTGCGTCCGTCGTTTCGCGTATCGTAGGACTCGCGGGGACGGCGATGGCAGCGGACGACGGGCGTGGGACCTCTACTTCAGAACTGTCGCTCGCGGTACCGGTGAATTCTGTCTGCCTTTAAAAGAGAAATTTGGGACTGATCAAAAGAATTGGTATTCATCCCGTAAGACACGCCCGACCACCAAGCCGATTTGCACGAAGACGTCGCCGAGCCGTCGCTCCCTTCTCGTGGCTGAAGACATCGCTCGCGCAAACGTCAAGCACGACCTGTCTACTTCGAGTTGAATATGCACGCGTACGATTTCTCTACTTTGTGCGAATGTTGCCAATGCGTGGTACTTCCCGACTTCGACCCGGGAGTGCTTTTGCTGGAGGAAAATCGGCAGCAAACTTTCAAACTTACAGTTTATCAGCTGTATTATTACGATAGAAAGAGATCCCCCAGCAGCTCAGTGGGAAAGACGTCCGCTACACACGCTGTAGGGCAGGGCTCGATCGCCAGTGAAGCTGTAGTTTTTTTTTTTTTCTTTCAAACATTTTACGATGTTTACACTTCTTTTCTTTTTACAATTATCACTAAAGAAACAAAAAAAAAAAAAAAAACAAACAAATGTTGTGGACGAACCGTCGCTGAATTAAATGGTATGGTATTTCCTTTTTGACACCTGCGAACTCAATGTAATCACTTTCCACAAAATGCAAGGAGCATATAAATCCGGTAGCGTCCGCGTTTCGAGGTGCCCGTTAATGCTTTACAGTAATTGCAGCCAGCCATTGGCCCCGATCGCGTTGATCTTTCGGAAACTCTGTCGCACAATGCCCCTTTTTTTTTCGGACGCAGGACATGTGAGCCAGCTCTCCACGCAACATCTTGGGTGTATTCTTTTCGGAGCAGATCATGGAAATTCACCACAAGCACTTACTACTCATCTCCAACTCCTCAATGTAAAAAACAATTCATCTTGGAGTAGAGAACAGCGAGCGGAACAAACATAACTGCAAAAGAGCAAGCAGTTCCCGCTACGCCGCCGCGGATGTCGTCTGCTACCCAGAGGGGAAAGAAAAGCAACAACAAAAAAAAAAACGCACGGTCGGGTGTAGCCACGTGACTTCCGCCTCTCTCCTTTCCACTTCTCTGACCTCCGTGCGCGGGTTTTGGTTTCGGTTTCGAGCAGTTGCGTCTTTTGGCTTTATTAAAAATGTACGCTACTCTGTTGCAAAATATTAATTGGGCAGTCCTCCGACACCATAATAAAGCGCCTGGCAAAAAATGAAAAAAAAAAAAAATTTTGGGGGGTGTCAGTGCCCCTTTAAGAGTGGTACATGTTTCTGAGAATGCCATTGGGGATCTCAATAGCGCCAGAGGTGTTTCAGAAAGTCATGCATAATATTTTGTGAGGTCTATCAGGGATGTCCTTGGTGAGTGATGATATTCTGGTAAGGGGACGAAGCAAACAAGAGCATGACGAAAATTTGAAACAGGTGTTAAGAAATGTCGAAGCTACAATTTAAAATTGAACAGGTCCAAATGCCACTTCCTTCAGAAAACAGTTCGCTACTTACGTCACATTGTGACTAACAAGGAACTGGCGCTGAACCCAAAAAGGTTGAAAGACATCCTGGCCATCAAGGAGTCAAAGGATCATATGGAACTTCAAGTCTTCCTTGGCTTGGTCAACTTTGTATGACGGTTTGTTCCGAACATGTCGATAATCACCGCGCCACTAAGAAAGTTCCTATGAAAAGGAGTTGCCTGGGATTGGGATGAACGGCAGCAATCAAGTTTTGAGGCTCTGCACGAAGTCCTGACGAAAACCCCAGTACTAGCGTTCTACCAGAAGGACAGATCGATTACCCTTTCGGTTGACGGAAGACAGTTGGGCACAGGAGGTATAATCATTCAAGACGGCCCCCCGCTGGCATACTCATCCCGTTCGCTAGCAGAAACCCAGCAGAAGTAGGCACAGATAGAAAAAGAAATGCTCGCCATTTTCCACGGATGCGAACAATTGCACCATTACATTTTAGTCCAGCCCCAAAGTGACCGTCGAATCTCAGCACAAACCGTTAGAAAGGAATATAAAAAAAAAACAAAAAAACCGCTGTACCAGTGCCCGCTACAACTGAAACGCACGAGGCTGAACTTGCAGATGTATGCAATCTTTGTCAAGTACAATCCTGGAAAAGAATTGCTTCTAGCGAATGCTTTGTCCCGGCCTCCAAATGTCTCATTATTGAGAGAGGAAACGGAATATTTTGACGTGAACGTAATTGAATGCTTGGCTATTTCAGACAAACGCCTGAACGACATACGTCTGAACAACATGTTGCAAGGAACCAACTGAGATCCGGTCATGACCATGCTACGACACTAGGCCAGTGGAATATGGCCTGAAACCAAGAGCGAGTTTCCGGTAAGTATTCGAGCCTTCTGGAACTACCGCGATGAAATCCATGTTCAGGACGGACTTGTCCTTCAAAACAACAGGCTCGTCATCCCCACAAGGAAGCATAGAGATGTGCTCTGCACGCTGCATGTCGCACATGGAGGAGCGGAAAAAATAAAGGCAAGGGCAAGAACCGTTGGTTTTTTGTTGGCCTAAAATAGCATGCGACATGGCGCAAATGGTGAAGAGTTGTGCTGAATCTCAATAGTATAGACCAAAGAACTCCAAGCTCGCATTGCTTTGTCATGAAATCCCTAGATTGCCATGGCGGACTGTTGGTATCGACTCGTGCTACCATAACGACAAGAAATATTTAGTAGTGGTTGATTTTGACTTTTTTTTTTTTTTTTCAAAGTGAGAGCACTTGACCGACCAAGGGCTAATCTAGTGATATCATGCTACGCAGAAATCGTTGCGCCGCATGGCTTACCAAAAACCCTGTTCAGCGATAACGGTACCCCTTTTTAACTGCCAGCAGTTCAAAGACTTTTTGAGTGAGTTCGGCACCACTCACGTGTAGTGCAGCCCTTACTATCCTCGCTCAAACGGTGTCATAGAACATGCCATGTAAGAGGCGAAAACACTTCTGAAAGGTACACCTACGGTGGGGTTGAATGCTTTCCCGCCTTACTCGAACAGCTCGACACTCCTCGAGACAAATATTTAAAGTATTTTTAGCAGCGGCTGATGGGCCGGCAAACAAGGACTCTTAAACTAACGTAGAAGTTTGGGCTAGTTAGTTCATGATTAAAAATTAAAACCGCGCAAGGACACGGACAAGAACAAGAAGGTAGACGGACAAGGCGGTGACTTACAACTGAAGTTCATTCGTGCTAACATCAAGTATAAGTACTATAACGTCAAAACAAACAAACAAAGATAAAATACATGTCGTGGACGACACGTGCTCTTTAGCCACCGTTATGCGCTGTCACTGTGTGTCCAAAAAACAACATTCCTTATCGGATAAACATATTGAAGGAGAGCTGACACAGATTTCCCCCAATTTTCCAATTTCCCGCGCCTCAATGATTTCTTGAGTAAGTTTGTCTTTACGTTTTTAGAGTTGTGTCAGGTCACCTTGGCCTGCATTGCCGTGACTGTGGCTGCACTCCCGTCTTCGACAAGTGTGAAGTGATCAAGAAAAATAAAGGCGAACTCACTCGAGAAATCATTGAGGCGCGGGAAATTAAAAATTGGGGGAAAACTGTGTCAGCTCTCCTTCAATATGTTTATTCGATATGGAATGTTGTTTTTGGACACACAGTGATTGACAGTGCATAACGGTGGCTAAGGAGCACGTGGCGTCCATGACATGTATTTTATCTTTGTTTGTTTTTTATGACGTTATAGTATTTATACTTGATGTTAGCACGAATAAACTTAGTTGTAAGTCAGCGCCTTGTTCGTCTCCCTTCTTGTTCTTGTCCGTGTCCTTGCGCTGTTTTAATTTCTCTCCTACCAGCTCCCGCAAGTCACCTGCAGCCAAGCATTATTCAATCGCAAGAGGCCCAGAAGCGTCTACGCCGTATCAGGGAGAAACGGAGGACTTATTACAATAGCAATGCCAGGTCGCTACCAAGTCTAGAAGAAGACGGTGAATGGGTAACAGTGTGCGATACACCAGCCAAGACGTGGGCCCCGGAAGCAGTCATCGGAGCAGCGGGTTTTCCTAGGTACTACATTGTCGAGACCTAGGACGGATGGGAGCTGCGTCGCACTTTAGTGATTGTACGTGCTCGGTATTGCATAACAATGTAAAAACCGAAAAGGGAAGATGTAGCTTGAGTCATGAACACGCAACGCCATGCACATGCGCTGCCATGTTATGCGCAGTCGTTCTGCACATCTTATCATCAGTGTATCTGACCGTTGCTGTGTATCTATTCTTCTTTCTGTTCGATAAACGTTCGCTCGTCACCTGACGCACAACAGTCTTCATATATATATATAAGAAAACATGACTGCACCCCTTTCGGAAGCCAGCAATCAGAGCAGGTCGAAGTGGTGCCCACAGTTGAACCGCTGACGACGAAGCTACCTCGTGCTTTAGCGCCGTAATCGCCGGGATGGTACACATTCTTGTCACCTTTTGCGACCTTGTCACGTATCGTAGCTCTATCACCGTTGCAGTTTCCCCTCAGCTTACACCTATGCCCTTTCACACATTCCTTCCTGCTTAAGAACCGCTGAACCCAACGCCCCGTTCCGCAGAGAGCGTTCTCCTAGATGCCGGGTGGTCGGAGTCGATCATCATGCCAGGGTAAAAAAGGAGCACACTGGCCGCAGCCAGTCAGCTACGTCGTCTTGGCAGTGACCTAGATAAAGCGTACCTCAAAAATATTTTCTCTATTGCGGATCATTTGTTTCCCCGAGGTGATACACATAGGCCTTGTTACCTTTTTGCACAAACAGGAAAAACAAACAAGGGCAACAAGTGGATGCCGCTCTTCATTCCACCCAAAAAAAGGATACAGTAGCTTGCCAGTAACTTACAAAGTTTGTACAGGTTACTTGCAATAAGTGATTGAGCAAGGGTACCATTTTCAAAAATATTTGTAAAAACTGTTAACGACTTAATTTTAGCCAATGTCGCAAATCGCCTACAATTTGAGAAAAAAAAGGTCCCGCGAACAATTCCGGTAAAATGTAAACACATTGTAATCTATATTGGGTCCCACCTCGTCGGAAAAATTAAAACCCGCAAATTATTCAAAAACTTCAGCTTTGTCATAAATCTGGAAATTTGAGCCCGGGAACAATAAGTCGTTTACAGTGCCAAGTTGCTCACAAAGGTATTTAGGATACCATCACTTGAGTAGAGGATTTAAGTTCGGTACATGTCTGCAAGGTGGTAAGATAATAGGGTACAATGTGACTAAATTCGCTCTGGTGTGTCAAACAGTTTTGAAGAAACTGTGGTGTTTCAAGCGTCAGTTTCAAACGCCACGATTTAAAGGCTGTTTGGCTATTCTAATAAAACAGTAAATAACGATTGTTTGCATATTCAATCTAAATGCGTGCGGGTTATTTCGATGTACTAGTTAGTCGGAGTACACACGCGTATTCGGTCAAGTAGGCCAAACTGAAACTTGCAAGTTGCAATGTTCACACAAAGGTGCATCTTAGCACTTGTGATTTTTGGTGCTTAGTATACATTGTGCCGGTCCATCAGCCTGCTGCGCCGCCGATAAGAGACGACGACATTACTCGTTGATACGAGCCCGACGGCACGAAAAAATAAACAGAACGTTTTCACCTAAGTTCGGAGTTGGTCACACCTATTCTTTCGTACTCATCATCTAACGCGCTACGAAATGGCGACCCGGACGTGATGATCGGCTCCGAGCACCGGCCATCCAGAAGAACGTTCTCCGCGGCCAGGGGCACGGAAACGCTGGCATTTCTAACGATTATGTGGGAGGCACATCTAGCACGGCGCTCGCATCGGGAGCCTCCGCCACATCCTCTGCCCCGTTGCATCTGCCGCCTGAACCTCCCAGCAACGGGTTGCGACCACCTCTATGGCCCCGCCGGCTCAGCAAGTCACCGTGTATTGGCTTTTTTCATCTCTGCTGCAGTTTCTGGAGTCGCCCCGGCAGCCGTGTTCATCTGAATGGCGTGGTGCGGGCCTGGCACGGTCGCGTGCTGCCAGAATGTGTGGGGCGGGTCGCACCGCGCCACGCTGTGGCATGGCAAGTCACGGCGGACCATGCTGGTCTTTAACGAGGCACTTCGCTAACCGACCAGGGTCTCCTTATCGCAGGCCACGCATTGCTCTCCGCTCGATGCGTCACCTGCGGAGAAGACGCTGCTTCGGGCCCGCAGCTGACCGCCATGTCCCCTGCTGCCCGAGCTGCGATCCAGTGTACTCCACATTGGATACTCAGCATGAAGGGATTGTTGTGCCTCCTCTCTGCTGCACCATAGCTCCAATACGCCTGACTTCAGCGTCAACTCCCCGCATGACTCGCGGACGCTCCCTTCAGCACCGCTTTCTGCCACGTCATTCGGCACGCATCAACGCCAACGGCAAAAACCCCACTCGCTTGCTGCAGCTGCAACCACTAAATCGCTCCGTCCCCTGCAGGTGACGGCTCTAGGGAGGGGTGGGGAGAGAGCTCTGTGGCTGTCCGTCAGCCTGCCGCGCCGCCGATAAAAGACGACGACGTGAAACTTTGATATGAGCCCAACGGCATAAGAGAATAAACATAACGTTTCCCCCTAAACACAGAGTCGGTCCCGACATCTCTTCCGTCCTCAACATCGAACGAGCTATAATATCAAACATATTAAATACGAAATGATTAAGATGGTAATGCTTTATAAAATAATTACTTACCTCGGAAATTTTAGGCTGGTGACGTAACTGGTCATGCATAGCTATATCTTCGCGGGTTAGAAAATATTAGGCGACGCGTGTTTAGATTTCGATGTTTGTTATTGACAACAAGATACCTTCAATTCAACTTAGATATTAGTCAACTGAAACGATGAGCCGCATTACCTGGTGCTCTCAAAGCAGCGTGGATTAAACTATAAATATTACGGCTAAAGTACGCCCTATGAAGTTGTTGGTAAAAGCATTGAGCGCGCGTATTATATTTGGTTGTTTCACTGCAGAAGAGAACTTGGAAACATTGTACATCCGGTTAGCAACTGGCGCAAACCACCTGTTTTTCGCTCTGACGAAAATAGGTTTAGCTTCCAGCACGTGGGATTATTGCCACCGTAGTATGTGCTCGAATATTTTATGATAAAATTCTCCTTCTAGCGGCAATTTTCCCGTTGAATCGCAGCAGTAATTATGAAACATTGCAGGGCAAAGTGCCTTACAATTTTGTTGACACGTGAAACGTTCTTTCTCTCGCTAAAGTTTGTGGGGAACCTGAATTGGCGTTGATGTCCCGTTACGTCAATTCGCCGCTAAATCCAGCGAAGACACTGAATTTGTGTCTAGGTCACGTGACGGTAAGTCATGTGACCTTCACTTTTCCCGCTACGTTTAGCGGGGAAACTGTATTGGTGTTGAGGTTTCCTGACGTTAATTTTTCCGCTAAATCTAGCGGTGAAACTGAGATCTGGTGACGTAACAGGCCACGGCTCCAAGAAATGTGGCGTCAAAAAATCTGAAGTAACTAGGCAAAGAAAGTTTCACGTTCTAAATAAATAAATAATAAACCTTTTTTTTTTTCATTTCGCATTACAGGTAATGATGGGGCCGAGAATAAAAGCCGCGACAGACGGCTTGACGAGCTCTCGGCCCCAGTGACATTCGGCAGCAGACAGAGGAAACAAAATAAAACACAAAGGCATTCAATCAAAGAACGAGCGCGTTCAGCGGATATTAATTACCTTGTTAATCTTCAAAGCATATAAATATACAAAATATACGTTTACATAATAGATACAAATACATGGACATTAGGAGAAATCACCGGATTAACAACTTACTGAGAACACATAGATACGACATCCAAGTATATACACAACCAAATATCAGTGCACTATATCAAAGCTATACGCTCCGTGCGGGAACTAT
The DNA here is from genome assembly GCA_013358835.2 of Ixodes persulcatus. Taxonomy (NCBI): domain Eukaryota; kingdom Metazoa; phylum Arthropoda; class Arachnida; order Ixodida; family Ixodidae; genus Ixodes; species Ixodes persulcatus. The sequence goes on along the minus strand of JABSTQ010009530.1, from coordinate 584,058 downwards.
AGGGGGCGCTTTGAAAAACGCGCGTAGCGCCGCTAGCGGAGTGTGGATGGTTGGCTTACAATCAGAAGAAGTGCAAACAGCAAAGATAATATATTTACATATTTACAAGAAGCCATAATTGAAGATTGCTCATCGGGCGGTTTGTGGTTGGAACTGTCTGATGGCTCGCTCTGTGCCCGTGCCTCACGTGAATCGCGTCGTCCTCGCTGATCTTGGCACGTGTGTTTTGGAGCGCTTTTCTTTCACGTCCTGTTTGTGCTTCTACAGATATCCCCCCCCTAGTGAGGAAGCCTGGTGACGAGCGTTGAGTTGGGTGTGGTGAAAAAAAAAAAACTGACTTTTTTTTGACCGGTCTGCGACTTGGGAGTGCAGGGACGAGTTCTGACGGTGCGGTAGTTTGAAGAGATTCGTAGAAGGCAGGTTTCAATCGATCAATAGAAACTGTATCTGCCCGGCCGTTGATGAGCAGAGTCATGTGTTTGGGTTTCCTGCGGAGTATCCTGAACGGTCCGTGATACGGTGGTTGCAGTGAACGTTTCACTGCATCGTTCCGAACGAAAACGTGGGTGGCCTCTTTCAGCGCTGGACTGACGAATATTGAAGTCGGTTGTGTGGTTCTTGTGGGACAGGGTCGCAGCTGCGCCATGTGTTGACGTAGACGGCATGCGAAATCCTGTACATCAAAAATGCCATGTTCTGTGGGAAGCTCAATGAATTCCCCTGGAATACGTAAAGTTGTGCCATACACTAGCTCAGCAGTGGTGCAGTGCAGGTCATTTTTGAGCGCGGAGCGGATTCCGAGCAGCACCAATGGCAAAACTTCAACCCATGATGAAGGATTCACGGATTGTGCCATGAGAGCTCTTTTTAGTTGCCGGTGTAATCTTTCAACCATCCCGTTGGCTTGTGGGCGGTATGACGTGGTGTGAATATGGTTAACTCCCAGGAACTGTGAAATATGGCGGAAAAGAGATGATTCGAATTGTCGACCGCGATCAGTTGTGATGGTAGAGGGTATCCCGAACCGACTTATCCATATGCTGACGAATGCGTGGGCGACATCTTCGGCTGTTATGCGAGAGATAGGAATCGCTTCTGGCCATCTTGTAAAGCGGTCGACGCAGGTGAGTAGATATTGGAAACCTTGAGACGATGGTAGTGGTCCCACGATGTCTAGATGTACATGGCTGAACCGAGCGTCAGGTTGTTGAAAAACGCCGTAAGGTGTGTCGGTGTGTCGGTGAACTTTTACTTTCTGGCATTGAAGGCAGGTTTGTGACCACCGTCGTTCGTCTGCATTCATTCCTGGCCAAACAAAACGTGAAGTAATGAAATGTTGTGTAGTACGTACGCCAGGATGTGACAACGTATGTAGAGCGTCAAATACAGTGCGCCGGAAATTCGAAGGTACGTATGGTCGAGGGGTACCGGTTGAAATGTCGCAAACCATTGTTGTGTTGCTCTCCGGAATGTCTACGTCTTCAAGGATAAGGGCTGTCTGTGATGTGCGCAGTTTAGTTAATTCGCTGTCGGTTTCTTGAGCACGAGCTAGTGCCGTGAAATCCACTGGTGGCCGGATTGTGGTAACTTCATTGATGTTTAATCGAGACAACGCATCGGCAACAGAGTTCTCTTTGCCCGAAACGAACCTGATGTCGGTGGTAAATTCAGAGACGAAAGACATATGTCGTATTTCTCTTGGTGTGTGATTAGAGTTGTTGGATTTGAAAGCGTATGTCAGAGGTTTGTGATCTGTCCAGATACAAAACTGTCGACCTTCTAGGAAGTGGCGGAAGAATTTTACGGCAAGATACAATCCAAGAAGTTCCCTTCCGAAGGTACTATATCTTGTTTCCGCAGGTGAAAACTGTTTCGAGAAGAACGATATGGGCTGCCATTTACCGTTCTGGAATTGTTGTAGCACTGCGCCTGCTGCAGTGTCAGATGCGTCTACCATGATAGACGTCGGTGCATCACATTGCGGGTGGTTTAGCAGTGTTGCTGACGAGAGCGCCCTTTTGATGTTCGCAAATGCGGCGCTGGCTGGCTCTGTCCAAGTGAGGTGTTCGTTTTTGCGCAACGACCCTGCGAGAAGCTTGTTAACTGGCTGGAGTATGGCTGCACAGCGCGGGATAAAACGACGATAAAAATTTACCAGCCCCAAAAACTCTCTGAGCTTCGTGGTGGTGAGAGGTTGTGGAAATTTTTCGATCGCTTCAATGCGCTGTGGCAATGGGCGAATCCCAAGGTGGTTTACGTGGTGTCCCAAAAATGATAGTTCTGAAACGCCGAACTCACATTTCGCAGCATTGATGAGAATTCCGTAGTCGCTGAGGCGAATGAAGAGTTGACGAAGGTGATTGAGATGCTCCTTTTCATCTCGGCTGAATACAAGAATATCGTCAAGATAAGCGAAACAGAATGGAAATCCACGCAGCACTTGGTCCATAAACCGTTGAAATGTCTGTGCTGCATTTCTTAAACCGAATGGCATCCTGATGTACTCATACATGCCGAAAGGAGTAACGATTGCAGTTTTTGGTACGTCACAGGGTTCGACGGGAATTTGGTGGTAAGCCTTCACTAGGTCGATTTTCGTGAAGATTTTAGACCCATGTAACGCATTCCCGAAGTCTTGAAGATGGGGAATGGGGTAACGGTCTGGCACTGTCACATTGTTGAGAGCACGATAGTCTCCACATGGTCGCCAATCGCCGGATTTTTTTGGTACCATGTGTAAGGCTGATGACCACGCACTTGATGAGGGACGTACGATGCCGAGTTCGATCATATGTTCGAACTCGTGTCGCGCGATTTTGAGCCGATCAGGAGCAAGGCGTCGAGGTCGTGCGAAGACTGGTGGGCCAGTTGTTTCTATATGATGAGTGATGGTATGCTTTACTGCCTGTGGTGTGTTCGATTGCCGGAGTAGTTGAGGAAACTCGTCTAGAAGCGACTTCCAAGGAGCCCCTGAGATCTGCGCCGATATAGTGAGGTTGAGGGACTTCGTCTTGGACAGAATACCGTGAACGTAAAGGTGCGTTCCTCTGTCCAAGAGTACGTTGCGACTGAGGTCAACGAGGAGGCCAAAATGTCGCAAAATATTTGCTCCTAGAATGGGTTGTTGAACATCTGCCACATAGAATATCCAGCGGTATGTCCTCCGCAGACCTAAGTCGAGGGTGAGTGACCGTTGACCATAAGTCTTGATGGAAGAGCCGTTGACAGCTTGTAACGGTGGTGTGTCTGTTGGGTGCCGTCGTTGTTCTTTTGTTGGTGGTATTACACTTACTTCAGCACCAGTATCGACGAGGTACTGAAGTTTAGTGACGCGCTCGGTCACGAAAAACAGACGGCTTGTTCCGTGGCCCGCGACGCCTGCCGTCGTCAGCGTCGGGCCTGCTTGTTTTCCCGGAACATGCAGGGCGGCTCACATTTTCTTGCGCTGGTACCGAAGGTGAAATGATACCAGCAAGCACCGCTCCTGTTTGCAGACCTGGATCGACTGCGTTGAGGCGGGCTGGCAGAAAACTGACGTGACGGCGAGCGCTGTGTCGACAGACGTAGTTGTGCGATCTCTTCGGAAAGTTGTTTGACTGTTGACGCGAGCGTTTTGTTGGACTCCACTACCTGCGTTAGGCTGTCTTCTCGTTGTGATACTTGGCGCGGGGTGTTGGGTTGTGCAATTTGGCAGACGTTGGGAGTGCTTACGTCCATGATTTGATCCGCCATTCGGGCTAAAGCCTCGATAGAGTCTGTTTCAGAGGTGGCGAGAATCATGCGTACTTGACTCGGAAGTCTCTGTAGAAATAATTCTCGGAGGATGCTTGCATCCAGAGTGTTGGCTTTTTCACCGAGGAGTTGTCTCATACGCCGAAGGTAGTTCTGACGGTTTCCGGTCTCCAAGTTCTTCTGATGTCAAAAGTTGTTGAAGCCGGCGTTGTTCAGACTCGGTTGTACGCCGTATCAGTTCAGACTTGAGAGTGTCGTACGGCGCCTCTTGAGGGGGTGCACGCAAGATGTCCCGAACCACAGCTGCCGTTGGTTGTGGCAGCGATGAGACCACATGGTCGAATTTCGACTGCTGAGATGTTATTTTGTTTTTGCGGAACGACGACTCGATGGTGAGGAACCAAAGTTCCGAATCTGATGTCCAGAATTCAGGTAGTTTGAAATTGATTGCTGCAACTTCGGCAGCTGCTGAACTCTCTTCTGTGTTGCACATCGCTGCTTGATATGATGGGGTAGTTACGAGATTGCAACCACTGATGAGCAAATGGAAGCAAGGAGACTTGCCTTGATGGCGAGGACTGATTTAAGTCCGAGCAGCCGGGTCACCAATTGTGGATGGTTGGCTTAAAATCAGAAGAAGTGCAAACAGCAAAGATAATATATTTACATATTTACAAGAAGCCATAATTGAAGATTGCTCACCGGGCGGTTTGTGGTTGGAACTGTCTGATGGCTCGCTCCGTGCCCGTGCCTCACGTGAATCGCGTCGTCCTCGCTGATCTTGGCACGTGTGTTTTGGAGCGCTTTTCTTTCACGTCCTGTTTGTGCTTCTACAGGAGGAGCTGGCGTTCGACAGTGAGGCGCGCTCAGCAGCCTGCGGCGCCTTTTCCCGCGCGAAGCTGTGGCGGCGGAAGCGCGCACGGACGGAACTTTTGCTTTTTGAGCCGATAAGTTGAGGGTTACGTTGCATGAGTGCTGGGGCAGATTTAAGAAGGGCATTTAGCTGTTTCCGCTTTTCATATATTAAGTTTGAGTCGTTATTAGGGGTAATTTCTTTAGTTGCGGTCGAAAAAGGGGTTTGAGCAATTTTCCGAAAAGCAAGACGGCCGCCACCATAATTGCTCTCAGTGGGATATTTGTTTCGCTCATCGCTGTTAACGTAGGGTTGCTGGGACGATGATATTTGGAGGCGAGTGATATGTTCACTAAGTGGGCCAAGTTTTATTAAGACAGCAGGTGTGAAAGTTGTGGTTCGAACGAATAAAGGAATAAAGCTGTCAGGAATATTCAATATTGGACCCAAAATGTTGTGTTATAACCGGGCTGTGCGAAGTGCAGATTTGGACACACAGTTTCTTGGACATGACCGAAACTTGACACAACAGTTATAATACCAAAAAGAGGTGGCATAGGGAAACCAGGTGGAAATTTGGTTTGGGCGGCGTAACTGACTGGGAAACGGTCTTGACCGTGAAAGGACTGTCAAGAGAATACCACTCGTCGTGGGAGATGGAGACTTTACAGGTATGAAGGAAGGGACTAGTGCACTGTACTTCCAATTGAAACAACTTTACGAAAGGTGGTTTTAAAGCCGAGAAAACCAAGTTGCCGGCCAACACACGGTTTGGGCGTCAAAGGCTTTTGCGGTCAGCTGTTGTGAAGTAATCTGGTTGTGCGAGGTGCTGATTTTTGGCACACAGGTACTTTGACAACCGTAACTTGATAAAACACTTATTATACCTAAGAGAGCCCAGGCAGCACACCATTGTTGGACCCCCGTTGGCCCAATGTTGGCAAAAACTGGTTCCAATATTGGTCTGACTTTGGCATTTTCGAAAACGCCACCCGATCCAATGGTGGTCCAACATTGGTGCCAATGTTGGACCACTGGTTTGCCAACGTTCTAGCCCACGTTGGACCAACGTGGTTTGCGCTTCTTTTATCCAATATTGGCATAGAGGTTTCACAGTTGGCTGAACCAACATTGGCATCCAGCGCCTTACACGCTGGCTCTTCCAACATTGGCCGAAATATTGGCTATTCCAATATTGGCATCCAATCTAATACACTGGCTATTTTTTGCATCCATTGTCTATGACATTATTGGATGTCATTTTTCAGTCCGTGTTCTAACCAGTGTCACAAAAACAGTGCAGAGAACCAAGCAAGTCCCTTGCCCTTTTTCCTCAAGCACTGTTTTGTTTATGATACTAAAATCTAATAAATGCAGCACTTTTACCAGATTTGGACACTTTAGAAATCAGTAACGAATGCAAATGAATTGCTCATAACGTTTGACAGTTCATAATTTATTTAAATCGAATAAAAATATTAAAAAATATTGTGCAACCAGGGGGGCCTAGGCAGACTCGGCGGCAGGCTCGGTAGTGGACAGGGCAGAGGGCTGGGCGAAGAGCTGGGCAAAGGGATTCCACGCAGGGGCCTGGCCACAGGATTCTGAAAGAGACAGATGCGGGGGTTTTAATTCAGGTGAAGGGTTTCAGAGGCTCTCAGTTCTCTCTCTACGCTTGTCAATAATGAATATCAAACTAAAACTTAGCTTCATTATTATTCGCCGCCCTTTAATTAACTATTCAATTAATCGGCTCAGTTGCTCTGCAAGTATAAAATCCCGGAAAGGCCTACCGACATTTTTATGTTTACTTTTCCATATTATAAACTTTCTATTCCAGTGAATTATTTTTCGTTATTTTGTATGTAAAAAAAACTTAGTACTGCCTTCTAAAATAAATAGATGCACAGGTAAGACACCGGGACCGGCTTGCTGGAATCAGTGTCTCAGCTTAGACTGGGTGAAGGAAAGCACTGTAAAGGCTGGGACGCGCGAGCGTCTTGAGTCGAGGTTTGAGTCCCGTTCAGCTCGTACGCTGGCTTTGAGAGTGCTTTCTTTACCCCCGTCTCAGCTGAGACGCTGTTTCTAGAAAGACGGCCCAGGCGCTTACTATTGTTTTGTTCGTCCGACTTGTCCTTACTCAGAGCTCGATCGATCTAGATTAAAATATTTATAGTGGTTTAAAAAATCAATGAAATAGTACGAAGGTTATTTCATAAATTGCTTAGCTCTACTCTTGCAACATCATGGCGTCCCTCAAACTTTCATCTAGCTTTAAGAAGTCTTAAGAATTACAATCTCGCCTTTTAGGTTAACACCAAGATTTCTACGTTGATCTGAAAAAAAAAAAAAAACGTTTTTAAGATTTACGGTATTTGCGGCACGGAAATATGTAGTTAATAGAGAGTTTTAGTAGATCGTTCCGATACCTCCGATACTGCCGATCACGATACTCCGCCACTGCCTCCCTTGCGCATGCATAGTATCGTTATCGGGGCTATCGGAGGTATCGGAACGATTTACTAAAACTCTCTAATAATGTACCCATATTGCCTTCATAATATTCACAATTTATAAATGCAACCTCTGGTCTCCCTCTTCAGCTCACCAGTGTCAAACGCACTACTAAATTAACAGTTCAATAAATACCCCGGTATAAGTAACAACATGACAGTTGAACAGAAGTTGATGCTGGAATCAATCAAGAGTTTAAAATAAATCGCGCACATAAAATAGCTTGTCGTGTAAAGACAAATTACACTCGCAGAGCGCGGAGACATAACTGACACTCCACTCGCATCCAACAAGCCGAACCTTGGTAAATAAGGACTACACAACGCTTTGTGGTATTCGGCTTTGGACGTACCGGGAGAACTTTTTATTACAGCACACATCTACCGCCAAGAGGACAGCCATATTTTAACACACAAAAATAAAAGTAAATAAAAATGACTTCGAACACAAAAATAACCAATCAGAACGTCTCTCACGGTCTATTAGAATAAAAAGCACTTGCAAATAGCGCTGTACAGGGCCTTTCGGGCCGATCGCTCTGGATTACACGTTGAACCCCTGGCACAAAGTTCGACACGGTTCAAACTCATAGGATAGGGACAAACCGTACATTGCGTACCAAGAATACCTATTCCCAATGGTCAGGAGGACTTCTTGTCACTCACATGGAAGAGAAGGCGGTCCGTCGTCAGGGTTGCCAGGTGTTTGAACTCCAACCCGCCAAACGTCTACGAGATATAGCCCAAAAATAGCCAAATGTCGATCCAAAAAAATAGCCCAAAAAAAACTTATCATTTGAAACGTTTATAGTGAACAGAAAAGACACAGAATATATTTTTATCCATCAAATGCCCCAGAAATGGCGTCCCTTGCTCGTTAGCCGAACTTCCTGAAACGCTCGTACAAGCGCATGACAACATACCTATCGGTGCATTGGGCATGGTGACCAGAATGACGTCACGGAAGAACCTAAAGAATGCGCAGAACAAGTGCTGTTAAGGCCGCAAGAAATCGCGCCGTCACTTGTTGAGATAGAGGAATAACAGCACACGCTTGCATTCGAACAAAATTCGGAGGTAAACAATTGCACAAGGCGCGCAAAAAGCAGACGAATTTGTTTGCTGTCGCGTTGGCTGTCGCATACTTATGAGTTAAGGGACTGAAACGTCAAATGTTCACGTAACTTACTCGAAAAAATACACTTGAACCTATAAACCCAAGTGCTTTCAGCTATTTTGGTTCCAGCACAGATCAGAAATTGCCCAATGCACAGGTCAGAAATAGCCCAATGCACAGGTCAGAAATAGCCCAATACTAGCCAAATAGCCAACTACCATTTTTTCCCGCCAACTGCAAATAAAACTAGCCCAATTTGGCTATTTATAGCCCAACCTGGCAACCCTGTCCGTCGTGTCTTCGGTCCGTCGAAGCCAGTGGTCACATGTATGCCCACAACAAAGGAAGATCACCGGTGTGTAGGCGCTGCCGAAAGAATATCCATGGTCTTGGCAATCCGCATGTTGAAGATCGCACTTGGCACTAAGACGAAATGCGCTGCTGGTGATCGGAACTCTCGAACTAGATTTACCACATTTACCACAGAAGCGAAATCTACAGCAGGCCCGCAGGCCGCATCACACGCGAAACTAGGTTCGGTCTTCGCAGGCATTCCGGGTTTGTCAACGTCTAATGCGTCATCCGTCAAACAACGTGATAACGCTTCCACCGCGCCTTCAGCTTAGGGAGAGGGAGAAAAAGAGAGAAGTAGAAAGAAAGCAGCCCAGAACGGGGGGTGCGCTTACAAAGGCTAATCTTCAGGCCCATCTCAACAATGAACCCAACCAGAGGATTTGTCACTTGTACCCAAGGTTGATAGTGCAGTGGATGTTATGCGTGGCCTTGGGCTTTTAGGCAGGTTCCGTGCTCTGCCTTATCACTAGCTTCGAGACTGTAGTCACGTGACCCTAACCGGAGACACGATTGGTCTAAAACACGCATAGCGTCTACCCTGCTGCCTATACTGATTGAACAGAACAGCTCTTTGAAGGCCAGCTTTTGAATTTCTAAAGAGGCTGTCCAGCCCAAAAGTGATTCTAAATGGGGCAAGTTTGAAGACACTGTTTTACGTCGTATAACTCACATTAAAATTTAGAATGAAGAAATAAGCGCGACTATATTTTGCGCACGATGTCCACAAATAAATAATATATATATATATATATATATATATATATATATATATATATATATATATATATATATATATATATATATATATATATATATATATATATATATATATATATATATATATATTTTATCAATAAAGTTAAAATTATTTTTACACTGTTAGGTTCGCGTTTTTAAACTTCAGAATTTTTTTACGAAAGAGTTACACATAAAATACACCACGGACAGCACATCGTCCGACTTTCAACGCACGATGAAACGCCGACGCTCGCTGACAGAAGGTTGCGATGCTGCGCGAACAATTTCGGAAAGATGCTGCGTAGGATACGCCGGGCGCAACGGCTTCGCGACCGTTCGAAGAGCAAAGGATTCGCGACGACATAGTAGCGTCTTCCAACTTCAGTAAGCTAACAGGGCTCGAGAGTACCACGCTCACATTTCCGCAGAGCGAGCGCGGCCGGCCAGATGGAGGCGCAGTATGCTCTCGCGTCGCGATTGCTACGTCGCTGCTCTGCCTACACTGCACATGTGCATTGGCAGTCGAAGTAGCCCTCCCGAGACTTCATTCGAGTCCAATAGACAACTTTCTAGCGCGATAGACTCTCGTAAAAGTGAGAGTATAAGTCGCTTCGGTTGGCGGTGTAAGCGGCGGACAGAAACATTAAATATAAAAAAGAAAGCACGCAGAAAGAAATACAAACATGGCAGGGGCACGGGAAAAGTAGGAGACGTTAACGCTACGGAATGCATATACATACAAAATACACTGGAAAAGACAAAAATAATTAAATCTAAAAAACGGAATTAAGTTTTCAACGCCGAGGTTAGGCAATGCGAAGGGAGAGCAGCAGGCAAAAAAACTGCCATAGTCCTATAGGCAGCTAAGGACGTATTTGTGATCGCGGTGATAAAGCACCGGCGACGTATGCCCCATGAAGTTGGGTAAATAAAATTCTCGCCCCGAGCGAGCGCGTGAATGACTCTTTTTTTTACTTTCCTACCTCTTCAATGCAAAAAAAAGGGTCGCGGGTTTATAGCCTAGGCGACACAAATACCGATAAGCCATTGGCTATGGCAGTGCAATATTGACCAGCCTATACCATGACATCACCGATATTGGAAAACTCTTGGCTTTGACAGTTTAATATTAACCAGCTTAAGCCAGCGTATATTCAATATCGGAAAGCCATTGGCTCTGACAGTCCAATATTGGACAGCTTATGCCGGCGTATAGCCAATATCAGAAAGCCAGTGGCTCCGACAGTCCAATATTGGACAGCTTATGCCGGCGTGTATCCAATATTGGAAAGCTATTGGCTTTGACAGTCCAATGTTGACCAGCCTGTGCCAACGTATCACCAATATTGGAAAACCACTGGCTTTGATAGTCCATTATTGTCCAATGTGATTCCAATATTGGGAAACAACTGGCTCGTTGGGCCACTGTTGGGCCATTCTTTGCCACATCAAATCCAATGTTGGCCCAATACGGTGTGCTGCCTGGGAGGTGGCATAGTTTAACCAGGTGGAAATAGTTTTGGGCGGCGTAACTAAATGGGAACCAGTTTTGACCGTCAAAGGCTGTCAAGAGAATACCACTTATCATGGCCGAGAGGTGCACACTTGACAGGTAGGAAGGGACCAGTGGACGGTAATTCCAGTTCGATCAACTTTGCGATAGGTGGCTCTAAAGCCGAGAAAATGTTTTTTGTCTACATGACTCGGGGTGTCAGCGTTTCCACATTCAAAAGGAGGCTGATCAAAAAAGAAAGCACACCACATAAACTTCCATACTCAAACATCGATTGTCCAGTGATTCCAAGTTTCATTGTAGTTTTCCTTAGATTCATATGTGTTACTTTTTGTACCGTCCTAATCTTTCTTCATGAATTACAGACTGCGTGCCATACTGGTCCAGAAATATCATCGACACGTACGATGGGGACGAAACGTCTTTGGAGGGTATTCCTTTAACGAAATTCGCACTGCATACCGGCGAGTGTGGGATGGCATTTCAGTTCGAGCTGAGATATGTAGGCGTTACTGGTACGAAAACAAACGCAGAGTGCAAAGCGGCAGTGTAGAATATGTCAGCCGTGCCGACACAGTGGCAGACATGATCGGGAGACCAAACTTCTCGCGTCGTACGGCATGGGTCCATCGTCGTCGCTGTCCCACAAAACATAGGCGAGGTGAAAAACTGTGCAACTTCGTCCCCACGAGATACGACGCATAACTATTGGAGCACTTAACGACGCAGCAGTTCATGCTGTCATCCCAGCGCAACCGCACCGCTCCGACTTCAATGCGTACCAATGTACGCGGTGTGGTTTCGTTTCGCAGGGGCTCTCACTGCCTACCTTCGGTAACGGCCGCGCGGCGGCGCGCCGGTCGCGTCGCACGGAGTGTATACATGACAGTACATAATTCATTTAAACTCAATTTATCTATATCAATACTGTGAAAAAATTAGTGAATTGAGAAGTCTTGGGACTCGGTAGGATAACATTTCTCTGCCTACTTTCAATCGGCACGTTGATATTTGCCAATAATCGGGATTACGAGTTTGCTACTTTACAACATGTTTTTGTAAATTTGACAAAGTTACCAAGGAAGAGGTGTTATGTTGCTATTCTTTTTTAAGCCTTGTGGATAGTCTATAGCTATACATATTTTTGATACTAAGTATATATGATAAATTTTGAACAAGTTTTTTGCATGCGACAAATATGGTGCATTTGGAATAGCTAGCATTCTCTTTTTAAATTAAGTGTACTTTCTCCAAGTTTGTTATTGTAGTTCTACTCCAGACTAAGAAACATTAATTTAAATCAGAATAAAATAATGATATATATAACAAGAGTTTAATCGATGTTGGAGGTATATATCGGTGCCGGCATACCAGCACTACAACCTTTGATAGTTTTAATTTAGATACGCAATATGATGGTCCCAGGTCATATTATGGGAAAACACTACACCAAGTGTTTTAAAATAATCTACCAATTCGATGTCAACTGAGTTTAAGGTTATCCTACATATTGATCGTAAAGTTTTATGTTTTCTCCGAAATAGAACAGCTTTAGTTTCGCTAGTATTTATTTTTAAAGCGTTCCTGTCGGTGCATGATGATATTTTATCTAATACTAAATTAATTTTTGACGCGAGCTCTTCCACAATATCAGCAACATATAAAAGTGTTGTATCGTCTGCATACATTACAAATTTAATGGATTGGTCAATATTTACTATATCATTTACAGAGACGTTAAAAAGAAATGGCTCTAAAATACTTCCCTGTGGTACTCCTGAGAAAATTGGTTTTATATTAGAAAAAAAAGTTACCGCAACACACATATTGTTGTCGATTTTCGAGATAGGACCGTAGTAGATTCAAGGCTTGCCCACGAACCCCAAAAAATTCGAGTTTTTGTAATATTAATTCGTGGTTTATATAATCGAAAGCTTTAGTTAGATCAATATAAACCCTAAAAACAAGTTTCTTATCCTCTAAATTGCATAAGATAAATTCTTTTTCTTCAAGTAAGGCAAGTTCCGTAGAACGATGTTTTTGAAATCCAAACTGCGACCTTGTAAGGAGTGGATACATGTCGAAAAAGTTTGACATTCTTACATGAATAAGTTTTTTAAGCCCTTTTGAAAACACGGGAAGTATTGAAACAGGTCTATAGTTATTAATGCCATTCTTATCACCTTTCTTATGCAGTAGAGAAACTCTGGCAATCTGCATACGTTTTGGAAATATACCTGCAGATAAACACAAGTTATATATATGAGTTAAACAATGCACGACTAAGTCTAATACATATTTTACGGGTCTAATTTGGATATCATCCGCATCTCTACTGCATGTATTATTTAAGCTCATGATTACATTAAATACCTCGGAATCGCTAACGGGATCCAAGAATATTGAATTTAAGTTTCTATATTTAATATACTCGCAAGCATTATCGTCGTAAGCTAGAGAAACTAGATTTACAAAGTAATCATTAAATACATTAGCTAAAGCAGTATCTTTAACTTCTCCGTTAATATGCAATCTATCTATGCTGTCATGGTTCTGATTATTTTGTCTAATTGAATTAACTTTTTTACAAATAACATCAATACGTCCAGCTGAAGATCTTAAACTATTGTGATAATACCGTTCCCGAGCGGTTCTTAGTTCCTTCGTTAACTGGTTGCAATAAGCTTTAAACTTTGTCAAATCATCTCGATGTCTTCATTTGTTAAATCTTTGAAATAACTTGTTCTTTTCATTAATTTTTGATAAAAGACTCGGGGTAATCCATGGTTTTCGAATTCGACGTGATTTTTTAGTTTTTTTTTGTAAGCGAAAGGTTTTTTTTTATATAGAAGCGTTTAAAAATTCCTAGGAACGTATCGTAAGCTACATCGGGGTCTCTTGCGGCAAAAACATTGTTCCAGTCAGCATTTTCAATATCATTACAAAACACGTCCAGATTATAAGGGGTGATATGCTGAAAGCGTATAAATGACTCTGCATTTTTTTTTTGTGACAAAGACTATCATTTCTACATAGGAAAATAGGTAGGTGATCGCTTATAGGGGTGGTAAGTATACCACCTTTCAGACATGTGTGATCAATGTTTGATGTGATCAACGTTAAAACTTTGATTCGGCAAGTTAAGTGAGATGGGCAATAACCAGGACTCGTACTGTTGTCACAAATCAAAAAGGGTAGCCGGAGTAGGAATAAAAATACATGTTCATTCATACGAACTGGCACCTGAAACTAAATCAGAAGGGACATTGGGGACACCATGCAGTAATGGTCACGATAAATATAAAGAGCGGAGCGAGCACCTTTCTGAGCATGCAGAACATTCATGCGAAACTTGCTGGCACTTCTCCGACGAAATTCTTAACATTCTTTTTCGCCGAAACCTCATCTTCACTCTTGGCTACACGGGGCGCGACTTTTGCCATTTTGGTGGTAGCCGCACCCTTGCATTGCTATTCTTCACGCTCAAAGGTTGTCAGTAATCGAGTGGAAACGAGAATTTGCAAAATTTAGCATTATTATCTGCAGTACATAGTGATCTTACTGCGTGTCTTGTGTTTAAGTCAACGAAAGTTGTCTTTTATTGCAACACAATGATTTCATTAACAGCCCACAAACCACGTGGCAGTAGTTTATTGGAGAACGATGCCCCTCCTAAACGGGGTTGGCGTCAATCGGATAACTAAACAGAGTCGGACAAGAAAATACGCAGCTCGTGTGGCTGCAGAATCTGTCGCCGCGGTGCCACAAAATCCTATGAAGAGCCGGCACCATTCTCGAGGCAGTCCACTCGGAGCGTAGCATTAAAAAAGCACGGTTAGCGGCGAATTACAAAAATAAAATTTATCGCAATAACCAAAAAATTTAAACCGGCCTTTTTTTTTACAGTGAAGCTGTACGTGACTCACAGGTCAGATTTGTGGAATTTGTTCGTGTAATCGTCCTCGTGAAAAACAAAAATTCAGCGATTGAATTAAGAAGTGCATGGTAGGCATACAACATACAGCACAGCATTCGTTTCAGTAGAGAACAAGCACAAAGCAAGCCTCCGAACCAGGTAATTGATGATAAGGCGCTCCATGATCACAATGCGAAGTACGCAGCGCTCACAGCATACGTTTCCAGGTAAAGATAACTGTTGCTCAAGCTGCCGCGGCGACGGCAGCTTGCGACGTGGGGAGCGTCACTAGCCTTTCATATATAAAAAGTTTGGTACAGCGCATTTTTTTTGCTTTCGTCAATCATTTGCTATGCACCGTTTCAATATTTACAAAATCACAGCCCAGCGTGAGAACATCACTGTCCAGCACGCGCATGCTCATCGCTTTGGAAAGCGAGCCACACACGTGCCATAGGCACGAGCTCTTAAGATGGCACCAACCAGAAGCCTGTTCCTGGAATGGTCTATATACCGTTTTGCTGTTTACAAACATGAACTGCCGTTTGCGTCCCAAACTATGGTCGTACCGTCTTTGCAAGCCTGTTGAGCTTGCTTATGTCACCATGCAGTGCTAGAAGGGATAAATGCTACATGGACAACAAAGTTGGAGATTTAACGAGGGCCTTCGGCTGTACAATATTACATCTTGGAGGAGGCAAGTTGGTTTACCAGAATACTGGAAACATTTTAACAGATCTCGCACGTCTTCGTTCTTTTGGCGGACACCTGGAGAATCGGAGGTAAAACGTTTCATATGCATTTCAAACAGCGGTGTGAAGGTGGCCTTTCTTTATTCTTTTCATAAACCTGAAGTGTTCTGCGATGTCAAAGACTGGAGCACCACCTGGTGGCGTATGCCTTAAAAAGGGTCTATAGTGCAGTGGGGAATCGTTGCAGGTGATACCACAGCTTCGCTGTCCATCCCCCTTAATTGGAGCCCGAACTTTTTTTTCTTTTTAAACATTGCTCATATTTGCCGCTTTGTCGCACCCTTGGTATCATTGGATCGCCGCTCCGTTGTTCGTTTTTATTTTGCTTATGACTCTACATCGTTCGACAGAGACTGAAGGGCCACTGCCTCAGGTCTGGCATTCATGGCTTTGCAAGAGAGTTTATTTTTGTCGAAAACCTAGAAAAAGACACCTGGGGGGTTAAAAAAAAAAAAAAAAAAACATTCATGCGCCTGCTTCATTTCCAGGGTTTCTTGGGTGATGTTTTCGCGAAAAGTACGGTTACACTTACGTATCCGGTCTTAAAAGTGCGCGGATTTTTCTGCCGGGCGACAAAACTCGGCGGTGAGGTCAGTCGCCCGGGAGGGATTTTCGCCGCCAAGTGAAACGTTCACCTGCCGCAAATAAGGTCCCTGGATAAATGGAAAGTCCCGCCATTCATTGTCGTGGAAACGCGGGAGACCCGTCCCATATGCACCACTTCCAGGAAGAACGTGACGTCTCGAATCTAGCTCAGTAGCGCACTTTGCGCTACTTTCGAAAGATTTGAAGTCTTAACGTGTGAATGGGAGTAGTAAGATACATATTCGACGTAAGCTTCAACTTGATACGTTGAGCCGCTTATTTTTGAGTGTCTCAGAATTAAGTTACAAGCTATATTAATGACCCGTCAAAACTCAGCGACTGCACGGGACCATACTTAGAACTAGAGACGTTGCAACCCTCCCGATGTTGGAATCCGAAAGGTTTCAAAATTTTCTAACCTTGTGGGGGTACGATTTCGCATACTTCGCCACCTGGAACCTCCGCCGTTGTCCAAATTTCATATGTTTTCTTATTGTAAAGTGCACAGTTAATAGTTTTATACAATTCTTCACTGTTATATAAGTTAAACTCATTAACACCGAGTTATTTCGATAATACCTTTATCGAAAAAATACTTCACATTTTGTCATTTTCGTTTTTTTTTCATCTTCACTCAAGCTCAAGTTTGTCGACGCAGACCAGGCCATGCTAGCCGCTGTGATAAACAAGTGCCTGTCTACTTCCAGCGACAGCGAAGGAGGTATCGAATACGAAAGGCTAGAATAAGGACAGTAGAAAACTAAACGAAGGCCAAAACCTAGCAAAATAAAACAAATGTAATAAGAATAAAGACTTTTTTTAGGGATTTATTTGGTTACGTACTCTAAAACACTCAGTTGGGAAACTCACCTTTCAAACACAATAACAGCGCCACCCTTTAGCGTCGGGCTGAAACATGAACGTTGCCTTATATTACGTACTACTGTTAAAGTCACTGAATGTTCCCAGAGTACCGAAACTCCCAGGCTCGATGCGCTAAGATGGCCGCTCAATGTTTTTTTTTACTGCGGTCACGACGAGCTTTTAGAAAGCATGTTTTTTGCGTAGAAACCAACGAAAAAAGACCATTTTGTAGGAAATTTAATTGGAGATTAGTACAAAATGACAGAAGCGTGATGTCTTGTAAAAACGTTTAGTGTACAGAGTTTTGCGGCACAATAATATTGTTTTATTACAGCCATGTCTCACCGGTGACTTCAAATAGCGCGTCATGACCTGGGTGCGTCCTAATTTCGGTGATTAATTGCGGCGCGTCGGCTTCCTAGACGGGGCTTGGCTGCTTTGTAATCTCTTCCATTGTATTCGTTTCGGCGCAAAAATGGCCGATCAAAGCCAAGAATTGAACATTAAAGGGGCACTGAAGTCATATTTGAAAAAGGTCGTTTTTGATCTTATATTGTTTAAAATGTTTTAGTTCCCACATATACCAAATCCTATACTACGGAACCGCCTATTCATCTCAGGGTAATAGAAAAACATGTGGACTCTTTTTTTCTCGCGGACTACAATGTGTGGACAAATGAAAGCCCTACAATAGGCGCAGATTCCGAATGATGTTATTATAACTCGTTTCGAAGAGAGTTTGATAGGTTCACATTCGGATAAGACTCCTCTTTTTCTCCGATTGCGAAGCCATCGCTTGCAACTCGCCGACAAGCGCCCTTTGTCGACCACTTCACTCGGAAGAAAATTTTTCCGAAAAAGGGCGTGTCGTGATGTTAGAACACGTTTGTAACGAGAAAATAACTACGGTTGTGGTTTCGGGTTTGTTGGGATGCTTAGAGCATCTAGATTGAGTTTTCACCACAAAAGGACGATCCAGAATCGACTTCAGTGCCACTTTAACAGCGAACGGTATCGAATACGATACTCCGGCTACTGGGAGAGTACGCCACCGCACTTTCGCAACTTGACCTGAACGAATACGTTCAAGCGTGCAGTTCGAGCACCTCCTAGACAGCTTTAAAACCTGCGCATTACGTCACATGACGTCACGCGTAGGCTTTAAAGCTGTGCAACTTCATAATGTGCAACTTCATAATCATATCCGGCTCATTTGCAGAATGCTGATACAAGATCGCATTCATTTACTCTCGAGGGACAAATCCCAACTTTTGAACAGCAGGGTTATTTCCTTCTGTAACGAGAGGATCCAGGCAGGGCAGCTGTCGGCCTTCTTCGGGATGGACGCTGTACTTCTTTCTACAGCAGGCAGGTCGTGTACAGGAGTATCTGCACCGTAGCCAACGATTCCGCGGGACACATTCTTTTACCTGGACGTATGCGAAAAGGTACACTAAGACCGGAGGATAAATAAAGTGGGGTGCTGAACAAAGCTCGCTACAGGTCTCTGACCACACTAACTTTTGGGAATCAAAATCAGGCAGAAAGTAGACGCTATCTTTATGGTGTAATTAATGCAAAGGTGCTGCTAGCCGGACTGAGTACACGATAATAATCTCTGGAGAAGAAGAACAAAGGGCACAAAGGACAAACATAAATATCCAAACACAGCTAGGTGTGCGACCGAAGAAAACCACCTGGTCCTGGTATTGAATTAGGGACCTCTCCATTTCCAGTGGAGCGCTCTACCAACTGAGTTAACCAGGAGTTAAACGTCAGTAGAACAAACGAGTTTTATCAGCTGCCACCAGTCTAACAGCAACAACGGTGATCGGCCTGCATTTTTAAGATTATGGTGTAATCAATGCAAAGGTACAGGTGAGCTGGACAGAATAAACGATATTAATCCCTGGAGGCGTATGAAGGACAAGGCGTATGAAGGACAAACAGAAATATCCAAACACAACCTGGTGCGCGACCGAAAAAAAAAACAAAAAAACGCCTGGTCTTGGTATCGAATTAGGGACCTCTCCATTTCCAATGGAGCGCTCTACCAACTCAGCTAACAAGAATTTAGACGTGCGTATAGCGAGTCTCACACCAATAATGGTGAACGGCCTGAATTTTTTAGATTATGGTGTAGGCGGTTTTTTTTTTTTGTTCGCGCTCCAGTCACCTAGCTGTGTTTGAAGATTTCTGTTTGTCTTTTGTCCCCCTTGTCCCCCCATTTCCAGGGATTATTATCGTTTACGGCTATGTTTATACTTTTATTTGGATAAATATATACGGGTGGATTATAGTTGCTGCAGTGGAAGGCGATACGAGCTAGAATGGACAATTGAGAACCAGGCAGTATAGACGCTTTAGACAAGCACCAGATTATACAGCCGCCATTGCCTACCTTCTCTTGTCTTACCGAGATACTGAGCCACTGAAACGGGCGTTGTCGAGCCTCCACAAAGGCCAATGCTGAGGAGAAAGACGCAATATAATCTAAAATGGCAATGGCCTGCCCTACAACGGTAATGATGAAGTGAAGTAAACGGAATAAAAGGAAACAGAAACTGAAGGTCGGTTATGGCGACGCCCATGTACAGCTACTGCAAAGCGTCTATAGTGACCACGCAGTCGCGGTGCTCCCATGTGTGCGTTGGAGGGCGGAGAGGTAGCGGGCTCGAGAGCTGAGTATAGACCCTTTTACAAATATTTACTGTTTACAAACATAAACCGTTGCTTGGGTCCCAAGCGACTTCGGGTCGCTCCGCCTTTGAAAGCCCGTCGAGCTTGCTTATGACACCATAGCTAGAAAGCGTAAATGCTACACGGACAACTAAGTTGGAGATTTAGCGAGGGCCTTTGGCTTTACGACTGTCTTGGAGGAGACAAGGAGGTTTACACGAATATTTGTAAAATTTGGACAGATCTCGCGCTCCTTTGTTCTTTTGGCGTTCGCCTGGATAATTGGTGTTGAAATGTTTCATCGACGTTTTGAGCAGCGGTGTCAAGGTGAACTTTGTTTATTCTTTTTGTGAATCGGAGGTTCACTGGGACGTCAATGCCCGGAGCACCGCCTGATGGCGTGTACAAATGAAGGGTCTATACTAAGTTAAACATCACCACCGCCGTTCTGGCGCTTCGACGGCTGTTCTGCTCACTACGCTGCGCGGGTTGTACTGCCTGAACACCGTCGGGCATTCCAGAACATATGGCCGGTCACTGCACACGACTTATAAACAAAAAAAGAATACCGAAACGGGGAAAAAAAGATGTTGCGCCACAACGCGATTGTTGCCATTTCCTCGGAAACTTACTAAGGGAATAAGCTGAGCTAGTTGGTTGTGATCAGTGTTGTACACGTTCCTCCAAAAAAGGAACGAAAGCTCGTTCGTCGTTCCTTCTGATATTTGGAACGCGTTCCCGTTACAAATTCCATATCTAAAAAAGGAACTCGTTCCCGTTACAGTTAAAAAAAATGGAACGTATCGTTAAATATACCTTACATTTGTATTTTGCTGATTACCATATTGAGTTGGATCGAGGCTATCTTTGTATTTTTTATCTATCCCATCAAATGCCAACATAAGAATTTGAATGCCATGATGGAAGGGCACCTGGAGAAGAAAACAAGCGGAAGCAGAGATTTATTTCATGATATATTCAACATTAAAAATCTCAGCTTTTAACTATATTCATGTTAGTGGTAAGCTATGCAGGCGAGCCAAGTGTACTGTTGCATTGCACGAGCGTTTTACAACAACTTCGCACGTTTCAATCTAACAAAGTCCCGTGTTCGAACTTAACAACAGTTGCTTCCCGATGTTGCTGTCTGCAAGACGAGCAAGTGAAGAAGAGTGTAGGACTTTTGGGAGGTCAGTCTTGAAAACTACAAGTCCTTCTTCGTGAAGGTGGGAAGCTTCCTGAATGTGCCATAGAAGACAGAAATTGGTTTACATGAAGAAAAAACGTTATTATAACTTTTATCTTGTCTTAGGCTAACGTAACCCTCTTGGCACACGTATTGATGAGATTACTCCAGTTGTACCCTCTGGACATCCCGAGCGAACTCTCCGTTCTCCATCACAGTATCTCCCACACGCTGGCCGTGGTGAATGGCATCTCAAACCGGTCCTTCCACAAGCCACTAAATAAAGCTACGCTTTCACAGTACCGAAACTCCCAAACTACGCGTCTGAAGCGCATCAGGCGCCACCATCTTGGGTCCACGCGCAGATGGAGGAGTGACTGTAGCTGAGCCAAGCCGAGCTGTAGCCGTCGCTTGCGCCAGCTGCCGTAGCCGCAGCTGTGGCAGCGAATCAAAATCGTGCTGTTCGTATCTCGACGTATAAGAAGCAAAAAATGCATGCTGAGCGACGGACTTCAGCGTCCGCGCAGTAAACAGTAAAACAGCAGCAGGCAGCGGATCGATGGACCCAAGACGAGGGCGTTGAAAAAACACGATGATGATGATAGCGACTCACGTGACAGCCGCTGTCCAATGATGCCGCAGCGAACCAGAATATTGTTGAATAGAGCGACTGTATTGTCGGCAAAATGCCAAAGAAAATTGAATGCGGTACTCTGAAAGCGTAGCTTATTGAGTGACTCTACTCCTTCCAAGCGGGCTGCCTGTTGCGACCAACGATGCCGTCGATTTCCGCATGGATCCTTGACTGCACTGTGTAAGGGTTCTGGGCACAGACGAGCGGAATCCAATAGTCCGCATAGGGCGGTGAGGTTACGCCACCCACAGAAAAATCCAAGGCACAGCCTAGCAGATGGCACTCTGTGGGGGTGATGACAAACATTATCATATTCGGTTTTAACCAGTTTCTCTGCAAGTTCAATCTACAAAAAAACATGTGCTTTCCTGCGTAGAAGAACCGCGTATTGAAAAATATAGGAGCACTAAATGGTGCTAGGGGAGCTCACAATATCTGGTAGATAAAAAATTTCTTACATTTTTGTAGCTACTTAAGAATATATATAGCGCCTAATTCACGAATTTATAGCCAAGCCCAATATGCGAATGGGTAGTTATTTTGTTTAAAGGGATGCTGAGCCGAAATCTAGATTCAACAAAACACGGCGGCAAAAGCGTACAACGGGATGCTGCTAACACCAAAACATTACTCCTACAGCGATATCTCGAAGGAATGCCCGTATTTTTCAAAAACAGGAGGCGCATTTGACAGAAATTGTCACGTCATGTTTCTCTGAGAAGGAGAGGGAACGGCCTCGCGTCTTCTCCGCCTCGCCGCCTTGAGAGAGCGAAGCGAAGAAAGGAGGAAACGAGATATCTCTACGTCACGCGCCTCGTCGGCCTGGTTTAATCTCGACTTCTTTTTCCAAAAATACGGCCGTCCATTCGAATATCGCTTTACGAGTAGTCTTGTAGGGATTGTAGCGTCCCGCCTACATCTCCTGCATTGTTTTTTTGAAATCCAACTTTCGGTTCACCATCCCTTGAAAACTTAAATGAAGTCAATGCAAAGTACAAAATATGAACATACCACAAGATCCGCGCGGCACTTGGCTTGTGTTCTTTGTACTATGAACACATTCATAAAACTGACGAAATTGTGTTGATTAGTTTTATAGTCAACAGTTCATCTCTACCGCATATAGCATGAGAATTAGCCTTGTCCCTCAGTATGCGTTCATATACTCGGAGGGGCACTGAAGACCATGCTTACTTTTATTGTGACTGACAGTAACTTACATTTTCTAATTACTGGTTTGCAACATCGTTGAAATGAATAATTACTCTTGAATCCGTTTGTCCGAGGCGCGCTTACCCCGAAAGTGTGTATTGGGTGCATTTTTTGTGCTCCTTCATTTGCTTCAGATAGCCGTCAATGAAGTTGCGAGTCATATCCTCTTCCAAGGTATCCTGGTTTTCTTTCACCCACTCACTGAAAGAAACAACATGAAACATAGGTGACCACCGTAGGAATTTAAACTTTGGCCGGGAAAGATTATAATACGCGACGTGTATTTTAGGTGAGGAACTCATAAAACCAATGGATATTTTATAGACAGACCATTTCATGGACTTCTTTAGTTATGGGCGTTTTCTGAAAGGGTTCAACAAAAATGAAAATGGAGATAAAAATACAAGGTTGTTTCTGCTACTTAAATGAGTGCCAAAGGAACGGGGACAGGTGAAGAAGTGGACGACAACACGGGGCGCACTCGCAACAGAAAGTTTATTAGAAAACACACATGCTTAAATACCTTAAATAAACCCTGTCACTTCCAGCGTCCCTCCCCCCCCCCCCCCCCCCCTTTTCTAAATATAGAAGTTCCTTATCTGATAAGGCCACTGACGGCTCGCTGATACAGATATCAGCCCCTCTTGTTTTGATGATGAATTCTTCGTGAATCTTTCTGGTTGTTTCTTTGCTGTGACGCCCCAGGATGATTGTGTTTGACAACTTCGGGGTGCACGGGCATTGATCACAATGCACGGCCATATGGCCTGACGCTGTCTCTTTGATAGATGCCGCGTGCTCCCTCGCACGATCATTAATGCAGCGGCCTGTTTGCCCTACATACGAGCGCCCACAGGATAATGGTATTTCATAGACGAGAGATGATTTACAATCCACAAACTTCGTTTGGGGTTTCTTTTTGCATTCGTCACTAGCCTCTTCCGGAGCATTTATCCCAACCGGAACGTTGTAACGCCGCGCAACTCTTTAAGTTGTGGGAGATAGCGTGAAGTTAAGGAATGATGGCCGGTCTGGTTTTTTGCCGTTCACTGGCGTTTAGCCGAACACCTCTATATTTCCTTTTCAGGCTGTCCGCTGCGTCAGTCAGAGATTTCCACTTAAAACCCGCACTTTATAGATGATCGACCTGTAACAGGAAGCTCCTGCCCATCTCATGATGACAGGACTCGGCCAATGCAGCTCCGAGACAGGACTGGGTGATACCTCGTTTTACCAGTTTGGAATGTGCGAAGTCGTAGGGGAGTACACCCTTCTTAGAGCGGGGTTCATAAGCCCAGCAATTGTGGTCTTCTAGAAAGATAAGTTTCAAATCTAAAAACTTCAAAGACCCCCCCCCCCCCCCCCCCCAGGTTCTTTCATTGATAAACCTCAACCCATGGGAGCAGGCCGCAAGAACTTCCATCAAATCAACTGCAACCATATCAGTGAGCACCTTAGGTGCAAGGACAATGACAAGGTAATCATCGACATACCTATAAATTCTAAAATCGCCTTCATTCTCAAGTCTTTCAGCTATAGCTTGGTCACAGTGTGCTAAAAAATAGCACACTCGCGAACCAATGCAAATGCCTTGTTTTTGCACATACACCTCACAATCAAAAGACACAAAGGTATGTTCAAGATAGAAAAACAGGAGCTCAATGAATCTCTCCAAACTCATACCACAGGAGCTCCGGAAGGCCGTTTCTACATTCCTCTCGATGCATTTGGTTACAGCTGTAAAAAGGGCCTGAATGTGGGACAGAGTAAAAAAGACCTTCAACATCGATTGGAAACGCTAAAATAGGAAAGTCTAATTCACAGCACAATTCCTTTGCCCTCGACTTCACCTTGTTCAGGGATCCTGGCTTCACCAGCTTGAAGTTCTTGTCAACAGCTTTTTTGGCTTTTTTGGTGTACAGTTCACGGGGCAGGACGACAAATCTCCCTTCCTTGTCGGAGGTTAGTAGCTTGAGGTTGGCGCACTTTAAGTGGTCAACGATGGCCCACATCTTCAGGGTTTTTGGGCGTTGGCCAGCGGTGCGGCAGAGCGCATCGACTCCATCCGCGATGCACCTTTCCCTGTCCTGGGGCAGAGCTCTTTCGGCTAAACCTCTTACCAAGAAAAGCTTCTCCGTTGGCGGAAGCTGAGGCTCAAAGGCGAACTTGCGTACCCTATCTAGAGTTGCCCGGACCTCGTCGGGCAACGACGCTCCACCGAGGAAGGTATACCTCTTTGTTTCTTGCTGGTTGAACGTTTTTTCGTCCAACCAGCGAGTGCGCCCCGTGTTGTCGTCCACTTCTTCACCTGTCCCCGTTCCTTTGGCGCTCATTTCCAGTCATGAACCAACAAGCCCAGCTAAACATTTTGTTGTTTCTGCTACTCGATCGGCTGCCTTTATGATTTGTTTCACATCCTGAATTTAAAGCCTGAAGTTCCTAGTATACTGGGGGTTCTTTCGTTAACCGACAGATTGCAATTATCAGTGTCGTCGGATGTGAACCGAAGACGGGGCAGAGTTTAAACAATTTTAATGTCAACCACACACGACAGACTGCCACCAATGAACACAATATGTGCTGCTGTGTATACAGACTTATTCGTGTGATCAAGGTAAATCAAGTATATAAATTTTAATAAAGCAATGTTCATGTACTGAAGACAGTCGCTTTGCTTTTGACTACTTCCCTTTTACGGCGACAAACGTTATTGGCGAGTTGTCGCTGTTGATACTATGCCAGTTTTGTCTAGGCCCGGACCGTCATATGACGGCACGTGACATAACATTGACAAGTGACGTCGTGGAGTCACGTTACGTCAAGGTGAGATGTTATGTCACGGTGTCACCTGAAGTTGCGCTGTCACGCGATCAAAATTGGGCCTATCTCAAATACTTCACTCCAGGTACTGTGTTTCAATTACTTTTGCTAGTAATTTGGTATCTAGCAAAGACAGTTGATCGACAGTATTTTCTTCGTTATCTTAGTCATATTTCACAGCATGTTGTACTCAGTACCTTAAATATATTTTTCTAGGTTTGCGAAAAATTGTCGCCAGAATATTCGGCAGATTGATACTTTAGACCAGACTTGGACGTAGTTCAACTACTCTACTCAAACTATTGTAGTTTAACTACTTTTCCGAGTAACTTGGTTACTTTCAATTACAACTTTATTTGGGTAATTAGTAGTTTACTTTAACTACATTTTTCAGGTAACTTCTACTCAAATTACTAACTACTTTCGAAACCGCCGGCAGATGAAGCGGCCTTCCCGAACAAGGGGAGCCCTCGCAGCCGTAGAAAATGCATCACAGGTGTCCTTGGGCCAAGGTGGCGATAAGCAGCCAAAACATAACACCGACGCGCACGAACGCAGGAAGAGATGCTTAACAAGCCTTGGTCGGGTATTGACCTAATCCGGTAATGCACGCAGGCGCCGCGCCTTCAGCTGCAACCGTGCAAGCAAAGACGGGGGCACTCCGAAGGTTGTTTTTTTCATGTTGCCTGCCCTTTGTGAGTTCTGACTCAGGCGGTTTGGGGGTTCTACAGGAGGCGCCACTGGCATGACCTCGCAGCTGTGCGCCTGTTGCCATCGTCGCCTCGTCGTCAGCGAATACTCGCTTGCACAGCCGGACTCCACCGCACAGAAACGCAGACACAGATAATCCGTTCATGGGAGCACATTCGCGCGCGCTTCCAGCTGCAACTGTATGAACGTCAATGCTTGTTCACGTAATCCTTCGAGCCCTTCCGACCTCCCACGACAGGGAGACCTCCTCTTTGTTGAAAACGATTTACCTGTCAGGCGTGTCAGGCGCGTCAGGATACCGTAGTCGGCGGCGAGGGTTGCGAGTCACCCTTGGGAGTTCCTTTTATTGGACCCGGCGTCAGCGGCGAAGTATACTTCGTTTTATCTTCTGTTAAATGAAAAAAAACCTTTTTTTTTTTTTCTCGGTAGCGTAGCACTAGCACTGCAACGATACGCGCAGTCGTCCGGATGATCTCGTTGTCGTGGCGCGAGACCTGAACCCTTGACGGTCAGGTGCAGAGCCGTGTATTGGGAAAGTTTGGCCAATAGGCGGAGCAAAGGCCGCCGCCAGCGCCGAATATTCCCCCCACGCTTAGAGCGTAAACTAAATTTGTGACACAGCGTCGACCAATCAGGAGACCTCTACTCCATCTCACAAATGTCTGCAGTGAAGACAAAGGCACAGGCACGTGAGCCTAGCTCAGCGAAACGCTTTTGTTTGTACGAGACCTCGTGCATAGGAGGCACTTTCCAAAGCCACGCGCTCGTGCCCATGCCTTTGTCTGCACTGCTAGAACAGCGTCCTGAGACTGGCTGAAAGAAAACAGTGCAAAGGGTGGGGTGCGCGAGCGTCTTGAGACGCGGAGTTCCGCTCGGCACGGCTGAAATTATACTTCGTTTCACTTTATCTGCGAGCGAAGCCAAAGCTAGAAGCGCGAGACCAGCGCTTTTTGCATTTCTCCCCAGCTCGCGCGCTCGAGCAAAGCCTGAACGCACGGAGCTTCCGTGCTCGCGCTTCCAGTTTTGCCTTCGCTCGCACATAAGGTGAAACGAAGTATAGTCGTGTCACATATTTAGATCACACGAACACCGCTAGGGGCTGTTTCGCGGCCTGTGGTTGGCCACGAGATGCTCGCCTATTCAAACCAATGTATGGCCAAACTCTCTCAATAAATGGCTCTGGTCAGGTGCACTCGCTCAGCGTACTCTCCGAACGTCGTGGGAATATAGAGGGGCCAGTCATAACAATCTCAACTTGCCGAAGAAAAAGACAAAAGGAGGAGAGTTTGTTATACAACTCCCCAAACGAGACAAACCTCACATGTTTCGTCATGGACACCTAAGATGCCAACACTCGCTTACCCGACCGTGCACAGCCGGTTTCTCAAACTCAACGCTGCCGTTCCATCCAGCGCGTCGGTGGAACGTCTTTTTAGCTGAGCTGGGGACGTCGTTAGGAGGAAAAGGCGAAAACTCTCTTATCAATGACTTTGAAAGTAAATTGCTTCTGCGAGCGAATAAACTATTTTGGTGAAAACGCAAGTCATACAATGACTGCATTTATTTCAGGCTCGCAGGGTTTTTCACGGATCAAAACTGGTGTTCATATTGATACCACAAAAATATAAAAAAGTAACTTCGAAAGTAACTTCAAAGTAACTCGCTACTTTTTTACAGTAGTTAGTAGTTTACTCAATTACTATTACACATGTGTAATTTCTACTCTACTCCAATTACTTTTGGCATCGATACTCAGTAACTTAACTTAACTACCTTTTTGAGTAATTTGTACACGTCTGCTTTAGACCCATGTTGCGGATAAAAAAAACAGGACGCGGGATGGCCAAAAAAACGTGCTTTTCGTGTAAGGCTCGTCAAATTATGAGGCGCTGGAGAAATTCAGCCTTCTGCGTTAAGTCCTTATTTCGAACTCTTTTTGTTCGCCTTCCGCCCATTGAAAAGCATGCGGGAAGGGCCTTAGAACGCACCTGGTATCGCTGCCAGCGATACCAGGTGCGTTCTAAGGCCCTTCCCGCATGCTTTTCAATGGGCGGAAGGCGAACAAAAAGAGTTCGAAATAAGGACTTAACGCAGAAGGCTGAATTTCTCCAGCGCCTCATAATTTGACGAGCCTTACACGAAAAGCACGTTTTTTTGGCCATCCCGCGTCCTGTTTTTTTTATCCGCAACATGGGTCTAAAGTATCAATCTGCCGAATATTCTACGCAAATAGTAATCGGCACACCCTAGCCCGAAATTCAAGCGATTGCCAACTTAAAGCGGAGACGATCGAACACTTAGCAGGAAACAAGAAAGAATCAAAGATGCATACTCGAAATGACAACAAAAGAACCAATAGAGGGGAATGAGGAAAAAAGAGCAGAAAAAGACCCAAGTTTTTTTTTTTTTTTAATGCGAAAGCATTAACTGTTTCACAGAACGAACCGACGTCATCAGCCACCTTCCCCTATCCCAATGGAGCGAAGCCTGTCGTCTGTAGCAGAAATCGGATGGATAGACTCCCATTGGCTGGCGCGCGTCATAGTTACAAGGAAGGGGGCTCCCATTGGCTCTCGCGTGACGTAGTTCCAAGGAACGCCACCAGAGAAGCCCTCTCCATGGTGGCGCAGCGCACGCATCGGCCCGACCGCCGGTTAGAGCCAGAGAGCCCGCGGAAGGCGAACCCAAGAGAGGCTGCACGTCTGAGTTCAGCCCGGCGCGGCCACTTTACGAGAGCGCGCGCTCGGCTGTCGGCTGCTACTTCAGCAGTAGCGACACGTGGCCGTCCATGCCAGTACGCCGCAGAGGAACTAAGGGAGCGGAAGAACGACATTTATGCTTTCGTATTCATAACTCATAAAAAGTGCTTAGGTGTCCTCGTAATTTGTTTTTCATGTTTGAACCCAAGTATTGCGATAGCCCGACCTTTTCGTGCGGGCAGGTTGCAACAAGGCAGGAAACAAGCTAGGAGCAGGATGAGTTCCCACGCAGTAAGTAAATGTTCTCAACCTATGCAATTCACAGCCGCTCTAATGCGTCACAGGGCATCGACACTTTTAACGGCTATCAAATGGGCGATGTTGATGTTTCGTTAGTTATCACGGAATCGTTCGTCGTGCTCTTGTAGGAGCGCGAAGGGCAGTTTACGTTATTCCTTCTTTTTACCTCTGGAAAAGTAGAAACTCACCGGATGAATTCACGAAGTACTCGCATGGAGCTCCGCATTGCAGCCATTCTGGATTACGGCACGTAGGACATGATTGTGCTGAGCCACACCGGTTTAGAGTCTGCAATGGCTGCCGGTATGAATTTCGTGCAGACTTTTCAGAAGGTGCTGCTCCAACTCTCCGCGTTTATGGTCGCTGATCTTGAAAATTGTACCAAACAAGATGGCACTAATGATATTAAATGAAATTAGGAAAAGGTAACGTGCGAGAAAAAGAGCGGATCCCTTAGCCTGGCCAATCTTGTTCCCCAAGGACCGCATGTGTTGCTGTTCAGGCTGCACAAAAGGATGAAAGGCAAAAAACGAGAAAAACAATAGATCTTCATATTTGAGATTATGTGCTTTTTAAAGTGCAAAGTGTATTAGCTACGAACTCTTAAGAAAATACCTACCCTGATCATCTCCTCCTCAGTCCACTTCCCGAATCCGAGGTCTTTAAGCACACGCACACAGAAACGTCTGTTGTCTTTCCATGCTTTGCCATTGAGGGAAGTAAGTCCTGTAACGTACGGTTATAGTTGCTGACAGGGTGAGAATGGTAGTACGTGTCCTTCAAGCGCCCGGCCATCAGCAGGCCTTCCACGCCTTCCGCCGTGCTCTGGCTGCGCGCGGGGGCTCGAGTTGCGCGAGACGCCGAAGCGTCGCCGATGGCTGGAAGCTGGCGATGGAGGCGGGACAACCGAAGCTATTTCCTGTCATTCTCGCCTTGTCAGTAACAATAGTGTAAACAAAAATGTAGGGTGAATCGAGATATTGACAAGGCACTTGATCCGTTTCAAATAATTTGAGATCGTTGAAAGGGCCCTAAAAAACTTCACACAATCCAAAGTGAAGCGTCGTGCGCTTCACAGCAATAGTCGGTACGCCCGGAGAAGCCTAGTTGATCGCGGGACGAGGGAGAACGCGACACGGACGGTTAGGCGGAGACGTGAGAGAAACTTGAGTTACAGGACGACTCAATCTTTTACGTCACTGCACTGGCGCGGATAGCCTTCTTCTATTTCTATCTTCTCCCACACTCACCACCACTTTTCTCCCCTTACCCTGCCCCAAAAGTCAGTGACAAATGCGCCTAGCGCGCGTACACGATTGTCTCTATTTCCCCCCCCCCCCCCCCCCCTAATTTCACTTCAACGCTTACAACAACAACTAGCGCGGATAGCGCTGGAACTTCAAATTCGGCTTTTGGAAATTGTTTTTTTTACTTCACTCCTCCTCTAATTTCCTTATCGCGCAGAAATATATATAAACTACAATATACACTTTTTAAAACTGCGCGCACTCCTGCGGCTGCTTCGAGGCCTCCATACTTTGAGCAAGTAATTTGAACATGCATTGGACTCAAGCACTGCGTCGGCGTTCCTAGTAAACTCGTATCAAATCGAATACTTCGCCCATAAAGCGATGCCCAAATTATGGCGGCTGCCAGTGTTCAATGACGGGATTTTGAAAATGGTTCATTGCGATACTCGCAACCTTGAAGGTCAACTTGTGATGATTAAAGTGATCCGTTTCCCCATAAGTAGAACCGCTTCATGTACAGTCGGGAGCAAAAGTTTGCGGGGCACGGGAGCGCGTGCCGAAATGCATCGCTGCGCCGTGCAACGGCGCGCCGCCGCATTCAAAAGCCGAGCTTTGCGCATGCGCGTCCTTCGTGCTGGCAGTCATGTCTCTTTCGCTCGTTTCTGTCCGACTCACTCCTGATAACCGGAGTCGGCGCCAGGGACGCAAGTTGCCGTTTCGCTGACTGTCAGGCCTCGCGTCCTCTTTTGCTGACTCAGCAGCCGCGCTGAGTGACGGAGCACCTATAATTACCCACGCGGCGTTTGAGGCGGCTGAAACAGACGCGCAGCATGAGAGCCAGCGAAGCGCTAACTTGCGCCCCTGGCGCTGATTTCTGTTTTCAGAAGTGCGTCGGAAAGAAACGAGCGAAGGAGACATGATAGCGAGCACGAAAGGCGCGCATGCGCAAAACGCGGCTCCCTAATCCGGCGGCGCGCCGGCGGACGGCGCGGCGATGCATTTCGGCACGCGCTCCCGTGCCCCGCAAACTTTTGCTCCCGACTGTACAATTTGAAATTCGCTATAACGTTTTGTCACATAGACGTTTTCTCTAGCCTTTTTCCATTTTGCACGTACAAGCCTCTGGTGAACATGCCACAAAGACGGTGGAAGTGATCCAAATTCCTAATTTTTTTAATGTTAATTCTTGAAAAATTAGTATACTTACATGCGTTTGGAAAATCACTAACAATCAAACAATTTTATATACGTTACCCCCCCCCCCCAAAAAAAAAAAAAAAAACTAATCCATTAAAAAGCTTCTAGTAAAAAAGTAATCGATTCGATTACTTGATTAGTTAATGAAATCAATTCCGATCACTTTTCGAAGTCACGGTAAAGTTGCGGATTTTCGTGTGTATACGATTCATAAAAATCACTTTAAAGTTTTCAGGCCACTTAGTTAACATCATAAAGGAAATTTATTTCCAAAGTGAGTGAATCCAATTTTGATAGGGATTCCAGACTTTAACGTGATAGAGCAGTAGAGCGAGGAGGTAGTAGCGAATAGCTGGGACAACTCCAAACTGACTTATTTCCTTTATTAGTGAACTCTATTAGCAAACTTCACACACAAAACAATAAGCAAGTAAAATCTCTTAACAAACAAACATTAGCGGATCCTTAGGGAATGCGTTAGCATGACCCTTGGGAAACGGCGCACACATCCCCCTTTGGGGTAACGCTAACGCTGACCCCTTCACTTTTCTGTTTTGGCCTTCTCTTTTGGCTTTCTCTTTTGCTTCCACTTCTGGCTGACTCTTTTTGGCTTTGTTGCGGAGTAAACGTTAGCGTTTCCCAAAAATTGATGTTCATAGCGTTTTTTAAGTCATGATAACGCATTGCCTAAGGATCAGAGATGGCAGTTATGATATTATTGTACTGAAATTACGTAATTAAATTGTTTTTTGTGGTAACGAGTATTGTAATGAATTACTTCTCTTGGCTGGTAATTTAGTAATGTAATTAATTACTTTCAGGCAGTAATTTTGACAAATATTACTCATTACTTTTCAAATTACTTTTGCCCCGAATTAATAAGTTCGTTTGCAAGCTTTAAAAAAAGAAGAAAAGATTAATTTGCACGGTGAAATGTTGTAAAAGAGGCATCAGATAAAATAAATGACGGCCACCTAAGTGCAGAGCCTCGTACGAAGGACTAAACAGACGCACAAAGGCGGGCTGGAAAGGCGAAGGAGAAAAGCTTTCGTTTAGACATCGCTGGAAGGCCACGGCTCACTAACTCCCGGCAAGACAGATTCCCGGCGTCACGTTATCACGACGATACTCTGCTTTGTTCATCCCAAAACTTACTGTGCGGTGGGAGCTACGAGCTCACCAGAACCAATCAATCACCTTCCTTTGATCACCTGACCCGTCTCTTTCTTTTCGCGTGGGTATGAGCGAGAGCCTGGTTACGTGGCGAAAGCAGTGTTGTACACGTTCCTCAAAAAAAGGAATGAAAGCTCGTTCCTCGTTCCTTCTGATTTTTGGAACCCGTTCCCGTTAACAGTTTCATCATTGAGAAAAGATCTTGTTCCCGTTACGGTTTAAAAAAGTAATGTATCGTTACATATACGTTACTTTTCTGTTGAACTAATTATCATTTCTAGTAAGATTAAACAAAGTTTTTTTATCTATCTGTTTTATCAAGTGGCAACATACGAATTTGAATGCCGCGATGAAAGGACACCAGGAGAAGAACACAAGCGGAAGCAAGGTTTCGTTTGTTGATATATTCATCTTTAAAAATACCAGCGTTTAACCATACTCAAGTTTGTGGTCGGCGATTTAGACCAGCCAAATATACTGTTCCTCCACATTGCACTAGCGTTTTACAACAATCTCACACGTTTCAATCTACCAAAGCTCCTTGTTCGAACTTAACAACAGTTACTTTTCGATGTTGCTGTCCGCAAGACGAGCAAGTGGAGAAGAGGGTAGGGCTTTTGAAAGGTCAGTCTTGAAAACTACCACTCCTTCGTGAAGGTCGGATTCGTTGTTCAGTTTGAAGGTGGGGGAGAAGAGAAGATAAAATAAAGGTTAATTTTCGTGTAATTTTTAAGTGACCAATGTTCAGGATATAAGGGTGCATCGATGTCTGGTAACCTGTTCTTTTGTTGTAACAGTAGGTTTCGTTTCTTTTGTGTGTGGAAGTTCAGTGATAGCTGTAGTTGGCCTTAAATTTCGGGGGTGTATGAGGATTCGTGGAAGCAAAGAAAGTACCTGAGTTTGAGACGTCCCTCTTTCTGTGGCTTTTCCTTCGACTAAACTTTTTGCTTTTTGTACCACAGTCTCGGGCACTAAAAAAAGAATCAATGTCCACAAGCTCTCTTGCACCCGATTGTTACCAAGCGAAGATCCCACAAAATAAACTCAGATAAATAACAAAGTTAACGAGATCCCGCTCTTCGTAAATATATTGTTTTTATACTTTTCAGAATTTCCCTTTTAGAAATAAAATAAAAATTAACCCATTGGACAAAAACAGGAACGCCGTTCCTGTTTTCGTTCCCGTAAAAATGTAACCAGTTCCCGTTTCAGTTCCAGCAATGCAAAATGGAATGGCGGCGTTTCTTCGTTCCTCCTAAAAGGAACGCGTTCTAGGAACGCCGTTCCGTGCAACACTTGTCGAAAGATAGACGTGCGACTGTTCCAACAAGCACGTAGCTTCCACTGCACTGTCAGCTTAGGGATGAACGGCTTCTAGGCTACAAGACAAAGGGCACATCACCTGTGAGGTCAACGCATTTTAAAACCTGAGAGGACGGGACAAACAGATCCCCAGCCTTCTTGGTCTTTCGTCAAGCAAGCTCAAACCGTCAACTTCGACCATTGTGAACAACAAACGACCGGAATAAATAGTTCATTCCAAATGCTTTGTCAAGGTCCCAGAACGTTTCGTGCGTCTTCGAGCAAAGTAGGCGTAGGTGCCGCTCGCGGTATGCCTCGCTGCCTCCCCTTGGAAAGTTTATGCGGGAATAAGCCTACTAGCTAATATCGCCACCCCTTTGTTGGGAAAGTACACAATTTAGGAATCTCGCGTCATTCCTTTCCTAAACTTGCGACGCTTCTGCTTATCAAATTATCTAGCCCCTTTGTGTGACAATGGGCATAAACTTGGGCTCTTCGAGTGTTTGGGAACAATACGTTTTGAGGGAAATGACTGGGAATACGCCAACTAGTGCGCTTGGGACGATAGGATTACCGTATTTTCCGGACTATAGTCCGCACCCGGTGTATAGTCCGCAGGGACAAATTTGGGGTCAAAAATTAAAGTTTTTGCTTAGATAGTCCGCACCCGGTGCATAATCCGCACCTGGTGCATAGTACGCACCTGGTGCTTAGTCGACACGAAAATCTTCTCATGGACGGCACCCCTTGACAAATGTATGCTTTTTTAACTCACAAAGAAGCCTATAATATACGTAAATCATCATTAACATACTCTTTCATTCACAAAATCTGTCACGTCTCGGTATAATCAATGATATTGAAAAACAAAAATCCTGTATAGTCCGCACGCGTAGATAGTCCGCACTGCCCAAAATTTCAACTTTTAAACATGTATAGTCCGCGGTCTATAGCCCGGAAAATACTGTATACTGAGTGTGAGGCGGATGGAAAACGTTTCACGAGACGACTCCATGTCAGAGCGAGCTTCCATGGCCCGACTTAACAGACTGACGCGGGTGGCAATTTCGGTTGACAGTTCCTTAAGTATTTTAGACTATTAAGGCCCGTTCACACTCTTGCAACCAAGTACGACCGAGAGAGACAAGACCTGTTGAAACCTCTTAAAATTTCTTAGGACGAGGGAATTTACTGGCATCCTGGCGCCGTCTATGCGGTGACCCTGGAACTGCATTTCACAAGAGGTTTTTTTTTTTATTTCCGAGGTCAAATGTGCGTAACACCTATAAGAAAGGCTCGTTTATAATGTTGACAAAAGTTTTTCGAGCCAAGAAAGAAAGGATAATGCGCGAGAGAAATAAAAAATATGCCGGGCCGCCCAGTTTACACTGCTACTGATGGCGCCAGTGTGTCCTCTCGTTGTAAGAGGTTTCAAAGGCACCCAGTTCTAAGATGCCGCAAGAATGTGAACGGGTCTTTAAGGCCCGTTCACACTCTTGCAACAGAGTACGACCGAGAAAGACCAGACCTGTTGAAACCTCTTAAAATTTCTTAGGACGAGGGAACACACTGGCAATCTGGCGCCATTATGCGGTGAGCCTGGAACTGCATTTCACAAGAGCGAAGGTCTTGCGGGATTTCCGAGATCAGAGGTGCGTAATACGTATAAGAAAGGCTCGTTATAACGTTGACAAAAGTTTTTCGAGCCAAGAAAGAAAGAATAATGCGCGAGAAAAATAGAAAATATGCCGGACCGCCAAGTTTACACTGCTACCCAATAGATAGCGTAAGTGTGTCCTCTCGTTGTGAGAGGTTTCAAGTTACCCAGTTCTATCAGGTCGCAAGAGTGTGAACGGGCCTTGAGGCTGTTGCGCTGTAAACAGGAAGGTCGGAGTTCATGTACATATAGGTTAAATAAAATGAGCAAGAATTACTGCCTCAAGGTATTCAAAAGTAATGTCAAAGTAATTTCATTACTACTGGAAGGTAATTGTAATGTAATGTAATTACTTTTAGTCCGCGGTAATTTGTAATGTAATTTAATTACATTTTTTGCAGTTTTTTACAAAGTAATTAGTAATGTAATTTAATAACTTTTTAAAAGTGATTTTGCCATCTCTGCTAAGGATCCACCAATGGATCTTCCTTTAATCTTTTGCCGCTTACTTGGACCAGCGCTATACTTGGTTCACAGGCCATTTCGTAGCACAAACTAAAGCATATGAACTCCGCACACCCAGACAGACGCCCTTAGCCTTTCCCTGTCATGTGGGTAATAATGCTGGCGCATAAAAAAACAAGCAAACACCCCTACGGTTAGTCTGAGGCAGACATGTACAAGTTACTCAAAAAAGTAATTAAGTAAAGTTACTGAGTATTGGCCTCAACAGTAATTTGAGTAGTGTAGAAGTTATTCAAATGGAAGTAATTGAGTAAATTACTCACTACCGTAACAAAGTAGCTAATTACTTTTGAAGTTACTTTTATATTTTTTTATAAAATCAAGAAAGCACACAAATGTTTTGATTCGTTAGCGAAATTCTGCGGGCCAAATATGAAGCTGCTTGTGTTTTCACATAAATGCTTTAATACCTGGTTTGGCTTCTGTGTGAATAATTGTTTTGTACTTTTTGTCTTCTGGCTAGTGATGTACTGCAAATGCATCATTTCTACTTTGAGGTTTAGCGCTGCCTGAGCTGAATTTGCAGACAGTGTTTGCTTGTTTAGAGTGTCTTGCAAAGTACATTTAAAAAGTACTTGAAGTAAAGTACAAAGCCAGTTAGAGGTGTTGTACTTCAAGTATCGTAAGTACACCGGGTGCAATGTACTTCAAGTAACGTACTTTAAATACAACAAACGTTTTAAAGTTAAGTACAAATACTTTTTAACACAACCTTTCATGACGCCCCCTGATACCGTATTTTCTTTACTTTAATTTATCTGGTACGCATCGCTCCAGGGGTAATCGGAAGAGCATCAGTTTTTTTCGGAAATGACCGCAAATACTCGATAAAGTCAAGTCGCACGGAGTAGTTGTTTTATTCTCGCTGACGAACTATTTAACACAATACACTTATAAGGCACTTATTTTTATCTTTCTTATAGACGCCATTACTTCCCTCAGGGAAATTACCAGAGGACGCCTCGAAACACGATAGCGCGTTTTCACATGACGGTACGCCATTTTTGTTTCCAAATCTGGGGAACGGACTTTAAAGTGGGGAACTTTACTTCAGAAATTACCAGAAAAAAATATTTTAGTCAAGTACAAGCACATGCTCAGAGGATGTACTTCAAGTAAAGTACAAGTTTTCTAATCCTACTTGAAATAGTACTTTAAGAACCATGTGCGTAAAGTAATTCCCGATTCAACATGCTTTTTGTTTTGTGAAAACGTTGGGGGAATTATTAAGCTTCTCGAATGATATTCGAATCTTGAAAGACCTACTTATTTTGAGCTTTGGGTCTTTTGGAGCAAAGAGGTCACTAGTTAGTGAGCGCGTTGGTAATGATCTAAGTTTAGAAAGAGTTTTTTTTTAATTAAAAAAAAAGAACAAAACGATTTCTCAATACCGCCTGGTAGTTGGCGGCCGATGTAGTTGTGACGTTGAATGCCTCCCGCCCCAGCGCCACTCATGGAAGTACAGCGCAAATGTATAGACAGCTCATGCTTTACGGAATCACGAAGCTTGGCGAAAAATCTACAGTGCTTCCGCAGCGTGTATTACACACCATCAAGACTGTCGTTCTTAGCAGATGATAGGTGTAAGCTTGATCTGAGGATGCAGGTACCTCTGCCAGGTCAACCATAGTAGTGTCCCCCCCCCCCATACGCTGTGAATATTGCGCTCTAATATGGCACCCATTCTCACGCGTTGACGCCACTTCATATACATAGCTTGCAGGTGTCGCCTTCTGCCGTGTGAAACTAACACGGTGTACCTAATTAACGCTCACGGCACATAAAATAGCGGCATGACCGCGAATGATATTACGGACATACTATGATAAGCCAAAGGGCATATAGTCCTCGGATATTACTACTAGGCGAAATTGTCACGCGTTGAAGCAACCAAGCGACAATGATCGCAACTAAAGTATCCTTGGCTGTGCAGAGGCCCCTAACGTCAGGAGCGCGATGCGCATTGCGCTTCTCGCTGGCCTCGTCTGTTTCCGTACCCTTTTAAAAAGTGCGCGCAAAAAAAGCGCATCAAGCCCTGTCGGCGGATCCACCAAGGACACGATGCATGCGGAGATAGTCACGACATGATGAAACGACAAAGTCGTTCTACCATGCATCATTCTGGGCAGGGCAGTGATCTCTAATATAGAAGGCTGGATGGCGCATTCGGCAAGCAAGTATGAAGCCACCGGAAGTAAGCGGCTTGTCCCGGAACTGAGCGCTTGGCAGGCTTTGTAACCCTTCCGAGTGCTAGGTCGAAAAGAGTCGAGGACGCTGGATTTTCGTTTTTCACATTAAGAGAGTGTTGCACAGTAAGAGCGGATGCAGACCCGAGAAGTATCATGGGAAGCAATTCAATGTAAACATTTTGAGACTATAATTGATCAAGTGTGCATATGCCCCAAGTTCAAATGACTCATTTTCGGAAGTTTATTTGGAGCATGGTTACTAAGACCCATTCAAAGACACCGGAAAGTACGGACCAAAACATCTACTGAATGCAGTAGAAAGCCCAGCAGACGCCCGACTTCCGGGACAAGCATCAAACTTCCGGTGGCTTCACTTGCGCCCTGCTCGTAGAGAGGCTATGCGCCATCCAGCCCATTAGAATAGAGATCAATGGGGCAGAACTTCCCACGCACCTTTTGAGCGCAAATTTGTTAAATCGGAAGAAAAAAAGCGAACCTTGATTGATTAATAACTTACAAAATTCAGAGGGCACGGCGGAGCAGCTGCGATGCTGTTCCTAAAACCGTTTCTTCTTTATATCCAGGCTTTTGCTGTGTCCCCGTTTCAAGAACGATCCCTGGCGTACTCAACTTTTTTTTTCCGCGGTCTTCGGCTTAGCTCTAACGACCAAAGCGATGGATGGAGTTTGGACACAAGTACCGCCAAGCTGGTGCATGCTGGGACGCATTTGAACCAAAAATGGCGCTGCGTTGCGTAGATTTACTGACCGAGATATCAGCGGAAAGACTCTGGATGACGCTAGCTTACGTTCATTTGTCAGTACACCGGAAGGCTCACATTCTCAAGCGTCAGCTATGAAGAGCAAGTTTTTCGATTTTACGACTAAGCAGATGGACTCTGAGGCACGTTCGCGCAGATTGAACCTGCTTTTCTTTGGTGTCAACGACACAGCGCAAGAATAGGGGGCAGAATCCGAAAGAATCATTCTTAATGTATGCGCAAAGAAGTTGGGTGCTAACATCGTATCAAGCGACATCGAGAGAGCCCACTCTATTGGCAGGTACAGTCCCGAAAAGTAACAAAACAGTATTATTAAATTTTGCCTTTTTAAACAGAGAATGACTGTCCTAGGCTCATCTCACAAACTCAAAACTCAGGCCATGTGATAAGCGAAGATTTCCCGCTGTCAAATCAACTCCCTCCCCCCCTAAAAAAAAGATTTTTTTTTTGAGTTTGGCAAGGCAAGTAACGCACCTTTTACATTACGTTTCAATAAACCAAGTATCGGCGACAAAACCTACAGGTATGACGTTGCAAATCAAAGAGCGAGCGAGGTTGTCGGCAGTAGAGTTGCTTCTCCTGCTAGAACAGAAAGTCACGAGTCTTCTTGAAGCTTACCGCACATTTCGACAACACTTATAAAAGGTACAAACGAAAAGGTCTCAACAGTTTTTATCGTAAACTTCATTAGTATAATCAATAACATTGATTTTGCTGATTTACTTGATGCGATTAAACCGCCCATTACATTCGGCACCTTGTCGTGGCTCGATAACTTTATTGATGATTCGGAAGCCTTTCACAGCGGTTTTGAGTATATCTTCAAGACTGACACAGGAACGGTGGCGGTGTATTCTTGCTCGTATCCGTTAACCTTCAACGTTTGCTCCCAGGTGGCCCTGTAGATGCTAAAACAGTATGGTGTAGAACAGTGGCTCTCAAATGGGGGTCCACTGACCCTTTGAGATCCGCGAAGTCATTCAAGGGGTCCGCGAAGCCCTGCTCATCAGTAAAGCCCGGTAAGAAAAGTTGTATTTTTTCACATCGAGAAGAAATGTTTCAGATTTCGAATGAGTTTTTTCGTGTGTATGTCAATAAGAGAAGTCTAGTTCACGCTAGCCCATAGTAATATCCATTTATTAAATCAACATTATATTTAACCTATAACTTGTACCTTCCTTCACCACGAACGGGGTCCTCCATCATTTCCGCCGATCCACAAGGGGTCCGCGAAACTTCGATGGTTGAAAACCACTGGTGTAGAATATGGTTTAATAAAATATCATTCGTGATTGCTGTACTACATTACAGACCTCCGAGCTCTGGTAATAAATAGGTGTGTGTCGCAAGATCGACAATATTCCGAATTAATGTAAATACTGGGAGGAGTTTATATTTTGTCTGATATTTCGACGCTAGATTATGATATTGTTGTTCCGACGGTAATCGAGTACCGAAATCTTTAAGAATTTGTAACAGCAAACTGCCAGTAAGTTTCAGCAACATGTAATATCTCCTACACGGGGACAAAATATGCTGGATTTGCTGTTATGCAACATGACAAGTCTGCTCCAAAAACATTAGTCGAGCCTAATATTCGGGACCATGACTGTGCAAGAGCACAGCGCTCCATTTTTAAGTCAACAATGGAAAAACAAAATAACTAGGAAAATATATATGTATAGTAAAGGTAACTACGATGCTATGTAAGCGGGCCTCGAACGTTACCTTGCAATATTTAACAGCAAAACAAGTTTAGTCAATATTCCCTCCCTGTATAACACCTCTAGAAACAAAATAGAGCAACTTGTTTAAAATAATGTACCAAGCAAGATTAATAAAGATGAGAAAAACAAAATGAAGCCTGGGTCAACCGCAGTACTATAATGGTGTATTCGCACGACGGAGTTTCTTCCCGAGGAGAAGAATAAACGTCATCGAGTTTTGAGGTCACGTGCTCCGCGTCACGGGCGTTTGCTGATCCCCCGAGCTTGTGGCATGCTCGCGGGGGCCCGAGGAGAATCTGTGGAAGAATCTGGAGTTAGGCAAGTTGGTACATCTTAGATTCGAAAAGCGCCAGAAAAACAAGGACAACAGAAGGAATAGACGAAACGATGCGCTACTTTCAACTGAATTTGTATTCGGAAAAATTAAAATCAGGGTGCAGGGCGATGCATGTATCAGCACTTCCTTAGTCCTTTTATCAGATAAGGAATCTGAATTCATCTCACGAGAAGTTGGATTACAAGCAAATGGTTGCTTGGGTGTATATATATATATTTGTTTTTTCCGAATAAAAATTCAGTTGAAAGTAGCGCATCGTTTCGTCTATTCCTTCTGTTGTCCTTGTTTTCTGGCGCTTTTAGAATCTGCGAATCTGTGACTGGCCTACAGAATATCCGCCGTTCCGTCGGTATCCGTCGGAGCGGTCGGGTCCCCTCTTTTGTCCCCCTGATTTTGGGGAGAGATAATGATGAATAGCTTTCAAGTGTGGGGTGCCTTTTCTTTATTATTTTGTGCCTGCCTTTTTGTTCGATGAGCCCCCGAAAGTCGCCAGCAGGCTTGAAGTGTGGGGTGTCTTTTCTTTATTATTTTTTCCTTACCTTATGCTCAATCAGCCCCCGAAAGTCGCCAACAGGTTTGCGAAAAGAAAAACTCCGGCGACTCAACTACGTGCGACTCCGTCGTGCGAATGCTCGCTTGGATTTTCTGCACTGCCTGCTCCTTCTCTAGCCGTTTCCTTCGTTCAGCTCTATGACGTACTCGGTTTTCTCCGGGGATAAAGATCACTCGTGCGAATACACCATAAAAGTAATAGCCGCTCGGAGAAGAGCCTATGAACGCTACTGCAAGAATAGAAGCACCTCGAGCAAAGTAAAACTTGCAACGGCGACAGCACGGTTAAAAAAAAAATTAGAAAGTGCAAGGAGTCATATTGCAACAGACTGAACAACAGCCTGTCCGAAAATCAAAGGATTTGTGGAAAACTTGCACCTGTATCCCGAATTGGCTCCATAGTTATCTTGTGGTTAGTGTGGACCTAGACACGGCTTATATTTTAACAGCCAATTTAAATAAGTTTTTAATGACTCAACGAGTCCCGTGAATGCCCCTTTCTTATCACACGTAATTTGTGGCAAGATGCCTCGAATTGACTTACAAGTGAACATAATCCGGAAACTTCAAAAAATAAAAACCTCCAAAGCAATGGGCCCTGATAAGCTTTTGCCACATGTGCTAAAAACTTGTTCCTGGGTCGTGGCTTGTTACTTATACACAATATTCTTGAAGAGTCTATCCGATCACAAGCTTCTGTTGGACAGGAAAACAGCTCTCGTTGTACCCATTCTCAAAAATAGAGCTAAACTAACCTAGCAAAACAGAGACCGATATTTTTGAGTTGCATAGCTTGTAAACTTTTAGAACATATTGTATGCACCAACGTTATCGGTACCTAGACAAGCACAATTACATTACTAAACATCAACATAAGTTTAGAGCCCCAGCGTCATGTTCGACGCTGCTAACATA
Organism: Ixodes persulcatus; assembly: GCA_013358835.2. Classification (NCBI taxonomy): domain Eukaryota; kingdom Metazoa; phylum Arthropoda; class Arachnida; order Ixodida; family Ixodidae; genus Ixodes; species Ixodes persulcatus. The sequence continues at coordinate 541,275 of JABSTQ010009530.1, read as the reverse complement.
ATTTTATTATGTTCTATGGGTAAATGTTGAGTCTGTCTCAGGTTCGTTCGGGAAGGTGAGAGAAAATCAAGGGAGCCAGAGCCAGCGGGAGAACTCAAACGTACTTTACTGTAAAAAGAGAAAACATGCAAAAAAAAAAACAGGAATACATCAAAGCGTCGGAAAATGAAATACATCTTGCGTTCAAAAGCAAAGATATATACTGTCAACAAAAACAGTCATCACTCTGCATAGTCACCATAGCATTTGGCGAATGGATCACCGGCGGATCGGGCATCAGAATGATGCCCGACCCGCTGGTGACCTTCGGACCAAGATACCGATGCCGAGCGCGATGATCCAAGCCAGGCAGAGTCGATTGCGAGGACGGGACGTAGCCGACCCGTGCTCCGCAACCCAAAAACACAGCAGCCAAATCTCGCGGCTCGTCGGATTGGTTCGAACCACTCTCGCGCCTCTTCCTCCTTTTTACTTTTTTCGCGCCGCCGAAAATCTCTCCTTTATTCTTCTTTTCTTTTTCCTTGTCTCGTAAATCATGACAGTCTGGTAATGCAGTGGATCTACTTTTTTTTTGCAATTAAGCAAAGTCTTTGGTGAATCAACTATGGCACCTGAACCTTTACTTTGATGTTACTCTGTGCCTGGAACCATAATGAAGTGATCAAAGACAATCTGTAGTTTTGATTGGATACAAAGCAAACTTTGTATCAGTTACGTCAGGTGCAACGGTTCCTGAAAATCTGAAAATGCAACGGTCCCAAAACTGTTCCTCACGGTTCAGTGTTGGGACCGTTGCATTTTCAGATTTATTGTAATAGTAGTGTTCCTGTTAATTGTATACTTTATAGAACAATATCTGATGACAATGACCAATAGACATTGCACCATGACCTGTTTCAGATTAAAAATATGGTGTCAGAATGGAAAATGGCACTGAATGCAAACAAACGCCAACATATAGGATTCCCTAGAAAACTTGTGAAGTCTACACAAGTAAACCTGTACAATATAGATAACTGTGTATTAAAAAGCATTCGCTACATGGGTGTCATTTTTTTCTCAAAACTTAACGTGGAACTGACCTGTTGATTATCCATCTAAAAAAGGCTAACAAAATGTTAGGATTTTTCAACAGAAACTTCAAGTACGGTAACAAAAAACTAAAAACCAGTCTTTAGTCTACGTTCATGCGATCGATTCCAGATTATGCATGCATTGTTTGGAACCCTGCTACAAACAAATTAATCAATAAAATAGAAGCAATACAAAACCGAAGCACTAGATTTGTATTAAATAATTATCATTCCCGTCAAAGCGTTTCTAAAACGAAACATGAACTAAAATGGCTATTATTAGTTTCTAGACGAAAAAACCCAGGATTAAAATTCTTTTACGTTCTCTTTCATAACCAGATAATAATCCAAAACATAAATACTTAACGAGCCCGTATTATGCCTCCCAGAGAATAGACCAGCCTTTCAAAGCGCAAACTTTATAACCATGCCAATTATCATTTTTTTTGTTCGTAGAGGTAGAGACTGGAATTCCTTGCCATACTGGTCATTTCCAGGAGCGTATTCAACATGTGTATTTTCACCCGCTTACGTAACCCTCTCCCTGCTATAATGCCCCAATGGGCGCAGCAGGACACGATGTAAAAAATAAATAAATAAAAATAAATACATTTTCGCAATATCTTAAAATTAGTCTGGCCTCCCGTCAAAACTGAAATTCCGACAGGACCACTAAAACCAATAATAAAACGATAATTATAGGATTTTAGTTAATTAATCACCTTATCATATCGATTATCCCTTCATATCATGTCCGCCGATCCTAATAAGTACATAGTGAAGACACAACTCGATTAATTCATGATGCCCCTTATTTAGAGAAAGAAATTAGTTCGAATAAACAGATCGATCAACCACCCTGCATACAGGGTGTTTTTCTAAGCTTAACTGATTTGTTTAAAAAAGAAATGTGAAAGCTACATTTATGCGGTTTACGTGGGTGAGTGATACGGCCAGGGGGGTATAGTATAGGGGGCTAATCGTAACTATCACTTGGTCAATTAGGTGAAATTGGTGAATTAACTTTTTAATTAAGGGAAATATGTACACGGTTTCAATCAAAAATTTGATTAGTGTTATTGAATACCACTAAATCAACTCTTTAAATATATATATATAAGGAAGGGGCAGCGTCTTACAGCGTTCCGTAAAAAACTTCTTTTTGGACGCGTTCGGTTTTTTAACGGAGTCTCTGCGTCCGCGGTCATGCTCCCCATTGGTCGAGACGCGCAACAAACGTGCGCCATGCTTCCCTCCATCCTACAGCCAACGAGGTAGAGGGGCCTTGAGCGATGAACTGGTATCTCGCTATCCAGGAAAAAGTGACCCCCCATTGGCTGCGGCCATGTTGTACAATTTTGACCACTAGACACGTGACCGTACCATATCCTGAGGATTTTACTCAAAACTGAGCCGAGATTTGTATTGGGATCACCATAAAAAACATGATAAACTATTTTTCAATACTGTTAGCCTCAGATATCAATGTCTAGCTCCGATAAAAACCCAAAATACAGCACCGCGACTAATGGCAACTAGCGGAGCCATTGTGAAGGAGCTTTTTGTCGCAGAAGCACGTTTTGGAATTAAAACGAACGAAACATAACTTATCTCGTCGGTACGGTTATTAAAGATCAATAAGCAATTATTTGTGCGCAGTACTTTGTTAAAATCTAGACGTAAAACTATAAGGTCAAGTGTCTAATGGTAAGAAAATGTGCAACATGGCGGCGGCAGGTCGGGGGTCACTTTCAGCTGCCAGTTTATTTCTCTAAGCCCCTTACCCCGTTGCCTACAACGGATGCAAGGCGATGGCTTGCAGCGACCACCGGGGAGGAGGACCGCGGGCGCAAAGATGCGTTCCGATACGAAACTGAAACCCAGAAACGCGTCCAAACTGAGCGCTTTTTCTTAACGCCGTAAAATGCTGCCGCTGACCTGGATCTTCCTAAGAGAGTTGATTTAGTGCTTGTCGATGACGCTCAGCAAGTTTCGAATTGGAACCATGTTTATTTTACCTAATTAAAAATGTAATTAACGAATTATACTAAATTATCCGACTGATCACTTTGATTAGCCACCTATATTATGTACCCCTGGCCGTTTAACCCACCTGCCCAAACCGCACAAGTGTAGCTTTGAGAACTCTTTTTAAACAAATCTGTCAAGCTTGAAAAAAAAAAAACCCTGTATAGTGTGAGTTAAAACCAAATTATGCACAAGCAGCTTGACAGGTTTTCAAGACCTTGCACATACATGCACATCGGTAAAAAATATTATATAAGGATTCTTTGACAAAAGCAACAGCAACCATAAAAAAAAAACAGAAAACTGGAACACCAACAGAACAATAATGCGAGAAAAAAAATGTTTTGAATGGGTATTGTAGGCTCTCATTTAGTAGTGACGAAAATACGCTGATTAAATTTATACACTCGTGATCTCTCGAATAAACATGTGCACATTCCCGTGCGCCGGTTCGCCGATTTTGATTGAATATGGTTGATCTAAAGGGCTTTCAAGTTTCCGTGAAATGGGAAAACGTTTCTTCATAATCAGCGAGTGTGATGTTTGGAACTGTTTGTCATTATTTGGAAGGAACAATTTAATACCTGTGAAAGGCGATGAAAAGTTTCATCGCAATTTTTCAGTTTCCACTTAATACGTTTAGCAGCTCTGGTAACTATGTAAGTGTCTTCGAGGAAACTGAAATTATTTGGATTGCTTAATAAAGACTGTTCAAATAACTGGCTGTTTTGCGGGTGCGGGTTTCAGCGTCCGTCGATATGGTGCAAGCACGAGCGTTGGGATATGAAGATTGGTCGATTAGCAGCGGATTCGTAAGCATTGAAATTGTGCATATTAACTCCTATGGGACTAAATACTACTTGCGTTGTACAATTTTGTGTCTTGATACTCCCAATTATGGGCTTCATAAGACAACGTCACCATATTGATGAGAAGCCATTGGGGTTTATGTAACGATTACACTTGCTCTCAAATGACTCGATGCTTTCCACTTCTAAAAATGCAAAGGGAGGGTTAGCGGGAGGAAAGATTTCGATCACCAAGTTTCGTTTCCCTAACGAGCAATCAATCGATCGTACATCTATTCAATTTACCGGACTTCACTTCGATTTCAAACACCAAATATTTATTTTTCAGAACAAAAAAAAAAAATATACAAAACAATTATTTACATGTGCACGTCATCGCCTATGCTTTGCCAAAAGTATCAACGAAAGAAAAGCTTAAATGTAAAATAAGAATACGTGCTACCGTCCACCGCAATCTCATTTTTAGCCTTGTGTAAAAGGATAAGTAAATCACGCTTGCCCATAGTTATCAAACAAAAACAATACACACACTAGAATAAGCCCGTGCGTCTACTTTCCCGCACAATACTCGGAGAGCCAATCACCGCAACTTACGGAGGCAGCTCAGCAAATGACGATGCCGACACATATGTTTAGACCAAGACACGCAGTCTGAGTTGTGATGTTTACAAATGCAAAACGTCACGCTTGCATTGCAAAATGTCATAACTCAGACTGCGTTTATTGGTCAAAACATATATTTGAGCTGCCCCCGTAAGTTGCGGTGATTGGCTCTCCGAGGGTTCTGCAGAAAAGTAGACGCTCGAACTTTTTTTTTTCTTTTTTTTTTTTTTAGAGTGTAGCCATTGGAAGTTTATGAAGCACGGGGCGTGTTGAGTACCAAGCATCTAAGTATCAATGTGCAGCCAAAGAAACCGCGGCATCAACCGATGACAGGAACGTGCGTCGAAAAACGTATTACGAAGAAAGCAGCTTAAATATGACGAGTCACGCCTCGCGTTTCATAACCTGCCAGCGACCGCCTACCAGTCTTGCGCACGTTATTCCAAGAATTACAACTTATCTTGGTTAGAAATGAATAAAGTAGGTTACTTGATTACTTAAAAAGAGAAGTAACCGACCGTGACCTGAAAAAAGGTAACCGTTACTTTTCAGACTATTTGAAATTTTAAAAGACAAATTTCTTTTTCCCCGGACGGTTTGAAAACGGGGATTTCGTATCTTTTTTTTATTGGATTAGAATCACCGAATCGTACACTACTTATCTTATCAATCAACCAGTTTTGGTGGCCCATCCTCCGGAAGGAAGGCTTCGTTCGAGGGTTCTTTGGGACGAATGTTGTACAAACTAAAGGGCGCCATTAGAAAGAAGAGGGAAAAATAGAAACGGTTGCGAGTACTTTAAGCACTTGCAAAAGTAATCCAATTACTCTCGGATGACTTCCTAATAAATGTATTAAAATTAGCAAAAACTTATCTAGAAATTAATCGATTAGAAGTAATTTGACGTTTTTGAGAGCGCCGTGACAGTGCACTTTACGCGCTTCGATCCTGATAGCATCCATCGGTTCGTAGCGTCAATCGTGGTCGGACTTAAAAGTGAAACGGAGAATAAAGCGAAAAATTCGAGAGTTTGAATATTTTTCGTCCGCTGAAACATATCTGGCATCCGCAAATTTCGCTCGGGCGTTACCTAAGTACAAAGCGCAATTTTTGAAGACGCGGATCATCCGTGGTGGTATCGAGGGAGCCGATATCCGGTGCCTGGTGTCCGTCTTCGGGGAATACGCTGAACTTCTGCAGAAGAGTAGTGATGTAGAGGAACAACTGGACGTAGCCCAAGTTCTGGCCCAGGCAATTTCTTCTGCCTGAATAAAGAATAAAATGTGAGCAGATAAATGACGCTTACTAAAGGTTACCAATAGCTCTACAGTCTTTCTGGCGAATACGTACCACATGTAGATTCCAAGGACGTGTATCAGTAAAAATAACCACCCAGTATCATGACAAATTTTGCAACTTCCAGTGAGGACGACCGATGTGTGATATTTGAGGCCAATATGATTTGACGACTTCGTGGTCTAGAGAGTACTCACTTTTGTTTTATGTGCAATTTTTTTTAAACCTTTTATGTGAGACATAAATAAAGGTGCGAAAGTGCAGCGTTTGCCCTTGCGCACCTTCTCTCGGTATAACATAGAATAAATGTAAGTACGAAACTGGTGTCATATATGTCCAAGCAATAATCATTATGTAACCTCACTGTTGTCATTCTCTTATATCGTGATTTGTTGGCCGCCTGGTTCCCCATGCAAGCAACTTTGCTTTCGTGGGCAAGCTATATGTCAACTAAAGTTATTACACTTTATGCTATATGTAATTTCAAATCAAGTTAATTCCGTTTTTAATTGTTACATTTTATTAGACTCTCATAGTACGTGCCAAACAAAACTTATTTTTAGCGTGTTTGCATCAGTGACATTTTGTAACGTTTTAGTTCGTAGTTCTCTTTTTCAGAGTAGCTAGGGCATTATAAATCTTTTTAACATTAGTAGCTTGAATTCGTTTGCTCCAACCTTATTAGATCTACTCAGTTACGAAACTGCCCATAAACGCTTCTTTCCCGAGCAGTACCCCCCTCAACCCCTAACTTCCGCCTCCCGTCTTTCGACGCACCAACGATTCCGAGTCGGTGTCTATGGTGACTACAGTGTATTGTATGGAATACACTGGTTTTAAAGCCCAGCCGTCAAGATGACGCTTCATCGTACTCTACGGAATACACAGTTTTGATACGCAGCTTCTGGGTGGCGCTTCGAGCAACGGGTGACGGATTTGAAGGGGAGAGAGGGTACCCCGCTGCGCGGGAGTTCCACAACTGAGTTAATCTGGTAACGTTAGCTTGCTCATGAATTCTAACAAACGTATCTCCCCACTCTACTTACCAGCTCCAAACGCAAGAAAGCTTTCCTCGTTCTTCACGAGTTCAGTGCCGTCACCCGTCAGGAATCTCGTCGGATCGAATTCGTCGGGATTATTCCAATAGTCCGGATTTCTGTGCACCGTCCTCGAATTCAACAAAACGATCGTGCCTTTTGGTATGAAGTAGTCGCCAATGAAGGTGTTTTCTTGTATCCTGCACAATAATAATGAAAAATGCTCTGCTACTATTCTGTTCATAAAACGCCCATTCTTTAAGGGCTCTTCAACGAAAGAACAGGCTTCATTCTGCCATATTAAAAAAAAACAAAAAACGTTGCGATCGAAGCAAGTAAAACTTAGTACTATAGAAATATATTCCGTACACATCTCTATCTAAACAAAATGCACGGACTGAAAGTTGTTGGAAATGAACTTATTGAAGCCTCGAAGTAGCAGTCAACATCTCGGTTAGAGGCTACAAGGTTCAGTTTCTTAAACGAAGAGTCGGATGCCATTCTGACACTTCCAGGAGGCTACTTTGTAAGTCCTTTTCACAATCTGTCATTGCCTTAGCATTTTCTGCTGAATGTATGTTGGGTTAATATCCCACAAGGATACGGGTGTATTCTTTGCTACTCCCAAAGACTCCGATTTATATTCAGCAACAAATACGTTGTCACTAGACGTTCAGATCGAGAAGAAAATTCATTTTTTATCACTTTCAATTAAAAATTTGCAAGCGGCCACAAAAAGTGTACTGCGATTAACAACGGCAGCTGTTGCGTTGTTGAAAGATGCACTTTGGGAGATTTGGTTATAGGCGATGTGTTTTGAGATATTGTCACGGATGGCAATTGACGAGGCGATGATAACTCAAGAAACTAAACGTTTAATGGGGCCAACTTGTGCCCAAAACAAAAAGGAGACAGAAGATAAAAGTAGAGCGTCGCGGGCGTCAATAGCGGCGTAACAGCAGGATCGTACGCTGAGGCGAGACTGACTTCGGATCGCCATGCGCAGCTCCTTATGCACACGCGTTGGCTTCCGTAATAATCGACCTAGACAGTTCGGCGACTAGAACATTCGTACCTCGAACAAGCAACAGAGTTCTCGAATGTACTAGAACATTAAATTGCAAGAATAAATAAAAGACGCGTCACCCCCCAGGAATTGAACCCTGGCTCTTCGCGTGGGAAGCAAGCACGATAACCGTTAGTCCACGGCCGCGCTGCCTACTTCCGCGCGGCAATATGAACTTTGGGAGCTTTGCTTTTTGTGCAATAATTGTAGGAGACGTGCATTAGGAGAAAGGCGCTTGTGCGCTGACTCGTGTATGCCGGTGTCCTGCGCCCTATGCTATTCTCGTGCGGTCTTTCGTCTACTATCATCCTCGGACGGAAAGCTTGGAGTAATGACCGTATCTGAGGGATGAACTGAGGGAATGCCGTGTAGAAACCTTTCAGAACCCCGAAGCGGTGGCGGCGACGAGGGAAGCGGGGCGAGAAAGAGGGGGGAATTGTTAGCGCCAAATACTTTACTAATGGCGAATTCGGGTGATCGTCTTTCTCCAGTGACCTTGATTCAACATAGCGGTTCCTCCTGTCCGCCACACCTACTCTGGATCCTTCTCAACCGATAGCAACTGCTGGGCTCAGAGCATTCAGACACTCTCGGGCCAGTCAGGCCCGAGAGTGTCAGAATGAACGATGAACGATCAAGTGGAATTCTCGTCGCAACGTCGTGAAATGATTCTGACGAATGTTCTGCGCAGCGGCCTGCTTAAAAAAGAAGAACAATCAGCGGCATGTGCATCGATCTGCGTGAATGGAACAAATATCAATATTTGAAAAAAGTTGTCAACTCATAGCGCTTTTGACAGTGAACGCGATGCGATAGCAGTCATGCGTACGGCAGAACTGCCAAATATCAACTGATTACTAAACCACTTTTTTTTTTTTTTACAGCGAAATATGGAACAAGCCTCACCCATGGGAGGGAGATACAGGTATCGCTATGTGACAAAAATAGGACTGAATAGACGTCTTGCAAACTCAAAGCGATTCTACCGGTGCAGTGCCGTGCAAAGCACCTTGAGAGCCGCTTGGCTGCAGTTTTGGTTTCCATTTTGCCAACCTCACTTCACCACTTCCCGTCACAACCGAATTCAGTGCTTGCATTTTCGAAAGTGTAACATTTCGTAACTTTATAATAGTGTAAATGTTGCTTACCAATACAAATAAAATGCTAAAACACGTATTTTGTTTGTTGCTAGTTTTGTTTTATATTTGGGGGGAGGGGGTTTGACGTACTAGGTTTTGTGCATGTAAACAGAAACAGCAAGGGACATGGAATACCAAGTACAGTGGGCCAGACATCCCGCTCAATCTTCTCCTCAATGCATGATTCTTAAATTGTCCGTCAAACGGGAGGGTCATGAAGCACTCTGGAGGGATAGCCAGGCTGTTGGCAAGGTATGTGAAGCGGCCGGCCGTGCTCCTACTTCTCGCTAAGCCTGGGAAGGTCCTTACGGTCGCTGGAAATCTGTGTTTCAGCGGGGGCTCAAACAAAGATGAATGAGTGCAGTACAAATGAGAGCTGACTTTATTTTCATGCAGTGCTCAGATGCACTACTTCGCCAACGGGGCAATTGAAATCGAAACCATTCCACTCCTCTCCATGGCCAAAAATCTCCCACAATGAAACGCGCGTAGTATTGCATGCAGGGACCTTAAGAAGCGGTCTATTAAAATTCGATTTTCATTTATTCTACAACACAAACATTTGATCGCTTTTTTTTATTAAACCTGAAAACTCCTTGATGCTTTCAAAAAAACCCTGCAAAACAGCTTCTAGCTCTGGGAGCTATTTCTGCATCGATTAGGATTATCGGGTTCACCACCATGAGATGAAGGGTCTCGTAAAAGCACGAAAAATGCTTCCCACGCCGAGTTTTTCCGTCACTGTCACGAGCGAATGTCGTCCCGTCCGTTGTAATCCTCGCACCGTCGAACGTGGAAGTACCTTGAGTACTAGATTTCCATCGCCATCATGCCCCACCCGGCACACCACCGCTGTCGCCATCAAGCAATGACTCCCGTCCACGTACCGCGTGGCGCCTGCGCCGCCCTGCGCTCCGGCTGCTAGAGACGGAGCGCTAGGGAGCACTCTGAGAGGGAAGGGCACTCTGGGAAAGAACCAACCGATCGGGTCACTGCATTCCCTTTCCGCCACCCGATCTCGCGCGCTCTGGAAAGAGCACTCGAGAGCACCCTGAAAGCACCATGATCATTCGCCACAAGTTAATACACTCTAGGCCGCTCATTTGCGTAAGACAGCGCGCTCACATCACTCAATTCTCCTCTAGCTGTGGGGACAGCCCGCTTCAGAGATAACGTATACCCATCGCGCTGACCAAGCTGTCGCGGTGTGGCGCTGCGCGGAGAGAGAGGGCTACCACCAGCGCGCCGAGATACCGGATTCGCCATGACAGCCGAGACGGTTTTCTCCTTTGTCTCAAAGGCTGTCCACGACGATATGTGGCGGCTTTTCAAAGGGAAAAACTGCGCTCGTCTAGCGGTTCCTACTACGCGAAAGCTGTCGGCGCCAAGTTCATAGGATTTTCGCGGAGTAAATTTTATTCCGTGCTAAAGTATTTCTTAGTGCCCTGCCAGAGATGACTGGGTTGTGTGAGGGGTGACGGCCACGGGGAGAGTGATTGCGCGACGTGCCATAACTTTTTCGTTGCGATCACGGGGGTTTTCGCGCATATGCGAAGCCGAAACTCGCTTAAAAGGGGTTCTAATCGCTATCGCTGTACAAAAGTGAGTTAGAAGGGATGTTCTTACCCTCTTGAGCCCCCGACGGGTCTCAACGTCTTCCACCGCATTGTCTCTTTCAAGGTGGCCATGGTGAAAGGCATCGCCTGGCGGTCCTCCCATTTGGGCTGTCTCTGACGTCCGACGACGTCGTCGATTTCCTTCTGGATTCTGGACTGCACCGAGTCCGGGTTCTGGGCACAAATGTGAAGCATCCAGAAGATCCGCATGGAAGCTGGACCCGTGCCGGTCACAAGAAATTCCGAAATATTTCCCAGCAGGTGGTGTTCTGTGCACGGGCGAGAGACAAACAATTTACGCTCCTTGTTGCTTTGGATGTACTGTAGTATATAAATGGCGAACTGCCGATTTAATCTATTTAATTTTATAAGCCATTTTAAATTAGGGTGGCGGGGTCATAATGCGCATAATGACACCTGAGCAAGGTCCCGTGCCCTACGTACGTTTGAGAGCGGCAAAACAGACACAAAGCACACATAAGTTAGTTAAAAAAAGGAAGGTTGTCTTGACGTGGCGATGCAACATATTATGCTGGAAAATATAATCCTTCTTTGATGTACTTTTGTGACTTTACTCTTTCAGCCATATCAAAAATTTGAAGACGCAAGTTTAGAAGTTGGAAAATTTCCAGTGTCAATGTTTGTTCAACATAACTCGTACAGTCAGAGGCAATTTGACCTGCGACAACGTGAACGCTGGCGGAGCAGGCAAAATACCGCATGGGGCGCAGCGGTCGCCGCGGCGTTCTGGGAACGAGACTCGGCGGACTGGTCCACTCTGTAGAAGTGTGGGGGGGGGGGGGGTTATTAAGACGGAAAGGAGACATGACGAAAGGCCGGCTATGCGGGATGGCATTTCGAATCGGTTAGCACAATACGCCGACTTATATTTTTTAAGTATTTTTATTGTTCCCTTGGCAAGGCTATCTCGGTTGGCTTCCGTTCTGGCGCTCATATCTTAGCATGAGTTTGTAAAGCCGTCGGGCATTACTATCAGCTCTTTTGCACGTAATGATTCCAACTTGATCTCAGTTTACGGTTCGCGGTTCAGTCTAACAAATATATAACTAAAAGTAAACGTATAAAACTTCTATGCTGCCATATATTGAGCGCACGCCTATAAATGAACTATTAGTCATTCTTAACTTAATTTCCATGATCAAAATGAAACAGCGGAGTGTTTGACCCATTGAGGAACTACAGTCAAAATTTACAAAGAGAAAACGAAAGATAAAACGCAGGAACAATATTGTGCAAGAAAGAGCTTATCTGATATGATAGAAGGCCATTCTAGCGCGAGGGGCATTTGTTTTGACTCGACCTCCCCCGGCAGCGAAACGTGGACTGCTCCCGTAGCCTCTTCCCCAGCGCGAAAATGCGAACGCAGCGCTGCATACGGCAATTGTTCCCCGTGGCCGCTCGCTCCGTTGTCGCAGGTCAAATTGCCTCTGACTGTACATATTTGTCCTCTAGCATATTCCACACATATTAAGTTGTAGTGAGTTCATCTCTTAAGGAAAATTGGGTGTACCACAACTCCGTGTCAGTTCGAGATAAAGCAATATTATTTTGTAAGCTGAATGTAACTGCTGTGCAGTAAGGAAGCGATGCTTCTTAAAGTTATCAGGCTTGGGATCATTATTACAAAGACACACGATGGATCGAATCACTTTTTTTGGAGCACCATTGGTTTTTTAGCTTGCTTCTTCTGTCGTTTCCCAATGAGCAGTAATGTGAATAAGAGTGAACAAGTGCATAGCGTAATTATTACTTAAGCTATGTTGGAAATCAAAACAGGCTAAAATACAGATCTTCTGAAAAATATTTTGTATTTTCCGGTTTATAATTGAGTCTTCCTGTTGTATACATCGACCGCCCATCTAAACAGCCGTTTTTACCAAAGAGTAGTTTTGCATGACGCACATTTGTATAGGTCGCACGATCGGTGCGGCGAAACTGCGTTGATAAGCTTTTATGTGCGTATTGTTATTGCAAAAAATGCATAAGCGGGAGCTATACTTCGCTTCAGCTTAAGTTCAGATGCAGCCAGCGCTATGGGGTAATGACACCAATGAAACCGTTTCAAAGGCTCACGACACTGGGCTTTCTCTGTATATGATTGTTCCCATGGTGAAAGAACACGCAAAAAAGCATGACGAACACAATATTGATGCACTTTCAACGCTAATTGGTCTTATTAGCGCGTAGCGTCGGCTGCGGCTGTACCTAAGGTGAAACTAACTATAGCCTCAATATTTTCACCAAACAATGAAATAAAGATTATATAACCACCTAAACAAATTTGGACAGTTAATACCTGCACTTAAAAATATGCATATAAATTGCACCGTTCCTCAAAAACGCGCCGAATGAAAAAATAAAGAAAGAAAAGAAAACGCGATTTTACATTGAAAATAAGTAATATTGCAGTGCTTATTTTCTTGAGTGGGGTGTCAATAGAAAATAAAAAAAAATATGGAGACGTTCAGAGCTAGGAAGCATTCATGTCTGGCGGCTCCTGGTGTTTCCTTTGCTATTTTGTATTGTCGAGTACATCTCGTTATTTAGTAAGTCTGATCCTACATGGAGGCCATCTTCAGTTTTGTCTTAACATACTGAGAAATGACTTTAATTTATTTTAAACGGAGTACTATGAACCGATCAGCTGCGTTAATAGATTGGCGTGGTCCTTGGAAGCATCCCTAAAGAAATTTTGTTTTGATGACTACGTTATTAAAAGCGATAAAAACAATTGCATGGGGAAACCTCACGCGAGCTATTCCTTGGGTACCTAAAAGCGCAACACGAGACGTTGCAGTTTGTAACCACATTAAAAGCAAGTTACACGATGGTGGTGTTGATGCTGTAGAATAAATCATAAAGATAAAAGTGGGCGTACAAAAAGATAATTCATCTGGAAAATGTTTTGTTGGATTTGAAGCGATACAAAAGTGCTCCACACTCGCGTTTTTAGTGCTGTAGAAGCGAGCGTGCTCTTGCACGCTCATGAAAAAAAAAAAAAGAGAAAAAGGGCTCTAAAACCGCGCCAAATTCACCAAGGGAATCGCCCTATTAGTCTCGGAAAAATGCACCAGTTCCTAAGCAGCGCTTTCGATAAGCCTCCGCTCTGCATGGGGCATCCGACGGCCATTACAAATGCACGAGATTTGATTGAATACTCTATTGGAGCGGACAAATACGTCTTTCTTTGAATTTATGTTTTTTGAAACCTGTGCGGATATAAGCACTCCCCGTGTTCTTCGCCGCTTTCCAAATTACGGCGAGGGAAAATATATGTGATATAATTTAATGTCGGCTTTAATACGGTTTCTGACTACGTACCGTCAAAATAAGATTCCGTCTTAGATTGTTGTTCCATCGTCTTTTTTAGGTAGCCATCGATAAAATCTCGATTGAAGTCTTGAGGTAGTGTGTTTTTGTGTTCCCTGATTTGCTCTCTACACCGGAAAGAAAGAAAGAAAGCGTAAATACAATAAAACGAATTGGGACATGATTACCAAGCAAATGACAACCGCAGCTATTCATGAATAACCTGATCATTGTCACCAATTTCGGAGTTCTTTTTTATGAAATGCCCAATGGGTCGTAACAAATGCATGCGTCCGCAATCTGGGTATCTTTAGAACATTCGAGTAGAATTTCATCGAATCCTTTAATTTAGTGTAGGAGAACATTTTTTAAGACCTCTATCGAGGGACATCCGAAGACCCTCAAACTGTTGTTTAAAGCAAGCGCCCTGTCCTGTGCATCGTGAAATACTTATTTTAAGAACATGGCTTCGAATCATTGAACTGAGCCATCAATTCGACGTGTATTATCTCAGGACAAACTCCTATACTTCGTGTCAGCTTAAGTCCAGACGCAGCCCACGCTACGAGCTGATGGGACCAACCGGACACCGTCAAAAGCGCACCATCATGGTGTTTTTCATGTTTCTGTGTGCGTGTTCTGTCCTCGCTGAACCAATCATAAACTGAAAAGGCCCAGTGACTTGCACTTTTTACGCTGCTTGAGCGGTCCCATTACCTCGTAGCGTCGGCTGCATCTGGACTTAAGCTGAAACGACGTATAACTCCTAACATCTGCAGTGTGCATTCCTACAACAATGATGGCCCGTATTTACGCAACACGCTAATCGGGAGCTGTGTTGAGGTCGAGTTAGCTTGACAGAAAGCGATTGGCTGCAAGATAGTTACCAGATATTTTTAACGAGTCGCTATGGGACAAATATTTATGAAGACATCTAATCGGAGAGCCAGGTTTTTGGTTTGCAACGCAAATTAGCCTTGGTCTTCCAATACCAATTCGTGAATATATTTTGGATCCGGCGACGAGATACACGTTATTTGTTTTTGATAATGTCCAATTCTGACCGCGTGAATTTTTCAACTTAGTCTAGAATATCCGCTAACCCTTAGTTACTTTCGACGGCTGACATCCGTTTCCAGTGCAACTTTGTTCTCCACTACTAAACTTTGTTCAAAGAAGCGTCAAATAGTGCCTATTTTTTTTGTTTGTTTGCGAAGCAAACGAAGTAGGGGTGATCGATAAGTTTTGCTTCCTAGGTTGTAACCTATTATTTACTATTTTTTCCGCATACTGTCGTAGATGATAGAGGGCGGCTGATGACTAAACCAACGCCGCGCTAAAGGAGCTGCAGTTCACATATGCTGTGCCTCATTCACCTTATGCGGAGCGTAAGTTTCGTCTGGTTTCTGCGCAGGGATTGCGGTGTCGTCAGAACGCCGAGCTCTGATTGACTTTGATTGTAAAGTAGTGGGTAAACCTCAATTCTAGCATCCTTGAGGTCTACCCACTGTCCTTCCAATGAGAGACAACCAGAGCTCGACGTTCTGACACCATCGAAGCCCCTGCGCAAAAAGCAGTTGAACTTACGCTCTGTATAGCATGGACCTCACGCTATCAGAGTTTTAGCTGTTTTTCAAAATAAAGCAACATCTAAAGGGTGAACAGTTTGCGTCCGACAAGAAGGTTACCGATGCAGTGCGCCTTGGCTGTCGTCAACAGCCGCCTTTAAAGGGATGCTGAACCGAAATTTGGATTTCACTAAATAAGGCCGCAGAACCATTGAACGGGACGAAACAAACTCCAAAACATCACGCACATATCGATATCTGAAACGGACGGCCGCATTTTTGTGAAAGAAGGAAGCGAAGAGGAGAGGGAATGAGAATCGTGACATGAGATATCTCGTTGGCGTTGCTCAATCGTACACTTCTCCCAAAGTACGGCCATCCGTGAAAGATATTAGCTGTATGAGTGATGTTTTGGGGTTTTGCAGCTTCCCGCCTATCCGTCCAGCCTCGTTTTGTGAGCTTAAAATTTCGGTTCAGCATCCCTTTAATCACATACGATGGCGTACGGAGGGTAGTGCACCCATAACGGAAGTGCATCGCCGCCGGCTGGGACCACACTGAAGAGTTATATGTGCTCCTGGGAAAGGAAAGTTTCCGAACTTTCATTGGAATGTAACATTTTTCAATTCCATCCCTAAATAAAAGAGTTACAACCTATGAGGCAAAACGTATTGATCATCCCTCTCGTGTCAGCAGGTGTGGGATTTTGACTTTTTTTCTTCTTTCTGACATGGCGCAGACGGTTACCTGACACATTCTAGCATCATAAGTTAAGAATTTTGTATGACACTCTTTATATTTTTGGAAAAGCCAGTGAAATGGGGTACATGGTGCGATGCTTTAATTCTTTTTGTTTTCTTCTTTTTGATGAGATGCAGACGATTACCTGACAAACTCTTGCAGCAGGATTCGAGATTTTCGCATGACACCCGGTTTACTTATGGGAAGACTGGCCATGATTGTACTGAGCCAGTTGGGTTTATTTTCAACCACCAAGCCGGACTCGAAACCATCCAGGACATTTCTCAGGTGCTTGACTAAGAAATCATGCTTGGCGTCCCCCCTATTGAATCTGCGTCCGAACAGAAGAGCAGCGATGACGTTGGCCACACTGGCTATGACGTATTCCTTGACGTCAATCAAGCCACCTGCGTTGTCTGATATTTGGCTGACCAGATCCTGCAGCTCTTCCTGTGTGACGAACAATCATAAATTTAATTAAGCTTGATCATGCTGACGAAGACCGGGGAGCACATAATGTGTTGAGCGCAAACTTGCACTTCGCAGAAATAGACGTCCCGTGACTAGAGGCAATAGGACGTGGACACGTGACGTCAACTACATTGCTAAATTTATCGAGAAAATTCACCTCACGTGACATCGCTTCCACCGCCAGATTTAGCAACAAGATTGACGTCACGTGACTTGAGGTCACATGACATCACGTGACTTGCTTACATGACGTAGTCAGGCGATGTCAATTTCCACCAGTTGAGTCTAACGAGGAAAATGACGTGACGGTTCTTCGTGACGAATTTTCCTTGAGATTCGGCCGATAAAAAATTTGTTCGTTACGTTGGAAGAAACAAAATGGGCAGCGTGTTTCCAGCTTATTATTGGTTGGGGTTTTAACGGGTGCATGCACCAATTGAAGTTTTCCGCTAAATTTAGCGTGGGCGTTTCCTTTAAGATTTAGTGGGAAAACTTGAATAGGGGTATATACTAATGCCATTTCTTCATTACTTTTAGAAGGGGGGGGGCGCATAAATTACATGCTACTCTATTGCGTTGCACTTCCTTTACAGACTTCGATTACTCACTTCCGTTACTCAGGTTCGCTTAATTTATTATTGTTAAAAAGTTTTGTTGAAACTTTACTGCTTTGTAACCCTCTCTCAAGATATTTTTAAAACACTAGTATGATATAAAAAATGTTTTATGTTGGAGCCGTTAAGAAGCGAAAAGCCCCCGATATTTCTTCAAAAAGAGGCTAAAAATCGACGGTGATTGTTGCAACCCGAACGTCTGAAAGCTAGTTTATTGTCTACTTATGATCACTTAGGCTTTGCCAGAAGTCTCTAAAGGCGTTTCAACTAACTTGTGCAAAAAAAAAAAAAGAAAGGATGGCGCAAGCTGTGTGTTGAACTAACGCAGTATTGTTCACAATTAATCCTTTTGAGCAGGTCAAGGATTTGTTTTTGGAATGTGAAAACCGGCTGATTCACCCTGAGTAATGAGCAAATGTTTTAAATAATAGCGTTTATGCCCAAACGCTCCAATATAAAAAAAGAATTGTAAAGTGGAATGTTAAACGTCCCGTCATATCGTTTCCATGTACAGTCGGCACGGAATGAAACCCGAACGCCGGAACGCGTGGCCATCGAGACAGGCTGCTCCACCTGGCGGGCCCCTGAGAACTAATGAAAATGCGTCCGGGGTTCGAGGGTGCAGGTCCTATTAAGATGTGCTCGACCCTCGCGCGGCGCGCCTGGGACTTCCGCGTTTCGCCCGTGGCGCGCTGTAAGCGCCGTCACTCACGGTGTTTTCGTGTCGCCGCACTGTCGCCAGGTCGACACCTGCGGCTTGCGCGCGGCGCGAGAAGGTCGATGCTAGGATCATCAGCAAGCTGCTTGAGCGCGCGCCAGCGGAGCACACTCATGGAGTCTTCTCCTTCTGGCGTGCGCAGTTTTTATTGTTTGTTATACGTATCGTAATTTTATAATTAGCAGTACTTATAGCAAAACAGCGGGACATACGAGACAGAACCACGTGGCACACGCGGTTTCTGAGAAATAGTGAGAAGTCATAGACGCGAAATAAAATTCGTTTATTGGCACAACCGTACACTTTCTGACAAAAAAAAAAATGCTGCAACAGACCGCGACGCGGATGCCCCGGCGCCGCAGCAGCAGCTCCAGCAACAGCCTGGGCCGGCTAAATACGAGGGGCGTTCATAAAGTTCGTATTATCGGCACAAAAAATGAAGAAAACGAAACAAAACAGGCATCAAGGTGAGCGCGCGTAGTTTCCGCACAGTTAAACATCGCATAGCTATAGTAGCACTTAACGCCTCTACGGTGTCGAAACAAAAATGGCACCGCCCGTCGGTGCCAAGCACATGCAGTGATCGTTTTTTTCCATTTGAAGGCAAGCAATGCCAAGGATATTCATTCCAATTTGTGAGCGTTGTTCGGGGATAACGCCCCAGTTTATGACACTTCGGTTAAATGGCGCAGACGTTTCCAGTGCGGCCAAATAAGAGGAAAGCATTTCAATGACGACGACCAAGTGATTGCTGAAGTGGAGCGATTTCTGAACACTCAAAACGAGGAGTTCTATAACAAGGCCTCCGGCATGTGGTTCATCGCTAGAAAAAGTGGGCATACCTTTTGGTGGCGAACATGTAGGGAAAGTCTTAACTCCTACTCGAGTTTGATTGCTGAATCTCTATTCCTTCGGGACAACGATACGAACTTTATGAACGCCCCTCGTAAATGACCCTGTCCGAACAGGACGTATCGCAAAGAGCTATAGTCATTTTAAGCGGCCGCCCATTATCCACGATAAACAGGATCGTGCAGGCATTCCATTAAGAGCAGCGGATCTCCTAGTACTTCGTGAAGTCGCCTCCAGCAGCCAGGACGGAAGCCATTCGACGAGGCATACTTTCAAAGAGGCTGGTTACCAGGTCCGAAGCGCGCAGCCGTTCCCACTCAGCTTCGACCGCAGCCCACAAGTCGTCCGCCGAACGCCGATGGAGAGGCCGGTGGGAAAGGCTCTTCATGGCCCACAGACATTTTCAATGATGTTCATGTCTGCTCCTTGGGGGGGCCACTCAAGAACCATTACCCCCCGGTCTTCCAACAGCTCTGTCACAGACCGTGCCATGTGGATTGGGCTGCGGTCTTGCTGGAGGTAGAAGTAACCGTCGCTGAACGGGCCGTCCATAACGTACGGCAGTAGAACGGTCTCGACGACGTCCATGTAACGGGCGGCGTTGAAGCGGCCATCAAGGCGCACCAGGGGACCCAGTCCGTCCTTGGAGAGCGCGCCCCACACGCTCACGGAGCAGCGGCCGCTACTGGCGACGCGCTGGAAATTGACCGGGTTGAACCTGAAAAATTTGTAAATTATTTCGTCAGCGCTTTTTTAAGTTGAATGTTCTATTTGGCATAAGTTACATGAAGTAGCGCGCCGAGCGCCAATACTTTCGAGAAAACTGGTTCTCAGTAGTAATTGTGTTGGTCAAGCATCTAAAATAAAAGCACGTGCTGGATTCTCCGCTTTTAAGACAGAGTAAACTGAAAAATCAATCGCCTAGCATTCTCAACGAAAGTGTGCAACTCTTCGATGATTAGCCAAACACTTACCTGGTCCGGTCGGCTCGCCAGATCCGCTGACGCTTGTCCAAGC
Source organism: Ixodes persulcatus (assembly GCA_013358835.2). Taxonomy (NCBI): domain Eukaryota; kingdom Metazoa; phylum Arthropoda; class Arachnida; order Ixodida; family Ixodidae; genus Ixodes; species Ixodes persulcatus. The sequence goes on along the minus strand of JABSTQ010009530.1, from coordinate 521,297 downwards.
GCGTCGTGAAGGCAGATTCATCGGTGAACACTACGTTCTGCCAGTCTGCCACTGTCCACGATGAATGTTCTTGAGCGAACAGCAGCCGCTTGTGCCTGTTGTTAGCCGAAAGCATCGGCTTTCTAGCAGGCACGCGGCTGCGAAGGCCAGCTTCGTGCAGCCGCTCACGTATTGTCGAAACGCTGACTCTGAGGCCGAGTTCATTGCGTATTTCTTTAGCCGTCAGTGTTGTGTCGTCTACTGCAGCAGCCACGATCATTCGGTCTTCATCGTCCGTCGTCACCTTTGGTCTTGAGCCACGCGGAAGGTTTTCGATACGCTGTTCGTAATGGAACGCTTGCAAAATCCTATTACAGTCTACACTGGGCGGCAGCTTAACCTGGCTATAGCTCTTTGCGATAGGCCCTGCTCAGACAGGGTGATGAATTTATTCCGCTCCGGAATTGATACGCCTGGCATATCGGTGGTTACCAAAGAGAGCTTCAGCGAGCAATTCCTCGCTTTTTATAAGAATCGACTGATAACCCCGCACGAAAACATGCGCATCGCTTATCAAAACCGAGGAATCCGCGTCGCGGTTTGTTGCAGCATTTTTAATTTCTTTTTTTTTTTCGAAAAGAGTATGGTTGTGCCAACAAACAAATTTTATTTCACGTCTATGACGTTTTACTATTTCTCAGAAACCGCGTATGCCACGTTTTTCACCGGAGCCTCCGCGTAGTTTCGGTGACACATCATTGAGCACTACGGGTCTCCTGTGCACGAATTGTTTCAATTTTCATTTCGCCCTTGCGATACACAAAGCAATAATTAATGATACCGCTGAACACATATGACTGGGCATCTGATACATAAAAGCGATAATTAATGGGAGCGCTGGACAGATCGGACCAGAATCTGCACAGAGTGGCGTATTCTTCAAGGCTCAAGTTGCTACAATTAACGGAAATGTTTGCTGGGTGCGCGAGTTGCTAGACCTGCATTATGGCATTCGCAGCGAGGCGTACGAGCCTGAAGAACAAGGGAGGTAATGGACGAGCTCTGGGAGTGGGCGTAAGGATGTTTTCATGTATTATATACTAAATATTTGTAGTAGCAACCTTCAGTTGGGAGTCGGCACTCGTCATGTGTCCCAACTTGTTCTTCTGTCTCGTATGTCGCGCTGTTTTGCTATAAGTACTGCTAATGATAAAATTACGATACGTATAACAAACAATAAAACTGCGGACGCCAGGAGGAGAAGACACCATTGGCGTGCTCCGCTGGCGCGCGCGCAAGCAGCTTGCTGCTGCTCCCAGCATCGACCTTCTCGCGCCGCGCGCAAGCCGCAGGTGTCGACCGGACGACAGTGCGGCGACATGAAAACACCCCGAGTGACGGCGCTTACAGCGCGCCAACGGCGAAACGCAGAAGTCCCAGACGCCCCGAGCGAGGGTCGAGCAGGTCGAGCATATCTTAGTAGGATCCGCACCCTCGCACCCCGGGCGCATTTTCATTAGTTCTCAGGGGCCCACCAGGTGAAGCAGCCTGTCTCGATGGCCACGCGTTCCGGCGTTCGGGTTTCATTCCGTGCCGATTGTACGCTTTTGTGTGTCTCAATGTTTCGCGCTTAAAAAGGCGCGCGATATCTTAAAGATATCCATTCACTAGCGAACTGCGATACTAGTAGTTACGGGCGAATTTTAGAACCTCGTTCGATTTCTTTAAAGCCCGAAATAATTTAACACGCGAAAGGAACCTTGATGGAAACGGCGCGAGGAGATGTTCCTCAACACTCACTACAAGTTTTGTATTGTACGATTTACGCACAACTAAGTGCTTAAGAATTTGGCTAAATAATTTATGTTAATTAGTCAGTCTGGCACTTCGCAAAAAAAATATTGCCTTGCTGAATAGGGCTGCGAGCAGCACTGCGTTGATTTGACACCGGTAGCGTGCACCAGTTCCTTTTCAAGTCCTGGCACAAGTTAGTTGAAACACCCTGTTTAAGTGGTTTTAGAATTCTGAACACTGTACTACACCGAGCAAGACAACCGTGATTGTCTAATTTACAAGATATGCAATATTTGTGATTTACGCCCTCTTCATGGTTGGCTCGAAAGCGCCGATTTCTCATCTGGAACGGTTAGTTTGCGTCCTGCAATGACTACACTTTCAGAGCCTGAAGTCCAAATATATTTTCCGTCGAATTTATGTTATTGACAGTGCCCCGGCGGTAACCACCATGACTCGTTTAATAGACAGTTAGATCGTTCAGATACCTCCGATACCCCCGATAACAATATGATGCATGACAACACCTCTTAGATAACAAAGCCGTAGTGATGACAGAGATCTCGTCATCATCGAAGGCCAACACTGGAAACATATAGACACAATGATTGCGTCAACGTTCGTCTCAAACTCAACTCGAAGCCGAGCGCTCACGCAACACTCGTTTCCAATCTTTGTCCAGCGTCAGTCTTCGCTGGTGACGCAGAAATGTCAGCACTACGGCCTTGTCATCTAGGCGTTGTTGTGCATGCGCAAGGGCGGCGGTGGGGTATCGGGTGACGTTATCGGAGTCACCGGAACGATCTACTAAAACTCTCTATCAGGACATTAGCTTACCATAATGTGGTCTTCCATGGACGGATGTCCGAAGCCCAGGTCTCCAAATACACGCAGACTGAAGTTCCTGTTTTGTGTCCATGCTTTTCCGTTAAGATTCGAAACGCCTGTAACAACTGAAGGTGCGCCCCCATGTAATTGCATCCAGGAAGACTATTACACATTGTGCGCGTGCAAAGGCAAAACACTTAGCTGGGCCGAAAACAACCCGATTGAAACATTTTGCTAACCAGGGGCCAGATTTACAAACAGCTTCTTAGGTTACGACAACTTAGCTAAGTTCGTAAGTTCCGAACATCGTGAGATGAGGAGAAATCGGTATTCACAACCGCGTTTTTAAGTGAGAGGAGGAAAGCGACGTTCTCGTACGAGAAATGTAGAGCTTCCGGAGTCCCACAAGCTCCCGATCCCCGCGAGAGAGGGCTGCTGCTGTGGTGACAGTACCTTGGGGAAAACGAACGACCAATCGGAGAGCTCGGCATGGTTCGGAGGACGTGGACTTTTAGTAACAACAAACGCAGACGGTTTTCCCACCAGCGCTTCTTTGAGGATCGTGTCCGTGCACTGACATGTCGACGCTACCACGACTTAAACTGGCCCGAATGCCGAGGCCGAGATAACCGCCTTCACCGACTGCTACGAACTCGATCTCTACGAAGTCAACATAATCGTTGCTAAAAAGAGACGGCCCGCACCACTCGCCTGCAAAGTGGCGTTCATGAAAAAATGTCCGCATCTCCACGTGGTGAATGATGTTGATTGGGGCGAAGCTCTGATGGTGGTGATAATACATATTTTATTGTTCATAGGTAGTGCTGATGGTGCTGATTTTTTTATTGCTCATAGGTAGTGCTGAGTTCCGGGTTGCGTTTCGACTTCATTATTACTGCTTTATGATCGGTGAAATGCAGAGCCAGTGGTTCTTCTTCCGGATCAGCTTGGATCCGCTAGAAGCCGTGGGAACGCACCGCTCAAGTCAACGGTCCATGTCAGAAAGAGAATGTGTGGTTTGGAACGTGGTTATATACGCATTTGAGCATTTGACCGCAGCGCCCTCTCGTCTATAAACGTTGAGCCAATGCATGCAAAGTTTAACGCGATCATATACGCATTTGACTGCAGCGCCCTCTCCTGTATAGACGTTGAGCGGCTACATGCAACATTTCATCCATGACATCCCCAGCTCTCGAGTTACTACCACATCTCAGAGCCCCCTACTCGTCCCGCAGTCGTGGCCGAGTGGTTAAGGCGATGCACTAGAAATCCATTGGGGTCTCCTCGCACAGGTTCGAATCCTGTCGACTGCGCAAACATTTTTATTTTTTTTAAGAAGACAGATGGGATGGCAATCGATGTGAGCACGGACGGACGGATGGACGGACGACGGACAAGGCTAGACCTTAAGGAGCTTCGCCCCTGAAAAATCGCCGCGGCGTTTTTAACGGCCTCGGAGACGCAGGAGCGAGCCGACGTCCAAGAAGATAGTTTGAACTATAGTGTAAGCAAGAGCCACGTAAATACCTGTTCACACTCGGAGCGGACGCACGCGTTCAATCGAAGCGCTGGATTTGCGCTGTTCGACCGCGTCTTGGTAAGCGCTTCCGGACCGATATTTTACGATTGCAGCTTGATGCTGACTTGACACTCCGTAGCTCCTACGAACTGCTCTGGCTCGACAGTGTTAACGTACCGTCGTGTCGGAATAAAGAGGATATGCTAATAACAAAGTGTACGGACATACCCGATGTTGCGAGGGTAAATCCATACGGCGTTTATTTGAGCTCGATATTGTCACGAATGAAGAAGTAATGAAACAAAGAATAACTGAGGAAACTAAACGTTTAAGGGGGTGAACGTGTGCCCAAAACAAAAAGGAAAAAGATATCAACAGAGCGCGTCGGGCGTCGAACTCGGCGAAACAGCAGGATCGAACGCTGAGGCGAAACTTACTTTGGCTCGCCACGCGAAGCCCCTTATGTACACGCGTGGGCTTCTGGAATGATCGGCGTAGAAGGTTCGACGCGTAGAACATTCGGACCTCGAACAAGCAACAGGATTCTCGAATTTACCAGAACACTAAATTGTAGGAATAAACAAACTATGCGTCGCTCCCAAAAATCAAACCCTGGCTTTTCGCGTGGGAGGCATGGCACAATAATCCTTAGGCCACGCGCGCTTTTTTTTTTTCTTCATTGCCTGCTTAGACACATTTTTACACGAGGAACAAAAGAGAAAGACTAAAACATGTTAGTCATAAAATGGTAGCGGTGGCTTGCTAAAATCTTTTTAAAATGGCCAAATCATCTAACAGTGGTAACCAATCCGGAGGTGCGGCCAGGGCGCGGTAAACGTCTCTTACATACACAACGCTCCCTATAAAGTTTTCACGCACAGTGTGAACATTCATATCCGCGTGCCTTATACTCATTCTTGTCTTCCACATATTGTGGAGGCTCAAAAGCATAATCATGTCATAAGGGGCTTGATTTTCATTTTCTACGGATAGATACTGAAAACCGCGAGGGTTGACTGGAAGATCTTTCTTGAGGGTGCGCTGGAGGATGTCCCAATGGAACACAGCGTCCCAACATTCAATAAACACACGCTTTACTGTTTCTGCTCTTTTACATAATAAACAGTTTCTGGACCAGGGAACAAACAAACCTTTATCTTCCAGCCAGGTTTTTACTGGAAGGACTCCACAGTGTAATTGAAAGAAAAACGTTTTGACACTCGGCTATACCGGCTTTTTTTTAAACTTTCTTGAGCACATCTAGCCCACTGCCTTCACCGTATAACGACCGATACAGAGGTAAGGGCAGCAAAACATCGACTAAATCTTTATACAATTTGTTCCGTGAGACCGTAGATAAATATTCTAAAGAAAATCTTACCTTCAACATACGGAACGATACCAAAACTTCTCTTATATAACCACGAATACCGGCGCTCCTTACAACGCCCGATGACACAAAACATCCAGGCAGAAAACTTTGAAGGCGAACTTGAATTACAGTGCGTAAAAAGGAGTTATTTTTATCACGAAGAAAAATAAACCGAGACACAATTTGTCTTATAAACAAATGAGACAATCCTAGTCCTCACTTCGCACCAAACGAAATAAATTGGTGCGAGCACAACGCTCCCATTTCGATTTCCAGATGAACACGGCAAAAACTCTGTGCAGCTTCTGCACATTGACTCACGACATACACAGCACTTGTAAAACATACCAAACCTTTGATATCAAAGAGAGATTACACACTGTGGAACGCGCGAATACGGACAGATCCCTCCCCCTCCACCTTTCCGCCTTTGTTCTTACATTCTCGGTCTCTTCATTCCAGTAATTAGTGCTATCTTTAAAATGTTTCAATGGTACACCTAAATGCTAGGTGGGTAATTTTTCCCACTTAACATTCATAAAGACGTCGTGCTTATAAGCCCAGTCACCATGCCAGAACTCTATGGGTTTATTTCAATTAATTGCGCTCCCTGTTTTGGCACAAAAAGAAGAGGTAACGTTGACCACCTCGCGAACACTCCCTTGATCCGCGCAGAAAACCTCCAAATCATCCGCATAGGACAGCACTTTTACTGCACTGGAATTTAATGTAAAACCACGTATGCTGCCGTGTTGAATAAGTTTCAAACAAAAGTGTTCCAGAAAAATGGCAAAAAGCAAAGGCGAAAGAGGACAACCTTGTCTGACGGAACAACGTATATCAATGCAATCAGTAGCACACTTATTGACGACTACACATGCAGTGAAATTTTGATAAGTCATCTTCACGCCATTTAAAATAATGGACCCTACGTTGACGTGTTCCAGAATACGAAAAAGAACCTGGTGCGAAACACGGTCAAACGCCTTCTCCAAGTCTAGTTGCAGCATTGCAACTCGGCTTTTGAAGGCGTCACAGCATTCTAAAATGCATCTAGCTAGATGTATATTCGTACGGATTGTACGGCCTTTTATGCCGCACGTCTGATGCGGTCTTACGAGTACTTTAACAACTCCTTGTAGTCGTGTTGCCAATATCTTCGTGTAAATTTTGTAATCCACGTTCGTTAAGGTTATCGGCCTGTAAGACTTCACGGCTAAAAGCTGCACTGAATCATCCTTCTCATTGGGATAAGCACAGTGTGTGTTTTTAAAAAAAAGGATGGTGGCAACAGTTGTTTCTTACAAGCCTTAGTCAGCACCTCGTACAGCGCAGGAGCTACCTCACCCTTAAAAGATTTATAAAACTCGGCTCCAAGGCCATCGGGTCCAGGAGTCTTGCTATTGCTTAAAGGGCCCATGAAATGAATTTTGGGTTGGGATAAATCATTTTAGATTGGGATTTTACTAATAGCACATCGTTCAGTGGACCAAACAAAAAAAGGTAGAAAGTCAAAAGCCAGACTTTCAGTGCGAAAATTTGAAAACACAGCGGACTATTTCGTACCTCCTCCCCTTCGTAAGCTCTCTGCCTTTTCACTGTGATACATCCGCGGTCCCAAAAGCGCGTCATCGGGTCCAAACGCACGTCACACGAAACCAGACCTCACTTATTCTCTTCACCCTTAAGCTGACATTGTGGTGGAAGCTACGCGCTTGCCGGACCAATCAGCCGCCTCCCTTTCATCACCTGATCTCATTCTCTGCGCGTGGGTATGCGCGAAGGAGCGTGATCACGTAGCAAGTGTGGCTGGCCCAACGAGCACGTAGCTTCCACAGCTTCGGGGTGAACGGGTTGGGGAAAGCAACTTTTGTCTGAATTTCGAGCGACGGGCTAATCTTCTATGGGGACAATGGCTCTGTCCGGGAACACAGATTCCGAGCAAAAGGGGCCTCCCTTCTTTTCGTCTTCTTGAACTGTTTGGTGGAACGCGCGATTTATGTGTTGAGGAGGAAAGCTAAACAGGAAAAAGCTGGAAAAGCGTTTCATGACCCCTTTAACTCGTCGATTGCTGCCTCGACTTCCAGGGCAGTGATAGGCACTTCTAGACTTTCGCACACCTCCTGTTCTAACTGGGGCGTCAAAAACAAAAATTACGTTTTAAAACCGTCATCTACTGGTGTGATACGCCCAAGCAGATTACGATAGTGCTCCACAAAAGCCTTTTCAATGTTTCCTTTATCCAGCGTCACCGTGGTTCCATAACAGATTTCTTTGATTTCATTACGCTGCGCATACCTTTTTTCGTCGCCGAGTGCGCGCTTTGTCGGAGCTTCACCCATCCATAACTTATCACTTCGCGCCCTTACTATTGCCCCCCCTGTACTTCTCAGTATCAATCATTTCTAGCTGGTTTTTACACTCTCTTATTTCACGCTCGAATTCACCAGGATTCACACTTTCTAGGGACAAAAAAACGTTTAACTGACGTCGTAACTCATTCTCTTTTTCATTTTTTGATAGTTTAGTATGCTACTTCTCTCGATTGCAGCCATTTTAACTTCTTTAAAAAGATCCCATCGCACCCCCCATGATGTACTCTCGTCCCCATACAAAGTTTCAAAATATTTGCTCACTAGTGCCCTAAAAAGCTCATCTTGAACAAGCTAGACTGCTGTTAAGTTTCCAAAGGGCCCAATCCCGTGGTGAATATTTTACCTTATTCCCAAGGGTAAACATCACCAAAGCATGGTCACTAAACGACACATGTTTAACCGCGTAATTACAGTAATGTCTCGTTAATATGGACAACTCCGTTCCCGTAAAAAATCGTCCATAATGTAAGTTGTCCATAATAACGAGACAAAATTGCATGTATTTTCCCAATGTCCCTATTGAAAATCGTTCTGATGGGACTTCAGGATTTTTTTAAAGGGTGTGAAGGAGACTTCAGGAATATCTAGGGTGTTTGAAGGAGGTACCGATATTTTCTGGTGGGTTCGCTGGCCCCGTCAGAGGCTCTCCTAAAATGTCTGAAGTGCCCTCTACAATGCCTTGAAATGTCTGAAAGCCTGTCAAGAGCTTTTCTAAAGGGGTCGGGAAAACCTTCAGGCTTTTTGAGATGTCTGAGGGGCCACGGCTTAGGTGGAGAAAAGACATCTCGCAGAATTAGAACATAGCTACGTACTGTTCGCAAAGGGAAAAAAATAAGTATTTGGAGAATGCCGATCGTGTGTGTGTACGGTCAGATTTTTATTGCTGCTCTTCTATCATACACGAGTGGGCTCGTGGACCCGTCTGTCACTGGTCAGGTGATCGGTCGCCAAGGACAGGGGCGGATGCAGGAATTTCCTAAGGGGGGGGGGGGGCGTCAGGTGTTGGTCAGCGTACCATTTGTTTAGGAACCCCCTCCCCTTCTCCCTCCTTTCACGCCCTAACTTTTACACATGCAGAAATCAAGAGGGGGGTCAGGACATCCGGACCCCCCCTCTAAATCCGCCCCTGGAGAAGGAGGCCACTGCGGGCGATCGCCCCATGTGGAGAATTGACGAGGCGCGGGCCGAGCGGCGTTTTGAGGCGAACAAGCTTTGCTTGTTGCACGAATAATAATAAAAAAGAGCAAGCCGAGAGCAGCGCGTTGCCCAAAAACAGGGACGCGAGGGAGATTGCGAAGGCGAAGCGGCAGCGACTCGTCCGGGGAACCGGGTCGTCCGCGGGGGACGGTCCCCAAAAAGGAGAAAATAAACAGAACCATTCTGCTTTTCACCAGAGTCGGGCGTTATCTCTTCTTCGTCGTCCTCAAAAACACGAACAGGAAACTCAAATTGTCCGCCCCCCCCCCCCTTTTTTTACAACGCCTACACACACACACTGCGCTTCTCTAAGCCCGGCAATAGGGAGAGGGTGCAGAACCACCAGGGCCGGGGAACACGCGTCTCCAGTGGTCGGCGGGAGAGAGTGGTGGGAGGAAGCCGAGGAAGCTAGCTAGGAGGCCGCTATAGCCATTTTCTTTCCACTCGTGGGCGGTCTGCTTCTTACCGCCATGGATATCTGGAACGGACCGGTTTCCTCCAGAAAGGTAAGCTTGGCTTTGAGGGTTCGCCCCTTGGTCTGTTTTGATCCGTGCAGTTTCTTCCTTGGTTCCGCAGGTGAACCCCAGTTCGCCATTGGCCGCCTTCAGCACCGCTCGAGCGCCATCGTGCTCAGCGCATTCAAGGATATGGTGGCCGGTGTCCGCCTACTCGCCGCAAGCCTGGCAGGCGGTATCAGCGTTTCACCCCATGTAGTGCCTGCGCACCGGGATCATGGCACTGTGGGTCCTGAGACGGTGGATGACGGCCGCTGTCCCGCCTTGTTCCTTGCGCCTCTTCGTCCGTCCGGCTTCAGAAGCATCCAGCAATCGAAAAATACGCCGAAGACGCCGCCCCGACAGCATCATGGACGAAACCGTGACTGTTCTCAGGATTTCTCAGCGGTGACGGGTGCTGCTTGCGAGTTCGTGGTGTTCGCTACACGTGCTTACTGAGACTGCGTATGTGTCCGTGAGGTGCACCTGCTAGGTTGTATTAGCTGAACTACCGTACATCAGGTATTTACCCAGCGGCATTGTGAGTACTTTGAAAGATATTTTTTGTTGTGATAAAGAAGATGGTTGTTCCTATTTGATATGATCTCTTTCGTCTACAGCTGCTTGCGCCCGGGTTTGAAAAAGCGTTGGTTTTTATCGTCGTTTTGAGTTTTAATATGTATGTAAGACTCAATGTCCGCAATAAATTTTCAATAACGTTTTGAACTGCATTTTTGTCTTTGGTTCACAGTCAATTGGGTGGCTAAAGGGTTGAAGGGCTGTGGGGCTGAAGGGTTTTTCTGCGGGGTATACCTGAAGGGTTTTCCTGTAGGGTATTTTTGAAGGGTTTTGAAAGTCTGTGAGGTCCCATAATCCTTCAAGGCTGATGGGCCCTTTAGAATTATTTTCAATAGGGGTGTCCCCGAAAGTGGTGTCCATATAGCGGGGTATTCATATTACCGGGGTCCATATTAACGAGACATGACTGTACTACAAAGCGGCAAAATTTCGACCGAGATATACGCCCTATCCAGCCTCGCATGGCTCCGGCCTTGGAAATGCGTGAACTGAACATTGACCCGACTCACGCAGGGCGCAACGTCCTCCAAACAATACTCGGAAACATGATCGTTCCAACAAAAGGAACTTGAGTCTCGAATGAGATCATGATTCGCTCGATCTTCCGGTCTACAAACACAGTTAAAATTCCCAAGACAAATTATGACTCAATTGCAATTGAGATACATGCCGAGATTTTCAAAAAAACAATTTGCGTTCACTTTCGCGATTCGGCGCGTACACACAAATAACGCGCCAAACAACGCATGGAAAGGAAAAATCGCACAAGACAATACGACCGGAGGCGCGAGAATGCACGGCTGTTTGTACAACTCCGATCGACCGGCGAATAAACAAACAACATCCGCTGGACAACCCCACAGCAGGCGACACGCAAACGTTGAAATAATTCTGAAAAGGCCGCACCATACGGCCAGTCTGCTCCTGGCTTTCAATTTTCGTTTCTTGAACGGCAATAATGTCCAGCTTGTTTTCAGAAAACAACCGGCTCAGCTGCCATTGCTGACGCCTGTCTGCCAGACCACGAACATGAATCGTCGCTACGCGTAAGGCTGCCCCGAGATTTATTGCCATTCCAGCGAAAGATCGCATGGCGCTTACCTCGGGTTCCGAGGGCCTGACCGTCCAACACGCGGACTCAGATGATCGAAAAGGGCCTAGGCACGCCAGGTCAGGGGGGTGGCTTTGCCACCCTTCGTTCGTCTGCAGAAACGTTCGACTTGATGTCAAGCCGTTTCCTCCTGAGAGGCGCCGCCTTGGAAGGTGGTTCTTCCTGGCTCGTCGCGTATGGGTCCACGCCAACGACGTCCCTTGTGCGTTCCGTGGCCAGGCCGCCTGTCGAGGCGTCCAGGACTTCCATGGGTGCATCGCCTGCCGGTTCAGGAATGGTGTCGTCGCGCACGGCAGCTGCCTCGTCACCAGGTTTCGTTGCTTCGACAGACGCACCGTCCGGAAGCTCAGCCTGGCGTGCCGTCCCCGCCCCCAGTGCCACGTTGATCGCGGTCCGAGCCGCGTCGCCCTCGGGTGCAGCCATTGCGTTTGGCGTTGGCGCAACTCCGGCGTCCGGACCCGAGATGGCCTCCTCGGCATCAGCTTCGTCCGTGAGAAGCTCGGACTTGTCCTCACCTCCCACGGGCGCTGAGGCCGCCGCGTAGGTCCTGACGCACTGGGTGCCGTCGTGGCCGAACCGCCGACAGACGTTGCACTTGGGGACGCGGCACTCCTTGCGGATGTGCCCCGTCCGTTGGCACCGCAGGCAAAGTGGTGCCCTGCCCGGGACGACGACGAGGGCGAGTTCACCGGCGACGCGCAACTGGTGCGGAATGTCGTCGGGAGTGACGCCCCCCTTCAGCCGCAGCACCGCCGTCCGCGTCCTAATGCTGACGTAAGGCGCCAGAACTGCCCTCACATCGTCGTCAGCGACGTTGAAGAGCAGCCAGTGGGTCTTCAGGCGTACGTCCCGGTTACCCGGGTCTATGACGATGCACCGACGCCTTTTGACGACAAGCCCGGACTCCGCCAGTGGTTTCTTGGACTCCTCGGTGATCTTGAAGTTGACTGCCCTGACATGATTAATTTGATACGCCGCGAGGACGACGACCTCAGGGAGTAGTCTTAGGCGAGCCAGTGCGTCTCGAAAGTCTTCAGCGCGTTACGGACGCGCCTTTACATCCGCATGCTAAAAACCGTATTTATCACGAGTGACCCGGTAGGCAGCGAAGACAGAATGACAGTATAGTCCTTATCTTCAGCGTTCCTGATACCGCGGCCCGGCTGGGCCGCTGAAACCGCTCCGCCGGAGCTAGATATTCCGCGTCCGATCGCGACGGCTGCCGGAAGTGAAATCCATTAGGCCACGCGCGCGCTGCCTATTTGTTCGGCTGCGCGCGCGGCAATATCACACAAAACAAGGAGATAGAATGGATGAGAGTGTTCCTTTTCGATGAGAGCGTTCGTCACCGCTGCCTCGGAAAACAAGGAGATGACAAGGGGGAGACACTGACCTCTCAATCGAAAACTGATGTCAGCGGTCAAACTATTCATACGGGAAGGGTCCACGAGGATCGTGCGGTTATATTCCATACAACAAGCCAGCCGGTCGTGGGCAGACTGTCTTGGCCAGGAACCGTCGGAGCAACGCTGCGTCGGAGCAGGTCGGAGTACCTCGCTAGACCTGTATTCTGCCGAGTTAGGCCGTGGCGGTCGCTTGGTCGGTGTGGTCGTTGCCGTTGTAGCTTTTTCCGAATGTGTGTGGATCCAGCGTTCATCTCCTTGGTGATCGGTTTCAAGTACTTTTTTTTTTTTTTAGAGCTCAGCTCTTATGCGCCCGTTTCCGGCTTGAACGCCGTCACCGTCGGCGTAACCGCGCGGTGCATTATCGGTAAATTTCCCCGCTAAATTTAGCGGAAAAATTTTCCCCGCTAAATTTAGCGGGAAAATGTCACAGCTAAATTTAGCTGAAAAAATACCCCGCTAAATTTAGCGGGAAACTTTTCCCGCTAAATTTTGCAGAAAAAGTTTCCTCGCTAAATATAGCGGAAAAAGCCCTACGTTTCGAACCGACTTGTTTCTACACGCAGGGCTCCAACATGTTTAGGACTAGGTTGGTTGCCGTACTTTAATTATTTTTGTTTCCCAACCAGAGAGATTTATCTCGAATGTTACTTTCGAAGGGTTAAATGTTTTTTTACTAGCTGCTTGGTCCACGTTTATCTTATTCGCTTTCGCGGTGTTGGTGGGAACTAAAACAAAACAGGGGAATGGAATAACGTAGTCCAGCTCGCACTGCCAGGTAAATAAGAGTCGCACGCTGCCATCTGCTATGTGCCAGCTGTGTCACCTTTTTTGCTTTCGCATTTTTTTCCCAGTGACTTTTGCAGGTTTTTCGTTTGCTCGCGTGACGAGGCAGTTCGAAAGTACATTCAAGTACTTGTTGACGTACGTGTCCAGGCAATCTTTGCACGCCGTGCATTTGTTTCGAGTGTAGATCAGCGGCCTTAAGTCCGCCTTCAGCTGAACTCCTGTCTGTTGCAATATCAGTGAAATGTGGTTTTCCAATGCACGGCTAATGTTAACGGGTAGTCAACGAGCTAAGTCGGTAGGTGGTGTAATTTTCGCATGTGAATATTTTTTGTTCTTCAATAGGATGTCTTTCGAGGTGCTCCAGGTTTCTGGTTGCAGTTGAACTTAGCAAGCGTGATGACAGATCTGACTGTCTGTCCACCCGGCTACATAGGACTGGGTGTTCAGTTGTACATCTGGGCTTTCGTCCGTGAAGTTCTTCAGGATTTCCGTGGAGTTGTCATAACGGTCTGTTGAGACGTCAGTGGCGAGTTTGAAGCCAGACTTGGATAGCTCTTCCAGTTTAATTTGAATGCTGCAGTAGTGTAATTACTCACGTTTGTTCGGTCTTCGGGAAGCGGAAGAAGGAATTTCCACCACATCGCGACAACTTGTTTTTGCGGTTATAGGAAGCACATGGCAAAAGTTTCCTCGCTAAATATAGCGGAAAAACTTCCCCGCTAAATGTAGCGAAAAACATTCCCCCTTATATTAACGGAAAAACTTCCCCGCCAAACTTAGCGGAAAATTTTCCCCGCCATATTTAGCTGAAAATATTTCCCCACTAAATTTAGCGAAAAAATTTCCCTTTCTAAATTTAGCGGAAAAAGTTTCCCGCTATTTTTAGCGGAAAAAAATCCACGCTAAATTTAGCGGAAAAAGTTTCCCGCTATTTTTAGCGGAAAAAATTCCACGCTAAATTTAGCGGGAAACTTTTCCCGCTAAATTTTGCAGAAAAAGTTTCCTCGCTAAATATAGCGGAAAAACTTCCCCGCTAAATGTAGCGAAAAACATTCCCCCTTATATTAACGGAAAAACTTCCCCGCTAAATGTAGCGAAAAACATTCCCCCTTATATTAACGGAAAAACTTCCCCGCTAAATGTAGCGAAAAACATTCCCCCTTATATTAACGGAAAAACTTCCCCGCTAAATGTAGCGAAAAACATTCCCCCTTATATTAACGGAAAAACTTCCCCGCCAAACTTAGCGGAAAATTTTCCCCGCCATATTTAGCTGAAAATATTTCCCCACTAAATTTAGCGAAAAAATTTCCCTTTCTAAATTTAGCGGAAAAAGTTTCCCGCTATTTTTAGCGGAAAAAAATTCCACGCTAAATTTAGCGGGAAAAACTCTCCGCCAAATTTAGCGGAAAATGTTCCCCTAAATAGGAGGCGAGCAGGAGAGGAGGAGGGGCATAGCCTCGTCTCCGTACCTTCCCCTCCTCCTCCTCAAGAGCTGCGCTCTAATTCGGCGTTACAGGGGATTGTAAACGTCTTTTTTTAATGCTGCTCAGCATTGAAAGAAAGAGCTTCCTAATTAAAGTACGGCAACCATCCAAGTGCTAAACATGTAGGAGCCCTACGTTTCGAACCGACTTGTTTCTACACGCAGGGCTCCAACATGTTTAGGACTAGGTTGGTTGCCGTACTTTAATTATTTTTGTTTCCCAACCAGAGAGATTTATCTCGAATGTTTACTTTCGAAGGGTTAAATGTTTTTTTACTAGCTGCTTGGTCCACGTTTATCTTATTCGCTTTCGCGGTGTTGGTGGGAACTAAAACAAAACAGGGGAATGGAATAACGTAGTCCAGCTCGCACTGCCAGGTAAATAAGAGTCGCACGCTGCCATCTGCTATGTGCCAGCTGTGTCACCTTTTTTGCTTTCGCATTTTTTTCCCAGTGACTTTTGCAGGTTTTTCGTTTGCTCGCGTGACGAGGCAGTTCGAAAGTACATTCAAGTACTTGTTGACGTACGTGTCCAGGCAATCTTTGCACGCCGTGCATTTGTTTCGAGTGTAGATCAGCGGCCTTAAGTCCGCCTTCAGCTGAACTCCTGTCTGTTGCAATATCAGTGAAATGTGGTTTTCCAATGCACGGCTAATGTTAACGGGTAGTCAACGAGCTAAGTCGGTAGGTGGTGTAATTTTCGCATGTGAATATTTTTTGTTCTTCAATAGGATGTCTTTCGAGGTGCTCCAGGTTTCTGGTTGCAGTTGAACTTAGCAAGCGTGATGACAGATCTGACTGTCTGTCCACCCGGCTACATAGGACTGGGTGTTCAGTTGTACATCTGGGCTTTCGTCCGTGAAGTTCTTCAGGATTTCCGTGGAGTTGTCATAACGGTCTGTTGAGACGTCAGTGGCGAGTTTGAAGCCAGACTTGGATAGCTCTTCCAGTTTAATTTGAATGCTGCAGTAGTGTAATTACTCACGTTTGTTCGGTCTTCGGGAAGCGGAAGAAGGAATTTCCACCACATCGCGACAACTTGTTTTTGCGGTTATAGGAAGCACATGGCATTCCTGCCATCTCCAAGTGTGCGCTGGTGTATGCCCGAAGGCGGCTGGTTGATCAACAAATGGTGACCCATAGCAGATCTGCCGGCGTACACAAATAATATCCCAGTAAAAAAGTTTAACGAGCTTTCACTTTTTAATAGATTTTAGAAATACCAGAAAGCACATATGAAGATTTCGGATCAGAAACTCAATCGAAGGCGAAACTAGGAGGTTATCGCAGACGACAGTGGAAACAAACAACAACAACAAAGTTGCAGAGGGCCGTCATAATTCCGGGCACAGCGTAGCAGACAAACTGGTGGTAGCAAACGCCGAAGTGAAGGAAGAGAGTAAAAACTAAGCCAACCAAGGCAAAGCAAAATCCGTGATGGTTCGGCAAAGCGAAGTACGCAATGGTTCGAACGTCCAGTAAACGAAGAAGACACACACACACACATACACGCACACACACGCACACGCACACACACACACACACACACACACACACACACACGCACACACACACACACACACACACACACACACACACGCACACACACACGCACACACACACGCGCACACACACACACACACGCACACACGCGCACACACACACGCGCACACATACACACACACACACACACACGCACACACACACACACACACACACACACACGCGCGCACGCACACAAACACACACACACACACACACACACACACACACACACACACACACACGCACGCACGCACGCACATAAATATATATATATACTGGGTGTTTTTCTTATTCTTGCAGATTTGTTTAAAAAAACGCTATGAAAGCTACACTTATGCGGTTTGTGGGAGTGAGTTATACGCCTAGGGGGACATTATGGGGGTGGCTGATCTTTGCGATAAGTCGACTAATAAATTAAAATTCGTTAATTAACTTTTTAACGAGTGAAAATAGTCACATGGTTCCAATTAGAAATTGGCTGAGCGTCAATCCCTAAATCAGTCATTTTTAGAAAGACTTTGAGCGCGTGAGAAGCGCAGTAGAGCGCTGAAGTTACCTTTCGTGGAGCAGGTACAAGGCTGGGGCTAGATAAGAGACGGAAAAATTGCGCGGACGTCTTACCGCAACCGCTAGCCTTTCACCTGCTCCACGAGTGGTAACTTAGGGCACTACTACGCTTCTCACGCGCTAAAAGTCTTTCTGAAAATAACTGAATCAATGGCTTTCAATAACGCTCAGCAAGTTTCTAATTGGAACCATATGTCAATTTTCACTAATTAAAAAGTTAATTAGTTCATTTTAATTAATTAGCCGACTTATCGCAAACATTAGCCACCTACATAATGTCCCCCTGGGCGTATAAGTCACTCGCACGAACCGCATAAGTGTAGCTTTGATTGCGTTTTTTAAACAAATTTGCAAGAATAGAAAAAAAAAACAAAAAAACTCCCGGTATATAAGCTGGAGGAAGAAAGAAAATAGACTTTGAAAAATGGAAAGAGTTCCAACACGGTCCAACGAGTGCCGGCCTTTATCGTAGAAGACGACGAAGACATCAGTCGTCCTGGCTCTAACAATCGGAATTTGTGCACCGTATATCACGTAACCCAAATCACCTTTATCTGCAGTACGACGCGCTCCTCTTTTTTTTTTCTTTTGCCCGCACGAGAAGTGAGCTTCTTTGTCACTCCGTTTTTATTAATTTCAGTAATAGCGTCAGATCTGCATGTGGACAATCGACTTTTTCCAGAGCATACTGACATCGCAGTAACGTACGTGGTTCGATATTGCCTTTTGCTTCTTCATCTGCAGACGACCTCGCACTGAGTTTGGCAAAACCAATGCGTCGTGGAAAATAAGTCTACTAGTGAAGACCCCCAGCACGCCGGGGGCGCTGCGATCACTTTTCTCCCTTGCTTCGTGGGAGTTGCCAGTATACATATGGTATTTGGTAGGGCTTCCGTCCAAGCTAGGCTGTTTGTCTGCGTTTTGATCTATACCCTGAGCTGAAAAGTAAACAACTCTACCATATCTTTGGAAATGGCCGGTGAGCTGTCGTGTGAACATGCTAAACTCCGGGGAGTTCAGCACAGGCAACGAAACAAACTGTGGTTCGTGGTGATTCTGTTATGCGCGCTAAATCGACTTATGGACAATTCAATGTGTGCGCGGGATTCTCTTTGGGCTCTGGTGTACTACTTCACTGTGCAGAAGCCTCGAGCCACCGAGTAACTATTTGTCTTCTGCAGACCGTGTAAAAAGGCACGCGGAAGTAAAAATGTCGCTGTATTTATGCGACGGAAAAAGTGGTCCCGCAACGTCGACATAAATATGAACGAGTAGGCATATGGAGGGTGTAACGTTGGCAATATTTAAATGACACGTAACTGAATCGTTTAGCGCCGACACCGCGATTCGATGTAGCCAATCAAGCAGCGACAAAAGTGCATCGTCACGGTGCTCGTTGTCTTTTTGGGCTTGCGGTCACCGGCTAAAGCAGTCGCGCAGGGGGAAAAAATTGCAGTGGCTTAGCTCGGCTATGCCAGGATATACGTAGCGTGAGCTTAGGTTCAGCTGGTTATTCTTAGCTTTCCTGTTTGTCTAGAATTAGCTTGATTATCATGCTTACTGCTGCTTCAGTGACACACACACGGTATACGCATTATGTGACTACTTCGGGATCCGATGAGTTAAGCTTCTCCGCTCTTCTGCGCCGCTGAGCAGCAATTTCGCTCTCCTTCTCCATGGCTATACCACAGTGGCAAACGCCCCGCTATATGTATACCCGCACTGATACCTCTGCGCATGGGCACAAAATGAGAGGCGCTATCAAGCGGCTTCGGTGCAGCGTCAGACTTGGCTACTGCGCAACAGAGGCGCACAGCTAGGCACGCGGCGGCGCCAGTGCGTCTGCCGCGGCTATGACGTCACTCCTCTGGAATGCGCAGACCGCCGAGGCGCGCGTCGTGGCGGCGAAGCGCGCGTGGTGGCGGCGAAGCGCGCGGCGGCGCCGGCTCCGGCGCGCCGGCTGTGCAGCCGCCTCGGTGGCTCTGAGGCGAGAGCGCTGGCCTACGGATCTCCATGTGACGGGTTCGAATCCCGGCCGAGGTTCCCGCGTTCTGACGGAGGCTTATTGCGGAGGAGGCGCCGTGTAACCGAACTTTCGGTTGCACGTCGAAAGATCCCCAGGTGGTCCAAATTAATCCTCAGTCCTCCACTGGGGTGTGCCAGATGCCCGTCGTTGGTTTGGCACATAAAACCCCCCAATTTGGCTTTTTTTTGCGCCAGCTGTGCGCCGTGTGACGTCACTGCTCCTCGCGCATGCGCAGCACGGCTCTCCAGGAGCCACGCGAAACTGCTCAACCTCGGTCAGTGTAGCTCACGCTACAAAACGAAGCGCAGGATTACGGCGAATTCACTGTGAGCGATTGATCATTCCAGCCTGTGTCAACCGCAACGGTGAGGTATTCGCTCCGGCAAAAGTCGTAGAGTAGCTGACGGACATGAGCACAGCGTGGAACGAATCAGCGACGGGATTTAAAGCGCCCTAGAAACTCCTAAAATATTGTTGCCATCGTCAACGTCCGCAATCTGATAATGTCGACTATTATATTGACCGAAGCTCGAAACTTCTGGCTTTAAACATGGTGTAGAAGAAATCGTTTTTCTTATACCGCAGTGTGACGTTGACTACGAGCCAGTTCTCTTGCATCCGATAAAACAAAAGCTCTCGTAGGTGGTCGCCGTGCGCTTCACGCACTTCAATGAACAACAGCGTGTAGTCGACAAATGCAAACGTCAATGGCAAGACAAAAAAAAAAAACAAAAAAAACGCGGTCAACAAATTTTAGGAATGTGTGCGAGGTATCGCAAAGTTCGAAGGACACCATCGATAACTAGAACGAACCAAATCGAGTGACGGTAGCAGTGTCGGAATGTTCGATAGGGATACGTGTTATAAGTTTTCCCCAAACCCACTTTGCTGAAAATAGTAGCGCCCTCTAGGGTAGCATCTAAGCATTAGAAATGTGGGATCAAACTAAGGCGGCACACTGTAGTTTCCACTGATCTCAATGACGATTGCTGTATCGCGTTTGCCCACTCCGCGAATGCGGTCATTGGCGGCCATCTTTAGGTAGAGTTATATCACCTCTAGCCAAGATACAGCTGCTGAAGCCACTTGGCAGCCACCATCATCCATCCATGGCAGACGGCGTTTTGGCAGTTGTGGTGGCAGGCTGCCATCAAAATAGCGTGGGTCATATTCCGTGATTGATTGAAATTGTTTGACGAAACATGTTGTAAAACCCTGCGTGAACGGTAGCCCGGTCTTTGAGGACCCGTGAAAGTTTCACGAAATCGCGCAGCACCGGGGAAAAGCAGCACAGCACGCATCGAAAGTCGCATCGAAAGAAGCATCGAAAGCAGACGTCGGTACGTAGTCTGCTTTCGATGCGAGCTGCGCTGCTTTCCCCCGGTGCTGCGCTTTCGTAGAACTTTCGCCGGGTCCTCAAAGACGAGGCTACCGTTCACGCCGGGTTTCAAGAATCTGCTTCGTCGAACAACTTCAATCAAGCAAGAAATATCACCCACGGTACAGTGTACTAGATCTACGGCTATTTTATGGCAACCTGCCGCCATTGCGCTGTCCGCCATATTACTATGATGGCTAGAGATGATATAACTCTACCTAAAGATGGCCGACCGTGGCCGCATTCCCGTCCATAGGCGGAGCTGGTCAAACGCGATCCAGCAAATAGCGCAAATCAGCAAAACAGCAAATCAGCGGTAGTTTCGTTCAACGTCCGATAAGCTCCAGAAAGTTGCCCGACCTCGTTTTGTTTTCCGCGGTAGTATGTAAAGCGGTAGAGCGCTTATTATTAGAAGCACTTATTATTCGGATAATCGTACATATGAAGCATCTGAATGTCTTGAAAGTGTAACAAGGATGTACAAAGAATATATGATAGTTTCTAACATAAATCTTAGCTCCTGAGACCAATACAATGAGAGCTTAGCGTAAGCGGTTGGGCCTATAAAGACAACATGGTGGTAACGACCACTGGTCATGTTATGCGCGAAACTAGTAAATTATACTGAACTAGACTGGCTGGACCAACATCTACACTTACTCGTGGCCCCGTGTCTCAGTTCATCGATGATCGCATTCGTAGGACGGATCACGCCTTCTTTCGAAGAGTAGAACTTCTTGATATGTTCCATGTCGTTTAGTATGACTACGTTGGCCGTCCCGATTCGCACTCTGTAAGAAAAAGTGCTGAAATGTTAAATACTAACGAATGTCATGCTACAATCACACCACAAAATGTAGACTCATAGTGGGTGTGCATCAAGCCACCTTTTCAATTTATCGAGGCAGAATGTTGATGACTGGCTCAATCGGCATGTAGAACACACAAACGTTCCTCTGTGCTGAAGCATTTATGTTAGTATTGTAAATGCCTGAGAGTTTATTGCCTTAACTTTTAACAAATTGACATTAACACTTTTAATACAAAATGCTCGTAATTTTGCAAGCACTGCATGTAGAATGATATAGAAGCATCACACTGCCTTTTTCTAGGAGTTCGTATGACGCTCTACTTGCCTCGACATATTTTAAAGGTTTAGTTAAATTGCAGTTGCAAATCACTGGGCTCGGGTCCAGGATACAAAAATTTACACTGGACCGCAAGACAAAACCGTATCTCAACACAATAGCGATTTTGGCTGTACTACAGGTCTTACTTGAGCCAGTTGGTACATACTTGAATAGGGTCAGCTGAACAATTACAAATTAGAAAAACCGTGAGAGGGAATACAGCGGTGTGTATGTCTTTCCCTCTCACGGTTTTTCTAATTTGTAATTGTTCAGCTGACCCTATTCACGATTTTGGCTCTTCTTGTGCCACTTTATTTCATATAATTTTACTTAGTCAATTCTGTTGTCATTTCTGAAAGAACTGCATTGCTTTGGGATGGAATTTCTGCTTCTCCGAAGAAGTAATGGTTTGAAAATAACATGCATGGACATCATTGGCAGAAAATCGTTAAATTAAGTACTTGCTTTATCGTTCGTCTGAAACAGCTAAAAAAGGCATATTTAGTTCTGTTTTGTGTATGTATTGTTTTTTTATTTGTCCGGCGCTAATATAATTGAAACTGTATAATATAGTACGGGAGGTTCTAGAGAAAAAAGAACCGAGTTTTTTGGCCTTGATAAGTAAATTAGTTACCGCAGAGAGCTAAAACTGAATGTGACGCTAGCAGTTGGAATAAAACGCAAAAGTTTGATAACATGACGTCACCTGGATAAAACAAATAAAAAGGAAAGACGAACTTTCTCTACGAGCCGACGTCCACTTAAGCCTAGCTAGTATTGTCAAAACAAAAAATGCCATTGTGGATGCCTAAATCATCAAGCCTTCATAGTATGATATAAGATAAGGAATTCCAACTTGATAATTAGTATATTGTAATCAAAGTACAATATAAAACTTATGCAATAAAATGCATCTAGTTAAATACACTATATTTTATTGCATCCGCTACATACTCACGCAAGGCGATACTTTTCCCAATAGAGACTCTTTCAAACTGACCATTTTAAAGAAACTGAAGTGAATACGACCGCTTTACCTGAATATAGGACCGTAAAGGTTCGCCCACTCGACAGATTTTCGGAACAATGAAGCGGTGTTGCTGATTCCCAAGGTTCCGACCAGGGGCAGCGCCCAGGGTCCCGGAGGCTCCTTCTTCGTTTGGGGTTGAAAGAATTTGCGCTGAACTAAGAGCAGCAACCAGATGGCTAAAGCTGCGACCGCAGTGCCAAACAACCATTGGGAGAGTTCCGACGTCTGCGATTGCGGTGAGAAATGATAAAAGCAGGTCAAATTTGGGAATTTTTACGCTCACAACCAACGGATTGCAACTGGCCAACACCACCCAGAATAACCAAGGCCTGCGAACATCCTTCTCTAAATGATTTGTAATAATTCTAAATAATATTAAACGATCGCACCTTAGATACTGCATTTGATCGTTGCAGAACTTCGGATATAAAAGGTCCCTGCCAAGTTTGAAATCTACCGCTTTATCATTCGATGGACCGAGGGCGGGCACTACGAGCCATCGAGGCCGATCGAATGCCATTTGAGTATCACGTGATATGTTCACAGCGCTGGATTGGCTGGGTTGTCTCGTAGCATCCACTCTGGTTCATCGCAAGGCCGACTATATGAATCACACACAGAGAGTTTCCTTATTAAAGGAGCTGTGCAACAATTTAAGTGCTTTGCTTAAATAATTTGGGCGTTGGTGTCTCGACCTTTCTGAAGTAAAGCACAAAAAACCGCTTTTGCCTGCATGTCCTAGCTTTTTATTCTAAAATTGGACAAAGATTGAGGTTTTCGGCACCTCTCAACTCCTTCACCATCTTCCGAGTCACGTGCGCTCTGACGTCAATGGGGGTCGCTCGGGGTTCCGGTGAACCTCCCTCTCTAGAGCCATCAGCGGGCAGCGAGAACTAATCCACTGGCGAGTGCGTGACCACGTGCTGGCGCAGCGCGAACAATACGGTGAAAGGAGGAAAGCCTCATCCGGGTCCGGCCATCCCCGTGCGGCTCTGTCCCCCTCCCCTTCCGGCTTCTGGCGGCTGTTCCGGCTGTTCGCGGTAGCAGATAGAGCTGACGTTTTTGTTGGCCTAGGATAGATGGCGCCACTAAAACTCCGTATAAAATGTTTTGTCGCTGATACCAGGTTTTCGATGCATTTATATTTATGTTGGAACGACAAGATTTTTAGAAAAGTTACCTTTTATCTAGCAGGTATTCGCACAACTTGCTAACTTTCTACAAGACCCCATTGACGTCATGCCGCGTGGTTCTCATGGCCGCCGCTTGCGGCTGCAAGTCGAGGAATATCCTAATTTTTGCCTCGCGATTACGCGGCGGAATCGCAACATTTGGAAGGAAGGAGGTGTGTATTGCGTCCTTCGTGACAAGATGAACAATGTCAAAAGTAGAAGATGCCAATTCTTTCAACGCTAAAATTGTTGCACAGCTCCTTTAAGAGAAAATAGAAACCTCTGAGAACCACTGGCGGTACTTTTGTCGCCACTCAAACAAAGGACTTTTAAACTCACTGTTTTTGTAGATTCAAGTTAAACGACAGAGTGAGTTGCACATGTCACAGATGAAGGAAGTATGCAACAGTCCGCACTATTGTGACCATACTACTTGCTTGCTCCACGCTGCACATTGAACCGCACTGGACAAATCGTAAACTTGAGTACACAATATTTTGATATTGTGCCGGAATATGCCTCAGGTACGCATATCGGGTTACGCTTGCGCGAGGCACCTTTGCGATAATCGCCTTCTGTGCGGGCTGCCATTTTTGTCTCCTGGGGCTGTGGAAGGCTTTCTGAGCGTGCACAGTAGTTCTCTTCCACGAAATATGAGACGCCGCTCATGCGTTTACAGCCCAGTGACTCGGCATTTTTGACTTAGATGAGAAGCGCAGGCGCCTTAATCTGGACACTTGGCGAGAAAGTCGGCGAGAAATTTGGCGGCCGTGAATGGCCAACGCCGCACTTGACCTTGGCGTCGGCCAATCATAGCCGCCAGATTTCTCGCCGACTTTTTCGCCAAATGTCCAGATTACGGCCTCTGGTCCGTAGTTTGTACTTATTTTCACTTGCAGTCCGACCGAAGCCGACTCTATACAATCGCATGGACCCAAACAAGCAGCCCCAAAAATATAACGTCACGGCGCTTGCTTTTTTTTATGTGCGTTTTCGATCGCCGATTATGCGAATCACGCCCTGTGAATGTTCTCCAATCTGGTGCTTTTTTCTATGCGTGACTAGTTGGCTGGTGATAGAAAACCTACGAAGGCAACAAGCACCGTGACGGCGCACGTTTGGAGCAGCTTGATTGGCTACATAAGATCCGAGCGTCGGCTCTGGTCGTAACCAAAATATAAAGTAATGTCGATCGTGTTCCACTGCTCGCCCTGACTACTATATGTCGTTCCTGGCTCACAGGTAGCCACAATCGGTAAAGCAAGAATAAGTTCCTACTCACCCCGAGGGAATGACTGCGGTGGCTTAGCGTGTCATCCATAGCCATATCTTCACTAACGACTTGTTTATAGAGGGACGCGCGTTAATAATTAGGAACTTTCGAGTGAGAGCAATGCGCCTCGAATCGGATTTTACATAGAGGCTGGCTAAATTTTCAGGGAAAATACTCTGCGAATTTAAGCGAACAGCCAGTTATGCGTCCAGGTGGTTATACTCCGCCCGCAAATGTGAGGATAAAAAAAAACGTTTGAAACGCATTTTTTTTCTTCATTTTTTCCGTTGACGAAGGCAAACACTCTGGACCGCATATCCTGTGAACCATCTGCGGGACATCCTGTTTTTCACTTCAATTATCCTCTACCGCTGCAGTTAACCTTCGGAGGTACAGGCTCCTGCGCGGCATGTGCGTGCACTTTGCGATCTACTCCTGTTTCTACCGACGACTTGTTTATTTTTTTATTTTTTTATTTATTTATTTATTTCAAATACTGCCAACCCTTACGGGTTATATCAGGAGTGGATGCAGTAATACATAAAACAAAATACAGGTGACACAAGAAATTATACATAGAACAATCATTCTCACAGGTGCAACTACTCGTCAGCAAACCAGTTCATCAACTTTTCTTCAAATACTTCAACAGAAGTGACGTCCGAAAAAACACTTGGGGGTAATCTGTTCCATTCTTCTATTGTTTTGACAAGAAACGAATATTTAAAAATGTCAATATTGGGCATAAATGGGTCAACTGACAATTCATTGTTTAGTCATCGAGACCGTCTTCCGGGAGATCTGATATAAGTTTGTGTGTCAGTATGGAGATACTTAAAATACTACAAATAAAAAAACTTCAGCCGCGCAATTCTTCGTCTTGACGCTAAGGAGGGTAATTGGGCTTCCCTCAACATAGCCGAAACAGACTCGTGTCTATCGTATTTTGAAAAGATAAACCTTGCTGCTAGCCTTTGAATGCGCTCCACTTTATCTATTTGAGTTTGTGCCTGGGGGTCCCATATTATTGATGCGTATTCCAATGTTGGGCGCACTAGAGTTTTATAAACGTTGGTCCGGATATCGGAGTTCGTCCCTCTTAGAGATCGCCTCATAAAACAAAGTTTCCTATAGGCTGAATTACATACATTTTTAACGTGCGTATTCCAGCTGAGATCACCCGAGATAGTAATACCAAGATACTTAATAGTGTTAGAACGTTGCAAGACTACACCATCTATTTCATACAAAAACATCAACGGAGACTTCTTTTTGGTTATGCTTAAGACAGTAGTTTTATCAAAATTAATTCGCATATCCCATTTTTTACACCAGTGAAATATAGTTGTCAAGGAGTCATTCAATAATTCTTGATCGTCTACAGTTACTACAGGGATGTAAACCAAACAATCATCAGCAAACAAACGTACTTCTACAGCTGGGTCGATATCTTGAGCGATATCGTTAACATAGACTAAAAACAAAACTGGCCCCAAAACAGACCCTTGGGGTACGCCAGACGTGACCGGTAAAACAGATGACGCATGACCGTCAATTTCAACGTACTGTGTCCTATCAGATAAGTATGATTTGATCCAGAGAACCAAGTTCTTATCAACACCAAGAAGCAATAACTTTTCAAGTAACTTTGTATGCGTGACTCTGTCAAATGCTTTAGATAAGTCGATTGATACCACATCTACTTGGCCGCGAACATTTAGCACTTTTCCAAACTGATGAGTTGATTCAAACAACTGGGTGATAGTCGACAGCTTCCTGCGAAAACCGTGCTGTTTATCATAAAAAAGGTTTCTCTCTTCTAGAAAATCAACGAGATATTTACAAATGATGTGTTCGAGCATTTTGCATGTTGTTGATGTCAACGATATTGGCCGGTAGTTTTTAACTTCAAGATGGTTGCCAGATTTGTGAATGGGTACAACTTTGGCAATTAACCAATCATTTGGTAATCGACATGTATCTAGCGACTTTTGAAAGATAATGGTCAAAAATCGTGAAACCGGTTCGCAGTAACGCCTCAGGAATTCATTTTGGATTTTATCTGGTCCCGGTGATTTTTTTATGTCAATATTTAGTAGTAAGGCCCTCACCCCCTCGTAAGTAATTCGAATAGGCTCTGTTTGCAGGCTGGGTTCGTTGTCAGTCAGGTCATTTACCGATGTGCCCGCTGAAAAAACCGAGTGAAAGTAGTTATTGAATTCATTTGCTACGGTAAGCGGATTATCGCATATAGCACCGTCCACATAAACTTCTTTTATAACTTTCTGCTTAGGGGACAGATGTTGCCAAAACTTATGAGGCGACGTTTTTAAAATCGTATTCATCGTATTTGCAAAGAAGCTAGTTTTGGAATCTTTGAGTTTCTTTTTTACATCACGGCTTAAAGAACTAATTACTGATAAGTTCCGGTGCTTACACAGTCTCTTACGTTTTAATCTGCGCTTTATGTGGATGATCTCACGTGTGACCCAAGGATTTGTCTTGTTAATCTTTTTTATTCTCTGAGGAACATACGCTGTTAGACAATAGTTTACTGCTTCCTTAAAGTGATTCCAGAGGCTTTCAACGTTAGCGTCCTGACGAAAAGAATCGAGAGAATATTCCAAATAATCTAAGACAGTTGTGTCATCAGCTTTTTCAAAGTTGTAAACGAGTGCCGTATTCTTTTTCTGTTTTTGAGGGGGGCTATTTTCTGTTACCGTCACACGCACCAGCTTATGATCTGAAATTCCGTCTACAACAGACACCTCGTACTCATGAAAGCACGTCGAAAGAAAGCAGAGACCTAAAATGGAATTTCGTGGCCCACACGTTCTTGTGGGTTCCCGGACTATTTGATCGAGGCCGTGTTTTAACAATATTTCTAACATGTAGTCATCTTGTTTCCCACCTGACTCTTCGACAATTTTTTCGTTCCAATTAATGTGGGGGAAAATAAAATCTCCAAGAACTATTAATTTGGTGCGTTCATTAGCATGGAGTGTCAAAAAATCATAATTTTTTCAATAAAACTGATGCCTGAGGATGGCGGTCTATATACTCCGCCGACCAGAATGTTACAATGTTTTAAGAATATTTTGCACCATACACTCTCATGGTCTGGGATATGCGTTACAGCCTGATACTTCAAGGACCGCTTTATAAGTAAGGCAACACCCCCACCTCTAGTGTCTCTGTCGCGCCGCAAAATATCGTAACCGGGAGGGAAGACTTGGAAATCTGATACGTCGTGACGCAACCATGTTTCCGTTATCACGACAAGATGCGGGTCATGATCCAGTAAAACAGCTTCCAGTTGGTCAGTTTTATTCATAACACTTTGCGCATTCAGCGTAATTATTATCAATCTAGGAATCTTTTGATGTCATTCTTTTTCGGATGCAGACGTGGAACTGGCCATGTGGCCAGTTCCACGTTTTTTTCCGAATCCCTTTTTTCCGAATCCCATGTGGCCTCCGTTTTTTTCCATAATCCCAAACGTACGCCACGTCATCAACGTAAAGTCTGTCATTAACAAGTTTAACCTTTGCTCCTCCCCGTTTTTCGTCGTGTGCTGACTCCCACAGTTTCTTCCTCGTCTGCAAAGTTTCTCTTGAAAAGTCATCGGAGATTGACACTGCGGTTCCTTTTAGTTTCTTACAGTTTTTAAACACCGACACTTTTTCATTATAGTTGAATACCCTTAGAACCACAGGTCTATTTTTGCCTTGGGTGATCCGCCCTATTCTGTGAATTCTTTCGACTGATGTTAATGACACACCCAGTTGCTTGTTAAAGATGTCATCGAGCACCTTCTGCTCCAGACTCCTTCTTGTTTCTCCAGGTTCCTCGTGAATGCCGAAAACTAAAAGGTTGTTCCGGCGGGATCTATCTTCAAATTCAACAAGCCTTCCGTGTTGGTGTACAATAGTGTTCTTCAACAACTCTACTTCGCTTTCCAATTCACGAATTTTGTTTCCATTTTCGGTAACTGTACTTAGAACCCCGCTCAGCCTATCTTCAATGCTCTTGAGTGTCTTGTTTACATTAAGGTTGTCAGTTTTAAGCTCTTTAATGTCATTGGCTATTTCAGTCTGTTTTTTTAATATATCCTGTAGCATTCCCATAGTCTCCTTATCGGGGCCCGGGTTTAATTCGATATCACCAGAAAGACCCAAAAGCAGTCTACTAACAGCGAAGCATTCACATACGCATTGCAAGAACAATCGTGGGCACGGCAGGACAATCAATCCTACACAATTACTACGATAGCCTTTATCGTTACTGACCTGGACAAGAATGGCAGTTGGCATGTCAGCTGATGCTCTCACGGCAGAAGCGCCGTGCCCACTAAAGTCCGTTGGAGACAGCATCCAGCTTTTATGCAGCACCGAAGACGCTGTTTGTCGGTGATTGGTCCCAGTCGTTGCTGTATCTTCCAGCACGTGGCCAAGATCGCCGATGCGAAACGGCAGGGTGACGTTGCTTGTTGACAGAAGTAATTCTGTTTGCGATGGTTCCGGAGTCGTCGGCCGCGCGATGCTAAACAGAAGCACCAGCACCTGGACAAGAATGGCAGTTGGCATGTCAGCTGATGCTCTCACGGCAGAAGCGCCGTGCCCACTAAAGTCCGTTGGAGACAGCATCCAGCTTTTATGCAGCACCGAAGACGCTGTTTGTCGGTGATTGGTCCCAGTCGTTGCTGTATCTTCCAGCACGTGGCCAAGATCGCCGATGCGAAACGGCAGGGTGACGTTGCTTGTTGACAGAAGTAATTCTGTTTGCGATGGTTCCGGAGTCGTCGGCCGCGCGATGCTAAACAGAAGCACCAGCACCTGGACAAGAATGGCAGTTGGCATGTCAGCTGATGCTCTCACGGCAGAAGCGCCGTGCCCACTCCTTCCTATATTCTTCATGAAGTATGCCGAAATGATTAGTTTTTTTTTTCATAAGCATTACTTCAGATCAGGCTCGGTGCTGTTTTGACCTTTCGGCATTTTGTTCAACTGTCTACATCCGGGTAGATTAGTGTGGGCAATATGAAGTGTTTCCACGTCAGATAGTACAATGATGATTCGGCTAATATGTTTTTAGATTAAAACTTTTATGCAAAAGCCATGCTTCTGGAGGAAGCATGCAGCTATATTTGAACGTTGTAGCTAATTTTATTCTGGATATATAAAATTTCGCAGCTGGAAGCGCGGAGATTGCCAAGGTTTCCCTGTGATAATTTGCACAACCGTCGATTTCACATCGAAGCATGCACGGGGTAATAATATTTTCTACTTATTTTATAAAAAGTTAACAACATATAGACATAATATTAAAAATTACAATTAAAATACAATAATATAATTCTATGCAAAAAAAGGGAAATGCTACAAAACACGTTAAGTAAAACTGTTTTAGAGACATATTCACAAATTATATACCAACAAACTACTTCGTATACAATGACATAAAATATATAAAAATGAGCACCTGAAGGTAAACATGTTTGAGAGAATTCTCTCTGGTTGGGTAAATAATAAAGAGATAAGATAATCCGCCAACCAAAAATTGAAATAGTAGCGACCCTACGTTTCGAAACCGTTCGTTTCTTCTTCAGGGGGATGAATGAAGGACAGCAGCTTCTTCTTCTTCTAGATGTTGAGCGACTTCTTTTTCTTTTTCATTGGTCTTAGTAGGCTGGTCGTGCCGAGCGCAGGCTGTTATAACATCTTGGAGGCCGGTAATATATAAAGTTGGAAGTGCCCCTAAGGACCGATTGATGTTGTTAGAGGTTGTTTGTATGTACCATGACTCTACGAGGTGTCTTCTACGTAGATTTGATGCCGTGTCTAGGATGCTTGCGTTTTCAAAGGCAATGCGGTGGTCGAGAGTCTCGCAATGTTCAGCGAGAGCACTGCGTTCTCTGTCGAAGTTTCGCACGTCGTTTTTATGTTGGCGGAGTCGATCGTGGAAGTTCTTCGATTCGCCGATATAGGAGGCGGGGCATTGGGAGCATGGAATCTTATAAATGACGCCCTGGGCCCTGTCCTTCGGTGGCTTGTCCTTTGGGCGGGGTAGGAAGTGCCCAAGAGTTGACACCGGTTTGTGTGCAACCATAAGATGTTCCTTTGCGAATAGTCTGGATAGTAGTTCGCTCGTTCCTTTCACGTAAGGGATGCTGACGCGTGCTAGCGGTTTGGAAGCTGTTCTTGCAGGTTGGTTTATCCTATTATGGTTCTGACGGCGAACCACATGGCGAATGAAATTACCGGTATAGCCATTCTTTTTTAGGTCGCTGATGATTGTTTGTTCCTCTTTTCTTTTGTCGTTTTCAGAAGAGCACACAGCCTTAGCTCTCGTAAACAGTGTGGAGAAGACAGACGCCTTGTGGCTAACCGGGTGGTTGGAATCGAACCGGAGGTAACGTCCGGAGTGAGTTGGTTTCCTGTGCACGGTAAATTTTAGGGTATCACCTTGTCTTCTGACCAGCACATCGAGAAAGGGCAAAGTGTTGTTGTGTTCGCGTTCCACGGTGAATTGTATAGCCGGTTCTATAGAGTTGAGGTGGCCGAGGAAGTTGTCCACTTCTGATCCTTGTATGATGCAGAAGCAGTCGTCAAGATACCGTAGGAATATCTGGGGTATGGATGCAAAAGATTGTAGAGCCTTCTGTTCAATTACTTCCATTGTCAGGTTGGCCATGGCAACGGAGATGGATGCGCCCATTGCCGTGCCACTAGTTTGTTGGTAGAATTGTTGTTTGAAGGAGAAGTAAGTATTGTTCAAGCAGAATTCTAGGAGACGACATATCTCATCGATGCTGAGGCAAGTTCTTGTGTCTAAGTCTTCATCCTTCTCGAGAGCTTCTCTTGTTGCGGTGACAGCCAGAGGGATCGGGACGTTTGTGAAAAGGGATACAACATCGAATGATACCAGACACTCGTCATTGTCGACCCTTATTTGCGATATGCGTTCTACAAAATCGCTGGAATTCCGTACGTTAGTCGGCGTATTCCCGGCAAGAGGGGATATTACTCTGTGTAAGTAGTCTGACAAAGCTCGAAGTGGTGAAGTGGTGAAGTCAACGATGGGTCTCAGAGGAACGTCGGGCTTATGGATCTTGGGAAGTCCGTAAAATCCTGGAGCGAATCCATTTCTGCAAATAAGTCGAAGGTAAAGGTTCTTTGATTCCGGGTAGTTTTTAAAAATTGTTGCCAGCATGCTGTTTAAGTTTCTCTGTATGACGAGCGTCGGATTCCGTTTGAGCTTCTTGTAGGCGGAGCAATCAAGAAAATACTTACTTCTCCTTCAAACAACAATTCTACCAACAAACTAGTGGCACGGCAATGCGCGCATCCATCTCCGTTGCCATGGCCAACCTGACAATGGAAGTAATTGAACAGAAGGCTCTACAATCTTTTGCATCCAGACCCCAGATATTCCTACGGTATATTGACGACTGCTTCTGCATCATACAAGGATCAGAAGTGGACAACTTCCTCGGCCACCTCAACTCTATAGAACCGGCTATACAATTCACCGTGGAACGCGAACACAACAACACTTTGCCCTTTCTCGATGTGCTGGTCAGAAGACAAGGTGATACCCTAAAATTTACCGTGCACAGGAAACCAACTCACTCCGGACGTTACCTCCGGTTCGATTCCAACCACCCGGTTAGCCACAAGGCGTCTGTCGTCTCCACACTGTTTACGAGAGCTAAGGCTGTGTGCTCTTCTGAAAACGACAAAAGAAAAGAGGATCAAACAATCATCAGCGACCTAAAAAAGAATGGCTATACCGGTAATTTCATTCGCCATGTGGTTCGCCGTCAGAACCATAATAGGATAAACACACCTGCAAGAACAGCTTCCAAACCGCTAGCACGCGTCAGCATCCCTTACGTGAAAGGAACGAGCGAACTACTATCCAGACTATTCGCAAAGGAACATCTTATGGTTGCACACAAACCGGTGTCAACTCTTGGGCACTTCCTACCCCGCCCAAAGGACAAGCCACCGAAGGACAGGGCCCAGGGCGTCATTTATAAGATTCCATGCTCCCAATGCCCCGCCTCCTATATCGGCGAATCGAAGAACTTCCACGATCGACTCCGCCAACATAAAAACGACGTGCGAAACTTCGACAGAGAACGCAGTGCTCTCGCTGAACATTGCGAGACTCTCGACCACCGCATTGCCTTTGAAAACGCAAGCATCCTAGACACGGCATCAAATCTACGTAGAAGACACCTCGTAGAGTCATGGTACATACAAACAACCTCTAACAACATCAATCGGTCCTTAGGGGCACTTCCAACTTTATATATTACCGGCCTCCAAGATGTTATAACAGCCTGCGCTCGGCACGACCAGCCTACTAAGACCAATGAAAAAGAAAAAGAAGTCGCTCAACATCTAGAAGAAGAAGAAGCTGCTGTCCTTCATTCATCCCCCTGAAGAAGAAACGAACGGTTTCGAAACGTAGGGTCGCTACTATTTCAATTTTTGGTTGGCGGATTATCTTATCTCTTTAATGAGCACCTCTATATCTATTTGATGCATTAAAAAAAAAGCATATGCTTAGCGAATATTGTATTTATGTTATTTTAGCGGGAAATCAGCATATTTATCTAAATGTTGCAAAATATGGCACGCCAATATATATAAAATATCTCCTTTTATTTTTTTTAGCTCTTCCAAATTGTAAGCAGCGTCTTGAACAAACTTACAATGGCCAAACCAAATACGATATAGCTTCGTCAATACTGGGAACTTATCCGAAAACCCATGGGAGCTGGCGGCGAACGAGACAGTGACACCTCTAGCGGACTCTGAGTCTAAGGGTAGTTTTGACGTAGGCGGGAACGATTGCGCAAAGAAGGAGCACAGTCGCTACGTTTGTTCCTTTGAGAGGTTACGAATTTTCAAAAGTCTTTGGGGTTAGAGTACATAGCAGACTCGGTCTGAGACACGCGAACTTTTCATCTCTATTTAACAGCCATTTTGATTTAGAGCGACACTCACCGCTTTTTGAAAATCATTCTTTCAAACCCGACCTTTTAAAAATCCTGTGATAGTGCAATTTCTTTCGCAAACGACACCTCAGTTCCAACGAAAACCACGAAGGGTATTTGTTTGGCATTCATGGTGCTCGACACAACTGCAGTAAACGCCTCAGTCACTGCGTTGACACATGCGTTCTTGGAACATCGGATTTGAGCCATAACTTTGCAGGTAAGAGTACAGGCTAAAGTAAACACCTTTGCTGTATAAAAAGTAGCTCTGGCTACAAAAACTATGTTGACCAGGCGGAAAGAAAATTGAAGCAACAAAGGTGGGATGAACATATCATCAGCACATGTTATAGGGTCGTCAACTGGACTGATACGGTCAATAGGCGAAGACACCACTACAAGATCAAGTACGTTACCTGTCGAGTTTTTAATCGCATTGCACTGTTGGAACCCGTTATTACATATGAATTCGAATGAACTTAACGCTTTTGAACAGAAAGCACTGCTGTCTGACCAAAGATAATCCAACGTCCAGTCTTATCTGGATCTGATGAAAACTGTTCAAATAGTGTTTTACCTTCTAGACGATTTAAGGTATATTGAATACATTAATGACCACATAAAAAGGATTTAATATTTGGAATCTGAGAGAGTATGTTTTATTAATTGTTTTCAGAAACTTCAATATTTCTTTAGCAGGGGATTAACCAAAACTATCAAAGAATTCGACATATTTTGGAACGTTAAAATAACTAAGCCAATGTGTTCCATGGTATGGAGAATTATCAATCTTTATAACACCAAATTCATTCTTTTTTATTTGTTTAGGTAACACATTTTTAAGAAATACACCACTAAATCCCGGTTTTTGTTTTAATATCTAAATAACATAATTTGAACTTAGTAGTGCCTTAATCAGTTTTTTTAACCTATTATCTGAACACCTCTTTCATTATGAGCTTTTCCGTGTATTGTAACGCCTTTTCCA
Organism: Ixodes persulcatus; assembly: GCA_013358835.2. Classification (NCBI taxonomy): domain Eukaryota; kingdom Metazoa; phylum Arthropoda; class Arachnida; order Ixodida; family Ixodidae; genus Ixodes; species Ixodes persulcatus. The sequence goes on along the minus strand of JABSTQ010009530.1, from coordinate 486,252 downwards.
GTGACTTTCTTCACAACTTTTGCAGCTCCGGCTGTTGCAGCTCCTGTTATTGCCCCTTCTACAACAAATGGCAGTGCTCTAGCTGCTAAAGCTGCTATGGCTCCAATAATGGGTAGGAGAGCACGCTCTTGAGTTGTTTGATTTTTCAACTGGGTTTGGCCGAACTTTCAAAACACAGGCTTACCCTTCTTTAGTTTATCAATTCAAGTGGAAGTAAGAAACAAACTAGAATTTTTGGGATTACTCCCTGGATCTACTCGTCTTTTAGATTCTTCTTTTTTAATTGAAGACTTAAGTTTTTTTCTTGTCCTTCTGAGAGATGAATTGTACACAGTTATTATATTTATTTAAGAAAAATTTAGGACCGGTTAACTGGGTTTTATATTTCTGAAAACATCATTTTCTGATCAGATAGAGACATATTCAATTTCCTGTCAAACTTGTACATCATATACACTCTTTACCTTGCAGGCTGAGTTCAAAGTTTAAGCTGTAGTTGAGTAAGACATGTTTGAATCTTTTTAAATGCATTTGAAGGCATGTTTGTAACATCGAAAATGAGTATTGAATTGAGACTTGCGATTCTACGTTTTGTTACAACTGTTCCAGTATCTACATCTAGAGTTTCAAATCCAGCTTCTAAAAACGGGTTGTATGCATCATCATTAAGAAGATGGTTTAGAGTAAAGTCACAATTATTTAGAAATTATAGACTCCTGGAAAATCTATTGTGTGTTCAGTACTATCATAATCAATTGTTCTATTTTTTCTAAAGCTTCCCGATTTATATGATACACTCTCATTGTTCTTTAATTGACCATTTAAGAAGGCTCTTTGTAAATTTTGTGTAATCATTGGAATCTTCCACAACTGCTTATCAAATATAACATTGCAATTTTCGGCTTGTTGTGAGTTAATTAATATGTCTATATTATTTTTTTAGAGTTAGCTTAAAAGTTATCCTTAGAAATACTTTTTAAACTGTGAACACGGAAGCAGCCTAAGAATGCCTTCGTCTAACCATGCTGCGTGCATATTTGTGCAGATTGCTCGTCTTGCTTCATCAACTATCGTCACCAGTCAATGCTACGCGTGCACCGTTCGTCCAGCAGGTGTACGTCCTTCCGGAAGAAATTGGTGGGCGTTTCGGAGGTCCCGCCGATTGGACGCAGCGGATCTTCACCACACCGTTCAAAAAGGCAACAGGATCAACATCGCCATCGTCATCCGTCTGTGGCCTGGCTTTAAGACCAGGGAGCGACTGCCTTCTCTTCAGTGGGCACGGAGGCAGCCTAATAATGCCTTCGTCTAACCATGCTGCGTGCATCTTTGTACAGGTTGGTGCTGGTTCATCCTTATATGCAAAAAGAAGTAACAATATTTTTCTTCTGATGCTTCCGTGCCCAAGCGTTATTTCGGATGTACCTGTCGAGTGTGTTGATGTTTTGGGAGCACTGCTGTTACTGTCGGGCGACATAGAGACCAACCCCGGCCCCATGTCTGAAGCCCAGGCCAAACAGTTCGCGGAGATGTTTCAGCTTTTGCAAAGCCTCAATGCGCGATCTCTGAAATCTGAGGAAGGACAAAGCGACCTAATCAAAACAGTGAACGAAATAAAACAAACTCAGCAAAATATTGAAACAAAAATTCACACCATATGCAATCGACTTGCACTAGTTGAAACTAAGGTTTCCGCGCTTGAGGTGGCTAACCACGAGCAGCAAATGTCTTGCGACCTTACTGATGCTTTGCGGAACGACAGCGCACATTTACATAGTCGGCTGAATGAGTTAGGAGATCGTTCACGGAGAGATAATTTGATCATCTATGGTATTCCTGATGTCTCTTCTGAAACGTGGGCGGAAAGCGAAAACAAAGTGCTCGATCTGGTCTCTAATTCTCTGCAGCTTCAAGTCCCCCCTGAGTACATTGAACGCGCACATCGCATCGGCTCTTTTAGTGCTACCAAATGTCGGCCCGTCGCGATAAAACTTTCGTCATCAAAGGTCAAAGATCAGATATACTATTCACGGCTGAAGTTAAAAGGGAGCCAAACGTATATTAGCAAAGATTTCTCACCGGCAACGCGCCTCGCAAGAAGGAAACTGGTCGATTTCGGAAAAAACTATAAATAGCACTTATCAATTACGGTACAACAAACTGTACGTCAGTAAAAGGTGCTATGTGTACAACGCAATAACTGATACTGCATTTGAGCTTAGTAACGGCTCCGATGAGCGCGTGGCTGACGGCAATGTGGAACCTCTTTCTAATCAACAGCAAACACCACTATCATCGTAACAAGTCGTGAGGGGTGAGGGCTGTTCTGATAATGGCCGACACGTGTCCCTACTTTTTACTAATATAAGAAGTGTTTTACGTCACAAGGATGACTTGAGTTCTTTTATTGATTTTTGTGTCGCTGATATTGTTGTCTTAACAGAAACGTGGTTATCTTCGAGCGTTAGGAATTCTGAAATATTTTGTTGTGAAAAACGGTTTAATATTTATCGTTGCGATAGGGGCGAAAGATCAGGTGGTGGTGTACTGCTAGCTGTAGCAAATTATATAGAATCATTTTGTGTGCGTTTGAGTAGTGATTTAGAAATAGTTTGGGTTTGTTTGCATTCGAACCACCATAAGATTGTTTTGGGCGTATGTTATCGTGCACCGTCTTGTAACTCTTCTTTCGTTGCGAATCTTCATGACGCCATTAACTCCTTGCTAGTGCGATTTCCATCTTCTCCAATTATCCTTCTTGGCGATTTTAACTATCCTAATATAGTATGGTCAGACATTAATACCCACAGTCAACCATTCTCGTCAGACGCGCTTGCGTTTATAGAATTGTGCTGCGACTTCAGTTTCGCTCAGCTGGTCACAGTTCCCACGAGAGCCACTACAACCTCCGCTAACATATTGGATTTAATCCTCACAACGTCACCTGCTTTAATCTCTTCAATCAGCTACATGCAGGGTCTCAGTGACCATTCCTTAATACATTTTTTTATCGATGTGCCTACTAAAAACTCACCAAAGTATACTAAACAAATACGTGATTATGCTAAAGGGAATTTTGAGGCAATAAACAGTGAACTTTGCATTTTTCTTGACGACATTTTACAACAGTTTGCAGGTCGCTTTATCCATGAAAATTGGGAATTACTTAAAAACCAGGTGTCATATCTTACAAATGTATATATACCATTACGTAACATCTCGGTGTTCCCCAACTCTCCCTGGTATAACGCCATATTAAAAAGGCTTTCCAACAAAAAAAAGCGTAAATTTCGAGTAGCGAAATTTACAAACCTTCCTGAAAAGTGGGTTGATTACCACATTACTTACCAAATTTACAAAACTGCTATTCAAGTTGCCAAAGCTACCTATTTTTCGGTAACTCCACCATCACTTCTAACAAACAACCCGAAACAGTTTTGGAAAGTAGTTACTAACGAGGAAAAGGCCCCTATAGCCTTGTTTACTCCTTCTGGTGACCCTGTGCTTGTTAGTGAATGTGCATCTATTTTGAATTTCACATTTGTATCGTCATTTTCAGATGTTTTATCAACAACTTTACATTCATTACAACAATATGACTATTTACCGATGAACCCTATTTTTATTGATGTTAATGGCATTGTTTCTGCAATTGATAACCTAAAAGTATCTTGCTCATCTGGGGTAGACGCTATTAATTCTAAATTTTTGAAAAACACTAAAGAATATTCTTTTATAATACTGGCTAAAATATTTCAGCAAACTATATAACTAGGATGTTTACCCGACGACTGGAAGGTGGGGAAAATAATACCGATACATAAAGCTGGCGATAAACATGGTCCTCTTAACTATCGCCCCATATCCTTAACAAGTATCCCATGCAAAATTCTCGAGCATATCATTTATTCACAACTTGTAAAATTCCTGGAATCAAATAACGTTTTTTCAGCCACACAACACGGTTTCCGTAAATTCTTTTCGTGTGAAACGCAGTTACTAACGTTCAGTCATGACCTTCACCTTATTCTTGATCGTAGTTCACGTGCTGATTGTATATTCTTGGACTTCTCCAAAGCATTTGATAAAGTATCGCATAAACTACTACTTCACAAGTTAAGTACCCTTAACATTGATTCTTCATTACTTTCCTGGATTCGTGTTTTCTTAACTAATCGCTCCCAATTTGTATTTGTAAACGGCTGTTCCTCCCCTTTAGTACCTGTAACATCCGGAGTCCCGCAAGGATCTGTATTGGGCCCTCTTTTTTTTCTGATATTTATCAATGACTTACCCTCCTGTGTTACATCTTGAATTAGTTTGTTCGCTGATGACTGTGTTTTATATCGTGAAGTGACTAATGATCATGATGTGTCTTGTCTTCAATCTGATCTTAACCGTATATCTGAATGGTGTAACAAGTGGAATATGAAGCTTAACACTAACAAATGTAAAGTAATGAGGGTCTCCCGAATGACTGCTAATGTCTCATGCTACTACCTTTATCATACTTCTCTACAACAAGTGTCGTCTTACAAATATTTGGGCGTTAATATTTCATCTAACTTATCTTGGGAAACTCATATTCAGTATATAACGAATAATGCTAACCGTTTCTTAGGATTCATTAAACAAAACTTCTCATCAGTTCCCTTATCTCTCAAGCTGCTTCTTTACAAAACGCTCGTGCGCTCTAAGCTGGAATATGCCTCTTCAATTTGGAACCCTGGCACTAACGTATTGATGTCGGCTCTTGAAGCGATTCAGAACAGATCTGTTCGTTTCATCCTTACTAATTATCACCGCATTGCCAGTGTAACATCAATGAAAATAAGTTTGAACCTACCTAACCTTGCATTACGTCGAAATCTTAACAGGTTTTGTCTGTTCCACAAAATTTATTACCATAATCCTCTGCTACGTGACAAGTTACTGACACCCCCTTTCTACATATCATCACGTCTCGATCATCCACAGAAGATGGGCATTCCTCAATGTAAAACTACAACTTTTTATAATTCATTTATACCTCAGACCACGGTCTTATGGAACCACCTTCCAGCGTCTGTGGCATTCATATCCGATTCCATCGCTTTTAAACAATGCCTTAACAGTGTTAACTTTTAGCATTTCATTATTATGTATTTTTTTCATTCTTAGGATTGTTGTTTGTTTGCTTTTGATGTCTCCTTGTAACCCACTCCCCTCTGTAATGCCCTCGGGCCCTGAGGGTATTTGAAATAAATAAATAAATAAATAAATTATATCTCTAAGTTCAACAGAGACTTCTACAATTTTTTAGTATTTTTGGTAATTTCACATCGTTTCGCAAACTCTTTGTTATATCTCGGATTTACTGTAACACCAGATAAAGTTTTATTTGTGGATCCGTTTTCATTTTATACCTGAGTTTAACTCCTGAGTTTTAGATGTGTCAGAAAACCAAAATTTTGACGTTGATGTAGATCTTGAAAAATCACCTAAGCAATTAATATTTCAATCTTCGGACGAATTTCAGAGTAAAGGTAATGTTGAATTTCTTTCTCATTCGCAGTAAATCTAATCTCTGAATGAAAAGACATCAGCACCAGTATTATTAGCAAACGCAACAATATCTGCATCTCCGAGATCTGTATCATCATTCTTAACAATCTTTAGTCTACATTGAAGTACACTTTGTAAAGTCAGAGCCTGCTAATAGGTGTGGCAACCCAGCCAATCATAATATAGCATGTTCGAATACGGCCCCGTTGGGCGCGATTAAAGACGTTAGTTGTTCGTTGGAACGTTGCTCGTCTGAGTCCCACCGCTTCGTGAGGTTACATGGTGCAAGAAATATTTGTTCGACTGGACTGCCCCGGCACCCACACCAGCCACAACGCCCGCTATGGTAAGATTCAAGCCTCCAGAGGGACTCGAACGTGCTGGAAACCCTGCACAAAACTGGAAAAAATTCCGTCATCGAGTGGAGCTCTTCCTGGACGCTACGGAACCAAAGAAAATACGCTCGACGAAACAGAAGGCGGCAATACTCCTACATATCGCAGGACCAGACGCTCTGGAAGTGTTAGTACCTTCCAATGCACCGACGATGAACACGGAGATTACGGCGTCCTCAAGAAATTCGAAAGCGACTGCACGTCTCGCTGCAACGAGACAAAGTAACACTACATCCCTCGATCCAGGATGCAAAAACAGGGTGATCCTTTAGAGAACTGCCTTTTGGATCTGCAACTGAAAGTTTAGTCGTGCAACTTTGACAACCTCGCCGACTCTATGATGTGCGACCAAATAGTGTATGGAATCGCCGACAAAAAACTACGGGAGCGCATGCTTCGAGAAGAAGGCTTAGTCTGGAAAAAACAGTTGAGTTCTGCAAAATGGCTGAACTTACGCAAACGCAGGAAAAAGCCTGGGAAGCACGAGAACGCTTCCTGAAGCCAGTTTCGATGCAACAAAAAGATGCTAAAGGCCAGACATGTGGGGGGTGCGTTCGGCAGCACGAGCCAAGACGCTGCCCCGCGTACGGACAAGTCCGCTCGAAGTGCAAAAAGAAAAGTCACTGGGCCGCGTGCTGCAGGTCGCAGTAACACGCACACACCGATCAGAAAGGAACCGACGGCATCACAGGACACCATGACGACTTTACCGTGCTCAAGGTGCAGGCGGTCACGGGAAAAAGGGGCGACTGGCTGATGGAGGCGTCAGAACCAAACGGTGACACCCTAGCTGAATACCGGAGCGCAGGTCAACATCGTGCTGCACTGTGTGTTCAAAAGGCTTGACAAGGCGAGACGGGCGCAACCGACCGCGGCCATCATAATAAGCTATAGCGGCTACCAGATCGGGCACCTACGACCCGTGTGTCTTCCCGTAGAAATCAAAGCAAAAAGGGCAACGATTGAATTCTTGGTTGTAAAGAAAGCTCGGCAGGCACTTTTGAGCCTTCAAGCAAAAGAAACCTTTGGTCTCGTGAACCGTGTAGACAGCTTCACTGAAACCTCGGACCCGCAACGAAAGGTTCTTTCTAGGGGTGTGCGAATATCAATATTTTCGAATACGAATCGAATACGAATAGTTAGCTTCGAATATCGAATCGAATATCGAATAGTCGGAGGCAGGTGCATTTATTCACAGCATTTTTATTTTCACATGTCAAAACTGCAGTTAAATTATTATTTTTTAACTGCAGAACTCCAGTTGTTTTTTCTACATGACAACTTGTAATCTCAACGAGAACAAAAACACAGAAACGAAAATTCTAGTTGTATGGAAGATTACAAGTTGTCATGCAGAAAAATCAACTGCTGCACATGGTCAGGTAGGAGGCGCTCCCTTCGAGCGGAAACTACACCTCCAGCCACAGAAAAAACTCTCTCACTCGGCACTGAAGTGGCAGGTATTGCCAGGTATTTGATGCAAAGCTTCGCCAGATTCGGATATCTTAAGCACCCGACACTTCGCCACCACTCACACGGATCACTCTCTCTCTTTAGCAGTGCCTCCTCCGCACACGCTGCAACTTCCCATTCTGAAGCTGAAACCACTTTGCTTTCCATTGCACTTTTGGCTAAGTGGTCAAATGCTTGCCAAACATCTGCTGACGGCGTTGAGCCTTGCTCTTGTGACTGTGTTGCAGCTTCCGGCTGGATTTCTTCAGTAGCATCACACGAGGCTAGCTCTTGCAGCACCAGAGCTCTTAGCCATAATAATTGTTCCTTTTCGGTTTTAAAAATAGTGGACTTGAAGCGTGGGTCCAAGAACATAGCAAGGCATGCTTCCTTGTCCTTGTCATACAGAATGAACCTTGCCTTGATGGATCTTATCAGTTCTGCGGGAAACTCTGATGCCCCAGCACAGTTACCTAGACAGTGGAGCATACCAAAAATCATAGGAACTTGGGAAGACAAAGACGGATACTTCTCAGCACTGGCAATAACAGTGGCTTCGAACAATGGCTTCAATGTGTGTACATATTCAGAAGCATCTTTCCACTCTGATGAACCAAGTCCATCGATGTCACAGTCCGAGGTAGCAAGCTCCACAGTGACTTCTTCTCTGAGTTCCAGAAGGCGAGACAACATAAGATACTGGCTATTTCATCTCGTTTCCACGTCTTGCACCAGACGTAGTGCGTCCTTTCCCATCTTCTTTTGGCACTCCTCAAGCCTTTTCTGAGCTGATGAACTGTGCTTGTAATGTCCCACAATATGCCTCACTTTCTTGCACAGGCGATCAATGGCCGGCGCACGGGATCTCGCGTCATTAATCGCCAGTTGAAGCGTATGCGCGAAGCACGCTCTTTCAGTCCACGGAAGTCTCCTTACCGCAGCACGGATGTTGCGCCCATTATCCGTTACGATGAACTTCGCACATTCATCGGGTATCTCCCATTCACTGCACATTTCGTCCAGAATAGTTGCGATGTTCACAGCACTGTGACTGGCAGTCATGTGTCGAGTGTTCAATGTGAACCGCTTCATCGTGAATTTTGGAGTGAGAAGATGGCAGGTGAAGCTCACGTAACTTTCGTTAGCGCGCGATGTCCACATGTCGCTTGTGAAGGCAACAGCGGTCGTGCCACCTTCAAAGGCACTATTGAGCTCTGCTTTCACCTTCTTTCGGGTGTCGTCATACATCCGTGGCACAAGCACGCGCGAGAGTGTAGAGCGGGATGGTAGGCGATAGTTGGGAACGGTTTCTGTCAGAAGTTCTTTGAAGCTGCAGTCTTCCACAATGCTGTAAGGCTGTAAATCAAGCGCCACTATGGCGGCCACCTTGTTATTTAGCGCTCACACCCTCTTTTCTGGAAGGGGCTCCGTGCGGCGCACGAAGTCCGTCAGCGTCGGTTGATCTCTTCCTGGCGTACCAGCGGTAATCCCACGATACTCTTTTAACAACGCAGGATGTACTTTAAGATGGTTGACAAGGGGCGTTGTCGTACCTGTGGGTGTTTTAAGCGTTGACTCGCATGCCGTACATTGCGCCATCGATGCCGTCACCCTCGCAAAATCTTTCCAAATAGCACTCTTCTCTCTTCGTTTTGGTGCCGTTTCCCGTTCCTGCCTCCGCTTCGCAGACGGCTCCCCGCAGTCACCTCCGTCCGCCATAACACGGGTGGGCGAACGCGAAGTGAGCACTGATCACAGTTTAAAATGTCAGGAGTCACAGGGGAACAGAAACTCGCAGATTACCGTTACCGACACCGACGCCACCAGTTTAGGTTGAAGCCGCCATGCAGCTATGTTGGCTATGTCGCTGTCAATGGGCCTTGCTTACCGAAACTGAAACCGAAAGCAAAACTTACGCTTGCGAATTCGTTCTTGACTATTCGATTAATTTCGAATATTCGTGTTACGACGAATATTCGAAAAATACCAAATATCAAATTTACGAATCGAATACGAATATTAAAAGTACAATATTCGATTCGTATTCGAAATTTCGAATATTCGCCCACCCCTAGTTCTTTCGGACTGTTATTAGCTCTTTAAGGGCCTTGGCCGTATGAACAAGCCATACAAGATGGTCCTCAAGGACGATTCCCAACCTGTGGTCAAGCCGGCACGAAGAGTACCAATATGCTGAAGGAACCACTCAAGCAGGAGCTGGACGGAATAGAAGCCGCCGAGATTGTTTTCAAAATGTAAGAGCCAAGTGACTGGGTAAGCCCACTGGTCATTGTCTGAAAGAAGGACGGCAAGATCAAAGTCTGCATGGACCCAAGTCATATAAACGAGTGCCATAAGAGAGAGCACTACCAGATGCCCGAACGAAAGGAGATTGAGGCAGACCCAAGAAATGAAACAGTATTTTCAAGGCTGGATCCCACCTCGGGTTTTCACCAAATCCCCTTCGATAATGAAACCTCTAAGATTTGCACATTTAGCACGCCCTATGGACGCTATGGTTACAAACTGCTGCCGTTCGGTCTTGCCGCAGCACCTGAGGTTTTCCAAAAACGAGTGTTGCAGGTTTTTGAAGACTTGCCTGGTGTCAAAGTTTACATTGATGACATCATCATTTGGGGAGCCACCGAAATCGAGCATGAGGCACGACTCTATGCAGCTCTACAGGCTGCCTTTCGGGCAGGAGTCACCCGGAACGTGGATAAATGAATATTTGGCATGAGAGAGGTGGTGTTTCTCGGAGTGCCCCCGTCTTTGCTTGCACGGTTGCAGCTGAAGGCGCGGCGCCTGCAGTGCATTACCGGATTAGGTCAATACCCGACCAAGGCTTGTTAAGCATCTCTTCCTGCGTTCCTGCGCGTCGGTGTTATGTTTTGGCTGCTCATCGCCACCTTGGCCCAAGGACGCCTGTGATGCAGTTTCTACGGCGGCGAGGGGGCCCCTTGTTCGGGAAGGCCACTTCATCTGCCGGCGATTTCGAAAGTAGTTAGTAATTTGAGTAGAAGTTACCCGAAAAATGTAGTTAAATTAAACTACTAATTACCAAAATAAAGTTGTAATTGAAAGTTACCAAGTTACTCGGAAAAGTAGTTAAACTACAGTAGTTTGAGTAGAGTAGTTGAACTACGTCCAAGTCTGGGACAAGGAGTGTAAGTCTATACCTTTTTTGTTTCTGAGAGTGCATAATTGTTTACCATAGTGAGATATCGTAAGACTTGATTACTTTTCGTCCACACGTATACGGCAGCCGCATGTTATGCGGAGGGCAAGTTCGTCTGCTTCTCGCGCAGGGGGTACCGGTGACGTCAGAACGCCGTGCCCTGATTGGCTGATCGCGGCCCCCCTATCTGAGCGTCGTCTGCTCCTTTGCAACGTCGTCTGCGTCTGTCTTACCTTTCCTGCGACTTTCGGAAGTGCAGAGGCCAGATACACAAAACCATGTTACGCCGAAAGAGTGCGTAAGACAAAACGTGAGAACAAATTCGTATTCACGAAACGAAATTATCGCAAGTTTTGCTCAGGTCACGACGAAATCCTACGACGATCAACTCAGCATGGCCGACAGCGTCGCTCAGTTACTTGGTCGCGACGACCAGCGGACGTTTATTTTTGTACGTGCTCTTCTCACGCGTCACGACTACAAGCAGCAAGAAAAAAAGTAAAAAGTACTTGAAATAAACCACGACGAACAAGAACGCTGAATCCACAAACACCCGGGAAATGCTCCAACGGCCACGATTCCACTGACCCCGTCCAAGCGAGCTCGGCAGATAGGCCTAGCAGCGGCGCAGCGGTGCTCCGACGGTCCTTGGCCAAGACCGTCTGCCCACGACCGGCTGGCGTGCTGAATAGAATATGCCCGCGCGACCCTTGTGAACCCTTCAATCTCTTCCTCTTGTCATCGCCTCGTTTTCCGAGACAGCGGCGACACTTGCCGGTGAAAAAGCGGTGAATCTCCGACAGACGCAGGTAAGGTAAAGCAGCCATCGCTTTGACTAGCAGACGTAAAGCAGACGACGTTAACTGCACCAACCCTCCGACGCCGTTTAAGAGTGAGGAGTCTCGCCGCACACGCAAGGAGGGAAAAAGTATTTGGGAGGGAACTTGCGGACACTCTCGCTTCTTAGCAGACAAACCTCGGCGCCTCGGGACACCTCGTCAGCGAGTCCCTTGACTTCCCTCCTTGATGCGCGTCTGCTAGTTGTTCGACAAAAACAACGTACCGCTCGAGTTATTGCGTCTCCCCTCTCTGAAAGGCGAAGTCGAGCTCGCTCGTAAAGACCTGCACTTCCGAAAGTCGCAGGAAAGGTAAGACAGACGCAGACGACGTTGCGAGCAGACGACGTTGCAAAGGAGCAGACGACGCTCAGATAGGGGGGTCGCGATCAGCCAATCAGGGCTTGGCGTTCTGACGTCACCGCTACCTCCTTTCTCATGCGCAGAAGACGAAAATGAGCCCACTTGCGAGGCGTATTGCGGGACAAAACGCAATCTTTTAACACGGGGATCAGGCTTCGCTAGGTCTACCCAACCTATGATGTCGAGCTGGTCCTGGTATTCGAGAAAAACGTTGAACTTCTGCAGTATAGTGTAGTGGTGTACAAGAACAGCTGGGCGTTGCCTAAAACCTGGCCCAGACAATTTCTTCTTCCTGGAAAAAATAAATAAAATATGACCGGACGAATAACAGCATTTCAATAAACGTAAACATTCAAGGTATTAAAATCACTATAATTAGTGCTAAAAAAACACGCATCTTTTGATGATATATAAGAAAAAGGATCCTCCATCAAATATAAAATGTTGTATAGCATATATTTGAATAGCTTATTGGAGTAGAGCTACGTTTCGAGTGGAAAGTAATAAACGGTATGAGGCCATTATTTATGGCACATGTTGCGCTGGAGACATGGGACCGGGAGCTTGCAGCCTCGGGGACACCTGGGGGCTGCGTTCCAGAGAGTAGCGGGCCGCGGGCCGTGTGTTTGAGACCCCTCGGTGATGTAAAGCGCAATGTCGTCTGCGTTTTTTTTTGCAGGGGTTTTCGTGACGTTAAGACGCAGAACTCTGATTGGCTCTGATAAAAAAATAGTGGGTAGACCTAATATGAAACTACCTTGAGGTCTACTTTTATCATTCAATCAGAGACAATCAGAGCTCGGTGTTCTGACGTCCCCACGACCGCCGCAAAAGAAGCAGACGAATTTGCGCTCAGTTTAGTCACTAATAGCCAAGGGAAAGCCGGGCTTGCCCTAATACGTTCATTCTTCTGGCCTCATGAGTGATTCTTTTGTCTACTGGTAAGCTAATGCCGCAATCTGATTGCCTGAGGAGCGCCAATAGGATGCATCGCAAAATACTTCAGTGAGTCTGCTTTCCTGCAGAACAAAAGATAACAAAAATGACCGCATCTCAACGTGGTGAATGATGTTGATTGGGGCGAAGCATTGGTGGTGCTGATGATACCGATTTTATTGTTCATAGGTAGTGCTGATAACGCTAATTTTTTTTATTGCTCACAGGTAGTGCTGAGTTCCGGGTTGCGTTTCGACTTCATTATTACTGCTTTATGGTCGGTGAAATGCAGAGTCAGTGGTTCTTCTAGCGGATCAGCTTGGATCCGCTAGAAGCCGTGGGAACGCATCTCCACCGCTTAAGTCGACGGTCCATGTCAGAAAGAGAGTGTTTGGTATGGAACGTGGTTATATACGCCTTTGAGTATTTGACCGCAGCGCCTTCTCGTCTATAAACGTTGAGCCAATGCATGCAAAGTTTAACGCGATTATATACGCATTTGACCGCAGCGCCCACTTCTGTATAGACGTTGAGCGGCTACATGCAACGTGTCATCCATGACAGAAACCCAAGCTCTTGAGTTACTACCACATCTCAGAACCCCCTACTCGTCCCTCCTCTTGGCCGAGTGGTTAAGGCGATGGACTAGAAATCCAATGGGGTCTCCCACACAGGTTCGAATCCTGTCGACTGCGTAAATATTTTTTCTTCTTATGTGAGCACGGACGCCGGACGGACGGACGGACGGACAAGGCTAGACCCTAAGGAGCTTCGCCCCTAAAAAAATCAGGGTGTAGTTCAGAATTAAAAACAGCGGGAAAAGACGAGGACCAGTCAAAGAAGTGACTCGGACACAGCGCTACGTCCGTCAGAAGTGACACTGACACAGCGCTACGTCCGTGTCACTTCTTTGTCTGGTACTCGTCTTTTCGCGCTGTTTTTAATTCTGAAGTATGTACCAACTCGCTCAAGCCTCAACTTTAGCATCAGGGTGTAGGATGGAAAGATCCCATGCGAAGAGCGAAGCTCATATACGATTTCATTGGCGCAATGCGATGGAGCAAGGAAAACTTCATGCACATTGTTCCTGAGCACATCGTAATCTTTGGTCTAATCGTAATCTTAGCTTCGTCATTTGATGTTGTCCTTTCTACTGTTTGCTGGGATTGGTTGACTTGTGCTCTGCAGGAAAGCGAACTCACCGATATTTTTTTTCTTAGAAAGTATGCCAACTGTCACAATGGTTTTGGGCAACCTACCGTTGAAATGAGAACTGAGTCAGAATCACTTTCCTTTATCTTTTTTATGTAGCCATCGATGAAGTCTCAATTGAAGTCTGAATTCAGTGTGTTTTTGTGTTCCGTGATTTGTTTTCTAAAGAGAAAACCAAAACGGGATAGCACGGGTTGTCGTATGCTTAGAGAAGAAAACGTAACTCGTATAGCCACTTAAAAATATTTTCACGGTTATCGACCACGTCAATGCACTCGTTGATGTAAATTAATGCACCTGGTGTCGTGAAGCATGCATGCGTCAGACAGCAGGGTGCTGTTACGAAGATTCAGAGTATATTCAATTAACCTATTTAATTTAGAACATGACGGCGTTTTCGAGAGCAACTCTATTCAGGGAGGTCTAAAGAGACCTTAATTTTTTTTTACAAGTATCGAGGGGCATTGCTTATGAAACTCTTAGAAGATTATGGTGCCAAAGTACTGGACTGACCAATCAATACTGCGTCCTCCGAGATTGGGGAGCTTCATCCGGCATGTCTAGACAACACACCCTAGATAAAAAGGCCGTATCGCAGAATTATAAACGTCACCCAAGGAGACGACCGTGATTGCATACGAGTCTTGCATAAGCGTTCGGCTGAGACTCGTCGTCAATCAGTGAGGACACGAGTCCGAGCCGAACACTGAGGCAGCACTCGGTCCAATCACGTTCGCATCCATAGGGTGATGTTGAAGGCGGAGACCGGCTATCGAGCACCGGCGGAGATGGTTGATCTGACATACCGCGTTCGGCTTTGGCTAGCAGACTGCGTTCGTAAAATGGCGTCAGCTGTTGCTGGCTTCACGCGGCGGTACCGTGCGTGCTTCCATTCATTCGGCGTTCGTTGCCATGGTGACGGCGAGGAACGCAGACGAACTTTATGTTGCGGAAGAACGCTGCGGCGCAGCGATACCAGGTGCGTTCTATAACGCACTAATATTATATTTATTAAATGCATGGTTTATTTAGAGGGGGGTAAAAAAAAAGAGTTAAGGATTTTGTGCATCATTTCTTTTTGTTAATTGCGTGAAATCAAAAGAGAAACGAAACGACAGGCAAGTGCGGTTTTTTTTCACCGAGGTTCGTTCTTGTTGAGGGAGCCCGGGATTTTAATTCAGTTACCGAGATGAGGACGACCGGAAGATTTACTTGCGCTGCATGCGAAGGTGTGAGCGATAATCAAGCGTTTATGGTTTCAAATGGAGTCACGGTAACTTTTTCACCCGATACACTCTGGATACCGGTATCTTCACTCTACCAACGCCGTCAGAATAACGTCAGTAGAGGCTTCGATTTGCCACTGATCAGAGATCTATTCAGAGCCGACTTTAGTTTTCTCCTTTTCCTTCAAGTGAAAGTGAAGCTCCCGCAAAGGTTTGATACTAAATTATTTGCTTTAAAATTGGTTCAACAGATGAATTGACACATCTGAACTAGTAACCCAAATTACAAGGTGAAATGTAATTTTCGCGAAGATTTTTTATTATTTAAGTTTGGCCCTAAAGGTTCAGAAGTTCTACTGGCAACACTGAAAATATGGAATGAAGTGTTGTTATATGGGGCCTGGCAGTGAAGCTCTTACCCCGACGGGTTACAGGGTGTGTGACGCAAAGAGTTATTACAATAAACGCTAGAGGCTCAGCTGGCGCTAGTGTCTACGGGACTTTCGGTTGCAAATTGAAGCAGACAGCATGCAGTCTACATTTTCAGCCTCCCTGTGTATTCCTATGGGAAAACGCGCGTGAATTTTGTCTCTTCGCCGGAAAATAACATGAATAACTTTTGCCATTTCGGTTGTACCGGATAGTATGTACCTTTATTGGCATTGTGAAAGTGTAATTGCTTTAGTTACAACATTTTTGTTTACCACTGAACGATGTTAAACTTCGCTCTATTTCAGGCCCAAACCTCTGTTTCAAGGAAGGTATGTGAAAACGAGCGACGATTCTAAGCAAACTAACGATCGAAAGGAATGTTGAGTGTGTTCAAGGCTCGCTAGCATTTCGGTGGTGCTTAATATTGCTAATATGCCTGTCCTGTCATTGGATGAAAATGACTCCGTCGTGCATCTTTACGATCGGTTAATGAAACATTCGAACGCAAAAACTAAAGCACGTGAGCTACGAAAGGTGTGTTTTTATTATTTCCTATGTCGGGCAGTTTTTATCGGGCACCCAGAGCCGTTCACGCGCTACCTGCAGCTCCCCCTATTTGCAAAGATTTGGAGCGTGCGGGTGATGATTTGAACCCAGACACAAGCATCTTCGCATATATTCATGAGCAGAAAGAATAAAGTAGTACTTATTTATTGCAAATCTGACTATATTACGTGGCTTTCAATTTATTTGGATCATCTGCGCGCACAAAGAGTTACTTATCCAGTGTTACAGCGCAGTTCTTGCGGTCTCTCTTGGTTTTCCACATGCCCTTCGTTCGTTTGGCACGTATATCCCCCATGCTGGAAAGCGTCGACGCCGTGTTCGCGCTAACAGTGTCCGACAGTGCACATAAATACACGTACGAAGCGGTTTTAATACCGTTTTTTATGCCACGAATTTCAAATAAAAATGCTGTAACTGACCAATTATTTCGTCTGCGTGACTGAGAAATGTTCCAATGTGCCTAGTACGTACAAATTATTCGTGATATTTGCTCTTATAATCGTGCGCAGAGAGAAAATGCATTCGCTTTTTCCCATAAAAAGGCATTACCGGAAGTCAGTTCCTGACTGCTTGCTGTCTGCTTCAAAATGCAACAGCACACTAGCGCCACCTGAGCCTCTAACGTTTATTGTAATAACTCTATGGTGTGACGGTGTTAAATAAAATCTGACAAAAGCTCACGCCAGCAGCACAAGAAAAAAAAAAGGACACGTAGAATACCTTTTTTTTTTTAACTGCCTGCTCGTTTCGGAAGTTGTTCAACGTGGGCAGAACCGTATATTAGGAGAGTTTGGACAATAGGCGGAGCAAAGGCCGCCGCCAGCGCCGAATATTCCCCCCACGCTTAGAGCGTAAACTAAATTTGTGACACAGCGTCGACCAATCAGGAGACCTCTACTCCATCTCACAAATGTCTGCAGTAAAGACAAAGGCACAGGCGCGTGAGCCTAGCTCAGCGAAACGCTTTTGTTTGTACGAGACCTCGTGCATAGGAGGCACTTTTCAAAGCCACGCGCTCGTGCCCATGCCTTTGTCTGCACTGCTATATAGAACAGCGTCCTGAGACTGGCTGAAAGAAAGCAGTGCAAAGGGTGGGGTGCGCGAGCGTCTTGAGACGCGGAGTTCCGCTCGGCACGGCTCAAATTATAGACCTTTCCAAAAACGAGCTTGTGGCCGGTGCCATTTTGAGCGTTCGTGCGTATGGCGCGTGCTTTGCTCGCTTTCCGAAGCGACGAACACGCACGTGCTGGGCTGTGAAGATCGCACGCTGGACTGTGATTTTGTAAACATTGGAAAGGTCTATACTTCGTTTCACTTTATCTGCGAGCGAAGCCAAAGCTAGAAGCGCGAGACCAGCGCTTTTTGCATTTCTCCCCAGCTCGCACGCTCGAGCAAAGCCTGAACGCACGGAGCTTCCGTGCTCGCGCTTCCAGTTTTGCCTTCGCTCGCACATAAGGTGAAACGAAGTATAGTCTTGGCACAAATTTAGATCACACGAGCACCGCTAGGGGCTCTTTCGCGGCCTGTGGTTGGCCCCGAGATGCTCGCCTATTCAAACCAATGTATGGCCAAACTCTCTCAATAAACGGCTCTGAACGTGGGATGTCATCCAGTGCCACCTAGGACACAAGGCCTCTCTATGCATGACGTCATTGTTTGTGGATCGCGCCGACCCGCCCCAAGCGGCAAACACGCCGAATTTCTACGAGAATCACCGCAAAGCGGCTGGCGCGTCCGTCTTGGCGTTGCCGCGTGCTCTAGTGTCGCTTCCGTTGTGAGGCGCTGCAATTCGCGCCGGCGCAGAGCCGTTTACTGAGAGAGTTTGGCCATACATTGGTTTGAATAGGCGAGCATCTCGGGGCCAACCACAGGCCGCGAAAGAGCCCCTAGCGGTGCTCGTGTGATCTAAATTTGTGCCAAGACTATACTTCGTTTCACCTTATGTGCGAGCGAAGGCAAAACTGGAAGCGCGAGCACGGAAGCTCCGTGCGTTCAGGCTTTGCTCGAGCGTGCGAGCTGGGGAGAAATGCAAAAAGCGCTGGTCTCGCGCTTCTAGCTTTGGCTTCGCTCGCAGATAAAGTGAAACGAAGTATAGACCTTTCCAATGTTTACAAAATCACAGTCCAGCGTGCGATCTTCACAGCCCAGCACGTGCGTGTTCGTCGCTTCGGAAAGCGAGCAAAGCACGCGCCATACGCACGAACGCTCAAAATGGCACCGGCCACAAGCTCGTTTTTGGAAAGGTCTATAATTTGAGCCGTGCCGAGCGGAACTCCGCGTCTCAAGACGCTCGCGCACCCCACCCTTTGCACTGCTTTCTTTCAGCCAGTCTCAGGACGCTGTTCTAGCAGTGCAGACAAAGGCATGGGCACGAGCGCGTGGCTTTGTAAAGTGCCTCCTATGCACGAGGTCTCGTACAAACAAAAGCGTTTCGCTGAGCTAGGCTCACGCGCCTGTGCCTTTGTCTTCACTGCTGACATTTGTGAGATGGAGTAGAGGTCTCCTGATTGGCCGACGCTGTGTCACAAATTTAGTTTACGCTCTAAGCGGGGGGGGGGGGGGGGGACCATATTCGGCGCTGGCGGCGGCCTTTGCTCCGTCTATTGTCCAAACTCTCCTAATATAGACCCTTTTCATGTTTACAAACAAGAACTGCCTCCTGCGTCCCAAGCAACTTCCGGTCGCTCCGTCTTTGAAAGTATGTCGAGCTTGCCTATGTCGCCAGTGCTAGAAAGCATAAACGCTACACGCACATCAAAGTTGGAGATTTAACGAGGGCCCTCGGCTTGTCAATTTAACGTCTTGGAGGAGGCAAGTTGGTTTACAAGAGTATTCGAAAATATGTATCATATCTGGGGGTTCTGCGTTCTTTTGGCGTTCACCTGGAGAATTGGTAGTTAAACGTTTGATCAACATTTCAAACAGCGGTGTTACGGTGGGCTTTGTTCATACTTTTTATGAACCGGAAGTTCTCTGGGACGTCAAAGACTAGAACAACTCCTGGTGGCGTTTGCCATGAAAAGGGTCTATACGGCTGTGCGCCGGCGGCGACGCTGACGCGAACTACTAGGCGGCGCTGCGTGCATCCATGAGCGATGACATTCGGGGGCCAAGGGCGGACGCCTTGTTGTCTACGTTCCATTTGCCGACTGTGACGATTTGTTGTGGTCATCAAGAGAAATGGGTTCCGAGCTCAGGAAAGACACGTCAACCTCCGAGATTCCATGCAGAACTTCCTTTCTTCTTTTTTATTTTGCTCTCTTTCTCCTCGCGCTCGCACGCGCGGCACCGGAGCTCGCACGAGCCGCACGAGTCGTCTTTTTCGGCTCGTCACATGTCGGGGTTTTAGAAACTGTCGACCCGACAGTGCGCTTTCATGTGGCAAAAACAAAACAACATTAAACAAATACCGCGCTCTGAGATATGCACGCAAGTGAATAAATATGTACATTCAAAATGCTAAATGAGAAGGCACGCTACAAACAAGTGCACTCACTATAAATTCCATAAGTTCAGTCACCGGGTAGAGGCTGTGCAAATTCAGCGATTGGTGTGAGATACGGCTTCAGTTTCTCCACGTGCACTACATCGCGGCCATTACCGTCCATGAGTTCAATCTCGTAGTTCACAGTGTTGCCTTGAGCCCCACGTGTTGCCTTGAACCCCACGGGTAGTGTCTTTAACAACACGAGCTGTCCCTTCTCGAAGGTGATGTCCTTGCGTCCCCTGTCGAAGTAGCTCTTTTGTTTTTGTTGAGCGAGCTTGATGTGCTTGGCGGCCAGTTTCCGAGCTTGGTTCAGTCTCTCGTGAACAACGACTGAATAGTCCGATGCATCACGTAGTTCAGCGAGCTCCTGGCGGCCATAAACGACATCAAGGGGGAGCACAGGGTCACGGCCGTAGACTAGGAAAAAAGGTGACTGACGAACGGTGTCCTGGAATCCGGTATTATAGTAGAACACAACGTAGGGAAGGACGTCAGCCCACTTGTCGCCTCCGGCTGTTGTCAAATTGATCATCTGCTTGAGCGTCTTGTTCGCCCGTTCGCAGAGGCCGTTCGCAGCAGGATGGTACGCTGTCGTAGGCGAGTGCTGGATGCCACGGTGCTGAAGGTACGTCGAACTCGAGCGTGCCATCATCTGAGTGCCACGATCAGTGATAATCACTGCTGGACAACCGTGCTTTAAAATGATTCGACGCTCGATGAATTTCTGTACCGTAACCGCTTCAATGTTCCGCACAGGCTTGGCCTCAACAAATTTCGTGAGGTAGTCGATGGCGACAATGATGTATTTGTAGCCTCGAGATGTCTTAAATGGTCCAACAATATCTAGCCCTACTGTGTGAAACGGGGAGTGGACTTCAATCGGTTGCAGCAGTCCAAGAGGGGCCGCAGATGACATCTTCATATGTTGGCAGAGATCGCAATGCGTGACAAAGCTCTTTACGTCCCTGAAGAGTTTCGGCCAGAAATATTTTGTGCGAATAGCTTCGAAGGTGCGCCTGATGCCCATGTGTGCGCCGTACTTTCCTCCGTGGAATTCGCGTAAAACTTCGGCTCTCTTCGAGTCAGGAAGGCAGACCAAGAAACGTTGATTGATGGGGCCTTGATCCCTCCTGTAAAGGACTCCGTCATGAACGACGAACTTGTGCTGTACTCGCCTCTGCTGTTTACGTGTGCCAGCACTTCCATCCAGAAGTTTGAAAACGTCCTGGCAATACGAATCCTCATGTTGGTCACGTGAAAGATCCTCAGCCCGTTGCAGGAAGGCCGGAGATGTGACATAAAGAACTTTGTCATCTAGCTCTCGTGTTGACTGCGGAGTACGGGAGAGGCAATCTGGCGCTCTGTGTAGAGCTCCTGACTTGTAGATCACCTCGAAATCGAGCTCTTGCAGGATGAGCGACCAGCGCAGTAAGCGTTGGTTCCCCTCCTTGAACCGCATCACCCAGCAAAGAGCATGGTGGTCGGTAACAACTTGAAATTTACGACCCATGAGGTACGGGCGAAGCTCATCCAGAGCCCACTTGACGGCAAGAGCTTCCATCTCTGTTGATGTGTAGTTGGACTCGGAACCTTTGAGGGAGCGACTTAAGTACACTACAGGTCTGAAGTTTCCGTCTTCGTCCTCTTGCAATAGCAATGCTCCCATCCCAAGCTTGGAAGCGTCGGTGTGAACTTGGACGCCAAAGCGTACGTCTTCCGAAAAAAGCTTAAGAAGAGGTGGTTCACACAGGGCATCCTTGAGGGCTCCAAACGCTGCATCTTGTTCTTCATTCCAGAGGAAGTTTGTTTCTTTCTTGAGAAGTTCGCGCAAAGGAGCAGCAAGAACACTGTAATTCGGGATAAACTTCCGGAAGTAAGATGTCAGGCCCATGAAGGATTGGAGTTCCTGGATATTGCGGGGAACCGGAAACTTATGGACAGCTGCCAACTTGGAAGGGTCTGGTGAAACTCCATGTTTCGTGACGATGTGTCCAAGGTACTTGACTGACGTACAAAAGAAAAAACATTTTTGTGGCTTGAACTTCAGGTTCGCTTCGTGGAACCTTGAAAAAATGTTTTGCAGGTGCGTCACATGCTCGTCAAATGTCTTGCTGTAGACAACACAATCGTCCATGTAGACAAGTGCGTGGTCGTACTTGGCATTCTCGATGATAGTGTCTACCGCACGCTGACAGGTAAACGGAGCACCCTTGAGTCCAAATGGCATCCTCAAGAACTCATACAGGCCCCACGGAGTAACAAAGGCCGTTTTCTCGACATCTTCTGGCCGCATGGCAATTTGATAAAAACCAGAAACCAGGTCCATGACAGAGAAACACTTGCTACCCGTCAGAGTCTGCAAGGCGTCCTCGATTCGCGGAAAGGGGTAGACAGTGTCTTCAGTGACCGCGTTGATCCTTCTGTAGTCGACGCACATTCGTGTTGATCCGTCCTTTTTCGTGACTAAAACCAAGGGGGATGCCCACGGACTGCGCGATGGTTGCACAATCTTGGCATCGATGAGATCCTTGATCATCGCCTTGACGAGATCACGCTGCGCCGGCGACAGTCGACGTGGTCTCTGGGAGATAGGTCTCGCATTACCTGTCGGGATGGAGTGCTGCTCAAGCCGACAGTTTCCAACGTCAGTGCTGGTTCGCGCGAAGCAAGCCATGTTTTTCGCAAGAAGCTCTTGAACTTTTTGAAGCTCTTCAGGTGCCAGCGTTGAACCAAGGTTGAACGAGACATCGTCAACCGATTGCGGTTGATGTTGAGGGCCGACAATTTCCAAAGCATTCGGGCGATCCAGGTCCTCTGGCGAAGGCAGGCTTGAGCAACTTAAGATAGACGCAGTTTCGTCGTCGCTGAGCTCGATGCCTTCGACACTTGTGACCCCCCTAGCGACTCCGACAGTAGCATCAGAGGGTAGAGCCACTGGTCGAGACGACGGGTTGGCCAGGAGTACGTAGAACATGCTCTCGGTCTCATCCATGACCATGGGTTCAACAAGAAGGCAGTGGCGGTCGTAGAGCAATTTTGTGCCGCTCACCTCTATCTTCGTTGATTGCCCTCGGACAGGATTCTTCAGGCGTGCTTGAACAAGCTTTCGGGACCGCGGAGGTATCAGCTGCTCCGTTACCAAGATGACCTTATGACATGTCGTAGGCGGAGGAATCGAGAAGCTATTTGCACCCCAATCGATCATGGCCTTGCACGCTGTCAGGAAATCGTCACCAAGGAGCAACTTTTCTTCCTCCAGATGTGGGACCACGATGAATGCCTGGTTCAGCGTCTGTCCGTCAGCTGTCACTGTGGCAGTCGCTTCGCCGAGGTTCGTGAGGGATTGACCACTTGCACCATGGAGACGGATGGAAGAAGGTTGAATCAGAAGGTTCAACTGGTCGGCGATGGAAACGTGGATGAGACTTCTCATTGCCCCCGAATCCATGAAGGCTGTCAGAGGCTGTCCGTTCAGTTGAACCTGAATTGTTTTGGTGCCCACCGCTGCGCCACATGGGATGCGCCGAACTACTGATGACCTCTCGCAGGCGTCAGAGGCATCAGCTTGTCGTTTCCCTGCGTCGGTGCTGCAGTGGACTCGAAGCGCTGTTGCCACTCCAAAAATTCTGGTGTGAGCTTTTGCCGACACCGCGTGACGAAGTGGCCGCTCTTCCTACAATTGAGACACAGCGGACGAACTTCCGGGTGACGAAACGAAGAACGCCGAAAATTCTGGGAAGCTTTTGATGGGCGCTGAGGCGACACGTGCTGCTTCCCTTGCTTCTCGCGTGGAGAAAGAGGCTGCTGAAAATGGCCGTCGTCCGCGTTCTGACGAGGCGGCGACCGGTCCTGCTTCAAGAGCGGGAAGGAGGACGCTTTCTTGGTTACCTTCGCAGCCTGAGCTGGCTCTGCAGCTACCGTCAATGCCGGTGTCTTTGGTTGGCTGAAGACTACCTGGTCGAAGCGGAGGAATGAGTCCAGCAACTCATCCAACGAAGCAAAGCGTCTATCGAAGTAGTGCTTTCGTGGTTTGTCAGACAGTGTTGCCAGGATAACCCTGCATTTCTCCGCCTCCGTCTCCGGGTAGTTGCACTCGTCGATGAGCTCCAGTTTGCGGAAGGTGAAGTCTGTGCAGGACTCTCCCGAACGCTGACTTGCGCCGAACATCTTCTGTTTCGCTATTAACTTCGTTGTCCAGGTTGTAACGACGACGAAAAGCGGTCTTCATTTGCTCCCACGTCGTTACCTTGGTTGTCTTCAGGTGGTACCTCACCCACATGAACTCCTTAGATGGTAGCTTGGATACAATCAATGGGATGGCCTCACTCGGTGCGACTTTAAACGTCTGGAACCAAAAATCCATCTGGTGAAACCAGGCGAGGACGTCCTTGCCTAGCTGAGGAACCGAGCTGACAGCCACGTTGGTCAGCGACTTTGTCGGCCGGTCTGGTGTGACTGCAGTATCTGCGGCTGACTCAGCTTGAGCAGGAGCATTTTTCTTGGGTGCCTTGGGCTTCTTTTTCTTGGCGGACTCGCTCTCGGAAACGTCTTCGATAGAGATTGCGCTGCACAGCGATTCGGCCGACGAAGTTCTCCTCATCTTTGCCTCGAGCTGATCAAGACGATCCACGACAGGCGCCAGCAGTCCGCAGATCAAATTCTCTGTTGCCTGTAGTTGTCTGTTGGAGGCGTCGTCGCAAGGGCGCGACATGTCCTCCAGCTGGTCGATCGGCTGTGCAGAGGTCGCGTTCTTGAGCTCTGCTAGTTGTAGGCGTAGCTGATCCACCTCGGCTTTCAGGATCTCCGTGTCGCTGACGACTGATTGGTATGCGGCGTCCATGGCGTCGTCATCCAGCCTTCGGAAAGCTTCGATGGAACGTTCCGCCATCTTGGAGTTACCTTGAAACCTTGGCCGTCCAAGCGACAGTGGTTGGTGGAGACCTGGTCGAAGTGAGCGCCGTTCCCACATAGGTTGTCAGCGTGAATTTGCTGAAGACCCGGGTCCGCGTTCGGGAGCCATATGTGACGATTTGTTGTGGTCGTCAAGAGAAATGGGCTCCGACCTCAGGAAAGACACGTCAACCTCCGAGATTCCATGCAGAACTTCCTTTCTTCTTTTTATTTTGCTCTCTTTCTCCTCGCGCTCGCACGCGCGGCACCGGAGCTCGCACGAGCCGCACGACTCGTCTTTTTCGGCTCGTCACACCGACCCAAGTAGAAAGCGCGGAAAAATGTTAATGGTGGCTTTGGCGTTTCCTTTTTTTGCAGTTTTCTCAGTAGTTTCCTTAAATTTAGAGATAACCAATAGCATACCGGGAGCAGTAAAAAAAGCCTGGGCATTCCTAAAATAACCCAGGCAGCACACCAATGTTGGACCTACATTGGACCAACAATGGCAAACACTGGCTCCAGAAGTTGGTCCAACATTGGAATTCTGGCCAAGCGCAACTTCTTCCAATGTTGGCCCAGCCATTGGCACCAACGTTGGGCCACCGTTCAACCAATGTTCCAGCCATTATTGGCACCAACGTTGGGCCATCGTTCAACCAATGTTCCAGCCATCATTGGCACCAACGTTGGGCCATCGTTCAACCAATGTTCGAGCCATCATTGGCACCAACGCTGGGCCATCGTTCAACCAATGTTCTAGCCATCATTGGCACCAACGTTGGGCCATCGTTCAACCAACGTTCCAGCCATCATTGGCACCAATGTAAGGCCATCCTTTAACCAACTTTCCAGCCATCATTGGCACCATTGTTGGGCCATCGTTAAACCAATATTTCAGCCATCATTGACATCCACACTATGTCATTGGCTATGCCAATTTTGGCTTTCACACTAATTCAATGGCTATGCCATCATTGGCATACAAGTTCATTAATTGAATAGGCCGTTATTGACAGTCAAGCTAATTCATTGGCATGTCCCAATGTTAATGCCACATCGTTAATGCTGGATATGCAATGATGGCAATGCGTTTAAATCCTGGTTATTCCAACATTGGGTTTTAAGAACCCCTGGCCTGTTTTGTATTAGTAGCCCACTGCAAAAAAACATTCTGGGCACAAATGGCAAGGTCCTCCTATGCTTTGTCGATGCGCTATTTTATCTGGCGTGCAAATAACCAATTCAAGATCAATTAATACTTTTTTGGGAACTTTTATTGAAAGGGGCTAGGGAGTAGGCTCAGTGGGGAGCCTATGCCTGGTACTGGGGAGGGTCCTGAGGAGGGTCCTGGGGCGAGTCCTGCGGCTGGGGAGCCATTACGGCTTCCGAACGCCTCCACTTCAGCACCATTTTTTATGCTGCCGATTCTTCCATTCGAAGCTTCGCACTGATGGCATCTACGAGAAGATCCAAACGTCGAAGATCAACGCTTTCAAACCCACATTGGTCTTAGTAAAGCACACTCCCAAGCAGCACGTTGTGAATGGGCCAAGGCTCTACATAAGTTCACTTGTTTCTGTAGCATCGCGATGTTCTGAAGAGCTTGGCGCACAATGGACTAAAAGTTCTTCCGCAACCTCAACCAAGTCGTCGTGAAGTCAAGGATGACTGGCCACCATTGGCTCTTTCTGAACTATGTAACGGAATATATCATGCACCAGCAAATGAACAGACGCGATCAAGCCACGAAAGGCAGTGCTGGCTCACTTGCTCTAGCAGAAGACTGGCCGCGGCATCCCTCCGCTGACAAATGCTTGCTGAAATTAATCGCTCTCGAGCTAGCATTGACACTCATGCAAATTATTCGTTAACCCTGAATGGGTATCGTCTGGAAGGTTGGATACCCCAAACTTATTCAAAACATCCCGAACTGAATTAACATATTTAATACATAAAGGAACCGCGTAAAGAAAAAGTACTCGCACATGAGTTTGTAAACAGGCAGCAAAACAGACACAAAATATTCTCTTCAAACCTCCTAGAAGTTTATTACACACAGCATGTTCCGTAGAGAAGGACAAACGTGCAAGCGATCTGCGAATTGTAAAGAGGTACTGCTAAGCTTTTATACAGCTGAAAAGACTGCAAAGCAAACAGAACCGGGGTAATTCTAGGCCATATTGTCTTTTCTCCCGGCAGCTGGAAAAATATTTTTCCCAAAATTCTCCTGACAGACGCCTCTCATTGGCGGTGGCAATCAGGGCATCGAATGGCGTTTCATTGAAAAATCGTTTTATTGACACGCTGTTTTATCAGGAGATTGTTTTACAAAATAATATGATAAGATTTTTTGTTTTGCTGGTAAGAAGTTACCTCAAATTGTCGCCGCAAATAGCATGTAGGGTGGGACACGTGGGTTAACATTCTTGTAATGAGCCGTCCCAGAACGTCGCCGCGAAGCTGCCTGGACGGGTCTGCCGGCCGGTGACACACCCGCGAAGAAAGGAAGTGGATATTCTGCCGCCGGCACAATAGCCCGGGGAAACAAATGCCGGCAGTTGCGCCCTATTGGGTATCGTATAAAACGAATTGTGAAAACAACTATTTGAAGCTGTAGAGTAACTCCCTGGTAAAGTGTCCGTCTCTTATGCGGCGGGACCCTGGTTTAATCGTCAGTGTGGGATTACTTTTTTTTCTAGGCATTTGGAGATACCTAGGGCATTTATTTTTTACGATTAACACTGAAAAAAAATTAATGTTATCAACAAAACTTCGCTGAATTAAATGGTATGAGACTCCGTTTCGAGGGGTGAATGGAGGACAGCTAGGCTTGGGCCGCCGGCGGGCCGCTGGGAAGCGGCGTGTACAGATGGGACAATGGGGTTAAAATTTTTCTAATGAGCAGCCGCAGACTGCGATACTCGCGCAGTCCGAGTGATACACGCGCCGTCCGAAACTGGCGGAGTTTGTTTTCCCCCGGCGATGTCCTCCGTTCACCCCCGGGAAGGGCGCAGTTCCATACCATTTGATTCAGCGAAGTTTCGTCCACAACATTCGTTTTTTTTCAGTGTTAATCATAAAAAAAGGCATGTTGGAAATATCGTCAAACGCTTAAAAAATGTTCGAGAAAAAAAATGAGCCCACACTGGGGGATTGAATCTGGGTCCCGCTGCGTATGAGACAGAAACCTTACCAGTGAGCTACTCTACAGCTTCAAATAGCCGCTTTCACAATTCGTTTTATACAACTGCCGGCATTCTTTTCCCGTGCTGCCGGCAGAATATCCACTTCCGCAAAAAACATTTCCCCGCAGCGTGCGATTCGCGTAGCGAGTGTCAGTGAAATGTTAGTGTCGACGAAACGTGTCCATGAAACGTGCGTCCATGAAAACTTGTCTATGAAACGTGTTTCCACGTACAGCCGGGAGAAGAAGAAAGTCAGTATTCTACCGGGAGTTGCATTATTTCAGGCAGCTAATGTGAGGCGACTCTCCTTACAATTTCGAAAAATTATTGTCCCGGCTGCCGGGAGAATAGACACTGCCTAATTCTATAGATAATCCGGAAGAGTACCCGTAGAACAGCGGTCACTCGTTGCCAACAAGCAGGTTGCCGTGCACTTACCAAAAAATTAGCGGCCTTGAAAGATGTATTCCGAGATATCTGTCGATATGGGCACTGGAGAAAAACCACGTACACACACAAACGAGATGGTAGGGCTCCGTGAAGATTCAACACGATGCGGTACAAGCTGTCATTTGCCGAACCAAACCACATCACGAGAATTTCTGTGACTTCTTCGAAGAAATTGCAACACAGACCGCACAGGGCCAGGGAAACGAATGCTATAGTCGGTTACAAGTCAAGAAGGTAGGAGAAGCTCCTCCCATAATCGTGATGCGACTGTTTGAAATCCATCCGCAGTCGAAAGAATAGTTCCCTGGAAACACCCCTTGTTCCGCTTCAGTGAATAGATAATGGCTACAGAGTGATGCCAACTTGTCTCCGACCCCCCCCCCCCCCCCCCCCCCCTTTTTAAGAAACCGACCTTTGTATTCATCGGAGAGGAAACCGAGCCCCTGGAAGTGGCCTTTGTATCCATCGGAAGGGGAAGCTAATCCCCCAAAGTCCTTTTTGTTTCCATCGGAAACAAAAACGATTTCTCGTGGCTTCCACAACGCTAAGTCAAGGTCGAAAGATAAAGCAAATATTCAAAGCAAGGCAGAACCCTCTCCCGCGTTGGCCACGACGTCACGGAAACGATGGGACGCTATTGGATGGGGAGGTGGCGGAGGGATATATGATTCCCTTTGAGGGGCATTTGCCGCTACCTTCTTGACTTGTAACCTACTATAGTAGGGGGGAGCAGATGGGTTGCTGGAGAGGTGAGGAGGAAACATTCCCCTCCCTCCAGCATGTCGCCTGCATCCTGCTTCTTCAAGGCCCCCAGGCGGGTGCGGCCACAAAAGGCTTATCTTCGATGGTCATCCGAACAATGGACACAGCTAGAGGATTTGTGAGTGGATCTTTTTGTGAGTTCGTCCCAAACTTGATAGCGCAGCAGATGCTATGTGAGTGGTCTACCAAGCAGTGTCCTTCAGGCAGGTGCAGTGCTCTGCTATGTGACCCGCTTGGAGACTATAGTCACGTGACCGTAACCGGAGACACGCTTGGCCTAAAATACGCATCGCGTCTACTCTGCTGCCAATACCAAGTGAACAGAACAGCAGCACGAAGGCCACTCGGCGACAACGTGTCTTGGCAATGCAGTGGAAGATACAGGCCCGCCCTCCCTCTCCCATTTTGAGCGCTGAATAAAGCTGTGCGCGGGCTCTCCTCCTTTCCACTGCATTTCCAAGAAAAGTTCTCGCCGAGATAGTTTTTCGAGTTCCAAAGGAACTGCCCTTCCCAAATGTTAACCAAAAACGGGAGGTCTGAAGATTCTATGTTTTTACGCCGTAAAACCCACACTCTAAACTAAAATGAAAAAATAACCGCGTCTTCTTTCTGCGCACGATGTCCTCAAATAAACTGAAATTACAAAGAAAAATTATTGCTCAAAAATAAGCTGTGCCGTATATTTCGCAGCACGCTAATAACAGATTTTTTGTTTCGCAAGGGTTGTGTACATGTAACAAAAACTGTACCATTTTTTAAACCATGTTCTCATAAATGCAACACAGATGCAAAGATACCCAAAGCTGAATTTAAAAAAAAAACGCGAATCTAACAAAACGATGACAACACATGGAGGGGTTCTGGGCTTGAAAGTGCTAACGACTTATCATATCGCAGAATAATAAAAAAAGAAAAATAGTAGCAATAGCGTCTGCTTATTTGAGGAATTCGCAGAACAGTGAGGTAATAGGGCGTCCCTAAGGTGGCGCAAAATTCACGATTAAGTAATTAAACCTTTGTTTCAGGTGTTAAAAAGCGTTTTTTAATGTATAGTTCGTCGTTCTCGACGTGGGCGTCGACGGACATAGCGCCGCTGCTTGCGCCCCTGTCGAGGTCAGCACTACTTTTTACACGTTGTAACGACACTATATCGCGCTATAGACTCGTGTATTTGACCCGCATGCAGCCTCGAGCGAGCTGTTTCGAATGTCGGTGCATGACCCAAGTAGCACAACTCGCCGGTTTGGGACTGGGGCGGTACCGGTCTGCCGGCAAGATCCTACTGGGCCGACGCTGGAAACGCCCCGTGGGGCAACAACGGGCCAGTGAGATTGCCAGTCACTGGGACGCCCGGCACTGGGCGTCCCAGCGAGTTCCCGGGCTGCTGCCAGCACAAATCCCCGGCGTAGTACCAGCAGTACCGCAAGATACCAGCAAGACCCCAGGCTAGCGGGCTAAAACCGTACAGTTCCCGGTCTTGTTCTACGGGCTAACATTTCGTTTTGTGTGCAATTCACACCTGAATAGGAATGACGTTCAAAACAATTGTAATTTTAACAAATAATGAGTAAACAATTATTTTGCGCTGTGCATGAAAGTACATTTCTTGCATAGGTATACACCTTTTTGGTAAAGCAGCTGCCACATCCACCTGTCACTCATACATGGGAGTAAATGAAACATACAAAATTGTTACCGTAATCGTTTATTGTCAGTTGCAGTGAAGCTACAGCTCGGCTGGTAATCATGGGCGCCAGAGGAGTGCGCTGGATGTAAGAGGCTGCATGTCACAGGCCCAGGAAATTTTCTTCACACTTCTCAGGCAGCTGGTGGTGCAAGTCGACCATGCACCCGGGAAGGCGAGTCCTTCATTACAGCACCTGTAAAGAGAATCAATACCAAGTAGAATGACAGGGTAAATCAATACCAGCTGCATGTGATAATCCAAAAATTCCAAACTGGGGTGAGGGGCATGAGACAAGCAGCCCATGTAAAAGGAAAACTTTTTGTAGCTAATGCACTAATTGTCTTTATTTTATTTTCTATCTGGAAACTATATCCCAACAAAAAATACTTTAATTGCCCTAAGGGACACACCGGTAACAACCCACTGGATGACCAAGGGGCAAAATGGTCCAGGTATCTCATAGTCAAAATGAGCTATCTGTATGGAAAAGGCCCACTTTAGAGAAAGGCTTGTGGACATCATCTATTTTAATTCAAAAGGGCATGTCGAGAGACAAGCGAGCTTGGTGGAGTAGTTGGCATGTAGTTTAACATTGTCGTTCGTCACGATTGGTGCGCGATCTCTGATATTAACATCCAGCATTTTTAGGTAAATATAGCGATTCATTAGTCTTACTGAGACAATGACAAATCATATCCTTGACATATACAGCTCACAGTAATGGAAGCAGCATTTGAACTTTTTGTAGCAGATTCTGTAGCATTCAAAATACTAGTATGGAGCTGCCGCTAACGCTTTTAGAACAGATGCAAATGAAAAAAAAAGAAGAGATTGCATATTTAAATGAGTTTGTCTGTGATAATAATTGCCAGTTCCTCTTTGATACTGGAGCCTATTACTTATCGCATTGTGTGCTAAAAATAAATAGGATGCAAAAGGAACAGATAGCCTTCTTTATTTGAAATAAGGCTCTGGTCAGAGCGGGGTTCATTTAAAACGGGTACTAAAAATGGTTGAAAAATAAATCATAGCCCAACCCTTCTGTTGCGATAAAGCCTCCCTCAAATCCCCGTTTTACATTCAGTGTAGAACGGGGATGGGAGTGTACAGTGATTGGTAGATGCAGGTTATATGTATGGGACATCTATTTTCTAAGTAATATTGTTTATCTGGTCAATTTTCTTCCATCACAAACTAAGACAAGGTTCTAAATACAGTGGAAAACAGGAAGGAGGAGTTTGATCCAGATTTAGTTTTGCACAAGCTATATGGAAACTGACTTCATCCTCTTAGAATTTAGTAGAGTGGATCTGGGTATAATAATGTCTAGCCCGACAATACTGCCAGGAGCACATGTCTAAAAACCTGTCAGAAAGGGGTAGAGGAAATTTGAATAATAATTTCCGTATTACGATGAGCAGCTGCTCATACTGAGAATTGATGTGAGCAATGTCGGCCGTCCCTCTGCCTGAAATATCTATGCGTAAGCCACCCCCTATCAGAAAAAGTTTTAGCTTAGCGCTTTTTACGGCCCGCTCCGCTAAACCACTGAGCGAGAAAGCCACCAGGCATGCGCATAACACTCAGCCGGCAGTGGCCTTTGGGTGCAGGAACTGTCTGCTCCAGCGGCATCTGCACTCCGATTGGTCGTTGCTGACTGAGCGTTGTGCGCATGCACGTGCTTTCCTGCTGAGCGGAGCGGACCGTAAAAATGCTCAGCTAAAACTATCTAATGTCTGTGTCGCAGCCACAACTCCAAAACGTGCAGTCTCTTCTTTCTCGCTCGTACAATACACCAAAATTGCACTGCATACTGCTTTGGGCTTGCTGGCATGTTTCACACTCACTCCCTGCAGGCAGCTAGGACTGTCGGTAAACGAGGAAAACAAAGTGTGAACACATAACATGCACGCCAAAACAAAACATCGATGGGACTATACAAGACTGCACTAAAGTTGCTGCTACGTGTGCGCCGTACGAGCCAGCGGTACGAGCCATGTTCCCCGACCAACGGAAGAAGGAAACTCCGCCGGTCCCTGCTTGTGTAATCGGGGGTGTCGGGTTGCTCTCCGTCGGTCGGGAAACATGGCTCGTACCGCTGGCTCGTACAGCGCATACATAGCCCGAGTCTGTGCGGCCGCGAAGTAATTGGAGCACTACGTCTACTAGAGAAGATCAACTTCACTGAGGTGGAAGACCGGGTCTCTGAACTCAAAGCGATGTTTGGCGAGTTGTTCAGGCTTGGAATAGGCCAAATGGAGGGACCACCAGTGCACCTGCACCTTCACAAAGATGCAAGACCAAGATTCTTCAAGGCAAGATCTCTTCCCCACGCACTAAGAGACAAGGTTTCAGCAGAGGTCGACCGTCTTTGCCAAGAAGGAATCCTGTCGCCGGTGGCACATCCTGAATGGGCGACTCCCATCGTGCCGGTTATGAAGAAAGACGGCTCCGTGAGAATCTGTGGGGACTTTAAAGTCACACTAAGCCCTGCCTGTGACATCGAACAGTACCCTCTCTCAAGAATCGAGGACTTATTCGCATCACTGAATGGTGGAGAATGACATAGTTTTTGCGGACTCTAACCAAAGTTTTATTAAAAACATAAACCCGACGTTTCGGGACCCGCTCGGTCCCTTGGTCACGGGTGACTGTAGGTAGGGGCGCGGTGGGGAAGTCGCCCAGGTGGTTGGCCTTGCTAAGGCTTACCCCAGAGGGCGCGAAGTCCAGACACGAACGCGGGAGGTTGGGGAGAGTGCCCTTGGACCGGCGGGGGAGGGGGGGGGGCGCGGTGTGGAAGGTTGCCCGGGCGTTTGTCCTTGCTAAAGGCCCGTTCACACTCTTGCAACCGAGAACGACCGAGAGAGACAAGAACGGTTTTTAAGCCTCTTACGACCTCTTAGAACCAGCTCCGCAGCAGCGCATCCGGTCCTAAGACGTCGCAGGAGGCTTAAAAACCGGTCTGGTCTCTCTCGGTCGTACTCGGTTGCAAGAGTGTGAACGGGCCTTAAGGCATACCCCAGAGGGCGCGGAGTCCAGACAAGTACGCGCCCGGAAGAGTGCCCTTGGACCGGTTCACGTTCTTGCTCGTTGTTTAGATAAACCAGGACTCTAGATGAAGGCGTTTCCTCCAATGTCTCTCGGTGGCTACGATCTGGGTCTCGTCGAGAGAGAAAGAGTGCCCCGTTTTTTGCTCGTGCTCTGCCAGGGCGCTGGCCTCAGTGTCTTTCTTTCTCACGTCGTATATGTGTCGTCGAATACGATCCGGAAAGTTTTTCGTTTCCCCCCCCCCCCCCCATAAGCGACAGGGTAATCCGCGCAAGGAACACGGTACACGAGACCTTGAGCTCTTTCCCTTCCTGGTCTGTCTTTGGGGAGAGGAAGCCGCCGACGGATGGTAGACACGGGCTTGAGGGAGACGGCAATGCCGTGTTTCCGAAGGACGCGTCCGACAGTCTCACTCACATTCTTCACATAAGGGAGACAGATACGATTAGACGATCTCGAGGCCGGAGTTCCAGGGGGGCGGCGTAGGCGTTTGTATATGTCGTTACCCAAAGCGGTTCATTAACGACATATACAAATGCCTACGCCGCCCCCCTGGAACTCCGGCCTCGAGACCGTCTAATCGTATCTGTCTCCCTTATGTGAAGAATGTGAGTGAGACCGTCGGACGCGTCCTTCGGAAACACGGCATTGCCGTCTCCCACAAGCCCGTGTCTACCATCCGTCGGCGGCTTCCTCTCCCCAAAGACAGACCAGGAAGGGAAAGAGCTCAAGGTCTCGTGTACCGCGTTCCTTGCGCGGATTGCACGGTCGCTTATGTGGGGGAAACGAAAAACTTTCCGGATCGTATTCGACGACACAAATACGACGTGAGAAAGAAAGACACTGAGGCCAGCGCCCTGGCAGAGCACGAGCAAAAAACGGGGCACTCTTTCTCTCTCGACGAGACCCAGATCCTAGCCACCGAGAGACATTGGAGGAAACGCCTTCATCTAGAGTCCTGGTTTATCCAAACAACGAGCAAGAACGTGAACCGGTCCAAGGGCACTCTTCCGGACGCGTACGTGTCTGGACTCCGCGCCCTCTGGGGTAAGCCTTAGCAAGGACAAACGCCCGGGCAACCTTCCACACCGCGCCCCCCCCTCCCCCGCCGGTCCAAGGGTACTCTCCCCAACCTCCCGCGTTCGTGTCTGGACTTCGCGCCCTCTGGGGTAAGCCTTAGCAAGGCCAACCACCTGGGCGACTTCCCCACCGCGCCCCTACCTACAGTCACCCGTGACCAAGGTACCGAGCGGGTCCCGAAACGTCGGGTTTATGTTTTTAATAAAACTTTGGTTAGAGTCCGCAAAAACTATGTCAATTTCTCCCTAACCAGACAGACCTCTGTCGAAAATGTTTACGTTTAAATGGTGGAGAATGCTTCTTGAAACTGGACCTGAAGAATGCGTACCAACAGGTTCCCCTCGACAAGTCGTCGAAGAAGGTGGCAGTGATAAACACGCATCGTGGACTCTACTGCTACAACCCTATGGAATCGCCTCGGCCCCGACGATATTTCAGCGCAGGATAGAAGCACTCCTACGCGACCTTCCGGGGACGCAGGTGTTCCTCGATGACATTCTGGTGGCAGAACGTGAGGAAAAATTCGGGAAAAACTTAAGAGAAAGTACTCCAAAAACTGCACAGCAGCGGTGTTCGTCTTCGAGAAGACAAGTGCGAATTCCGAAGGCAAGAGGTAACCTACCTCGGACACCGAATTGACCGTGATGGGCTACATCCTGAAGACCAGAAGCTAAAGGCAATCAAAGAAGCGTCAACACCAAGAAATGTGCAAGAGCTAAGGTCATTTCTTGGATTCTTCACGTATTATAGGAGCTTCATTCCCCGCATGTCAACCATGCTCAACCCCTTGTACGACCTACTAAAACTGAATGCGAAGTGGCCGTGGGACACGACCCAAGAAACAGCGTTTCAGGAAGCAAAGAACGCAATCCAGAACTGCGGATTTTTGGCTCATTTCGACCCATCGAAAGAAGTACTGTTGGAGTGCGATGCCTCGCCATATGGAGTGGCAGCAGTGCTTTCTCACCTGATCGATGGCGTCGCGAGGCCAATTGCGTTCCGCTTCAGGACCTTATCGCCCGCTGAAAAGAACTCCTCGCATCTCGAAAAAGGAGCTATGGCCTTGATCTTTGGTGTCACCAAATTCAGAGATTATCTCTTGGGGAGACAATTCACACTGGTGACAGACCAGAAACCCCTCGTTGGACTCTTCAGGGAAGACAAAGCTATTCCAGCAACAGCGGCTAGCTGGATCTAGAGGTGGGCTCTGACACTTGGTGGATACATGTACAACATACACTTCGTGGATACATCTACAACATACGCCACAGGGCTGGGAAGTGCAACGGTAACGCCGACATGCTAAGCCGGCTTCCACTGAATGATGGAGGTCAATCACCGACAAGCCCAGAGCAAGTGGCCTTCGTGAAGCAACTGGAAACAGGACCACTTTCGGTGAAACAAGTCGCGGATTTGACCGCTGCGAACACGGAGTTGAGTAAACTTCGAACGACTATCCTAGAAGGATGGCCAACTCAGCCACAAGATCCTACTCTCGAACTCTTCTGGACCCATAGAGCGAAGATATCGGTGGAGGAAGGACTTGCGGTGTGGGGGAGAAGAGTGGTAATTCCGCGAAAGGCAAGGCGAGCAGTGCTGCTGGAGCTACACGACGCCCACTCTGGCATGGCTGCGATGAAGTCCCTGGCCAGACCGCTCTGTTGGTGGCCAAACATGGATCGCGACATCGAAAACATGGCCCGCAACTGTCATCAGTGCCAGCAAGCGCAACCTATGACGCCCTCAAGGGAGTCACTGTCACGGCCAGCAGCTACCATACCCTGGTCAAGAATCATATTGACTATGCGGGACCAGTCAACGGACAAATGCTGCTCATTGTAGTAGACAGCTACCCTAAGTGGATTGAGGCTGCTCCGGTGAAGAATGCTACTTCAGAAAAGACCGTAGAATTAATGCGAGGATTATTTGCTCGTTTTGGAGTGCCATACTGCATCGTTTCCGACAATGGCACTCCCGTCACCGGACAACCTTTTAAAGACTTCGCATCCCAGAGCGGCGTGCGACACGTTCGAACTGCACCATATTACCCACAGTCGAACGGACTCGCCGAACGGGCTGTGCGAACGGTGAAGTTGGCGCCGAAAAAGATTTTCGGCAAAGACCTACAAACAAAGCTGGATTGGTGTTCGCCGGTAAGCACGTCAGAAAAATCTCCGGCAGGACTCTTGGTAGGACGTCAGCTACGTTCGAGATTGGACCTCATTAACCCAACGCGGCTGGAGAAAAAGGAAGAACAACAATCTCAGATCACCGCTGACAAACGACTTCAACGAGGAAGAACCGTGTTTATCCGCAACTTCGATCGGGTTCCCGTTGAATTCCGGGAGTCGTAAAGGAGACGAAGGGAGCGCTCATGGCAATCGTTACCACACCAGACGGCGATGTTGTCCGACACGCCGACCAGATCAGGCTGAAGATTCCACAAATGGAAACGCCAACTTCTGAGGACAAAACATGGATGGACGACGTCGGCATTCCCGAGGCGCCAAACATGCCAGTGCCAACAAGGTCAACACGTCCAAAAAGGAAGCCTTCGCGCTTTCAAGCCACTTAATGTAAACCAAGGGTGGATGGAGGAGTGCTACGTACGCGCCGTACCAGACGGTGGTACGAGTCATGTTCCCCGACCGACAAAGAGCAACCCAACACCACAGCTAGCCTGAATCAGATTAGTGTCACATTTGCTGAGCTTGAAGTACAGTCGTGATCTATATGAGGGTGAACAAGCAATCGTCGACTGCCCAGTACTGGGAGCACCATGCAGCAGCGGACTTGTAAGTCACCTGATAAGGAGAGAACGTTACCACGGACAGCAATGAGCAGTTCATAATCACCTGTTTACCTTCATATGAATCTAGTCTCTACCTGGCTAAAGTAGCCAGTATGTGTGCAGCAAAAAAGGCTGTATCGAAATCTCAAGAGGATGAAACTTCAGAACAGGCTTGGTAAGATTTCACACTGCAAGTATGCCCATGCAAATTTCACTTTCTCAAACATAAAAATGCATTTCAAATTGTCACCCAGGACAAGCTGCTCTTACACAGCTGTATATATAAGGCAGCTTACCATCAACAACCTTTGCAGACTGCCATGGACTTGAACCTCGGCTAAGCTGGTGATGCAGGAACAAATCGGTCTAGTCGATGCTAGCTTCTGTTCGGCGAGGGCTGCACTGAGTAGAAAGGTGAGAAATGTGATGTCGATTATGTGAAACAAACAAAAGCAATCCTAGTATGCACAGTTCGCTAGAGGCACTGACAAATAAAAATCAAAGGTTGGGTCAATTATGTTAATGCAATATACTTCAAATGCGTACCATGAGTGCTGGCAAGACATTTGCTGCCTTCAATCTAGATAAGCTTGTAAATTTACAAGCCAAATAACAAATAACTTAAAAGCTGAAATATATTTTGATGGAACTACAAAAACTGAAGACTAGCTCTGCAAATATAGTGCTATCTATTACACCACACATGAGTAGATTCGAATTACAGTGTCCCCCTTACAAAGACTAAAGCAAAACAACTCAGAGTGCCGTGCCACTACACCAGAAACGATGGTATTGTGATCTCATGGAGATCAGAGTTAGGAACAGGTGTGACCGGGTTTGGCACAACAAATATGCCAATACCATTATTCATTTTTGCATACTCTACGGTGACAATGCAGAGAAACAATCACACACCAGGTACTCAGAAAGAGAAGCACATGCACTGAACTTACAACTCTTGTGTATTCGACTACTTCCTTCTTCTCTTCAACATCCGGATTGACTTGCCAGAACGTGATAAGCAGAGGAAATAGCACAAAATACAAGGAAAAAGCAAAAGACAAGACAAAATAAAAAAGTAAAAAACGAAAAAAAGGAAACCCTTACAATCCATCCCTCTCCCTCGCCGCTATCGTTTAGATAGAAATTGGAGCTCTTTGGTTGACAGCGCTATAGAAGGACTACTTACACATTTGTCCTACAGATGCTTTACTCTTTGCGCTTTCGTTATTTCTCTTGTCAGTGGGTCTCAAATCCTACCTATTACGGAACAATTTTCAAAATGTGCTACGCAACCAATCCCGACAGTGGATTCCCAAATGTCCAGCAATTACTCGATGGGCGTTTTAAAAATGCTCCCTTAAACGATCATTCAAACACCTGCCAGTCTGGCCTACATACTCCTTACCACACTACTTATGTAGGCCAGACTGGCACATGTTTGAATGATCGTTTAAAGAAGCATTTTTATAACACCCACCGAGTCGTCGCTGGACATTTGGGAATCCACTGTCCGGATTGTTGTTGTGTAGCACATTTTTAAAATTGTTCCGTAACAGGTAAGAGTCGAGACCCACTGACAAGAGAAAAAATGGAAGTGCAAAGAATAAATCCTGAAGGACAAGTGTGTAAGTAGTCCTTTATAGCGCTGTGGACCAAAAAGCTCCAATTTCTATCTAAAGGATAGCAGTGAGGGAGAGGGATGACTTTTAAAAGCTTCCTTTTTTCATTTTGTTTTTTGCTTCTTTCTTTTTTTCTTGTCTTGTCTTTCGCTTTTTTCCTTGTATTTTGTGTTATTTCTTCTGCTTATCACGTTCTGGAAAGTCAATCCAGACGTTGAAGAGAAGAACGAAGTAGTCGATTACACAAGAGTTGTAAGTTTAGCGCGTGTGCTTGTCTTCCTGAGTATCTGGTGTGCGATTGATATCTGGTGTGTGATCTGCGCTGTCACCGTAGAATATGGTTCACCAACTTGCCCAAGCATCCATTCCATCATTTTTGCAACATTAAAATGACTCTGAAAGGTCAACCAGCTACAGTGTGTATTCACACAAGTCTTGCGAGTGTTGATTTGTAGGTACAGCACCCTGGTTGTGTCCATGAGTGATATATGACCAAATACCATAGAGACCAATACTGCAAACTTCTCCGAAAACCAATGGGCGCGGTGGCAAACGGCAAGAGTGGCGCTGTTCACCACTCTCGCCGTTTGTTTGTGTTTGTGTGTTGCTACTAACAAGTGCACCAATGGGAAGGCTTCAGCCATTATTGGGAACACTAAATAAACAAATACTAAATACAATTACAACACACACAGCAATACTGGATGCAAGAGTGAAGCACTCCTGTTGGGGTTGTATGGATATTTTTACAGCGTATAGTTGGTCAGCCATTTCAAAGTTGCGATGAGTCGCTCGCTGTAGATGAGCAATTTAGCCAGTGCAGTATGACTGCTAGCCTGGGGTCTTTATCCTGCACCACGCAGTAGTGATATGCAATTGCAGGCTGGTACGATGCTCATCCAGATGGAAATTAACAGGGGTGGGGATTGAACCCAGGATCCCTGGGTTCTGCAGTGCCAGCTTTCGCTCCAGCTGCTCCGAGCTAGTGTGCGCTAGCCTCGGCCACCTATCCCGCAACACAAGGCAACGCAACGCATTTCTGTTGTAAACTCAGCATTCCGCTTACGAATGGAATGTGCAATTCCTCTACAGGCTTTCATTCCACGTGAGTGGCATCGGAATTGCTAAAGGCCAGCCCATAAACAGTGTGTTAAAAAAAATCCCAGAAGGAATAAGTTGCTATTATATTGCTCAATATATATATCACCGTACCATGAACAGCCTTGGCTGTTTTCCGTGAAGCCAGGACTTCACCAGAGGAGACTGTCATCATGAGTAGTCTCAGGACACTCGCATCAGGATGGTGAAAGTGAATGCCAACTTCTACTTGGGAAGGGCTGCAGAGATGAAAACACAGAGTAGAATATATGATAAAAAAATCATGGACCAACTTGAAAAAATATGCACAAAAAGGCAAGGACAAAAGGACAGGAACACGTAGGACCTAGACTGGTACACATTCGCAACTCAATCTACTGAACACAAAATAAAAGAAGAGGATGAGAGAATCAGAAAGGCTGTACTCGGAGAACGTGAGCTTCAGGAACCGGGGCATGAGGCAACGATGTCAGGTAGATTGTTTTACAGACACTCTAGAATTACCAACAGCTTTCCTATGGAGTAAGGTGGTGAGTTCATTTTTATTGAACATCTTGAAAAATAGCACACAAAAAACAAGGAACAAAGGAGAGGAGTACCTACACTACATATGAGTGCAGACACCCAACTCACAAAAATTAGAAAAGCAAAATATAAAGAATGCGGAAGGAGCTTCAGCAAAAGTTCGAACAGGGCTAAGTGGAACGTGCTAATTCACCCATATGCATAAGACTGTCAAAACGATTTCCTCGGCAGCTCAGGTTAAAGACGGATGTGCGGACACATTGGTCACCCATACTACGAATAATAAAGGCCTAAAATAATTCTCTTGTATGTTTTTTATAGTATCTGCTAATTACTCATGTTTTTCCTAAGGATGGCATACACGAGCAGTGTAAACAGTGCACAAGTAGGTGACAATCCATCGTAGATTTTAGAGAGAGATTGAGCTGTCTTTATGTATTAGCCATCCATCTGTTACCTTAACTGACATGGCAATTATGTTTGTTTTTTCATCTGCTCTTCTAACAGGTAAATCAGTGCGTTCCACTTGGGCCTGTGCTCGAGCTCCTTCCGCATTCTTGATTTCTTCCTTCTCTGATTTATGCGAGTTTAATCTGCGCTTGCATGAGGTCTACGTGTTGTTCTCCTTATCTCCTTGACTTTTTGTGAACTATTTTTCAAGGTGTTAATTTAGTACCAGCTCACCACCTTACTACAATCATGCAACAACTAAAAGCAATTACAACTTACACCATTCGCTAAAGCCAGTACCAAACGAAAAAAACAGGGATTGGGTGAGGTATGTCTAACACTATATACTTACACTGAACAAAATATAGATACCAAAAACTGGCGAGACACTACCTTAATTCAGGACATGCTTGTAAATTTCCCCAGAAGCTTGTAATTAATACTTGATAGCCTCTAAAAAGAACATCAGTAGGAAGAGAATAAATGCTTCACCATTTGAAGCAGCCTGAGTGTTTCTAGGTGTGAAATTCAGTGCACGTGCGTTGGATCATACGAAACATGTGTACAGCAAATGATGTTTTAGAGCTCGACATTTCGCGAGGAATTAATTAAGTGCCGGCGTGAAAAATTATTTCGCGGGCACATATTTTTGCGATCGGGAGTAACATGCTATGCATTAATCACCATGAGGTGAATTCATCACGGCACCAATTTTTGGCAATTCTTTTCTGATTACGAATCGCGAAAATGAAGTCGTTTGCAGACGACTGGGCGGCGGAAGCTACGGGCTTGTCAATCAATCAATCGCTGCCTTTTGTGGGGTCCAGCTCTCCGCACGGAAGTACGGAGAGTGGCTTCGGCGATGGAGGGGCACCGCGCTCTTCCAGTCATTCTAGTTAACGAGTAAACAATACGGGGAAGAAAGGCAATCAACGCTTTTTGCGTTAAAAAAAAAGATTTTATATTCGCGTTTCTCTGGTACGGTATGTCGTATAACATAACCTATCAAAGAGGCAGATATCGTTCGGCTATGTGAACATTTAAAATATTTCTGTTAGATGATCGTAAGTACCACAGAAAACAGTCGATTCCTGCCTAAATAGCATATTTTAACACTCGATTAAAATCACCACTAAAATGATCCCAGGAGAGTTATGTACCTCTCGTAGCGCCATAAGCAATAAACACATCTCTTACTTTTCTAGTTTCTGGAGAGTAATGTTTATTATTGTTTTTGTAACTCAAGCGCGTGCTCAATCATGCCACTTATTTTTTGTTTTGTTTTTTATTTGGAGGTTCTGCTATACCATTTTTATTTTTTATTAGAGCCAAACACGTGCGTATACCGCCGGACTTTAAGTATAGTACATCAAATTAAACTAGCTTTCTGAAAAAAGTATGTTCGCCGTTGTAAAATATATTTTTCGTGGCGTCGGCGGTCAGATTCTCCAATCCTGGACTGTAAATTGTCCTCACCGCAATGTTTTTTCTCGCGTTTTCGCGATAAAACTCGTCAGCCTTGCCATGCTGGGATCAAATACGCCAGTGTCGGCAGTCATTTACGAAGGATTGATCAACGCAAGCATTTCCACTCGCTATTCACGAATTGCCGCAGTTCGTCAGGATCGCAATGACTTGACTGCATAGTGAAAAGGGGAAAAAATAAAACGATGCCGGTCAGTAAACGTAACTTCCATGGCAGGGCTCCCAGCCTGAACAGCAAAGCGCCGATGCCGGCCAGTCACTGAACTTCCATGTAAATACTGGCCACCAAAGACAGCAAAATACCGATGTCGGCCAGATGCTGAACTTCCATGTAAATACTGGCCATCAAAGACAACAAAATACCAATGCCGGCCAGTTACTGGAACCTCCACGGAAAGACTGGCCAGCAAACACAGCAAAAACCCGATGTCGGCCAGTCACTGTGACTTCTACGGCTGAACTGGCCAGTGAGCAAGACGAAACCCCGACGCCGGCCGGGGCCGGTAGCTCACCGGCGCCCATGGCCAGGCGCCGCCATCCAGCTACCAGGACCGGCCGGCGTAGTCCCGATACCGGCCGACGCGGTGTGCTACCTGGGACAGAGCAACGGCGTAGAAATCGCGGCATGAGAACCGACTGCGCCTCGATCTGGCTTACCGCGCTCGCTCTGCTGAAATGTGAGGTGGGAATTCCGAGCACCGTTAGCTCACTGGTGTTGCAAGAGGCTGCTTTGTCATTGAGACCTTGCAAACGCCTGCGGAGCTGTTCCAGTGCTTGGCACATCTCCCGCGCAGCATCGCAACCTTTTTGACGCCTGATAGGTCAAGAGAGCCCGTAGCATGTGCTGCGGTTCATTCTAGGTTGAAGCAGAGTAGCCGCGAAGTACGTGAACCGTTGCGACGATGCGTGATGTTGAAATATAAACTGAGAAAAATTATCTCGCAGGTTTTTCCACTTTCAGATGTGGCGATTTGAGACATGAATGCTGTAAATGTCATGGAGGGATCAATTTGTTGACACTATTATTGCGTTCATTAGGCTCGCTCCATACACTAATGAACTGATCTTTTGATTTTCGAGACTTGCGCTTTGCTAGAGAGCTTCGTGACAACGCCAGTCGTTCTTTGGCGCACTGAATCCTGCAAAGCCAATAAGCTACACCCAAAACCCCTCCGTCGTAGTTGTGTGGAATCCTGGGGCCAGTGAATACTATGAAGCGCCACAAAATTCTTAAATGTGGGTGGCCGCCCACCTGTGTCTACCCTGGTCGGC
Source organism: Ixodes persulcatus (assembly GCA_013358835.2). Lineage (NCBI taxonomy): Eukaryota > Metazoa > Arthropoda > Arachnida > Ixodida > Ixodidae > Ixodes > Ixodes persulcatus. Next base: position 442,279 of record JABSTQ010009530.1, on the reverse strand, counting down.
TCGGACCAAAAAGAGACAAAAGGCGCCAAGAAAATCCCTTCCTTGGCAGTTCCGTGTAATTCCGGTGCCCGGAAAATACAGTGAGACGCCGTTCTGGCAGTTCACCGAATTCCATGGGCAGCCCCGGTCCAGTCTACTACGGCCAAGGCTCAATCTTGGCCCCATAGCTAGTCTAAGCAAGTGTGCTGCCTGGTGTGTACCATGTTGTAAACTCCTTCATCAAGAATCTATTCAAAATACAACTTTCCTATTGACACAATTGCCCTCAAATAAGTATTTAATAAAGTTTGCCAATTAGTTTTAATTCATGAATAACTTATTTATTACAGCGTCTTCCTAGCAGCCTTTTTATCACGACGCCTTCTTACAACAGTGATTTCCATTGCCTAGACTACTTCGTTCGTTTTTAAAGCTCGGTTCCAGAAAACGAGGCACCCTGATACCTTGCGCCAACACATTTTCAATATTGGTAACCCATTGGCTAAGACAGGCCAACGTTGGCCAGACTAAGCCAATCAATTACCAACGTTGGTAGGCCACTGGCTAAGACAGGCAAATGGTGGCCAGCTTAAACCAATCGATTGCCAACGTTGGTAACCGATTGGCTCTATTACAGTTTATATTTCTGCGGGCGTTGTCACTACCGTGGTCATTACTGCAGATGTCGTATTTTGTACGCACTTAGAAGTCATTTTTGGGCAAGCAGACATAAATCATAATGCCCCAGCTTCTTCTGTTATATATGTTGCGTGATAACCTTTGTTTGCAGATTGAAATGCGCATCAACTTATGTCACCTCCTACCTCAAACATAGGGTGTTCGAGATCTTGATTCAACGTGATTTTTTATTCGTGAAGACATGTAATTGCTTAATCAATCGCTGGATATTTGTTATAAGGTTTTATTTTTTGCAAAAAAATATTAGTGTTTTTAATTTATTTTTATTTTTGTCCGGTTCGGTCTTAATTATAGGCCGTGTTTTGCGGCTCACCAAAGTGGGTTGCTTTTAGATTTTCAAGATCACATACAGCTGACAATACACCCGTGTCGTAGGTACTGGGGAGGCGGGTGGAGCTTTCAGGGTTGAACCCTGCCTTCCCCCCCCCCCCCTTGGAAACGTTTCCTGGCTGGGTCGCTAAATGGGCATAAGAGAAGAGGCACTATGCTTTTTGCCTTATAAACACACACACAAATCGAAGGAAGCTAGCATTTTGTATTTCGTGTGGAATTTACTGAACATAATTATCAGCTTTGGGATGACGCGCGTTAGTTATAGTTTTGCAGAGCGAGGGATCGGGAGGAGGCGATCTCCTCCCCAGCATTTACTTTCAACCTGTCACCGACTACGGCGTTTTTCTTCGTGGACGTTCTATATTGCTACCGCGCGCAATGCATGCTGTGTTCTAATTCAGTTGCTAAGTTGCTGTGCTTGGGAAAACAGAAGAATCGTTCCCCCCCGGAGCCATAGCTACAGACTGTTCTCAGCGTGCGCAATCAGCACATTAAAAAACTAAGCCAATTAATTATAACGTTGGTAAGCCACTGGCAAAGACAGGCCAATGTTGCCCAGCCTAAGTCAATCGATTACCAATGTTGGTAACCCATTGGTTAAGACAGGCCAATGTTGGCCACTCTAAGCCAATCGATTACCAATGCTGGCAACTCGTTGGCTAATATAGGCCAATGTTGGCCGGCCTAAGCCAATTGATTACCAATGTTTGTAACCATTTGGCTAAGACAGGCCAATGTTGGCCAGCCTAAGCCATCCGCTTGCCAACGTTGGTAAGTCATTGGCTGAGATTGGCCAATGTTGGCCAGCCTAAGCCAATCGATTGCCAACGTTGGTAAGCCATTGGCTGAGATAGGCCAATGTTGGCCAGCCAAAGTCAATCGATTGCCAACGTTGGTAAGCCATTGGCTGAGATATGCCAATGTTGGCCAGACTAAGTCAATCTATTGCCAACGTTGGTAAGCCGTCGGCCAAGATAGGCCAATATTGGCCAGTGTATGCCAGTGTACCACCAATAGCGGTAGTATGATGGCCACATTGGCCCAACATTGAACCACTGTTTGCCAATTAAATACTAATGTTGGCCCGACGTCATGTGCTGCCTGGGAAGTTTACTTTGATGTACCTATAAAAACGCCGTTAATAGAAAAAGTTTTTTAGCGACACTTTGGGCGGCAAAAGCCAAGAGCCATTATTCTCAATTCGGCGGTGATACAAAAATTAGGTAAATTAACGATGTAAAATAACTGAGATTGTGTGGAGCTCGGAACGAGTTAGCGACATACAGCTAATGCAGTCCAAAGTCAAAGTAAAAGTCAAAATGTGTTTTTATTTGCAAACACGATGTTAGATAATTACACTTATTCAGACGGGGGTCCCAAAGTTTTCAAAGAAAACTGTAGAAGGGACCCCTTGGTAATAAAGGGTTAGACTGCGATCAAGTTGGTGCCATTATATATAAAAGAGAAAAAATTTGAGAAAAAGTATTAAAAGAAAAAAAAAACGAAACATGATTGTGGTATGTACATAATCAAAATATAAAACCACTGATAAGAGAAAGAAGTAAAGCTAGGAATTCAAGGAAAAAAGAAGGACAATACCACTGTGTGTTTGTTTGTGTGTGTGTGATTGTGGGATTGTGTGAAAGGTGCGCGTAGGAGAGAAGAATGAATCAGGGGGGGGGGATAGAAATTGTTGATGAATCATGCAGATAGTATGTGTGCACGTATCGCTTGTTTAACGATATGGAATGATGACATGGCAATTAGGCAGTGTGGTAGGGAGTTCCACGTTTTAGTAGCAATGTAAATGAAGGTGAACGCGCCATAATTAGTTCGTATGTGTGGCACAGACAGTGACGCTTGGGATTGTGAACGCAGAGGATACATGACATCTCGATGAGTAATACTAATTGAAGAGCATGTTATCTCATTGGTGATGAACTTAAACGTTAATAAGGCTATACGATAATCGAGGCATTGATGAACTGTTAAAACGTTGAGGAAGCGGTATGGAAATTGAGCACTTTCGCGCCTATTAACAAACAGCATTGCTCGTAGTGCTGTGTTCTGTGCAATTTCTATGGGTTTTAGTGTTGTTTTATATGTCAATCCATGAATGGATAACCCGTACGAAATGTGAGTATGAATAAAGCTATGATAAAGCATTTGGAGGGTTGGTAAGGAAAATATGTGCCGTAGTTTATATAGAATTGGTATATTTCGATATATATTGTTAGTGGTGTCTTTTACGTGTTGATGCCATGTTAACTGATGGTCAAGTGTTAGTCCTAAAAAATTAGTATGGTACACTCGAGTTAGGTTCATACTTCTCTCTTAAAAATAACTGCATGTATACTTACCCGCAAAACATTCGAAGTGCCAATCTCTGCGATTAACGAAATCAGCTCAGCGAATGATGACGCAGAACATCTGTTTAGACCTCAAAATTAAAGGGGGGGGGTGCAACGATTTCCGGACTTCGGTCAAAGATTTGTGGAAGTTGCCCTCTGACACTTCTGAAGTAAAGAACAGAAAACCAATTTCGCCTGCGTGTCCTAGTTGTTGCGTAAAAAAAAGATAAATATTGGCATTTCGGGCACCCCTCAACTCACTCCCAGTCTTCAGGGTCACACCTGGTCGCACTCCCAGTGACGTCATTCGGAGTGTCGTGTAGGTTCCCGTGTGCTCTCTCGGAGGACGCTTCCTCTCCCTCTCTCTGCTGACATTAGCGGGCGTTATGCTGCAGCTTAGAGCCGAGCAAGGTCACGTAATCTTTTCGCCGTAGTTCCTTCGGCTGCCACTTGGGGCTGCAGGTGGGCGAAAAAGCTCGACTTTTGCTTTGCGATTGTGCAGCGGAATCGCGACATTTTTAATGAAGGAGGTATTTTTTCTATTCTCCGAGACATGATAAACAACGTAAAAATGACAAGATGCAAATTATTTTAATCATAAAATCGTTGCACCACCCCTTTAAGTCTGCGCTGTGGCATTACGCAATGCAAGCATGACGTTTTGCATTGCGCAATGCCACAGCGCAGACTTCACTTTTAGGTCTAAACGGATGTTCCGCCTCATGATTCGCTGAGCTGATTTCGTAGATTGCAGAGATTGGCTCTTTGTGTGTTTTGCGGGTAAGTCGACGCGCAGGCATTTTGTAGAGTGTTGCAAACGAACGCTGAAGTGTGTTTAAAATTAGTTAGTTTTTCGGGGCAAAAATTATGAGGTTTGTTTTCGCTATATTGGGAACTAATTTGTTATAGGCTAGCCATTTAGCTAGTTTTTCTAAGGTGTTATTAGCTTCCATGTATAGTTCTGTCACGCTTGCATTAGATATAAAATATTTGTATCGTCGGCATAAAGAACACAATCTTTTTGTAAAAAGGCTGCCAGGTCATTAATTTATATTAAAAAAGTAAGGAACCTAATATCGAGCCTTGAGGGACACCGATGGTAATAGGTTTAGTTGTTGAAATAGTGCGAGCTGAAGTGACAAATTGACCATCTGTTTGATAGATAACTTTCGATTAGATTGAGAGCAAAACCACGAACTCCGTTAGCACTTAATTTCTGTAGTAAAAGTTCATGGTTAATAAGGTCAAACGCTTTTGTTAGGTCTACAAAGATTCCCATTGTTAATAAGTTCATTTCAATATTTTGCTTTGTTTTCTCTACCATATTTAATAACGCGAGTTCTGTTGATTTCCCTTTAAGAAATTCATATTGTGACAGAGTGATCAAATTATTTTCAGAGAAGAACAGGTTCAGTCGCTTTAGTAGTAGTTTTTCAATCACTTTTGTAATAACAGGAAGTAAGGCGATTGGTCGATAGTTCTCTGGTTTTAGTTTGTTTCTTTTTTTAAATATTGGAATCACTTTTGCTATTTTGAGTGAGTCAGGGTATGGGCTAGTCATGAAAATTGTGTTGATAATATCAGCCAAAGGCTGTGCGATGATGGAACCAAATTGTTTTAGTATTATCGTCTGTATCATGTCGCACCCCGACGACGAAGCATTTTTAGCGTGTTAATGGTATTATGAACTTCTTCTGGATCGACAGGGTAAAGAAAAAAAGTCGTGTCATTACGAGCTATATTTGGTGTGCCAGTGGATAAATTTATGCATGAAAGATACTGTACGTTTGCAGTGATAGTTGAAAAGTATTCATTGAGCGTGTTAGCAATTTCTTGTTTGTCCGTAATTATGCTTTGATCGGTGCTTAAGGCTGACACAGTTGGTTCGGTAGCACTCCTGTTTAGTGCAGAGTTAACTATTTTTCAGGTTTCTTTGGGATTGTTACTGGCGCTAGAAAGTTTACTAAAAAAATACTGCTGTTTAGCTACTTTAACTAATTTCTTTAAACAAACATTAGATAATTTGTATTTAGATTGGAGGCTTAGATTAAATGGCTTTGTAATGGATTGAAGGCTTAATTTTGAACTGTTTTCTTCAATTCGGGCGCCTACCGAGGAATGGAGCGGCTGGAAAATATTTTGCGCAAGGACAACTTGCAGGTGTCTGTCGATAGGTCAAATGTTGCGCGGCGTTCTCACAAGACGCGTTGTCTGTAGCTAGGACAAACTTGAGTTATGCTAAATAAGAATTAGCTAGTTGAGAAACTATTGATCCGATGATTGTCACCAGGCAACGTTACCGAATTTTGTTGCGCCTTCTTCGCCAGAGTACCATGTTAAAGGAGTCATGAATAGATTACGGGGTTTTCGAGTACATGACTTTTTAGGGGCTTTGAGGTCCTAGTCTGCCCGAAGCATACTTGCACATACCGCCACTGATTCAAAAGCTCGTTTATTGCGGCGAAATTGCGAGAATAGAAGTGGACTCTTTCTTTCAGTTTTAAGTTCGCAAAGCTGGATGACGTAATTGTGGGTCAAGAACACCCGCCTGACTACAGTCGAGAGTGGCACATGGATTGGACATGAGAATAGTGGGAGCACTCGACTTCAGCTCGTAGCAATCAATGCCTCGGCGCATACTCGGGTAGTGGCTCGCGTCCAATCACAGGGGTGATGAAAATAGCTGAAAAATGCCTGGAGCTTGGCACGCGTTTTCTATTTTGCCAATTCCAGCGCGTGGGTATGATTAACGTTGGCAGTATGCGGAGAGCAAGTTGTCTGCTTCTTGTGCAGCTGTTGCGGTGACGTCATAACGACGCCGAGCTCTGATTGGCTGTAATTGCAGGATGGTGGGTAAAACTCGAGTCAGGTTGATTTGTGGTGTACCTAGTATCCTTCAATCAGAGCCAATCAAAACTCGGCGTTCTGATTTCCCTGAAACCCCCTCAAAAGAAGCAGACGTACCGACGCTCCACATAGGATAGGCACAAGGCCACATAACCGCTTGTTCAGGCTCCCAGTAGAGGAAATGAACGATGCTCATATTTCTCGAATCTTTTAGGCGACTGCCCTTGCCTAGAAAAAAATCTAAACTTGTTTATTCAGTTATTGACGTGAGGAAGTGATCGGCTGACCAGCTCCTGCAACTCTTCCTGAGTAATGAAGGGAAGCCAAACAAAAATTAACAAACATTTGTTTTTCATTTCCAGTGAAATGTGACAAAAGCGATTATGTCATGCTATTGCTGCTGGCAAGCAGCACGCAGTCGCTTTTTCTCAAGATGGAGGTCACAAAACAGAACGTATGCTGAAATTAATAACGTGGGCGTCTTATTTATATTTTACGCAAAAATCAAAATTTATCGGAAGTGAAAACAAAATCACACTGCACTTCCAACATTTTTGGTCTACTGCGTGAATCAGTGTGGCCATATTATTCTTAGAAGAATCACGCTGTCTAAAGATATAATATTAAATAGCGTTTTTCTTACCTGTAACAAGCAAACCAATACTTTAAAAACTCCATGACAGGCTTCGTTTAAAAAGAATAAAAAATAACCTAGAGGCAAATTGTGTTGCTACGCCACTCAATGTGAAAGCTAAATTTTTTCTGGGTCATGAAATGTATGATTTCCTGAAAAATATTTCAGCAATGTTGTTACTATATAGCCATTGCTCTGAAAAGCATTGGCTGTATAATAAACAAGCTTCAATACATAGTATGATCCGCCGGTATTTTTTTTTTTTTACGGTTCTAGAGATTTTGTAGGATCTCGCCTACGAATAAGGTGTACTGACACGGGCGTTGCTCTCGTCATTACTTGGAGCAACGTTGCATCTCGCGAAATGCACCACCGATCTCCCTTTAACACAGTCTGCCCGTGAACCCTCATATAAGTTATTGGTGGAAATTATTTTTAAAGCAATGGTACTATATTGATAAGCTTTTTGCCATAGTGCCCTTGTTTTCACAAATTAATAAGCAAGATTAGGAACGGGAGGTCAAATTAACTAAGATTTGTCCAAATAAATAGCATTCATGGCATTGCTTCTTAGCTAACAGCAAGCTTGCTTTCTAGAGCCAAAGTCGCAAACTATGATATATGTATCAAGCCTCAAAGATCGGATCTACAACCTATTTGTTTGTGGAATGAAAATCGTTAGGTGTGTGCGATTTTCTTCATTTATAAATATGTGTGGGATTGTTGTTTGATCTAATAGCACAAAACAAGTTTGAAATAAACAAGTTTGCAAAAAAATGTCACCATGAATGTAGAAGGTTTTCTTTTTTAATTATACACATAACTAATACATTGAGGAAACAACTCCAGCACTCTGGATCTGAACAGTTAACAAAATGTATAATTGCCTTGATTTGGGCACGTTGCCGAGTTCGCTAAAAAAGTACTCTTGATCTCTGAACTGGAGTGTATATTATGCCACATATACTGACCTAAATTCGAGATCCTTACATTGAAAAGTATTCCTCATCGTAATTAAGATAGTAAGACAGTGTGCGTGCTCTTTCCATTGCTGCCAAGAACGCAATATTTACAGATGGCTTACCATGATATGATCTTTTATTGAAGGCTTCCCAAATCCAAGGTCTCTAAGTGCATGCAAGATGAAGGTCCTGTTCTGTGTCCACGCTTTTCCATTAAGATTAGTAATGCCTGGAACAACTAAAAATTCGGTTATATATAAATAATTGCATTGAATGCACGTTCTGCGTGTGCAAAATCCAGCAAACCTACCTAGTATGTATCGAACTCTTCGCAGTCTACGAGCGGTTTAGAATAGTTGGTTGCGAGGCATTATTGTTACTGTGTACCTCGTGTACGCATCTAAGGAAGAATAGAATTAACATAAAGTATAGTTCTACAAAGCATGAAATATATAATATTATATAGTAGTGCTTTTTGTCATATCGGGCCAGTGTCAAACAATACAACAGATCTACGCACCAATTCGTATTTTCAGTTAACGCTCCAGTAACCAGATGGACTATTTCCTCTCATAGCCTACCTATTTTGAGTTTAAAGAAATTGTTTTAAACACAATGATCAACCAAATTACTTAGAATAATATTTCAACTTATTTAAAAAAAATATTTATGGTTTTTTTTTAAATGCACGAGTTTGTTTAGAACAAGTTCTGCAATAATAAAAAAGTATTAAAAATAAATATAGAAATATCTACCTTATAAAATTTTTATTGGAAGCGCTAGTGGTTTCAGAAAATGCGCTAAAAAGATCCGACACAGAGTGGACAAAAAGTATCTAGATTTTATAATCAGAGATAGCTTCAAAAGGCAAACTGAAAATGTCAAAATAAAATCAACAAAACATCGCGGGCAATGCCATAATCACTGTCCGCTTGAAAGTTCACTGACGTTATTTCAGACTGCCATCCGTAGACTGGGCTAACGCACTCAGTAGAGTCAAAGTCAGAAGGATCGTGGTCAACAAGAATTAGTCAACACATTTAAAATAAAAAGGCTGAATGTTTCATCGCAACCTTAGAAAGGAATAAATAAAAATATTCAATATAAATTGTGAAACTGAAGATAAAACAGATTTGTGAAAAATATTACACCATCCCGTTTCTTTTCTGGCGCGTTTTTTTATGGCTGATCCTGTATTTCTGCGGCTTCCTGGAAGTAAAGAAATATATTTTGGAGTTACTTTTTGGAGTCCCTTTCAATAACAGAAACAATTTCCTCCACGTCTTGTAGGAATATAGTCGGGGACAACTACTCTCGGCATTTCCGAGGAGAGATCGAAAGTACGCGCACAGCCTTAATCCGCGCTTAAAACGGGAGGACATGCCTGCTCGTACCTTTGACTCCATTGCCAAGAAAAGTTGTCCCCCAATACAGTGGCGCCTTTTTAACGCCGAACCACGATAGTTGCATCACTGCTTCGATTTCTAGAAGTCTTCAAGGAAATGATGCTTTGTATCTTCAGTTACACCACATGTCTTGCAGGTCTCTGTATGGCTTTTTTTTCTAGCAATACAGCAGTTGACCTGTAAACTGTGCGACAGTGTTAGCACGAGTACGACTTCGGCGTTATTTGTTTGTAGTTTACTTGGTCCTGGCGAAAACCGAAATTTACCACTTAAAATTGGTAATTTAATTGAGTCCTTTCCACCACTATAGTTTTTATGATGACAGTCTTTCAATACTGAGAGAGAAACAAAAGAGCGACCATGGCATTCTCACGGTTAAATGAACAACGCCAGAAACGAAGGAAAAGAAGGTGGAGTACACACACGAAGTGCTGACTCTCAACTGATTTATTTTGAAGCAACAAAAATCGACGTGAAAGGTGAACCGTAAGATGCAGCAAGTCATCTGTCCCTGACATATGTCAAACCTGCTCAAGAATGTCAACTCCCTGTCAAATAATGCAAATATTTTTAATTCGGACGGAAATGTCAAGCGCGTCACCAATTTTATACGTTCTGAAGCTTGAAGACAAGACAGATATCTACTGGGTGCATCAAGGGGCGGCCAGGCTCTTTAAATCGACCGCAAAATTCGGTTTCTTAACCTATCGCGTTCCGATTTTGTATAGCGTTGGCCACAGGTGGTGCATTTGTTCTATCAAATTCGCAAAGAGCGAGCTTACCTGAGAAAAAAGTAAAAGAAGAAAACGGCTTAGCTCCTATAGAAACGCAGCGAAGCCACCGGTCCTCAAAGCACAGGGCGCCCTATGGTTTGAAGACCGGTGGCTTCGCTGCGTTTTCCATAGGAGCTAAGCCTTTTTCTTTTTTTACTTTTTTCTCAGGTAAGCTCGCTCTTGGCGAATTTTATAGAAAAAATGCACCACCTGTGGCCAACGCTATACACAATCGGAACGCGATAGGGTAAGAAACCGAATTTAGCGGTCAATTTAAAGATCCTGGCCGCCCCTTGATACACCCAGTACAGGACCCTCTTAAGATATTGTGCTACGCCGTTTCTAAAAATGAGAGAGCGGCGATTTGGTTACTGCGAAAGTGCCTGCACGAGGCGACCTTTAGAACCGAGTTTTTGGGGCAACGGGCAAGGGTGTCTCCTGGAAGCACCGGGAAGACAAAAGTGAAGCGCTGCAGTTATGTGGTGCAGTTGGCGGGATGATTCGGTGCCAACAGGTGTTGTGAAAGTTCTAGAGAAGGGTCCCACTTTTTTCAGGGAAGTGGTAGTGACATCACAGGAATTGCTCTCTTTGGTTAGAAAAGGGGCTGCCAGAGAGGAAGAAGCAGATTGGGGAAATAAGTATTTTTGAGGGTGTAGGATTCTTGCCGGGTATGATGAATGGTTGTCAAGCTATGCATAACATAAGTAGGGTTGTATCCTTTTGCGTAGAATGAGGGTCTTAAGCTACTACTCACTGATAGGGAAGGAGGGTTCGCCCTTGTGCCCGAAGTTTTTTTGTTTTTTTTTTTTAATAAGGCTGGTGAGGGCATTTGTAAAAACTTTGAAAAGATTGAAATTTTGACTTTGAGTAAGGTAAAACAACAGCTATACAGTTGTTTCATGACATATATCTTGAGATACTTATGATATCGATACAAAAAGAAAAATGTCTCCTAGCCTAACGCTATTTTTACTGTGAAGACACACAAAAAATGCATGCCGTTTCGGGCTATAATCACACAAAAGGAATCTTGACTGTTTTACCTGGTGTCTTTCCTAAATAAGAACCTTTCGTACCTCTACCTCAAAACCCTTTCTGGTTTAACAGTTCTGCGAGTGTTGTTGAGTTCTTGAGTGACGTGAACTTGGGCACGTGTGACCCGGTGTCTTTTGACGTCGAAGATTCGTTTTATTCTATACCTCAACAAGAGATGATTCCTGCTGTAAAAGAGTGCATTGAGGCATACGGGACATTTTTATTTCAAAATTCCTGTGGTATGAGCGTAGACAATGCTTTGAAGTGGGTTTTCATTAGAATTCTACGTACGTGGCCTATGACTGTACTCATGTTTTGCGGAAGCAAGGAGCATGTATTGGGCCTAGCGTTGCTCTTGTGTTGAGGGAAATTGTTCTTTCATGCTGCGACAGAGTTATTGAAGGCGATATTGTAAGTGATGTGACAGGATGTTTAGATACGCTAGTGATTACTTGGTGTTGTTTCGCAAAAACTATTCTGTTTAAGGTAGAGGTGGTTCTATTAAGACCACGTTAGAAGTGTTAAAATTGAAAGTCATAGTGGTTGTAAGGTTGTTGTCCCGGACCTCGATGGGAACCCTGGAGGTGTCTACCGTCGAGGACCGGGGGACCGTGGAACGATGCTGGTTGCTGGAGAGCTGGCTGTTGGCGGCGAGGACTCGGGACAGGGACGACCAAGACTGCTTAGTGTTCGATTAAAACACAAAGCTTTACTTGAACTTTTCCGGAGTACACGATAAAATCAAACAACTGGGAATAACTGGCCTAAGAGGCTTACGATCGCGAGACACAAAGTCAAGTGTCCTACCGCGCACAGTGAGGGCGATGGCTAAGTAGCCGGCGAACAAGGGCTGCCGCGTGCGGCAGGTAACGCGGCGAACCGCGGGAGGAGAACAGTCTGGGGCTCGCAAGCCCGTTCCAACTCGAGGCTCACACGCTCGGTCAGGGCTTAAGACAGCGCGCCGGAAGCCGCTTTGTCCAATGAGGGCTTCGTCTGCATCCCATTGGATTGAGGCCCCGACGCACTCTCGACCTATCGCACGAGAGTACGGTTGCTGTTGCCGAGGTGGTCATTAAGATCGGGCCCTGCGGTTGAGAGTCTAAACCCCGATATGTTTATGTTCAGAGGAAGATCTACTGGTTCTCGGTTTAGGCGAGAATCGTCGAAACGTGCCCCGCCAGCAAACGTCCTTTCCCCCGGAGCGCGGGCAGGAGCCTCAACCAGAGCCGTATATGTAGAGAGTTTGGTCAATGGGAGGAGCGGGCAGAGCCAGGGCGTACGGCAGATTCGGAAAGAGGGCTTGGCATGCTCTCTTGACCAACCAGAAGCCGAAAAGAATCCCCTAGCGGTGGTAGCGAGAAACAGTTCTGATCAAAGGTATATGTTCGTATATGGTTTTAATAAGCGCGTAGGAGTTAAGTGTAGTAACTCTCCGTGGTTGAAAATAGGGTGCACGTGTTGTTTTGATCATGATCATGCAGAAAGATGTAAGAAACGAATGCGCCGCTCAACTCTGTTTTGCTCGGACAGACTGTGACCACTCGGAGGGCAGATTCCCGGCTCTCGGCGCTTGGCGTACGGATTATGTCGATCGTTCCGCTAGTCGCAGTCTTCCACCGTCACTTTGGATGAGCGTGATTGAAACATCACGTGTACCATATTTTCAGTCATTGAGAGTTACTCTAATGCAGTTATCAGGTTTGGTTCTCGCGACCACCGCCAGGGTATTATTTCCGGCTTCTGGTTGGTCACATTCGAATTTCTGAAGACGCCCTGGAACACGCCCAGCCCGCTTTCGGCCAATGGCGCCTCCTCATTTGTCTCCTATACTTCCCAACGAATGGCCAAACTCTCTACATATACGGCTCTGGCCTCAACGTAAACGGAAGGCGCGCCTGGGAAGCCGTTTCGTGGAGAATCCCACGATGCCGGGTCCACGCCGGCGCGTATACACCAGTTGCGCCCGGTGCCTCTCGAGTCGAAGTCACGAAACATTGGAACATGATCCGAAGTCTTCGAGGAAGTCGTTCGAGCTTGAGACGCGGCCCAGTTTACGAAATGGCGCGCCAGCCGATGATAGCCGCACTCCGGTGCCTGCCCCGAACGCCCGCGTAGATTTGTGTGTCTGGAGCCCCGGGTAAGAGGCAAGGCCCGCGGGCAACGACCCCCCGTGGGGGATATGCAACTCCGTTCGTAGTAGACGGAACAAAGTAAGACACATGCAAGCGCTAAAGCAAAACGAATGACCGAGGCTCAGCGCAACATACCGATAAGCTAAAACTAAACGCCGTCTTGGCGGCGCGCGAAATTTGCCACCGCCTCTACAGTCATGGTTTGATGAAGTTCAGGAGGGAAGACCTAGTAGATCCATCCTTCCTGTTCTAAATATTAAGTTTCACGTTTTCTTTCTAGTGCCAGTTTCTCAAAACGGATAAAGAGGCGGATTGCGATGGTGTGCCTGCGGGCATTGGTTAAGTCCACATATCGCCTGAATTGTTAATCCTGTTGATTTTAAAAATACTGTATCCATACTACTAGAACTTGAATCGTGATTTAAGTGTTGGGAAACAAAGAAAACTATTTTTTTTTAAAGGTTATTATGTAGTATATTTCAGGGTCTTCTGGAGATTGGATGTTAACAGGTGTGGCTAAAAAACGCTGGTTAACTTTTTCTATTTTTTTAATCCAACATGCACTGGTACCTACTGACAGTGAACTTTGAAGCAAGGCATCTCTGCAATCAGATACAAATTTAAAATGCGCCAAAACGTTCGCCTTTAGCACGCGCTCGTTGTGCTCGTCGCGCTTTGGATGGACGTGTTCACAAGCCCCCGAAGTATTTCCGAATGTAAACGGTGTAGCTTCTGGAGAATTCTTTATTTGTATCCGAATATATCATGCTTGAACCTGAATTTGCAGCCATCTCTATTTTCCCGTTTGCTGCCACTTTTGAAGCTGTTGAAACGTAGCGCGAAAGTGTCAAAATAAGCATAGAGTATGATTACAATGCATTCCAATGCAAACGTGCAAGCGAGCTGGACAAGAATGGCGAAAATAATTCCTGGAGAAGGGGAACAAGAGGGACAAAGGACAAACACAAATCTCCAAACACAGCTAGGTGACTGGTGCGCGACCGAAAAAATCCGCCTGGTCCGGGTGATTTGTGTTTGTCCTTCGTCCCTCTTGTTCCCCTTCTCCAGGGATTATTTTCGTCATTCGTGTCCAGCTTGCTTGCACTTTTGCATTTAATTGCATTATAATCATTACCTTAAAATTGCAACCCGTGTTGGTGTAAGACTGGTGGCAGTTGATAAAACCTGTTTGCTCTACTGACGTCTAACCCCTGGTTAGCTCAGTTGATAGAGCGCTCCAGTGAAAATGTAGAGGTCCTGGGTTTGATACCCGGACCAGGCGGATTGTTTCGGTCGCGCACCAGTCACCTAGCTGTGTTTGGAGATTTGTGTCTGTCCTTTGTCCCTCTTGTTCCCCTTCTCCGGGGATCATTTTCGTCAAGCATAGATCATTTCGAAAGTTAGCCTGTCATACGTAGTTCTTTTATTTGACATTCAGCTGATGTGGAGGATACTATCTCATCATATAACTTCTTCTAGAGAAGCGTTATCTCTGTCAAAGGATGAAGGGGGGAAAAAAAAGAAGAAAAGAACGACTGGATTCAAACTGCCAGCGCAGGTGCGAAAATGAGGTGCATGTACAATTCCCCCCTTTATCGATCCTCACGTATTTTTTATGAATACAGTGTAAACGCTCTTTCATATTCTTCTCCCTAACAAATTTATTAGAAAGATTGGAGCCGAGACCCGGAAGGAAAAAACGAAGACGCTGCTATGGACAATGTAAGAAAAGAGGCATAAGAGATATAGGCCTTTTTGTCCAAGCTCGTCCGGAGATCATCTCGGCTCTGGAGTGAACATCCGCTCCCAGAAAGTGAATAAAAAAAAATAGAAGTACTGCTGCCTTCTAAAAACAAATGTCATGACAAAGCAAAGATCGCAGATATCATACACGAGGCCGAGACTAAAGCCTGAAATGTAATCTTGCTTTGTATACGAAGGGTCAATGCAATATCAAGATAAGAGATGACATATTATTACTACAAGGACAACAAAGGGGAACCAAAACCGATGATCGACGTTTAAATCCTAAAAACAAAAGATTGAGAAAACATTGGTATCATATAAGGATAGAGTTGAAGGCGACTCTAGACGACATTACGGAAGCTTGAATGCTGTATAAAAATGTGACTATTATGGTTTCTATTTTCTTGTGGCATATTTTACTCCGCCCGAGGAAAGGGTTAATTAGAGTATTACTATTTTTACGTTTTGTTTTAAAATGAAGAAACGCTAGCGTTTTGTTGATAATCCGGATAGTCCTATGCGCGAATTATTCTCGTCTCGCGAGTTTATAATACTGAAATGGTGAGGGAAAATTTTTTATTCTAACGTAGATCTTAGGGCACGATAATATTAGTCACTGCTTAATTTAAACGTTTGAGGCTCCAAATACGTAAATAGTAAGGATCAAGGAACATTTTCTGGGTGAGACTACTGATATAAATTGGCTAGAACGTAATCTTCACTTACTTTTGGCAATGGGTCTTACTTGCTCAAGACCCGCATTCAAAGGGCGGACCACGGCATCTTTTGAAGAGTAGAACGTCTTGATGTGTTTCATCTCGTTTAGAATGACTACTTTAGCCATCCCAATTTTTACCCTGCAAAATAATTTGTTGAAATGTTAAAAGTAAAAAAAAAAGACGGCAGTTATAACGCGAAATAAAGGTTCAGTGTGAGTGAATAAAGCTCCGTTTGTAGTTTTTAGAGAAGTCTATTGATGCTCAATCAACGTGTAGAACACGCCAATTTTTCTCTCTGTAGCAGTCTGGATCTTACTTTTTAAAGTATTCATAGTGCGCTTGTTAGCGTGTATTAAAACTAATTGATATAAGTTACTTAATTCTTGAGCATTATAAAGCAAGGTGTCCATAATATACCAGGTTAAGGTTCATAGCAAACTAAGGTCTCACCTTCAATTTCCTTAGAACTCATATGGTATTCGGACAACCATTTGGCCTTATAGTGTTCTGTTTGTACGATTACCTTAAATTATGGGCTGAACGTAAGCCTGAGTAAACTTCATAAAACGTGAGTACACAGCATAACAAAGCTGCTACGCGATTTTCTACCTGGTGCTTCTAGCGCTCTATTCAGATTTCACATTAACCAGATTGCTAAGCCTGCGTAAGGAATTCGATGACTTCGGGATTGCTGAATCACCGGTGGCGTCAACGATCGCACGTCTTGGGACTTAGGCGGGCTGTGGCATTCCTAAATCTAAAACTTCCTTTTTTGGCTAAGTACTGGTAATCACCGTTGGGTGTTAAAATTAATATCTTCATGGAAGCCCTAGAAGAGCAATTAAAAAAAAATAATTCGAATATAAAGTGTCGCGTGAGTCGATGACATTTGTTGTCAAACTCTACGTTTATTGCCTTTTATGATTCCACCAAGCACAAGGTGTGTTGCGTATTCCAGTCTCCAGAGAACGCCATTTCCTCCCCCGCTCTCGTCCTCCGAAGCAGGTGCCGTGTGAAACCCGAGCCGACATCCCTCCTGAGTCTGAGCGCGGCGATGGGGGCTGGGGTGAGGGCAAGACGAGAGGGGGAAGGCGCCGGACGGACGCCGAGAGTCGAGACTGGAGAACGAGGGAGGAGGATTTGGAGAATCGGGGAAGAGAAGATCGGAAAGAAACGGGGGGAACGAGACCGCGGCAGACGCCGACAGAACTGTTGAAACGAACGGAGTACCATTCTTGTAACCATCCTGAATACAGTTGTTTAGTTTTTAGCCAAACGTATTTGATTGACTCACGCGCCCAACATCTGCAACAGAAACTTATGGTGCCGAAACCCGGGACAGAACATCGAACGAGGTGAGCGAGCGGAACTTTCAATTATCGACCGCCTGGAACGCTGTGAGGAAGTTGTGTGTGTGTTGGTGAACGAACAAGATGGACCGTATAAAGACGAAGCATGGCGTGAAACGTGCGCAAAACACGAAGATCATCAACGAGGCGACGGCGGGGATCGAAACAGCAGACCGGGCCACGCTGACGGCCTGGCTGGAGAGGCTGAAGGTCAACAACAGCGCACTCCAAGCATTGAATGAGGAGATAGAAGAACATGTACCGGAACAAGACCTCGTTGCGGAATACACTACAGTCACCGAGTACGACGACGAGGCCATCCGAGTAATTGCGCTGCTGGGCTGCAAGGCAGACACGCTGAAACAAAAGGAACAAATGATCGAGACCACCCAGATGACCACATCTGCGACCGCACCTGCGACAGCCACGACGGAAGTGGGACAGAGTCACACCAGCCCCGGTCACCGGATCGGAGTGAAGCTCCCGAAACTCAAGCTAGAAACCTTCAACGGCGACGTATGCGGATGGCAGAGGTTCTGGGAGCAGTTCAGTGGCGAAATTCACGATAACGACAGCGTCACGAGATGCCAGAAGTTCCAATACCTGCGAAATCTCGTCACCGGACTGGCGGCGGCTGCAATCGCCGGACTGCAGGCAACGGAAGCCTGCTACGACGACGCCGTCCAAATACTGACGCAGCGGTTCGGCGACAAACGACGGATTGAACAGGATCACCTGGCGAAATTGCGAGCACTGCCAACCGTCGTCTCATCGAGCGACACGAGAGGACTGCGCAGGATGTATGACCACATCCAGGCAAACATCCGTGGACTGAGGGGCCTAGGAGTTGGATCGGCAACCTACTGCACAATGATGTCGGACATTCTTCTCAGGGCCCTGCCGAAGGAGATTGTGATGGACTACCACAGACGAGGTCGAGAGCAGGAAGAGGGCCGGAATTGCCGCAGAGACTCGCCACCCGAGGCAGACCCCAGCACGTGAGGGCTACATCGAACGGCGGGGACACTCGACGTTGCCAACCGCAGCTGTACTGAACACAAACGCAGTCGGCTGCTTTTTCTGTCGATCTGCAAAACATCAAACTGAGTCCTGCTCTGGCGACCTCGTACTTGAACAGAAGAAAAGGCGGTTGGCAGAAGACATGAGGTGCTTCCGATGCACAACCAGAGGACACCGCGCCAAAGACTGCCGACGGAAGGTGAAGTGTGCGTCATGTGGAGGAAGGCATGCAAGCTCGATGTGTGACCCCAACTGGACCCCACCGAAAAGCGTTAACACCAATGTCAACACCGCAAGCGTCGTTAACTCCAACGTTACGATGGACTCGGGGGTGCTTCTGCAGACGTTCCGAGCTTCCGCCGTAGGAGATCGTGCAACCAGCTACTTTCGGGGCGTCATCGACGGAGGTAGCCAGCGAACATTCATACACACGGACGTCTCAAGAAAGCTAAATCTCCGAGTGATCGGCACTACGAACCTTCAGTTGAACACCTTCGGGGAAACATCGACACGCGCCCAGCGACGCAGGCTGGTTGAGGTGCGCCTTCGTAGTCAGCATGACGGAAAAGAGTGTGTCCTCGAGGCTATCGAGGTACCTTTCATTTGCAACGACATCCTGCAAGTGCCGGTGGACCACGACTTTGTGAAAAGCATCGAGGCTGACGGAGGGCTCATCGCGGACATGACACTGACCGAAGGTACGGTGCCCCGACGTGGCATCAGTTTTCTTCTTGGATCGGACCAGCTTTGGAAGGTCACCCGAGGCGAGGTTCGTCGGTTCAGAGAGAATGAGAGCATGGTTGCAATCGACACAATTTTCGGTTGGACCTTCCAGGGTCCAATGTCCTTGCACAGCACCCTGTCGGTTAGTACAAACACGATGGTTTGCGTCCTGAAGATCAGCACGCGGGCGCACGACGAAAATGAGGCGACACTCCGTCGCTTTTGGGAGCTCGATAGCCTCGGAATTACGGACGAGCCGAAAACCGACAGCGAGGAACTGGAGGCTGTAAAAAGCCCGTTTGAACGCACAATCACGAAGGAGGACGGACGTTATGAGGTTGCATTGCCGTGGAAAGAGACTGGACAAGACCTCCAAGACAATCGAGTCATGGCTCACAAACGACTGGAGGGGCTCTCCTCAAACGACTATCCCGCAACGAGCAACTTCTCGATGAGTACGACCGATCCATCAGAAGCTATATGACGGCAGGGCATGCGGAAAAGGTGCCCGAGCGGGCACCTCAAGCTGACACTCAACGAGTTTACTACATGCCGCACCAGGCAGTAGTACGCAGCTGCTCCAGCACCACGAGACTCCGGATCGTGTTCGATGCGTCATCACATACGTCGGGATGCAGCCCACTGAATGAACACCTGGAAAAGGGCCCCAAGCTTAACGCCGACCTGGTGGGAATCTTGGTGCGATTCAGGCTATTTCAGGTCGCCATCACAGCTGACATTGAGAAGGCGTTCCTGCAGATAGGCGTTCGCACAGAGGACAGAGATGCTCTCCGATTCTTGTGGTTCAAAACCAAGCCAACATCAGGAGCAGCAGCAAACATCGAAGAGTGGAGAATGACCAGAGTGCCGTTCGGGACCACGTCAAGTCCCTTTCTGCTGACCGCGACCCTAATGCACCACCTGGATAACGTGAAGGAGCAACACAGGGAGACAGCTGCGCGATTGCGGAATGCGTTTTACGTGGACGACCTCCTTATCGGAGCCTCGACGTTGGTCAAGCCAGACAGATTCACGATGAGGCCAACGCAATCATGGCTGAAGCCGGAATGCGACTCCGCAAGTGGACGTCGAATGCTGCGGAACTACAGTGTGGATTTGATGAGACCGGGGAGCCACAAGAATCCCAAGAACCATGGAAAGTTCTCGGACTCGTGTGGCAGCACAGCCAAGACAAATTGCTGATTCCTATGGAAGGAGTCTTGCATTTCGTCAGCACTGCAGCAAACACCAAGCGTTTTGTGCTACAGGCATCGGCTCGTGTATTCGACCCCCTGGGCCTTATCGCTCCGTACATGATTCGGGTCAAGATCATATTCCAGCAGCTGTGGGAACGTGAAATCAGCTGGGATGCGGAGCTACCTGACAACCTTTCCGAGCTGTGGCAGCGGTGGTGCATGGAACTGCCACTCTTGAAGGCTCTGGCCGTCGGCCGCTGCACCCTGCGGTGCCCAGCAGAAGGCGCCAGGTCGGTTCAACTTCACGTGTTTTGCGACGCAAGCTTACTCGCCTACGGGCCGTGCGCCTACCTTCGAGTGGAGGGCGAAGACGGAGACGCGTCTACATGCCTCGTGCTCACGAAGTCACGAGTGGCGCCGCTCAAGCGACTGACACTCCCTCGTCTAGAACTAATGGGAACGGTGATTGGGACACGTCTTGCCCGCTATCTGAACGACACAATGAACCTCCAGATGGAGACGTTCTATTGGACGGATTCGACTAGTGCACTACACTGGATTAGAGGCCAAGCCGCAAAGTGGAAGCCGTTTGTAGGAAACAGGGTGAATGAGATTCAGTCCGCAAGTGACCCCGCAAGCTGGAAGCACTGTCCTGGAAGTCAGAACCCAGCGGACATGCTGACGAGGGGAATTAGCGCCGAGACATTGATCGAAAGCGAACAGTGGTGGCAAGGGCCTGAGTGGCTTTCAATGGAACCTTGCAACTGGCCTAAGGGTCAGGCATTCTACGACAGCATCCCAGAGATGCAAGAGGAACGAAAGAAAGAACACCACGTGCTGCACACTGTGGAGGACGGGGCGGATAGAAGAAGTACAGCGGGGTCGGGACAACCACGTGCGTTCGTGTTTGGTGCGCCTGCCCAGCGGGGCTACGCTTCGGCGCCCCGTCCAGCTCCTCTTCCCCCTTGAACTATCCGAGTGAACGAATTCTGCTCATCGCTGGGGGAGGGGGGAGGATGTTGCGTATTCCAGTCTCCAGAGAACGCCATTTCCTCCCCCGCTCTCGTCCTCCGAAGCAGGTGCCGGGTGAAACCCGAGCCGACATCCTGCCTGAGTCTGAGTGCGGCGATGGGGGCTGGGGCAACACCACCTAGAGGAGAAGACCAGAACACGCCTCGAGTGACGTCACGGCAGCAGGCTGACGTGCGCCGCGCTATAAGCTGAGCTGAAGGCTTCGCGCGTAGGTTTTACGTCGTAGAAACGCGGGTTTTCGCACTATTTATTTTTTATGAGCTAACATGAGAGCTGTGAACGCCGAGTGATTTAAAGAACCAATTTTAGAACGCAGGAAAATTATTATAACCTACAATTATCGTAGTGAAATACAAGAGAGTGACATCTTGACACAGATGTGTTCTTTTTTTTAAGCTATAAACTGGGTGGTGCAGTTGTCTCTGAACGACATGGGAGTTGTATAAAAAAAGAATCCATGTGAAATGGCAATAATCGAAGTAATGGGACCAGATAAAATGAACTACAGTAACAATCGGATAAATGATGCAGAGGCATTCATTTCATTTCATTTTATTCACCTCAAAGGCATCCGAAGACGCATTACATGAGGGGGATTCAAAAATAACAGAAAAAAAAGTAATTGAACATAAAAAATAGACACCAACAAAAAAATCACACACACACACAAAAAAAACTCTGATTAGCATGTTATTGTTATGATGCAGTTTTACAAATCAAGGTTCAGTTAAACAAATTAATGCACTTCTTTTTAAACGAAATGGGATATCTCTCAGTTACAATATGGTCAGGTAGTTTGTTCCAGTCAGTGGTGCAAAGTACTAAGGAGGAAAAGAGGAAAGTGTAAGTATGGCACTGAAATGGTTCCATCTTGCAGGAATTATCTAATATGGATTATGTCAAATTGGCAGCCCAGCACTAAGTAGATTGAAAATCGGAATCTGAGTAATATACAGCTTGAATAAAACACAATTGGGTTATTTTTCGTCTTCTTTCTATATTAGGAAGATTTAAGCTAGCTTTTAAAGCGGAGACACTAGTTTCGAATGAATAATCACTGCATATAAATCTGGCTGCTTTTTTTCGAAGATTCGAGCCTCGAGATTAGGTAGCTTAGGTGTGGATTCCAAATTATGCTTGCATATTCTAATTTTGGGAGGATAAATGTTTTGTATGCGAGTAGTTTTGTTTCTATGGGAGCTAGATCCCTACTGAAAAATCTCAATTGCATGAGAAATTTCTGTGCCCAATAAACACATGAATCAAATGGGATATATAAGAACATATAAGATCTATATAAGATATATAGGAAACTTGTAAGAAGTTTTTTATACGGTTCTTATATATCTTATATAGTTCTCAATAGTTCTTATATATCTTGTATGATTCATGTGTTTGTTGTACACAAGAAGTTTCTCACACAAATGGATTTTTCACAAACCAAGTGGTTTTAGTGCACGATTTATTTGCTCAATCCATGATAATGAGTCTGTAAAATACATGCCCAAATACTTGTACGACAATGAGTGTTCTTGTGAAAGTAATAAGTACTGGGTTAGTGTTTTAGTGGAGGACGTAATTATGGACATTTGTTTGCATTTACGTGCGTTAATTTTCATCTGCAGTAGGGAACACCATGATGATATTGTATCTAAATCGTCTTGGACAATATTGTGATCACTATAAGTGTATTAATTTCCTGGTAAATAACTCAAGCATCAGCGAAAAGTCTAATTGTCGATTTAATTGATGATGGTAGGTCAATGACATATATTAGAAACAGTAGAGGCCCGAGTACACTGCCCTTAGGGACACCTGGTGCAACAGCAACCGGACCGAAATTGCCAGACAAGTATAAAAGTAATAACATTCTAAAATTGTGATGTGCTGGTTTGAAAAATGTATTGCACATAGTTTGAAAAATGTATTGCACATATTTTGACAAACGTTTCTTAGACCCGTGATAAATCTGTATAGGTTCAGCAATTCAATGAACTCTGCCTGTTCAAATATAGTACTTGTTTTGCAGCAAGCAGCCTATCCTATCTGGTTACTACACCGAAAAAAACACCTGTAGCCTATTTCTTGGCAATTTCATAATGTGAAAAGTTTATCTCTGCAAAAAAAGTACCGTAATACCCGAGCGTTGCCCCATACGCTGATGTACTTCAGTACCGAGTCTTTGAAACGACACAGTTAGGGCGGCTAAAAACAAGTTTTGTACACAGAG
Organism: Ixodes persulcatus; assembly: GCA_013358835.2. Taxonomy (NCBI): domain Eukaryota; kingdom Metazoa; phylum Arthropoda; class Arachnida; order Ixodida; family Ixodidae; genus Ixodes; species Ixodes persulcatus. The sequence goes on along the minus strand of JABSTQ010009530.1, from coordinate 419,113 downwards.
AAGTGGGCATGGGAGCTTCATGTTCAAAGTTGCTTGCATTTACAATACAGAAGAGAGTCGTAAATAAGAAATTGGTCACCTTTGAACACTGCGAAGCGAGCCTCCTGGTATCCATAAGTTCTGCAAATATCCGTCTTGAAAAAAATTGATACACATGCATCTTAGATGCTGTAGATTTTGTGACACCGAGACACAAAATATCCTTGCAGCATGTCGGCATTTACGCTGTAGCACCACAAGATAGCTAAGACACTGCTACAAGGACACCTACTTTCTGCACACACACACACAGATTCACCGACTTCAGAGAGCAGTTGCCTTTGCATGAGGATGAAGCGCAAGCACGTTGCTGGCCGGACAGGAACTAATTTGTTCAGCGTTGACCCCTTAGCTTTTTTTTTTAGATTTTGCACTGGCACTTTTCGTATTGTTGTCCTTGCAACAAAGGTTTCTCAGTCGAATGTTTTCACTGCAGTCGAACACATGCTTCAGCTCGAACTCACAGTGGGTTCACCATCACAGGCATCAGACGTACTCTTCCTTGGTCTGAGTTCGCTTCTTGACATCTGTGACGGTTGGCAGTGAGTGTCTTTGATTCCAGTTTCAGCTTTCCTTTTCTTGTGTTTGGCATTCTTGGCATTAATGCGAACATTCATCTTGCTGCAAAGATGTCACAAGAAAATGCTTGTGCATTTTCTTGTGACAACAACACGTGTTTTAAGATGAGCTCTCTCGTATGTTAATTTTCACAGTAGTCGAAGTCGGAAGTCTCCTTTTCGGCGAGTAGTTCCATTATTAGATATGTTACAAGTCGACACTGGCTGGGCATCACCACTTGGTGAATAACATAGTTGTGTTCTACAGCATTTACACCAGGAAAAACAAGCCCTTCTATAACCAGTTTCATTGCGAGAGCACAGTCTTCTTGTGCGAGCGAACTGTAGCCAACTTGTTTCGTGCTGTTGATGCGGCCTTGCATTTTTCGCCCCTTAGGTTTTTCAAGGTGGTGTAGACTGCATGGCTGGCCAGATAGCCCAGGGCCGGGAGGCCGTGTCTTATGTTTTACAGTCCAGGGCCACATTGCAGGTAGGGCGTCAAGTATCCGCTCGCTTGGGAAGATCTTCCTAGTTTCCATCCTTTCTAGCTGTAGTGATCGTTGACAGAGTGCTCCTCAGCAGTATTTTGTTTTCATCTTCGTAAATGTGCCTGTGGACACGTGATATTAGAAGCAAGCCAGTTGACTATACATTCCAAAGCACTCTTCTAAGCTGTCAGTTTTCAGCTTGTCCCATGGAAGCCGCACAGTAGCCAGAGTTCATGAAAGCAGTATCCGGGATGTGTATTTGACCGCTTCTGCAAGAAATAGAACGAAAAAGGAGGAAATCATATTAATACAAAGAAGGGTAATGAAATCAAAAATGGTTATAAAAATACAAAAAAAAAAGACAAAATGCTCTTTTTTAAAGTGTAGCTGAAGTGGTTCCGTATTTGAGAGAAAACCCTGGCAGTGTTTCGATCTGGTAGTTCTGATCACAAACATTAAAATTATTCTTGAATTTGATGTGCCGAATGCGCTATAATATAATAATAATAATAATAATAATAATAATAATAATAATAATAATAATAATAATAATAATAATAATAATGCTTATTGCACCGAGCACATAGAACCAGGTACAGAAAATAATAATAATAATTAATAATAATAATAATAATATGCTCCATAGAGCTTCCTGGTGTGTGTTGGGATTCCTTGGGGAGCCTGAAGGGGCGCCAGCTAAATTGTTAGTATATGGCTCTGGTGTATGGATAAGTAAACTGGTCAATGAACCATATTCCGGCTTGCGTGCACTCCTAACTACAGCTCAAAGACACGCTAAAATATAGGTCTTTCTAGTTAGTTGCGGCGGATCATTTCCGCACTCTGATGAGGATACACAGAAGCGACACGATGTACTTCTTTTTTATTTAATTTTTACATTGATGTGCTGGTTGCAACCCCGATAATCCATCACTTGCATACCTTGCGAAAATCATTCCAATCTGAACTCATAAATCAAGTCATTTTTATCTAGGTCTGCACCTACAAGTAGCGCGAGCATTTGAATATGTTGCTTCCAGGCCACAACCAAATCACTCCCATGTATGCATTCAGCGAAAAGTGAAAACAAGAAACGAAACCACGATCATAAAAATTGAAAAGTGCTCACCCTGCCATGCCGTCAAGGAGCGAGATCTTCCCGTCGATTCGCTGTATAGACCAGTGTCCGCGCCAATTCCAGGGCGCCGCCATGTTTATCTACGCTCGCGCCGCCACGCGGAAAGAACTGGCAGGCAGGAGGGGGGGCTGCGTTGGCGGCGTTGCTTTGGGGAGCTGGATGCGGCAGGCTGTCCGAATGCACCGACACATCGTGAAAGATGTCTTCACCAGAAGCCTCCGCGGCCCGTTCTTCAACAGGGAAGATGTCGTGAACATTCGAGAACCCATCTCGATCAAGAAAACAAGGGAAAACCTTTCTTATCTTAGATGTTCTCGGTGTCTGCTGACCCTTGACATCCGCGAGCAGCCCGGGTTCATTGCGTAGTAAATATTTCGCTACCGCTTTCTTGTAGCTTTAAAATGCTTGATTGTTGGTTTCTTGTATACGACATTACATTCGTGGCACGTTTGAAACCGATTTTCGCGATCTACTTGCCTTTCTGCGGCAGCGCGGCTCTGCCGAGCCTAAACCGAAACCGAAACGAAGGTATCATTCGTAGCTAGCGTACGTACACGACGTAAACGACCTGCCGACTGATCACGGAGAAGTGACCACCTCTGTTGTATCCATCACGCACGCCAAACGTACGCATAGAAAAAAAAATGGTTGCTGTACACTGGCACTCACTCTTGAGTTCTTACTCGGAGTGAAGTTTTTTCTTCTGAGTGCGGCTGTCCATTCTTGCCGAGAAGCTGCATGGGACGGAAACTTGTGGAAGCCGTAGACGTCGCATCCGTACTCGGTTCTTAGGCAATTGTGTGACGGGCAGTGGGTGTCAAAAAAGAACCCTGCGTTTCCTCTGGTTGTTCGTACAACCAACAACAGCACAGTGCCGTCCGGACGAATTGCTCTGATACATTACACAGCGGTAAACGAGACCGACGCCGGCAACGTACTAGTACTGGGAAAGGTCGCGGTCTATCGCCCCCCCCCCCCACCCCACACACACACACACACGCTGCGAGCGTCTGGGTTCGAAACTATTAATTGCCAGTTCTAAAGGATGGTACTTACTTGAAGTGGGAGCTGGAATTCGACGAGGTACCAGGAGACACTTACTATCGGGCAACGAAGCAGGGTGCCTGTGGGGGCGGAGTCTAGGAACACTACTGATTAATATTGTGACAGGCGATCAGTTATGATAACAGACGAAACTTCGACTCGTTTGTTCAGAAGTGATATTTTATTAGCCCTCGTTACAGCACACCAAAGATCTTAGGCAGTGAAATTCACATCAGGCAGGCTCGTGCGTCGTAGTCAAATGAGCGCAGTCGTCGACGAGGTGTAATGAGCTACTAAGCTTCACAAGGAAAATGCGCGTGAGAAAGAGTTTTGAGGCAGTCCAAAACACCGATCCAGCAGACGCACGTACGTACGTTCTCCGGACTCCATGAACCCGACGGCGCAAGATCAAAGCGATCAAAGAGCACCGCCGCCATCGCCACCCGGTTTTCTCTGCACTTTGCGCGACAACGGCACTGCAACGGAGGGCACTCGCCTCGGCGTTAACAATCCGCGAAATAGATTAATTTCCCACTCTTGAAGCCATTCGAAATGATACATGAAAATACCTCGGCGTTGTAGAACATCTGACGACACAACGGTGCCGAGCGCCTGCTCGGCTTTGTCGTTGCTCGTGAAGGCCTGCTTATTTGAAGTTGAGACGATGATTCCACATATTTCGTGCCACTCGTGGTGCTTGCAATAACTTCGAAGGGCAGGGGAATCTTCTTACGAGGACGTTGAAGACACGAAACACCGGAGGCACCAAAGCAATCGTACAAACAGTCGCCATGTTTGCTTTTTCTTCGTCACTAGCGGCGCGGTCAACTCGTCGCGAGATGTTTTCTGGCTCGGCTAGATGGAAACCAACAGCGGCAAAGTGGCGTATGGACAAACGGCTCTCACATTACGGGCACTATACTCACATACCGCGGTAAACAGGACCGATGCCGGCGAAACGGCAGCCGGCACACCAGCGAAGAAGCCTGCGGCAGGTAGCAGCGGCGCAGTCCCCCCTCCCGTGAGCGCCTGGGTTCGAGATTATTGTTCGCTTTTGCTCCTTGCGGTCGAGGCTAAAAAGAGCACTTCCGGACAAAGGTCTATAGTCCACGCTTTCGTAGTCATACTTGCAGAAACTCAAATATGGACACTTTCACATCCAGTTTTCCGCCAAAGCGCGGATAAACAACATCTGTACGGAATGACAGCACCAGTGGACAGCACCGACAATCGAAAAGCAAAGTTCACCTTCAAGTTCACAGACGACGCCGCGGTTGTGTTGTATTCCAAAATGTGCTCGATCTCACTCGAGAGTTGAACTTTTGACCCTCGGCGTCCAAAAACCTACTCGCTTCTAGAGTTGTTCTAGTTGATACCTCCAGCCTCATTGTCACGTGCCCCAACCCACAGGAGTAACTAGAAAAAGTAAAAAAGGAAAACAAAACGCGACGCCGTGGCGCCTTTTTCTTTTCATTTTTTTTGTTTGCACCGCGGCAAGCGTAGAGATGCGAGGGAAAGTAAAAGAGAACGTGCCTTGCAAAGAAGCCAACTTTCAAGGGGAGCCTTGCGGAGAAGCGCACTACCAGTTCAGCCTACTCATGCCGATGCTCCTTGAAGGGAGAGAGGGAAGCGCTACGGCCTTAGCTCTAGGTGGTGTTGGCTGGGGTGAGGGCAAGACGAGAGGGGGAAGGCGCCGGACGGACGCCGAGAGTCGAGACTAGAGAACGAGGGAGGAGGATTTGGAGAATCGGGGAAGAGAAGATCGGAACGAAACGAGGGGAACGAGACCGCGACAGACGCCGACAGAACTGTTGAAACGAACGGAGTACCATTCTTGTAACCATCCTGAATACAGTTGTTTTGTTTTTAGCCAAACGTATTTGATTGACTCACGCGCCCAACATCTGCAACAAGGTGTTCTATATCTCGCCATCTCAGCGAAGCGGAAGACGCATTATATTTAAGTTCGAAGATCTTTTCACCTTAATAACTCATATTATATTTTCATTGGAGTAAATGCCATTCAATGTATATTTATTGGAAGCCAATAAAAGCACATTTTTATAAACCAAATAGGGAAAATTCACGTGGATTCAGCGGGGTCCTACTGCCGTGACCATTGGCGTCGGAACAGTTTTTCAGTGGAGGGAGGGGGAGAAAAATGCTGCCATAATCTCTATACTTTTATGATCATCAAATTCAATTATTTTCTTCAGGGTTTGAGTAGGCCTTATTTGGTGTGGTTAGCTTGCATTCGCATACTCGAGTAACAGTGTTCTTTGAAACTTCGAAGAACACTGAATACACTTCCTGTGCTCACTGGAGCTAGTTCAAAAGCATTCGTTACTTTGCTGCAAGATTGCTCCATGTATGACTTATAGATGACATGCCTATAAAATTCGGCAGATACACTTAAGACTGCTGACGTGTAGGAATGCAAAAGCATTCCTACAGGCAGCGCATTCTTACCAGCAGCGCGCCACGTCTTGCTTTTACACACTGCGCTCCGGCAGTGACATCATGCTCCCCCACAGTGCAGGCGCGGTGAACCCCGCCGGCTTCACGACGGCTTCCGTGACAAATCGTCCGCGTTGCTGTGCTTTTCTTTGTGTTTTGTTTCTCAGGCGCGTCCGCTTTGACCTTGAGCGCCCCAGCCGACAAGCATGACGAAGCATCTGCGTTGCTGTGCTTTTCTTTGTGTTTTGTTTCTGAGTCGCGTCCGCTTTGACCTTGAGCGCCCCAGCCGACAAGCATGACGAAGCATCTGCGTTGCTGTGCTTTTCTTTGTGTTTTGTTTCTGAGTCGCGTCCGCTTTGACCTTGAGCGCCCCAGCCGACAAGCATGACGAAGCATCTGCGTTGCTATGCTTTTCTTTGTGTTTTGTTTCTGAGTCGCGTCCGCTTTGACCTTGAGCGCCCCAGCCGACAAGCATGACGAAGCATCTGCGTTGCTGTGCTTTTCTTTGTGTTTTGTTTCTGAGTCGCATCCGCTTTGACCTTGAGCTCCCCAGCCGACAAGCATGACGAAGCATCTGCGTTGCTGCCGTTTCGCTCAGCCAATGGGAATTTAGGTACCCGAGTATTTAGGTGCCGTTTTTCGCTGCCACTGACAGCGGCTACAGACAACGCCGGCTTGGCTCCATGGGACAGTTAATGCTTTCGCATTAATATATTTTAGAACAGTACTCCCCAGCAAGTACTTGCCAACCATATGGGGCAAACACTAATTGAACGTAGCTACACTCTGCAGGTACCCAAAATTGCTTTTTCTCGCTGAAAAGCAAGGAGTCCGGGGGAAACCAGTTCAATCAGAGAAGTGATAAATTCGCAATTTTTATCACTTTATCGACGGCATAAACTATAGGTGGACGGTCAGCGTTTCATATCTATAATTGTTGACATGTGCTTTCTTCCCGAAGAGCTTGCAATAATCAGAATACCCGTTTTGAACGTGCCGTTCATAATGCAATGTTTTGCTACAATTGTAAAGAGTTACTTTTTAAGATCATTACATCTTGTGAATGTACTGACTTTCACTGGGTGGGTTGGAGATGAAGTTGTGATGACGAGGGACTGTGCTTTACGCTCAGTCCGAAAAAAGATAGCTCCAAGCAAATCTTGAAAGGAAACCCTACTTTTCGCAATCAGCTCGGTTTCTTCTTCAAGTGTGACTGAAAGCACGCGGAGCGGCGGCAATTCCTAACCTCGTCGTCTTCAAAATAAAAAATGAAGAAATTATATAAAAATATTTATCTTCGTAATTATGGAGACGGTCTACTCTTAAGCTTTCGGTAGTGTCCTGCGTCATCCTGGCGAGATCTCATACCGTGACGCTGTATTACCAGACCTGCGCACGCAAGCTGGAGGTGCTCGTCTTTATTTCACTGTACCGGGAGAAGCAATAAATACAGGAAAGGGGGGGGGGGGGACTGACGACGGGGGTTGTTTCGTTGAATGCTGCGTCGCCTCTCTGTCTCCTCCCGTCGTCGGACGGCATGGTGTCAGAAGAGGGATTAAGGCTTTTTCGGCCCATGGCGCTTGACGCACACGTACGTGGCACGCAATGTGCACAATGACGACTCCACCGAAGGCCCCTTTTTGGCGGTCCTTCAACTGAGGAACTTCAAATTCGAAAGAACCTCCGAATGGCCAGATGGGACTATGGAATTCGACAACTATACCGGTACGCAGTGGAACAGAATGAAAGACAGGAGGTAGCAGAGGTACGAACACTGTTGTACACTATGAGACGGCAGGTACTAAACTTTTTTTCAGACGTTTGGTCTTTGGGAAGCGGAGCTGGACTACGACACGGTAGAGAAGAAGTTCGACGCTCCTTTTTATCAGGGGGTTGTTTTGTTGAACACTGCGTCTCCTCTCTGTCTCCTTCCGTCGGCGCACGGCACTTTCTAGGCGGATCACGGAGGCCATGTGCGAACACAGAGGGCGAGGCGCCCAGGGACCTGGTTAGCTTTCTTGGCGTGTGCTGGATTTTCTATGACTCAAAGAAAAGCCTTCTTCGGATATTTGACTCTTTGTGAATCACGTGCGCGTTCGCGAAGTCGATGCGATGGTCTAGGGCAGGGGTCTCCAAACGTTTTGGCTAAGAGGCCGGATCGGGAATCTGTCACTGTCTCAAGGGCCAGAAAATAAATTAGTAAATATAAATGAGGAAAAACTAAATAAAATATCCTATATATTACCATTTAAATACCAAATTGAAAGTTAGAGTAGCCATTACAACAAAAGGTAATAAGGTGGAGGATTATATCTACTTTATGTATAAATCCAAATTTAGCCAGGCATAAATCAAAGTGTATAGACACTTTGGCGTGTTCAGACAGGGCAGAGGACTAATGAGAATGATAGAAATGATGTTGACAATATGCAATAGATCCAACACAGGCAACTAAGCACGTATACGTGGGAACGCAAGATAATTTTAACTTACGGAGATATACATATAGAGCAGGTAACTAATAATAATAATCCTTTTAATGCGTTTTTGTTAGTATCCACATAACAGAGAAAAGCTGACGGTGTCTGTCTGTAAACAAAATAGTGGAAAAGGAAGATCGCCGCGTATAGAGGAGGAGAGTGGTGAAATACAGAGGAGAGAAGGAGGCGACGTCACAGTGCTGAAGCGAATGGGCGCTCGGAAGCTGGAGCAAGTCTGAACTTGCAGAAGCGTCAGCAAAGGATGCCGCTGCTAAAGGCCCATACACACATTCCCGTTTGAACGCGCCTGAGTGTGATGCGGCGTCCTTGCGTCCAGCAGCGGACCTTGCGGTGCGACGCGCGCGTTCCCGCAACGCTCGGTAGCGCGACGCATGGGAGTAGAGACTCGCTCAACTTTCCGAAGCGTTGCGCTACGTTCGAAAAATCAGAAGCTGAGAGAGGAGAGGAGGGTCACGTGCTCGCTCGCGCCACTTGGCGAGGCTTATCCGGTTCTCCGCTCCCAGAACTTTCTTTTCTGTTTCCGGGAGCGGTGGGGAGTGCTTTTTCCAGGGTTGCGATGGCTCAAGCTCAACAAAATGTCGGGGAAGCCAGCGGGATTGTCCCAAGATCGAACACAATTCGACGCTGTCGCTGGGCGCCGCCATGTTGCCGTGGATTTCGCGTATTATTGGCGAGCCGCTAGCGACGATAGCGCGTTCTTATTGGCTGTTGACTGCGGTTCACTACGTGTCAGTAAAACTGTGTGTACAAGCTTGGCGCAAGCGCTCTTCGCAACGCACGCACTGGAAGTTTGTATACGACGCCCACCGTGCACTACACAAACGTTTTTGCGTATTTGAGAGTGCACGAAAGTGAACTCTTTTCCTGATTTACCTGATTTATTTGCGGGCATAGTTGTCCTAACATGCGTGGCGCCAAGAACACCAGCGACACATCGAAACGGTTTGTTACTTTTTCTTAGGTTATGTGATATGTTGTGTATGTACGTAATCACTTGGGGTCTTTGTTATGGCTTTTCTTTAGGGTACAGACATCCACTTCTGACCCTTTTTAGGAGAGTTCGAGACACACCGAGCAAAATTAACACTGGAAACCCTATTCCTAAAAGTCTCCTGACCCGCGTTTGAAAGCTGTCAAGCATGACATGATTCTAGGACCTGTGAAGTACAGTCTAGAGACAGGACGCGGCAATATTTCTTTTCACTAGTTTAGAATGCGCGGAGTTGTATGGAAGGATTCCCTTTTAAAATCACGGGTTGTAGCACCAACACCCATGATGTCTTGTAACTTGTAGACGCAAGTCCAATAACTGCAGGTACTGACCGTCTTGAAACTCGTAGGTAAACCTTAAGCCTATGGTACAACACTTGAAAACGTTAATTAAATTCTTTACAACGTTGTTCACTGTCAATTTCCCAAGAGCTTTCAAAACTACACAATTATCGTCAACGTATTTATACACGTTACATACACCTTACAAACGATCAAGAGTGGCTGTCAGGACCCCAAGGAAAAGTCAAAAACAAAGACATAAAGTACTTACATAACATATTGCACAATCTAAAAGAAGTGGCAAGCCGTTTCGATGTGCCGCTGGTGTTCTCGACGCCACGCTAGTTAGCACAACTATGCCCGCGCGTAAATTAGGTAAATCAGGAGAACAGGAACAGGCTTTCTTGCATTGTGAAACACACAAACAAATTTGTGGATTGCGCGGAGGGCGTCGTAAACAAAATGACGTTACCATGCGGCCGAGTTTATATAATGCGTGAACATGCCATTTTTTTTTTGCGGTCATTGACCGCAGGCCACTTGTACCCGAACTGTATAGAGACATTGAAACCCGCCACGTAAACAGCGCCGAGTATGGCATATGATTCGCTTTCCTACTGTCGAACCTCCGTTAAGGTTCGCGTTAAAGGGCTGAGCCGGAGTTTCTCGCTGGACAGGTGCCGTGGCGCTCGCCCGTGGCCCTATAGGGGAATGAGTGTCTCGGTAGGAGCGAGAGGGGGCGGCAGACAAAGGGGCCTTGCTGGAGCCGTGTATAGAGAGAGTTTGGTCAATGGGAGGCGCGGGCAGAGCCAGGGCGTGCGCCAGACTCAGAAAGAGGGCTTGGCATGCTCTCTTGACCAACCAGAAACCGAAATGAATCCCCTAGTGGTGGTAGCGAGAAACGGTTCTGATCAAAGGTATATGTTCGTATATGGTTTTAATAAGCGCGTAACAGTGAAGTGTAGTAACTCTTCGTGGTTGAAAATAGGGTGCACGTGTTGTTTTGATCCTGATCATGCAGAAAGATGTAAGAAACGAACCCGCCGCTCAACTCTGTTTTGCTCGGACAGAGTGTGACCGCTCGGACGGCAGATTCCCGGCCCTCGGCGCTTGGCGTAGGGATTATGTCGATCGTTCTGCTAGTCGCACTCTTCCACCATCATTTTGGATGAGTGTGATTGAAACATCACGTGTACCATATTTTCAGTCACCGAGAGTCACTCGGATGCAGTTATCAGGTTTGTTTCTCGCTACCACCGCCAGGGTGATATTTCCGGCTTCTGGTTGGTCAGATTCGAATTTCTGAAGACGCCCTGGAACACGCCCAGCGCGCTTTCGGCCAATGGCGCCTTCTAATTTGTCTCCTATACTTCCCAACGAATGGCCAAACTCTCTACATATACGGCTCTGGGGGGGGGGGGGGGGGGGGGGTCTAGGGGGTCTTGACTGACAGTCTTCACTGAAGGTCTTCACTGACGATCTTCACTGGGATTCTTCATTTGAGAGTCTTGATCTGACGGTCTTACGTTAGCAGTTTTGGAGGGACAGTCATGATGGGGCTTTTATCGGGAGGTTTTAATTAAAGCGAGCCCCCAATCAGAGATATTCATTAGTAGATGGTCTTGATTAATGAAGGGAGCCTTTAAGCTGCAGCCGCCACCGGAGGTGAACTGGACTTGGGGCGACGGAATATGAGTTAGTAAGCCGTTTGATTGCCCTTGCTGTGTTGTGGAGTTCCTTGGGAACGACTGGAGCGTGGCGTGCGAATCGGGCGTACTATAAGATGTGCTAACCCCACAAAGTACAGCAATGATTTTTTTTGTCGTTCCTTGTAAATGTGTAATACGACATACTTGATACGTGCTCTTCTGTTATCATATTTCGGGGGGGGGGGGGGGGAAGAAAGGGCATGGGCAAGTAAAGCTGTATATGAGAGCTTTTTCCGCTCATCTCACCCAACGTGGGGTCCTTCTGGAAATAAAGGCATGATTTATATTACACGAAATATTTTACCTGAATATGGGACTGTGGTGAACTGCAATCGGACATTTCAACGAGGTGCAAGAAAGAAGAAGAAGACGGGATTCGAAAAGAAAAGAAGCACGAGACAACAGGCAAAAAAAGAAGAGGTGACTGGAACAACGAGAACGAAAGCGGACTGGGGGTTGTCTTCCTGGGAGCCGTCGAGGCAAACAGAAACGACTGGGCGTAACTGCGAGGGACAACCGGGCCGTATCGTGAAGACGATGCTCCGTTGTCCCGGGCGACTCCCAGCGGCGGCTGCTCCGACAATGGAAGACATCACCACGTCGTTGCCACAACGCTACGTCACCACATCGTTGCCACAACGTCACCACCGTTGTTGTCAGGTGAAGTGAAGTGAAGTGTTTCACTCCGACCTCCACTAACTTATTTGACTTGAGACTTGCTTTTATTATTCAGTGGCTCATCAACTAGTTGTTTTATGACTACCCTAAAGGAATTGTGTATCCCGTAACGTATTTCATGTTTTTCTTTGAATTTTTATCGCTATTGTTTTTTTAACAGAACTACTAAAGCACACACAAAAACAGTACTTGCCTCGTCGATAATTTAATCTATTGAAAGAGAGCTTGACCTCAAATTAGGAACCTCCTCACATTGGCGTCCGCGACAGGACGAGACAAGGCGTGTTCTGCTTTTGTGTAACAAAGAAAAAAAATAAATACAAGAGAACTAATGTCGATGGGCAAGGTACTCGGTCTGAGCGGAGATGATCTACGCAAGTGGGGGAACGAAATGTCGCCGTAGCACAGTCAGCGCCACGAGCGCGTGCAGGGACACGCCCTTTCACGCGCTTCCGAACAAAAAACATATATAAGCGTTCGAAACAAAATGGCCAGATGTCATCACCCCATCGTTTGTAGTACCCGATGCCGACAGCACGCGCTCACAGGGAAAATACAAAGAAATCGCAGGGAACAAAATGTCGCCGTAGCACAGTCAGCGCCACGAGCGCGTGCAGGGACACGCCCTTTCACGCGCTTCCGAACAAAAAACATATATAAGCGTTCGAAACAAAATGGCCAGATGTCATCACCCCAAGCAAAGCGCACATGAAGGCACCCTAGGTTGACGCGGAGCGGGCGCGTGAACGCAACGAAAAGCTAGCGGTGAGGGAAGTAACGAAAGAGCGGCTTGACGCGGAGCGCGCGCTGGCTCAATGCGAACGCGAGCGCCTCGCGCTTGAACAACAAACTCACCAACTCTTGGAAAGGCAACAAAGTAATGTGGAAGCAGTTAACTCAGGATCGTCAGGCGAAGGAGGTGCATCACCAGTAACTGCAGCCGTTATTAGTCCCCACAAGCTCATTCCAGTTTTCGATGAAAAACGGGACGATCTAGATGCTTCCCTACATAGGTTCGAGCGCATAGCCGTCGGACAGGGTTGGCCACAGGAGAAATGGGCTACAGCCCTCAGCATGTGCCTCGTAGGGGAAGCACTACGCGTTTTCGGACGACTTTCTCCAGTGGAGTCCCTAGATTACGAGTGCACAAAGCGTGCCCTACTTCAGCGGTTGCGGTTCACAGCCGAGGGCTACAGGGAAATGTTTCGCTTCTGCAAACCACAAAATGGAGAGACCGGAGGCCAGTTCACAGCCCGTCTAGAAGGGTATTTTGATCGCTGGATTGCGATGAAAGAAACTCCCAAAAAGTACAAGGCCGTGCGGGACCTGGTTTTCTCTGAACAGTTTCTTGGTAACTCTCACCCTAAATTGGCGGTTTTTCTTGAGGAGCGGAACTGCACAAGCCTAGTTGAACTAGCTAAGAACTCGGACAACTATCTCGATGCCCAACATCTATCAAACCTCAACTGGATGGGAAAAGAAACCATCTCATCTGGAAAGCTTGGGCAAAAGAAAAAGGACAATACCTCCGCTGTGGAGAAGCCACGTTGCTTGGTGTGTAACAAAACCGGACACAAGTCAGCGGAATGTCGATCACGGATGGGAAACCAGAAAGTTTGCTGGATATGCAAAAAAGGAGGGGCACCAGCAAAAACCCGTCCTCAGAAAAACCAGCCGAACCCGCAAGCGTTGTGTATCCTTGCGCCACAGTCTACTACGGGCCCAAATGCAGAGCAGCGTACGCGAGAGTGCTCCAACACCCGGGAAATGGAAAATCAGTTGTAGTCCTCAGGGACACAGGTTGGAATACTGTGGTAGTCAGACGGCAATTGGTGCCATCTGAAGCGTTCACTGGCACAGAAGAGCCAATATACCTTGTCGACGGATCATGTCAGACACTACCAGAGGCTCAAGTGCAGGTCTCATGTCCATACTACACCGGCACAGTCCGAGCCAAGGTAATGGACAATCCACTATATGATGTAGTACTTGGAAATATACCAGGATGCTCACTACCAGGAGAACCAGATTTTACTGGAGAGACTGAGACTGGGTGCACGCAGCTCGAAGAAAACAATGTTCCAACCGATCTAGTGGCCACCAGCAGGGAAAAAGTTGTGCCTAGCATAGCACCGGCGGGAAGGGAGGTTTTGAGAGACGATCTGAGTCAGCGTCAGAAACTCGACCCTACTTTGGCAGTATGCTTTAACAAAGTCGGACAGATGCAGACTTCGAATGGGGGCCATACATCGGAGTTTTATTTATCGAAAGGGGTTTTGCTTCGCCGGTATGTCCTTACATCTCGAAAATCGTTCAACCAGGTGGTGGTACCGCAAGACCTGAGACCCTACATCCTAAATTGGATCACGAAGGAAAAATGGCAGGCAACCAGGGTATCAAGAAGACGACAGATCGCGTCCTGGAAGCTTTCTTTTGGCCAGAAGTGCAAGCACAAATCAAGCGATTTGTGAATTCTTGTGACAAGTGCCAGAGAGTGACCCCCAAGGGGAAGATAGCAAAGGCTCCGCTTGGGAAGATGCCTATAATCGAAACGCCATTCGAGCGCGTCGCAATTGACCTGATCGGACCTTTCTCGCCCTCATCAGACACGGGAAACCGCTTCATTTTGACCATGGTTCACTGTGCTACAAGATATTCCGATGCAGTGGCGCTTCCATCGACGGACTCCAAAACCGTGGCTGAGGGCTTGATCCAGATGTTCTTGCGCGTTGGAGTACCACGGGAAATACTTAGCGACCAGGCTCCAACGTGCACTTCAGCATTGATGAAAGAGGTAACCTTCCTCTTGTCCATACAACAGCTAACCCCCATGCCGTATCATCCCATGTGCAACGGGATGGTGGAGAAGTTTAACGGGACGCTGAAGACAATGCTCCGAAAGATGTGCCAAGAGAAGCCACACAGTGGGATCGCTATATCACTCCCCTCTTGTTCGCCTACAGAGAGGTACCGCAGCGCAGTTTGCGTTTTTCGCCTTTTATGTAGATATACGGAAGGCACATTCGAGGCCTTATGACCATCCTGAAGGAGCTATGGACAAACGACAGTCTCACCGAAGAGCTCAAGACTACCTACGGGTATGTGTTGGACTTAAGAGATCGCCTTGAAGAGACGATGGAGCTGGCCCACAAGAATCTGGCTGAGGCGCAACAGGTCCAAAAGAAATATTTTGACAAAAAGTCCCAAAACCGTCAACTGCAAGTTGGTGACCGAGCACTGTTTTTGCTGCCGACTGCCCAAAACAAGCTGCTCATGGCTTGGAAAGGTCCATTTCCGGATGTCGGCACTAAGGGAGGTTACGACTACCTCATCGATTCGGGACACACGCAAAAGCTCTTCCATATCAACCTACTCAAGTGGTACGAAGAGCTGGGAAAGCAAGAACAGCCTCAACCCCAGACATCGGCCATTTTCACCGTAGAAGACGAAAAGGACGGCTTACTATCAGCAGCGTCGCTTCAAAAAACACAAAGAGCCAAGGATGTCATGCTTAGCCAGGATCTCTCAAAAGAAGAGAAAGATGAGCTAAGGGCCCTTTTGAAGGGGTACGATGATGTCTTTTTAGACCTGCCCGGGAAGACAAACATCCTTGATTGCCCACTTCAACTAACAAGTGAAGTGCCGCTCCAAACACCGCAGCATCCCGTGCCCCTAGCCATGAGGGAGACGATCGAAAAGTAAGTACAGGAGATGTTGCGAGGAGGAATCACTGAAAAGTCAAAATTCCCATACAGGTCTCCACATATTCTAGTGCGGAAGCCAGACAACACCTTCCGCATACGCGTCGACTTCCGTCGCATCAACAACATCTTGGTAGGGGACGCAGAACCCATGCCCCGCACAGATGATGATGTGTTTGCGGAAGTGGTGAAGAAGAGATACTTCTCCAAGTTTGACCTAGTTAAGGGCTACTGGCAAATACCGTAGACGGAAGAATCCAAGCCAGTTACGGCGTTTTCAACAGCCTCGGGCTTGTACCAGTTCAAATACTTGCCTTTTGGATTAAAGACCGCTTCAGCAGTCTTCACAAGACTCATGAGAGAACTCTTGAACAGGATCCCACATGTGCAACACTATATCGACGTTGTTCTCGTTGCCACCGATACTTGGTCAGAGAACCTGACGACGCTGCATTGTTTGTTGGAGCGAGTTCGTCAGGCAGGCTTAACAATCAAGCCCAGCAAGTGCGAGGTCGGCATGAAAAAGATCACGTTCTTGGGCCACGAGCTTGAGGAACGAGAGATTCGACCTTTGCTGCGCACACTAGAGCAGGTCATAAAGGCGCAAAAGCCACAAACGAAGAAGCAAGTCCGGTCATTCTTGGGCCTGGCAAATTATTACAGGCAGTTCGTACCAGGATATGCTCAGATCGCCCAACCCCTAGTGGAAATGACAAGGAAAAGAGAGCCCAACAAGGTACAATGGACAGGCGAAAGAGACGAGGCCTTTAATATGTTAAAAGTCGCTCTCTCCGCTAGACCTGTGTTGCGAGCACCCGATATCACCAAGGAGTTTGTCGTGCTAACGGATGCGTCAGAGACCGCGGTTGGCGCCGTCCTGATGCAAGAGCAGGAGGGATTGCTGCATCCCATATCCTACGCGAGCAAACCACTTCTCCCGCGCGAGCAAAACTATTCCACGGTAGAACGGGAATGCTTGGCCCTAATATGGGCGATTAAGAAATTCCACATGTACCTATATGGTAAACAGTTCACTGTACAAACGGACCACCATCCACTGCAGTACTTGAACACTGCGAAGTTGATAAACAGCAGGGTGTTAAGGTGGTCTCTCTTGCTTCAAGAATATAGTTTTACAGTTGTACATATTAAGGGTAGCGAAAATGTAGGAGCAGATTTTATGAGCAGGATCTGAGATTTTGCATCCATTATCTAGCTGATATGGTCTTTGTTGTGTATTTTTTTTTTTTTTTGCTTTACCATGTATATGTTCACCGGTGCAACTGGATTTTCTTTTGTGGAAAAGAGAAGCTTAAAGGGGGGTTGTGTGGCGAACTGTGATCCAACATTTCAACGAGGTGCAAGAAAGAAGAAGGAGACTGGATTCGAAAAGAAAAGAAGCACGAGACAACAGGTAAAAAAAGAAGAGGTGACTGGAACAACGAGAACAAAAGCGGACTAGGGGTTGTCTTCCTGGGAGCCGTCGAGGCAAACAGAAACGACTGGCCGTAACTGCGAGGGACAACCGGGCCGTAACGTGAAGACGATGCTCCGTTGTCTCGGACGACTCCCTACGGCGGCTGCACCGACCATGGAAGACATCACCACGTCGATGCCACAACGCCACGTCACCACATTGTTGCCACAACGTCACCACCGTTGTTGTCAGGTCAAGTGAAGTGAAGAGTTTCACTCCGACCTCCACTAACTTGACTTGAGACTTGCATTTATTATTCAGTGACTCATCAACTAGTTGTTTTATGACTACCCTAAGGGAATTGTGTATCCCGTAACGTATTTCATGTTTTTCTTTGAATCTGTATCGCTATTGTTTTTTTTTTTAACGGAACTACTAAAGCTCACACAAAAACAGTACTTGCCTCGTCGATAATTTAATGTATTGAAAGAGAGCTTGACCTCAAATTACGAACCTCCTCACTGGGACCATAACGCTTCGTCCACTCAACAGATTTTCGGGACAACGATGCGGTGTTGCTGATGCCCAAGCTTCCGACCAACCGAATTTCCCATGGTCCAGGAGGTTGTTTCTTTGCTTGGGGTCGAACGACTCTGCGTAGACTTATTAGACCCAACCAGCATACCAAAGCGGTGGCAACGATGCTGAACGGCCATTGAAAAAGTTCCGAGCTCTGCAATTTTAGTAGAAAATAGGTATTAATAAAATACTAACGAAGTATCTTACTGGGCACCAGAAATCACGACAAACATTCTCGCTTAAAAAAAAAAAATTCAACATTATTATGTTTTCTGTGTTGTGTTATTTTCCCGTGATTTAGTTAAATATCGTTTAGCTCAAAAATGTAATGTAGGATAGATATTCAAAGCCATGTCAGTCTTTCTGAAGATAAATATTCGCGGTGATGTACCAATCACTCTTATAAACCTCACCTTTATCACGAATTACACGCATATGGTTTCTGCTTAGACTTGCGAAGCAGATTTTAATACACAAAAGATATGCCAGAAAAAAATCTTTTTTTTTGCACGGAAATAATGGCTGCCTTGATCTCGCGATTGTATTTTGTTAAATCGCGTTTAACACTTGATGTATAAATATCTAATCTTAAGGTTAGTTACAATGTATGAAAATATGCTGGGTGTCCCCCCGAAACAATTTACAGTTATTTTTACCGCAAATATTAACTATTCCTCGCCGAACACTCATTCTGCGAGCAAATATAGCTCTAGAGGTCCGAACCAGATGATGTAAGTTTCGTTTAAACAAGAACCACAATAACCGACTCGAAGGCTAGTGTTAATTTTGGCGTCGAATCAAGATAGCGCCAGAAAAACAAGGAGTACGAAATATTTTTTTTTTCAGGATATACTGGTACCCGTTTTGAGTTCATATACAAAAAAAAAATTATAAAAAAAGAATAACTTTGGACTTTTTGGAGATTCTCTTCAAAAAGTGGAGTGGCATGCCAAAGTATCAAATAATTAAAATATACCACTGGCTACCTTTAAAGTTACCCTAATATTATTTGCGTGCTTTTCACTTCGGGAAAACTTCTGTGCCATTAGAGTTTTATGCCGAGAGAAACCAAATTTTGCACAAAGTAGTGAAATAGGCTTTAGCTAATTAGGTAATATCATTACAAAGGTAAAAATAAATTTGTACTGACCTCTGATGTGTGGTGCTTGAGATGTAATTTATCGTTCATGGTAGTATATTCTTGAACGACTAATTAGCTATGTGAGGCGCGTTGAAATCTAGGAACTTGGAATTGATGAAACTTCGTCTCTAATCTAAGTTGAAATAGCACTCGACTATAATCTGGGGGCCCAATCTGTGGTACCGGTGAAACCGGTACCACAGATGTGGTGCTACCGGTGGAACGATACCGACAACCCAGCGCGCGAACTAGTCTCAGACTTTGCTAAACATTTTCTAATAGTTTACTGCCGACTATTACAGAGCCTTTGAACCGCACATCTTCTGAGCCATCTGTGAACATATCCTGTTTTTTTGCTTTCAAGGGTTCTGCATTCAACAGATTATCTACTGCAGTCAAAGACCCCTTACAAAAAATTTATATCTGGCCAGATTTGAAGATTTCAGATATGGCCATATCGAAAATTGGCCACATATAACCTGATATGGTATATCCTCCAGATATAGCCTCATAATGCCAGATATAGTCTGATATATCCTCCACAGCACACACGTGTATTTTATGGCCTCGTTTTACGTGCGCCGACATCTCGTCTGGTTACAACCTCTAGGGCTAAGGTGAGTGGGCGAGGCAGCTTTCTAACGATGCGGACGTCGTCTGATCCTGTCGTTTTCATACTGCAGATCTTCGCCTTGTTCACGCTGTCAGTGAACTACACCGGCCCGCCTGGATTACAGGGATGCAAGCAACACCAGCAAACGCAGATTGTGTCCGCCAGTGAAGTCGGTGGACATTCCGTGCCTCACCAAGAATTTCTTCTGGTTTCGCCTACGTTTCATCGCGCCACCGGATCGACATCGTCATCATCGGAATCTTCACGAACCGCCCCCCTGCTTGGCGCGGAATTCGTCAGTGGGTGAGGCAGCTTTCTAACCATGCGGACGTCGTCTAATCCTGTCGTTTTCATACTGCAGGTGGGTAGTCGTCATTACTATTCGAAAGTAAAAAGCGACTATTTGTGTCTCGTAGTGCTGTCCTCGCCCGGAAGCATTGTGTCTTTGTGTTTCCGACTGTGTTGATGCATTTTGTTCTTTGATTCTGCTTTTGAGCGGTGATATTGAGTCCGACCAGGGACCTAAGACTTAGAACCAAGGCAAGCAGCTTGACGAAATGCTGAAGCTTCTTCATGAAGTGAATGCTCGTACCCTTAAGTTTGAGGAGGGCCAGAATAGTCTTATGGCATCCGTTAACGAGATAAAAAGCAACCAACAATCGATTGAAAAAACAACTCGCTGAAGTAAACACTAGACTAACAGTGGTTGAAAACAAGGCCTTAATGTCCGACGAGTGGCAGAATGAACTGCGGGTAGCACAGCTGATCGCCAATGACACAAAGAAAGAAAATACGCTCTTACGCGCCCGAGTGGATGAAATGAGGACAGGTCGAGACGGGACAACTTAATTTTCCATGGAATCATTGACACTCCATCTGAGACATGGGCCCTATCCAAAGAAAAAGTACGAGAGGTGCTCCATCGGGAAGCTAACATGCAGATTGCTGAAGACGGCATAGCTCGGGCTCATAGACTCGGCGCCTTTGTCGCGGGAAAATGTCGTCCAATAGTCGTTAAGTTTGCGTCTTACAAGCTTCGAGAAAACGTGCATGGTGGGTCGATCAAAATTAAAGCGCCGTAGTGTGTCTGTCAGCGAGGACTTTCAGTAAGCTACGCGTCACGCGCGAAACATTTTGATTGAATTTGCGAAGGCTAGAAGCCCGGACAAGTACTTTAGCTTACGATACAATAAACATCACCTTGGTAAGATTTTTATGTACTGCTCAGACAGTGACAGCAAGATTGAAGTTGGTGATCGTGTTGTAGTACCACGTCGCGCAAATGCTGATAATAGCGCGGCTGCTGAGTCAGTGCCTTCTGCTAGCTCCCCATAGCAACCCATAAATAAGCAAAGTCGGCAAAGGGCTTGTCAATCATTTGATAGTCTTTCAATGTTTTTTGCAAATGTAAGAAGTGTCATGAACAAGCGTGATAAATTGTGCGCGACTATTGACTCTTCTTCGTCTGATATCGTAGTACTAACAGAAACTTGGCTTTCGTCTCGAATCCGTGACAGTGAAATATTTGCCTGCGAAAAAAAGTTTAATATTTATCGATACGACAGGGAGTATAGATCAGGAGGAGGAGTATTAATTGGAATCGACGAGAATATTGAATCATTTTATGTAAATATTGTAACTAAGCTTGAGTTTATCTGTGTTTGCTTCCAAGCGGGAAATAGTCGAATAGTACTTTGTGCTTGTTATAGACCACCTAACTGTTCCACTGGCTTTGTCAATGACTTACATGATGCGCTAAATATGGTTACTGCAAGATTCCCGGATTGTCCAATATTTTTATTAAGGCGATTTTAATTATCCGAATATTGATTGGTCGAATACGTGCCCTTTTATCAATTTTCATTCCTCTGAGTGTTCCAATTTCTTAAGCTTGTGTGCTGATTTCAATCTTTTACAACTCGTCTCTGAACCCACACGAGTCACAGCTACGTCAGCCAATATCCTTGATCTTCTTTTAACTAGTGCGCCGGATCTTGTTTCTTTAGTATCTTATTTACCAGGTCTCAGTGATCATAGTTCGTTATACATATCTATAACAGGTTCCTAAGCTACAACTCCTCTAAAGTGACTAAACGCATTCGCGACTATAGCAAAGCGAACTTTGAAGCTATTAATGACCACTTAGCCCTTTTTCTAGATGTCTTTATAATTAACTTTTCTGAACGCACCATTCAGGAAAACTGGACCTTGTTTAAGAATCAAGTGGCGCTGTTCACGGATAAATTCATTCCTCTCCGTTCGATAAGATCATACACTCATTCACCCTGGTTTAATGTGACACTAAAAAGGCTTTCTAATAAAAAGAAAATATTGTTTCGCTCTGCAAATGCCACAGGCTGCTCGAAACGTTGGGAGGCTTATCAGAACGCATATGAGGCTTACAAATCTGCTATTCACGATGCGAAGGTTGTGTATTTTAATCAGACTTTGCCGAATCTGTTTTCTACTAATCCTAAGCAGTTTTGGAACATTATTGGTGATAACAATTCGAACGAAATCTCAATCAGGGTGGATGATTGTGTTATACCTAATGAAGACTGCTGAAATTTTAAACGCGGCTTTTGTTAAATCGTTTTTCCAGTGTAAGTAACATGTCACCTTGTTCATTACCTCGGTGCAACTTCATGTCTATGGAGCATTTCGAAATTGATCCCATTGGCATTGTTCGAATAATCGATAACCTTAAACTATCATCCAGTGCTGGTGTCGATAATATTAATTCCAAATTTAAAAAAAAAAAACACAAGTGTATATTCTTCCATCATACTGTCAAAAAATATTCATCCAATCGCTAGATCTCGGTTTCCCCCCAGACGATTGGAAAGTTGGGAAGGTGGTTCCGTTGCACAAAGGAGGTGATAAACATTCTCTTAACAACTACAGACCAATTTCACTCCCTAGCATACCATGTAAAATACTTGAACATGTCATTTATTCTCAGCTTGTTAATTTTTTGCAGTCTACATGTTTTTCAACGCGGCTCAATATGGATTCCGAACATCATTTTCCTGCGAGACCCAGCTTTTATTATTTATTAACGACTTGCATTCTGCTCTTGATAGGGGGTCCCAGATGGACTGCGTATTTTTCGATTTCTCGAAGGCGTTCGATAAAGTCTCACACGAGTTGCTTTTGTTGAAACTAAATAACCTTCGCATTGATGATAACGTTATGGCTTGGGTCCAGTGCTTTCTTACTAACCGATTCCAGTTTGTTACCGCCAATAACCATACATCTCCGCTCCCGTCAGTGACCTCCGGCGTGCCTCAGGGTTCTGTACTAGGCCCACTTCTGTTTTTAATCTTCATTAATGACCTGCCGACTAACATTTCTTCCTCAATTAACCTTTTTGCAGATGATTGTGTCATTCACCGTGAAATTAATGATGATTCAGATGTTATCAAGCTCCAGACAGACATTGACGTTATTCTTCATTGGTGTGAAACTTGGCATATGGAGCTTAACACAACTAAGTGCAAAGTAATGAGAGTGTCTCGTAATCATTCAGTTTCTCCCTGCTACTGTCTTAACAATGTTCCTTTGCTTTCTGTATCGTCTTACAAGTACCTGGGCGTACACACTACATCTGATCTTTCCTGGAAAATACGTATTGGATACGTTATTAGTAATGCTAATCGCATGCTTAGCTATTTAAAACACAATTTTTCTTTAGCTCCCCTCCTTCTTGAAATTAACTCTTTATAAAACACTTGGATGCTCAGAGCTTGAATACGCGTCGTCTATCTGGCACCCGAGCCTTTTAAATTTGGTTAACCCCCTAGAAGCTGTTCAAAATCGTTCCGCTCGTTTTATCCTCAGTAATTATCAACGCACTGCAAGTGTCACCTCTATGAAATCTAACTTATCTTTGCCTGGTCTTGCCTCACGCCGAAAGGTAGCCCGTTTGTGTACTCTACCATGAAGTATTTCACACTAACTCATTCCTCAGTCAACGTCTCCTCACACCACCTTTCGATGTTTCATCCCGTCTGGATCATCCTCATAAAGTAGGTGTACCACTATGTAGCACGAACACATTAAACAATCTTTCATTCCCAAAACTTCTTTGGATTCGAACCGCCTTCCCACCTCCATCGCCATAATCCAGGCGGATGATTTGTTTAAAGGGGTACGGAAACAGAAATTGAAATATTCAAATTTCGTTCGGAAATGAGTCAAGCATGACGGATAATAACCGTAAATGATAATCCCACGTTTGTATTTTGAACGATTGGCTATATTCTTCGTTCCAAACGGTGCACTCGAGCAAGCGCTCGAAGAGAAGCGAACAGAGAGCGCGATGCGTCATGAGATATCCGGCGCAAAAAAAACAGAAAGAAAAGATTCCCCGCATTCGTGACGTAGCAAGGCTGGCGGGGTTATGAGCTTTGCCCTTGGTGGCGTTGTCAGCGTTGTGGTAGTGCCAATAGCGTCAACGCGTTACAACCGAGCCGTTCGAAGTACCCGTGGGGTGACGAGCGTGTGGCTGGCCCAAGGAGCACGTAGCTTCCACAGCACTGTCAGCTTATGGCTGAACGAGGTGGGGAAAGCAACTTTTGTCCGAGTTTTGAGCGACTGGCTTATCTTCTAGGGGGAGAATGGCTGTATCCGGGTGCACAAACGAGGGTCCGAGAAAAAGGGGTGTCCACCCTTTCCGTCTTCTTGGACTGTTTGGTTCAATGCGTGATTTGTGAGTTGAGGAGGAAAGCTAAGAAGGAAAATGTTGAAATGCCAAAGAGTGGCGCTGCTCCGAAGGAATCTGCTACGTCACTGACTACGTAGCAAGTTCCCCAACGTTGCTAGATTACCTCCCAAATAGGCTCCGCATGCATCCACCAGGTGCACATTGAACGATCGTTTATTTAGCTTTAAAAATAGTTTTCTTGTGCCTTTCGACGGAAGACTGGTGTTTTTGAGGTTAGGGTGCAACATGCAACCATAGGTCGGCATTTTAAGCTGTCCTCACTTAAACTCACGATCATTATTTTTTCCTCAATCAGGACTCACGCCCACTCACGATCACGATTTATTCAAAATAGGGTCATCACCCGGACTCACCCTCACGGTTCAACACAAAACCAAAACTCACTCGCCGTCATCATCATGGTCGTCACGCTCACAGATCATCACGGTCATCACGCTCACAGGTCATCACGAATCATCAGACTCACAGGTCATCAGACTCACAGGTCATCACAGTCACAGGTCCTCACGGTCCTCACACTCACAGGTCATCACGGTCCTCGCACTCACAGGTCCTCACACTCACAGCTCTTCACGGTCCTCACACTCACAGCTCCTCACGGTCCTCAAACTCACACAGGCCCTCACGGTCCTCACACTCACAGGTCATCACGGTCCTCGCACTCACAGGTCCTCACACTCACAGCTCCTCACGGTCCTCACACTCACACAGGTCTTCACGCTCATCTTACTCACAGGTCCTCACACTCACAGGTCATCACGCATACAGGTTGCTTTCTTTTTTTTTTTTTTTTGTTTCTCGCAAGCCGTTGGTTTGTCTTCGCGTGAGTCGTGCGGCGGGGGAACTACCCCAAAACAGTGAACTTCTGAACCGCTTATCCAATTTGAAAGAAATGTACTATGTTTATGTTTATGCTCCGCACATTTCTACGAAATTTCGTTCACCCGGATTAATTACGAAAGAAACTAAATGCAAGCTGACGAAATTGGGTGTTGAACTTTCGCCTGCTGACAAGGGCAGCGGTAAAACACAAACGCGCCTTCCGACAGGTTACACAGACAACGTCGCAGTGATTAGAGCATCGCCTCTCTGTGCATACCTCGCTCATTTGTACACAAATGAACGATTAATACATATACCACCCCCGTTTCTTTTTTGTGCCACCCACACGTACTTCTACGGAAGTTTATGCAGCATATATATACAATAAACATATGCACAGACCAAATATTTTTTTCTCTTTTGTGTGTGTGCGGGGGGGGGAGGGGGGAGGGGGGCGGTAATATTAGGTAGGGTGACGTACCTCTGGTTGGAAATCTCACCATAATCCCTGTTGGCAGTGGTGTCCGTCAGTCGTATGCTATTCTATGAGAAGAAGCCACGGAGGCCGAGTTTTCCTTCTCACTCGAGTTGTTTCTGCTTTTGTTGGTCGACCGTGCTTGCCGGATAGGCTGCGATTTAAGGAATCATCACCCGGAATTGTTTTTCAGTCATCTCGGCCTTTATGAGATACTGTCAGCATTTATTATCTTGATACGTGCAGCCGTCCTTGGATTGGTTTCATTTAGATTGGTTTGGCATGGCTTTGCTTAATTTGGTTTGGAGTGGATTGCGGGTTTGGGGTCGTCTCCATGTGTCTCTTTGTCGCGCTCTCGATCACGTAAGGTGCGCCACTTTTCATGTGGCAAGCCGCGTCATTCTTTCGCGCAGTTCATCGAACAAGGTTTCATAGACAGATCGTTTCATCGACACTGCGATGTTTCATCGGCAGATCGTTTCTTCGACATTCGATGCTCGACAGAGTTTGCTACATTTCGTCGACACGTTTTTTTTTTTTTTACTCGGACGTCTAGACGACATTTTTCTTTCTCTCTCTTTCATCGTCGCGGCGTTGGCTTCTTGGCGTCTCGCGTTCTTCGCGTGTTCGCAGCGCACTGCGGTGTGGACAGGGCGCAGGTGGGGCAAGCGCAAATGCATGCTCCTCACTCTTCGTACGCAGTGCGCTGTGCGCTTAGGTTGCTGCAGTGGTGCGTGCGGAGTGGCGGCCTTTTGGATACGTTTGGCTGTACGGGCGCGTGCTCGGCCTGTCTATCGGATATTTTTTTACGTAAGGAGCGTGCCCTATGAAGCTGAGGGTCGGCGCTCGGCAGCCAGACGGCCGGACGTAATTGTTGCTTTCTGTCGTACTTTTGGCTGCGTGCACACTCGAAGCTCGTGAGATGCATAATCGTTCCAAACTTTTTCTAAAGATGTGTTTCTTGACGCGGTTGTGGTCTCATATACCACTTTTTTTTTTTTTGTAGAATCATGTGAGGCTTATTTTGTGCCCAGTAATGCACGCGAAATACCAAAACTGATGTTTTGCATTCTCGTCTTGCAAGTGTTCCGAAAAAGGTAGTGACGTAGAGGTTAACCTGTCGGTTTCGGTAGTCTTTAAGAGTCGATGAACGAGGTATTTACATTGTTGTAGCTTGTAGAGTCGGAGCTGGCGAAGATCTATCGTCTACGTCGTCTTCTTTGCCATTGGGCAGCTGACCGATTCTATGTGCTCGAGCTCTCGCTGGAAGCGTAATCCTATTTATATTGTACTTAACAGTGCTCATCCGTGTGTACTGTAGTGAACATTTCAGGCCCGACATATCAATAGTTTATTGTTATCAACCAGGAAAACGCAATATCTGTAAACACCTCCCGACAAAGAATGAAAACCTGAGCTCGCCGTTCGCTTTGACCAATAGACCTATCTTACACACTTTCACGGCTATCACAATGACAATTGTGGTAGTCGTGAAACGTGAACTTAATCACGCCGCCGCTTCGCGGCGACGCGACAAACCTGTGTGACTCATATGAATCTGAAAGAGACACAACTACCAGCTAGATTGCGCGTGTCGCTGTTTCGCAACATGTGAGTTAATCACAAGTTCCCATGAGCTATGATCCTCCAACGCTCTACATTTCCTCTCCAACCTTTCCCTCACATACGTTGATTGATTGGTACCCTTCCGCATATTTGCGGCCAACTATTTTTGACAAACCCCTCTCACATCTTTTTTTCCCCCTTCCCCGTTGCCTATGCGAGTCTTTCCCCTTCCTGGAGGATAACAATCTGCATAGGCATTAAACCCCTTTTCCCGTTTTATACAACCCCCCCCCCCTCCCTCACCAACCGCCTGGAGCGTGCGTGACGCAGCCATAGTTGTACTTCACAAGAGGCAGCGGTAGTGCACGAGACGGCTCGTGATTGACACGCGCAAGCCTACAGCGGCGTTGAGCCTCGTGCGGAAAGACTACAGTTCCCGCAATGCATTGCGCCGGAGGAGGCGTAGCGAAGCTGGCGGTGGTTCGGTCTATTACCTCAAGCACGACAAAAACAACACGAACGACATGACACCGAGACGATTCTGTTCGCATTACGGAACGTGACAGAGATGGCAAAGAGCAACTTTATCAAGCAATCATGTGTCACGGTTGTCCCGGTGTCAAGTCGTTCGTGTCGTTCGTGTCGTTTCTGTCGTTCCTGTAGCTCGGAACGCAGATGTGTGAACCGGCCTTTACGAGCCTACTTTGATGTGGCACTTGAACGTCACGGAAAATCGGACTTCCCGCCTTTTCGAGGCGTCGCCACGGGTACGAATACTAGCGGGGTCTATTTAAGTGATTTGTTCGGCACACAAGCGTCAGTACAGGTTATGACTAGGGATGCCGCGAACTTCTTTCAAACCGAAGGTTCGATGATCAAATCAAGCGGTTCGAAAGGTTCGAAAGGGTTCGAAAGATTTCGAATTTTTGAACTTTCCATATCGAGAAATTCGACGGAAGTCGAATTTTCGAACTTGTTAGACTAAGAAGTTCGACGCTTTTAGAAATTTCGAACTTTACACGTTCATAAACTCAATGTTTTTCGAACCTTCGAACTTATTACGCTAAAAAGGTCGATCCTTTTCGAACTTATTACGCTGCGAAATTCGATGCTTGTCGAACTTTCGAACTTGATAAACTAAAAAATCGATGATTATCGAACTTTTGAATTTCTTACACTAAAATGTTCGAGCTTTTCGAAATTTCGAACTCCCTACGCTAAGAAATTCGATCATTTTCGAACTTCCGAAGTCATTTATTTAAAGAATTCGAGAATTTTCAAACTTTCGATTCCTGAAAAGTCAAAAGTTCGAAGAACTTCGAACTTTTAGGGTAAAAGTTCAAAGTTCGTCGAACTTCGAAAGACGGGCGGGCGGTTTCATTTGGATTCAAGCCGTGATGTACATTCATAATTTTTTTTCTCGAAGTTTTACATGCGGTGCCTGCATTCCTTGCGAAAGACAATGCCGTTTATTTCAATGTTCTGGCGTGCTTAGTTTTAAAGAAAGAAATTCCCGAAGGAGCAAGCAAGGACGACGGGTTTTTGACAATTGTCGTTTGTGCCATATTTGAAGCGCGCTATAGCCGAAGCTATGTATGGTAGAGATGTTAAACTTTTTAAGACTTATCTATGTATAGCCTAGGTAAGTGTCCTCTTAAGATATAAATATTGCTGTTCAAGATGAGTTTCGAAGAAATGTCCAAACATGTATCTACGAGCTATTATGCCCTAAACTTGGTAAATTTTTTTTGTCTAAATTGTTTGAGGTATCGCATTTAAATTAACACCACAGACAGTACATATTATTGCCATCTTCTGAATAAAAGAAAAACATTTTTAGTTCTTTTTTTTTTATTTTACGTTTTTGGGATGTGTTTCTTTTAGCCTGTACACATTTTGGTAGGAAAAACTTGTTTCTAAGTTCTGGGCCTCTGAATCTGCAAGAATACAACACTTCCGGCGGATTCTTGATAGTTTATTTTTTCTCGAGAACTTTTTATTTCCGGATTTATTGTTATGTTTCATTTTTTTTTAATTATTATTGGCACAGGTATATTTAGGTCGCAAAGACATTGCTTTGAACTTCTGAACCACTAAGCATGTGACGAGTAGTGCCTTCTGACAACGAGTTTCTAACAATGACCATCTACGCGATCTTTTATGCTGTGAAGAGCGACAGTAGCTTTACATATGCATAAATAATTTCAGATTAAAATAAGCTCGACCACACCGTCTTTCCCCGGAAGTATGGTAGAACGCTCCTCGACCTCGAGTTGTGTCGGCTTCAGTGTTTTTTGCTCGGCGTTTCTTCCGTCCCGGAAAATAAAACTCCAGAGCAGACAAACTAAAAAAATGTCAAGGTGCAGGCGAGCTGGTGTATGCTGATCATGATGCAAAATCCTGAGACTGGGAATGAAATTTGAAAGAAAAAGTGTAAGAAGACAGAAAAAGGGGGACAGGACAACGTCTCAAACTCGACGTTGTCCTGAGCTAGCTGAGTTTGAGACGTTCGCCTGTTACCTTTTTTCTGTCTTCGTACACTTTTTCTTTCAAATTTCATTCCCAGCCTCAAGATTTTGCATCATGTACACCCTTGAGCGATATGAAGGTGAACAGCCGTCTTCTTGTTTTTCACGCTCCTGCAAGTTTTGGAACAAGCTCTGTTCCAGAAGAGGGCTAGAACGCAAAGTTTAGACCTTAAGCCACGCACCATTTGAGACGCTGAGAGTTAATATAGCTTTAGGGAGCCGTGAAACAGGCAAGAAACCAGGTAAGATGTTCACCCTCATATTGCCGGCGGGTGTACAAACTAAAATTACTATATGCCAGCGTCACTCGGGCGGCGTTCAATCGGATTTCTACCAGCGTGCAAGGGGGTAGGGAGGCAGTTTACCAGATCGCTTCAAGGTTTTTCTGAGCCTCAACCACCTGCGTTCCCCTGGCCGTTTCGTACTGGATGAGTATCGACTGTATCGTTAAACATTGCGTTCATGTGATCACTACTGCGTGATGCACGTAAAAGACCCCCTCGGGTTGGCGGGCACAATCACTGATCTATGGTCACACGTCACTCTGCACTGGCAAATATTCCAGCACATCCGGGCCACTCGTCGTCTCATTTAATTGCCTGACCAACTTCGCGCAGTCTAAATATCACACCCGAACTTTTTTAAACCTGATTTCGTGAAACCACTGAGGCGTGAAAACGTTATTTGCGACTGAAACTGTGGAGGAACATGAAAACCGGACTTCGAACTTTGCGCACTTGGGCTTTAAAGAAATTCGAAACCTTCTAAGTTTTTTTTCGAGTTTAGCCCTAAAAGAAAATTGAAACCTTCGAACTTTATGTAGAAATAAATTAGAAATCTTCAAATTTATCGACATTTATGTCTATAAAAATTCGAAACGTTCGAATGTTTCGAAATTCAGATCCAAAGAAATTCGAAATCTTCGCATTTTTCAAACTTCAGATTCAAAGAAATTCGAAATGTTCGAAATTTTCGAACTTTAGATCCCAAGAAGTTTTACATTTTCGAATCTCTCGAATTTCAAGTTAGGAAAGTTGGAAATCTTGGAATTTCTTGAACCTCAAGTAAAAAAATATTCGAAATAATCGAATCCGAAATTTTAGAAACCGTGAAAGCTTCGAACTTCAAATCAAATCAAAATCAAATCAAAATGCTTTATTTTTCTCCATTTGGAGAGGGAAGACAGAGAAAAAAGCAACATAACAGTTGCTTGACAGGTCTTCATCTCCCCCCAGCAGCAGCCGAGACAGCACACAAAACAGTTAACACAAAAAAGAAATGGTTTATGTAATTACTCGCTTGACATAAAACAAAAGCAAAAAAAAAAGAAAGACAAATCACCACACGTCTTGCACCTACACTAACACTGAAGGCTCAACAAAAAATGAAAGCAAATATTTGTTTACCAAAGTCAAAAGTTCTATGTTTAATTCCCCCAGCCGATTTAAAAGACGAGGAAGAGTATTTCGCAAATCAAAAAGTTTGATTCGAAATCAAACTTTTTTGATTTCGAAACACCACGGTGTTTGAAAGTTGCGAACTTTTCAAATTCGAACCTCGGTACGGTCGAAAATATCAAATTATTTCAAATTCGAACCTCAATATGGTTAAAAAATATCGAAACCTTTTGAATTCGAACCTAGGGTGGTTCGCGGCATCCCTAATTATGACTTTGTCAACATTGCCTGAAGCCTATTCCAATTGTAAAATAAAATATCGAAGGTGTCTTCATGGTCCTTGCGTGCTTGCATGACATGATATGTCACAGCTTTGCGATCACAACACCTTACGCGGGCACAATGTCCGCCCATATCAAAATTGAACTTGGCGGTGTTTTTAAAAACAATATTTAGCGCATTTAGTTCCCGGAAATTAGCAGCACATTCGGGAAATTGAAGTTGAGTGTCATTTTTTTTTCATAACTGGCAGAAATTATGACAATCGGTTTCTCTTGTCATTTAGTTAAACATTCACAATAAATATTATAATTTATGTTACATAATTATCAAACCCGCGCCGTTTCTGTAACCATCGGTTCGAGAGAGGTTCTCTGTCGCTCGGTTGACAAGTATTCATTCAACGCAGTAGCGTACTTTAACGACCCGCTGATCAATCTTGCCCTGTGCTACACCATTGTAAAATTTCATTGCGGGCTTGAATTATCGCGATATGTGTCATAGGCCTTCAAGCGATAAGAAGTGTTTTAGAATTTAATGGTAAAACTTGATTCTCAAATATATTCTTTTTGTTTTACAAGAAATTCTTACCACCATCAGAGTACCCATGCACTCAACCGTAATAACGTAAAAACGCAACATGAGTAAACAACGGGCAAGGGGAGAACAGCGTCATGCACGAAGCCCGAGAAGCCCGGACAATGGACCTTTTTCCAGTAAGCTTCTGCGCATGCGTACGCTCCTGCTGCCGCCATTTTCGCAGGACACCGGGACGCGGTGCCCTGCGAAAATGGCGACGGCAACATTGTCTTCGCGCGTATTTAGTCTATTTTGACGCTTTGTTTTTTAGTATCGGTAGTATGGAGTATAAAAAGCACTGAAAACCGATACGACGGCCCGATGCCAATGTGTTTTGAAGGGAGGATGCATCTTGGGCTGCTGTTCGATTGTAGTTCGCAGACAACTCCCCAGACGGCGCTCGTTACTCGAAAAAGGTCCATTGGCGCCTCTCAGTCGCGCCAAGCCGGAGCGCCGGCAACCCGGCCTTGGCCGTGGGGCAGGCGCCGCGACGCTGCAGCGCCGCGCGCCGCCGTAATCTATTTCTCAGTGTAAGCAGGCACACGGCACACGGCGAATTCTACGAATCCTGTGGAGCCAGTAAATTCATAGGAGTAAGACACGTGAGTAGGCCAGGGCGACCCGGGTCGCGCGGGGACTGCAGGCGGGCGCATTTAGAAACCACGTGTGAACGTGGCATTTCGCATCGGCGTGTGCCTTTTTGGAACTGTCTTTCGTACAAGTAAGCCTCAACTTCACGTCTCTATGACCTCACCGGGTTCGTGTGACATTTCGCCTACTCATAGAGTTTCCCCAAAACATAAACGTCGTTATTGCTGCGTGAAAGAACTGCTGGGTGATTTCAGATAAGATCGACCAAAGGGTGGCTGGTAGACATTTTTAAATCAACTGATGTTTTTATATGCCATTGTCTAGTGTCTGGTATAAACGAATCCACACTTAGTTTTGTCCAGAAAAAAAATTTGGGGACAGGAAAAATGGTAAAGCATGAAGAGGTGGACAGTTGCATTAACGCGCACTGACGGAGGGGGCACGTTTGAAAGTGAATAACTAAAAGGATAATGTTAGAAGAATTCTAATACTTTTTAAAAACAAACTATGGGTACAGCTTGCTTGTAATATAAGTAATAATATTTATGTAAATTTTATTTAATTTTCTAAAAATTGTCAAACATGCCTGCTTGAACGACAAACGCCAAAATTTGGAGGCCTGTATCTCATGAAATAATTTAATCATTATCATATACTTTGCAGGTAGTATTTTACTTATATATGTCTATTATTTAAAAATAGATAAGGTATTTGAGTGATACGATAGTCGGGATATATTTAGGCAAACATGGGAAAAAAATCAAACAACGAAAAATTCCGATGCAAATAAAAACAAAACACCACCTTCGATTTTTTTTAAATTTGGGTACCCTGTCATACTCTATTTCGGCATTCATTTCTATTAAAAACATGTTGCATCATTTTATTGAGAAAGAAGATACAGCTCCCCAAAGTAGGGTCCTTTTTCAAAGCCCACACGTAGCAGTGCCCTATATGAGAAGTGACTCTGAGTTCCAGTTTCAGGAAACTAACACACATCTTTCATATATTTTTATTCATATGAGGTCACTGACAGCTAGAGCAATCGGTCACACACTAAAATTGAGGAGAAACTACCGTGTACAAAGAGCTATCATATTACGAACTAGTGATCCGAGAAAAGATCCTGCAGGCCATCGGTCACTGGGAACTTTGTTTACTTTATTTTCCTACGGCACTATATGCTCCTCTCTCTTGCCCTCTGTCTCCATCTCTCTCTCTCTCTATATATATACCTGACGTATATCTAGAATAAAAACATATTCAAGCATTCCCTTTCTGCGTGATAGTGTTCTGTGGCTATCAACAATCATTTCCTTGCGAAGATCACAATTATGGCGCAATAGTTGACGGAAGTAGCAGGCGACACTCGTCGCTAATTCTGGCAAAACAGCCGATACAAGCTTTTTTCGCATTTCCCCGCTCGCTGTCAAGGATGACTCGCTTCAACCAGCAAAATATGACCGCCGATGCCTGTTTACCGAGCAGCCGTGCCTGTCGCCATCCCACTCGCTGGCTTCGCGGGCGATATCAGGCACAAAGAGGCACACCGACAGAGAGCAGAACCACCAAATACTGGAGCCCCGCCTAAATACAATAGAGCGTAAACACTGTCGCCATATTAACCTAGGAACGGTTAACATGGCGACAGTGTTTACGTTTTAGGTAAGGAAAGGCATGGCGTGTGGTATGAGCCGGATCCTCACACGAGGTGCAAGGTGAGCCCTGAGAACCTGTCTGCTGCCCTAGAGTACTTCACGAAAGCCGAGCTACAATGTTCGCGCCAAGGTCCCAACCAGAAGGACGTGATATCAGTCATGCTCCACGTGGAGATAACGTTTGTGCCAAAGCGCTTCCTGACACGCTCAATCCGAGAGGCCTTTCGTGTATACAGAGACAAGCATCCTGATTCCGGCGTTGGGCTAACGAAACTTTATTCCTTGTGCCCTAGATGGGTCAAATGTATTCCACACCAGGAAGTGTGCATTTGTGTGCGCTGCGCCAATTATTACCTTTGTATTGCCGCTGTAGAGAACGTTACGGGCTCAACATTCAACACTGGTGAAATGAACTCAGCATTTCTGTGCGACCCACTAACAAGTCTGTGTTTTTAAGGAGACTATGATCACTGCCCAAAAGGCCAGTCTCTTACGCTCGAAGAACTTCATATCCATAACCATATCAGGCAAACGCAAGATAAAGCGATCTACGATCAAAAGCAGCTGCATGCAACGCGAAAGCATTATCTTTCATTTTGACTTTGCTGAAAACTGGACCATCGTGCTTCCTGACAAAGTTAAAGCATACCACTGAAGAAAAAAAAGTTACGATATTTACATGTGTAGTGACGACAAGAAAATCTACAAACAGCGTTGCTATCATCAGTGAGGACCTGCGTGACGACGTCGCTCTCACGTGCTTGGCTGTAGAAAAGGTGAAAGAGTGGGTTGAAAACAACGTTGCGGTATACTCCCACGTGACGTACGTGAGTGACGGGGCCGCCAGTCATTTTAAGAATTGCTACCTGCTTCACCAGTTTGCACAGAGAGATTGCCCCCAAGCCCAGTGCTCATTTTCTGCATCTGGACATGGTAAAATGCATGCGACAGAGTTGGCGGACTCGTGAAGCACCAGGCCACGCTGAACAACCTGAGATAATGTTCAATAAACGCAATTCAGACGGCCCGGACAATGGTGAGTGTTCTATTTGAGAAACTGGGTACATCTTGCGTATCTGGACGAAAATAAGCTTGTTCGGTATCGTCAAAAAAAAAAAAAAGAAGAATGGTTGACGGTGCGCGACTTTCCTGGTATTCATTCTTGGCACGCGTGGCGGCTGTGCAAGTCATCAACAGAAGGAACCTGTGACATATATGTAGAACGGACAGTCGGATCTCGTTAGAAGAAACTTTATTAAATGGGTACATCGAGTAAAGCCTTAGTGTAAAGTGCCGAATTTGATGCCCCAAGGACTGCTCATTTCGAATGCCGGGTTATCTTATTTATCACAGTTTTCTTCGCGGGGTATTTAACCTACTGCTTTACGTGGTGATAGCTTATTGAATCTTTATCCGATCACCATATGAGATTCACGAATCGTTATCTTCGCGCGGGATAAAATATCTCGGCTTGCCGCGATCCATTCGTACACCGAGAGTATCGAAGCTCTTACAGTCCGGCGCTGTGGCACACCTCACCTGAAATGGTTTGTCCCCGGAAATACATAACTAACCTAAACAATTTTAGTATTGTATCTTTATTTTTGTATGTGGAAGTAAAGTTGTTTTTTTTTGTTTTTTTTAATATAAATTGTACCGGAAAGTAAAACTTCACACTACATCATCTTTTCTCGAATCACTAGTCTCTAATATGGTACCTCTTTGTACGCTGTATGTAAAATGCTGTATAAAGGTTCTCCTCACTTTTAGTGTGTGATCGATTGCTCTAGTTGTCAGTGACCTCATATGAATAAAAATATATGAAAGATGTGTGTTAGTTTCCTGAAACTGGAACTCAGAGTCACTTCTCGTATAGGGCACTGCTACGTGTAGGCTTTGAAAAAGGACCCTACTTTGGGGAGCTGTATCTTCTTTGTCAATAAAATGATGCAACATGTTTTTAATAGAAATGAATGCCGAAATAGAGTATGACAGGGTACCCAAATTTAAAAAAAATCGAAGGTGGTGTTTTGTTTTTATTTGCATCGGAATGTTTCGTTGTTTGATTTTTTTCCCATGTTTGCCTAAATATATCCCGACTAAAGTATCACTCAAATATCTTATTTATTTTTTAAATAATAGACATATATAAGTAAAATAGTTCCTGCAAATTATATGATAATGATCAAATTATTTCATGAGATACAGGCCTCCAAATTTTGGAGTTTGTAGTTCGAGCAGGCATGTTTGACAATATTTAGAAAATTAAATAAAATTTACATAAATATTATTACTTTATATTACAAGCAAGCTGTACCCATAGTTTGTTTTTAAAAAGTATTAGAATTCTTCTAACATTATCCTTTTAGTTATTCACTTTCAAACGTGCCCCCTCCGTCAGTGCGCGTTAATGCAACTGTCCACCTCCTCATGCTTTACGATTTTTCCTGTCCCCAATTTTTTTTTGGACAAAACTAAGTGT
The DNA here is from genome assembly GCA_013358835.2 of Ixodes persulcatus. NCBI lineage: Eukaryota > Metazoa > Arthropoda > Arachnida > Ixodida > Ixodidae > Ixodes > Ixodes persulcatus. The sequence goes on along the minus strand of JABSTQ010009530.1, from coordinate 382,676 downwards.
GGATTCGTGTATACCAGACACTAGACAATGGCATATAAAAACATCAGTTGATTTAAAAATGTCGACCAGCCACCCTTTGGTCGATCTTATCTGAAATCACCCTGCTACAGTCGCGAAGGTGACTCAAGCGTCAAACTTTACCACTTCCCTTCAAGATTTTGGGAAGCGACACGGCGACAAAGTGGATTACTGCAGCGCGACGCGTCAAGTAAGTGAATTTTACATTAATTGTTGAAGTGAACAAAAATACATGTGCAGGTTTGGAAAGTGGTCTGACAAACTCGTTTTGCAGACTACTCGGCAAAACAACATATTTATACAAGTTGTTTTACGAGTCTCTGAGACAGCCACATAGAGAAATACGGTTGGGAAGATCGGGCCGATTGTTGCTTCGCTATGACATCGGGGATCAGGCGATCAGGTCTTCAAGCGAGATGCCCGTCGCCCCGTTCCGGTAATCGTAGCGTGCATCTGGTTGCAACCGCGCGAGCCGTTCGGCACGCGCGGTCGTATCCAAAACCTTCCAAACTTGCGAGTTTTCAAATAGTGGATTTTCGTAGAAAAAAATGTTTTGTTTGTTTCGGCTACCAAATTTAATCCTGAGTCTGGTAACAAATGTGACAGCGTGCAAAAAATAGGATGCAAAAGTTTTTCTTTAGAAAAAGCTCATGCGAAGTGTAAATATCCTTCTCACACGTGCACTTTGTTGCCTGTTGCCTTTTTACACCAGGCTTTGTACTGTTCTCTAGCATGCAGAGTTCGGTTCTAATTACCCACATTTTATTCTAGTGTCGTGGGCACGTCGGGAGAAGAAGAGGACGGTCGAGCGAGGCGCGAGCGGGGGCCAGCCGGTGACGAAAAAGAAACAGCGTGCTGCACGAGGCTGGGGCCGGGCAGGAACGATAGAGCCGTTCTGGCTGGTCCGGCCCATGTCGATCCCCGGAGCATTCCACCAGCGAGGTTCGAATCAGGACTGGCGGAAATGGCGAGCCCTGGCCATACCGTCCTAGGCCATGACGATCCACGAGTGGTTGCGCAGCGAGACTCTGACTGTGATAGCCCGGAACAGCTGGCCTACGCAGCGCTGGCGTGGGAAGGACGATCCGCAGGCCTAGACACGGACTCCGACTGCGAGCTATGAACGACGGGAAACAACTAGGGTCGGCGGGTCCGGACTGCCGGCTCTCGAAGACGGGCAACCGGGAAGTGCAGTAAACCCATTCGCTGCCTTCTCGTTGTGTTGTGTCACTTCCTGGGAGACGAGCGAATACAGACCGGTCGGGCGGCGATTATTATAGAGCGACCCCACAAGTGGTGAAGACAACTCAAACTGGTGTTCAAATGACAAATCTAGAATACGCTCTAAACACTTCGACCTATCAAGGCTCCGATGGTCTTAAAAAACGCATAAAATAAATAGGGACATGGCGCGCACGTGCACACGGGGACTGCTGAAATTGGGGTCGCCGCTCGCCAAGGCCTGACGGGCAGACTAGCCGCCCCATTAACAGAGACACCTCCTCTTGTGCAGCTGAATGCAGCACTCTCGTGGCTCCGCCTGGCCATTGCCGGCTGGCTATCATGCACTTGCGCTATCTTGCCCCGAACAACACATAAAAGCATGATATCGCACAATGTAAAAGATCTCACTCGAAGCATTGATTGATCATGACATCGCCTTTGTTGTACTTTTTGAGTGATGACTCATATGCGAAAGGTACGGTGAGGTGCGCGGAAAGATAAAATTGTTTGTTCGACTGGGTGCTGATGAGGATCATGCGAGTCACTTAATTTTGTCGCAGCCATGCGAACGTTATAGTTGACGCAATCATGAAAGTTTATGCCCACCGGCACCAACTTGGCAACAGGAGCCGAAATCCACACGAGACTTTCTATGCCAGGAGCGCTAACCGTTTGGAGCGCTTTCCCAACTCCGACGTTACCGCGCCGCCTCGAGGCGCCATCAGTCCGTTGGCGTCTCGCCGTCTGCCGGGAAGCGAAGAGCGAACGCCGAGGAGAGACGAAAGCGACCCCCCCCCCCCTTCCCCCATACTCCGTCTGCCCTCCACAGCTGGTTGAGACATTACAGAGGGCGCTGGCAAGGAGGAGCCTGCAAGAACAATCAGCCCCCCCCCCCCCCCCTTTCCTCCTCCACCCTCCACAGGACCCAGCGCGTTTAGATGGCGGAGGAGCAGGCGAGCGACACACAAACCAACCCTGAGCCCCACGCAGTAGTTGCGAAGCGGGAGTCTCCTAGCCCACTAAGATGGCCCGGGAGCTCACGTGACCAACCCTGCTAATACCAGCGCTCACCGCGACCCATCATGGCTATGGTCCTCAGACTCACGTCATCAGGCAGACTAATAAAATCACCGGACTCATATCTACCCTAAGACTCACGTCTTGATCCAGGCTCATGCTCATGAGCCTTGAAACTCACAATCATACTCAAGAGATCTCAAAACTCAGGCTCATGAGTTCTTCACTTAGAGCTCAAGCTCACACTCACACTCATGAGTCATCAGAGCTCACGCTCACACTCACGCTCATCAGTTTTCAGAACTCACACTCAAACTCATGAGTTCTCAGGACTCAAACTCACACTCAATGGTTTTCGGAACTCACGATCACACTCACGATCAAACTCACGCTCATCTGTTCGCAGGACTCACACTCACACTCACACTCATGAGTTCTCAGAACTCACGATCACACTCACGATCAGACTCACGCTCATGAGTTCTCAGGACTCACACTCACACTCACACTCATGAGTTCACATAACTCACGATCACACTCACACTCACACTCACAATTTTTCGAGACTCGCGGCCTCACTCACGATCACCTCAAATCTGACGGTGAGCGTGAGTGATCGTGAGTGATCGCACTCATGAGTGAGAATGCCGAGGTATGCATGCAACACATTCGAGCTGGAAAAGAAGCGCTGTAATTTCGTTTCCCTACCCCTTTTAAACTACTGTTGCTAATTTTTACTGTTCATAACTAATATGTGCTTTGCCTTTAAGTTATTCATTGTATAATTTTTCTTGTTGAATACAACCCACTCTCCTCTGTAAGGCCGTTGGCCCTGAGGGTATTGAAATAAATAAATAAATAAAAGAAGTGATACGCGCCTCGTTCATAACGATACTCTTAAGCTTACCTTGTTGGTGGGAGCATTACAGCGTTCTACCCAAATGTATTTACTTCGTAAGCCGACGCAAGAAATGCAGCTATTGCAGATGATGTAGTAACATTGTGCCTTGAACAACACATACAGGATATCTCCGAGAAAAGCGAACCCTTTTTTTCGCACCGCTAAAATAAACAAGACATCGCAGAGAGCTAAAACTCCGCCAGAACGTAGCCCCAGCCGTTCGAGCAAGATGCCAAAGTTTCCACACTTACCATTACCAAAATAAAATAATAAAAGTGAAAAAAAAAAAATAATTCGTCCATGAGAGAACGCCGTCCGGGAGAAGCAGCGGACGGAGTGCCGCGGTTTGCGACCGCTTCTCATATAGCCCCTTCCCCTGGCAAATGCCGAGCGCTCCGCCCTAGCGCTCGTCGAGCGGTCGGCCTCCGTGAGCGATCGGTCACGTGATACATCCCAGTGGCACGCGCTGCGGAGCAAATCGAGCGTAACGCTCCCAGCGCCACCGCTTCCAGAGCGTCTGCTCTCGCTTTTGAACAGTTGCGGTTCCCATTGCTATCTTGCTAAAAGCATGAAGTTCTGATCGGAACTTTATGCTTTGACAAAAAATTGATTGTTTACTACTTGATTAACGGTGACCACGACGTTAAGACACAATTTATTTTTCCTTACAGTTATATAAGCCCGATAAAGACAACTAGAAGTACTTGTACGAGCCGTAGGATGCTATTAAGCAATACCAAACACGTATGCCGTAAAGCGATCGTCATGTCCGAAGGCGACTTCCATCTGCGGAGCATTTGGCGTGTTGTCTTCTAATTATTCCAATTACATTACAGAGACCACAAAACGAACAAACGACATACGTAGCTCTTCATCCGAATAGGCGCGCACAACGCCTTCGACCGCGATATCTTGGGCCTCTTCGCTGGCCAGGCAAACGACTCGGCAAACACTTCGCCGAGAACAGCTGCCTCGTCGTCACTCGAGCTGGAGCTAAGCTGGTATCTTCGTCGCTGTCACTGCGTTTCATTAGACCTCCTGAAATTAACTGCAACAATGTCATCAACGCAGTATGCTCGGGCGAGTCGGTCATGACTTAGGGAACGAAAGCAAGCACAGCAAGAGTGCCCACCCAGCAATCGAAACAAAAAAGCCGCGAAACTCCTTCACTCCCCCGCGGGATGTCGATAACGAAACTGAAACGATGCGAGAGACGACTACAGATCGTACTCCTCCGAAAAAGGCTGCGCGGAGAACTACTCCGGACCGCTCGACGCGCTCCGCCACTTTTCCACGGAGCGGTTGGAGCCACTCGGCGAGCGCCCCACCGGCTCCAGATCTACAAGCGGCACACGGAGAGATTGCTCTCATTTCGCGCGGGAAACAAGAATCCGCTCGGCGAGCGCGCGCCGAGCGCTCGCTATTTGCCAGGGGAAGGGGCTAATAGAGAGCACCTCCAACGCCAAGGGTTTTTGGTTAGTTTCGGTTTCGGTCTGGAGGTTTGCGGCACAGTGAGTACCGTCACATCGTTTCTTACGTGCTCCGCTCGGTTTGGTGCAATTCCAGGTTGTTGCTGAACTTTCCAATGCGAAAACATTAACTATCCCATTAAGCGGAGCCGGCGGCGTCTGTAACCGTGAAAGAACGCAAGATAAATGCACATTCTCCCAATGGCTGAGCGAAACGGCTCCTAGATAGACATTGTCGGCCTCTTAAAGGGGTACTCCACAGATTTTTGAGCTAGCTCAACTAACTATATTTTCTGACTCCCCGGCCTTTAGCCTTTCCGGTATGCTACTTAGTATCGCGGAGTTCATAATAGGTATTGTGAAATCGGCAAATGAAAATGATGCAAAAACAAACATTCAAATATACGCGCACTTTTCAGTGCCGTGACGTCCGTGGCAGGCAGGCTTGGCAGTCGAGCAAGAAGTCTAAAAATAGAATATGCCAATAATTTGTTCCGTGCTGGAGCGCGGATACTAGAGCGAGCTTCCAAAGCATTCATTTGACACCATGAAACTGCTTCGAATTCGTTGGGAACAACTTCTACAGTCCAAAAAGTGAACCCCTGCCTTCCACTGACGTCACTTTTTTGTTGTTGCCAGTAGAGACTTTCAGTTTGAAAAACGCGCTGAGGACCAAAACTGTAAATTCAATAACTTCTCGAAAAAACAATATTTTGACATGATATTTGGGATACTATTTTAGCGATGTTTGTTGGTTAGTTTAGCAAAATTTCAAGCAAATCGGAGACAACGAAAAAACCTGTGAAGTACCCCTTTAAAGGGATACTACAACGAAATTTCGGCGCTCATTTTTTTGTCGATATGTGTTCAAAAGAGCAGTAGCACATTGAACATACCAACATCTAAAAAGTCTCGAAAAGAACTTTTAAAACGAATTAAACGATTAGCAAAGAGCACCTGGTGGATGTCGCTAACGCCTCGCTTGTAATGCCCGTTTAAGAACCTTGACAGCTAGTGACGGTGAGTGTCTCGCCTCCGGCCACGACGAGAGAAGAGGGGAAGGAGGAACTCCCCTCTTCCCGAGAATGCCTTTTGTGTGTCGCAGAAGTCGCTATTGTCCCCCTACAAGATTATAGAAGATTAACCCGTCACTCAAAATTCGTACAAAAGCAGCCGCTTCGGTGGCTGGAACGACTAGGCCATCGTCTCGACGTCAGCCTCGCCGTAGCTTTGCTCGTCCCGAGACGACCTATGTCACGATTGCGTTGGATGTCACGTGGTCTCCGCTGGGCCTTCTCCGAGCGCGTGCCAGAGTGGGCTGTATATAACGAAAAATACAGCCACCAGGCTCAAAATACAAACGTTCGATTGTTATTTACAGATATTGCGGATCATATTCAACCTACTTTTGAACACAACGGGAATATTTCAAATTTCGTTGAAGTATCCCTTTAATGACAGCGCGCGCTTGGCCGCCGCTCGTTCCTGGCGTTGCCGGAAAAGGGGGGGGGGGGGGGGGGTTGCTGCGGCCGCTTCACGACAGCGCGCGCTCGGCCGCCGCTCTCGTGCGTGTCGGGCGTTGCCGGAGGTTGCCGGAAGGGGGGGTCGGCAGCTTCACGAGAGCGCGCGCTTGGCCGCCGCTCTCGTGTCAGGCGTTGCCGGAGGGGGTGGAGGACTGCGACCGCTTCTGCTCCTCTCGGCGCCGAGGAACATGGCGGCGCCTGAGGCATCGTCGGCGGCCGCAACCTCGGCAGTAGCGAAACATGGCCGTCCACGCCAGCACACCGCAGACGAGATAAGGACGTGGAAGAACGACATTCATGCTTTCGCATTCAACACTGTTAAGAAGTGCTTAGGTGTCCTCGGAATATCTTTTAACCCCGGTTTGGCTCGCTAAATTGTATTTCTATAATGCCTTTATTCATCCCGAATAAAAAGGTTTTGTTGCTTCACCAGCTGGCACGACATTTTTGCTGTTGTGACGTGAGCCTTGCACTGATGTGTTGGACAGAGTGTGCGACACCGGCCTGCATAAGATAAAGGTAACAAAGAAAGTGATATCTGACGAGAAAAAAGGGCGCATAGAAAGAATCTTCTTTGGGCGGGGATTCATAGACACGGGAAAGTGGCCGCGATAAGAGTGGCCACACTCAAAAAAAAAAAAAAAGACTACCCTGGTTAGCGAAATTGTCGTTTTGGAGGCTTTGACTACCCAAAAGGGCGAGTGACTAGCCTTTGGGCAAAGGGATGACCCCAAGCCGCTGTGGAACGACCACTTTTCTGCAGGTGGGGACGGGGTTGGCGGGTCACTTTCGCATCCGATATTCGCTCGCAGGGGGTCGTAACTAACATCAGCAACTAAGATAACTATAAAAATACTACATAAAATGTGTTTTTTAGCTTTCGGGATCCTTCAAGATCCGTCAAGATCAGATGTGTTGTAAAATTCGCGTAAATTGGTGGAACAAAATGTTGTCAGCTCGAGCAGCAACACTGCTTCTCAACAGTCATTGCAGACAGTTGAGCATCATAGCAACAAAAGACCGTGCACTTGATTTGACGTGAGTGTTTGCCAAAATGTGGTAAGAATATTCTTTTTTGCCGTATTTTATTATGAAGCTTATTTAAACAGAAAGACGTTTACAAATCTTTGTAATGCAAAATTAGAGTGAATTTTAATATGTGGTGTGCATGTTGTAAATTGTACATAAAATAAATGAAAAGAAAAATTTAACTACGTGCCTGCTTTGGCGTGACATTGGCAGCTGCCCAATTTGAATTAGTGAAATGTCGGCAATGTCCACGCTTCGAGATTCTCAATTTAATATTTCTAGGAAAACTTTAGCTACGGCGTTCACATATACCTGAATGTTCCTCCCAAGAATATGTCTTTCGCAAATATTTATTATAGAAATATAAAAAAAAAATTGACCCGGATATTTATCGTACAATCTCACGTGGAGACACCCACAGGCGAATCCTCAAGGCATCGCCATTTTATGTTTATTAAAAACCCATCCATTCGTAACGACTATTTTAAATTCAGTTTCTTCCCTAGAGCAATCAGAAGAGTGAAATGTGTTATTTTGGAGTGTTATTTTGGACTATGTTCATGGTGTATGATTTGACGATTTCTCTATCGTATCTGCTCTTGTGTTTCAACACAATTCTAGTTTGATTGAAAGATGGTGCGCAGCCACGCCACGTGCGGGGATAAACGACGATGGGGTGATACGATTCCGAGGAAGCCCGAAACACTTGTAAGTGGTGCTCTCGAAGCCGGTGGTTGACGTACCTCCCCGTCTTTCCTATATATTGTCGCCCACAATCCAAAGGAATAATGTACACCTTCTCCTTATATGAAATAAAGTTGTTAACATGGTGAACCGTGCAACCCTGCGGGTTCACGTCGTTGTTGCTCTGCTATTGACGTTTTTTATTGTACGACTGTATAGTTTGTATGCTATTTTTGTTAACGTGTATGTTTCTTTTAAGTTGTAATTTCCACCTTGTAATAGCCCTCACGGGCTGACAGTATTAATAAATGAAATAAATGAAATGAATCTAGAATGCAATTTTACGTTAAAACGCGAAAGGTTAAGATCCGATAGTAGCAAGCACAGCAAAAAACGCACTGCACTGACAGAAAAAAAACAAAAAAAAAACAACTAAAGGTCAGCATCAGGCTATGGCGGCGGTCACGTGATACAAGGATGACACCATGCCAAGTTGCTGTAAAGCGGCTACGCATCTTGTGCAGTGATTGTATTGACAATGGCTTTTACACAAAAAGGTTCAATCCCTGTGTAAAAAAAAAAAAAAAAAAAATAATTCCAAGCAAGATTGGTTTTTGATGTAGTATAATGGCAGACTTGTTATACTTTCTGAAACGTAGTGTTAAAAGGAAAAGTGTGTGTGTGGGTGTTCTTTTTTTTTGGGGGGGGGGGCAGGGGAAATGGGAGAGGGGGACTTAGATCACTAAGCTTCACATAGCTAACAAGCCGGCCATTGGCTGCTTTGTACACCTATTGTGTTTATAAGAATGCACTTTGATCACACACCAAGTATTTATTAGTTTCAAATATACTAGAAATGTCATGACGTTTTGGACAACGTCGCATAGAGAGAGCGAGAAAAACAAATGAAGGTTTTGGAGAGATGTGACGTCTCCTTAAAAACAATGTGGTTTATATTGCCAATGTAAAGCGGAAGCAAAATCAACATCTGGCTCTAAGTCGCAGAAGCCACCTGAACCTCATTTTTTTCTCTTGAATACAGGATAACTAGGGCTCCGTGTTTTCGGAGTTTATTTTTCGGGAAATTCGGAGGGTGTTTTTCGTAGTTTATTGTTTAGAAAACATTCGGTGTTTATCGGAGTTTAGTTTTTGTAAATCCCCAATTCCCCGAAATTCGGAGCTTGATTTCGCAGTGTTTTGTATTAAAAATAATAAATAATAATCGGATGCAAACGTATGCCAGATAAAAAATAAAACGCGCTTAATCAATTAAGATTTCTTCAGTTGAATTTGGCGTTTGTGTCATTGGCAATACTAGTTTGTCCCACGGCAAGCACATAAGTGTGGCTTCGTAAACGTCGATACCTTAAAATCAATAAACTGCCGGAGGTAGCCGCAAGGAAGCTCGTAGTCATCCCATCAATCTATCCCGCGGCCGCGCGAGGTGGAGTGGTTCAGGATGTAATAGAGAGGTTTCAACTGCCCCTCTTCGCTATTTTATACAATCTCTATGGTACATAGCCTTCACTATTACCCCCAGAAACATACCCTCTCCTTTCTCTAAATCCCAAATCCCATGGCCTAAACTGGAAACCAAAAGAGTAGCTTTTGTCGTGACACGAATGGTACGATGACCTGTTTCCCTGAACCAACCTTGACGAGACAAGCTGTAAGACCCCCTGTTGACAACAGTCCGGGGCTTGAAAGATAATTATGGTGTCATTTTCCCAGGACCATTGATCCTGTGCTGCTCAAATTGTAAAAAAAAAAAAAAAATCTTTTTGTGCGTATGGGTGTGTGTGTGGGTTGGAGGGGGGGGGGGGGGGGGGGAGAGGTGGCATGGACACATAACAATTCGGCGTTTATCGGATAAACCCGAATTGACAAAAATTTTACCGGCGGGTGTTTTTCGGAGTTTTTCGGATTTATCCGAAAACACGGAGCCCTAAGGATAACCTACAGATGCTTTTCACGTATACCAGATAGCGCTGCCATAACTGACCTTCTGCTGCCTTGCTGAGATGACCAACCAGTGAAATGAGCAGGGACAAAGCTTTACGAAAACGCTTTAAGGACAAGATCACTGTGGCGTCTAGTAGGTAAACAACTTCTCGTGTAACCACAGTTATGAAGCAAAGCGTGCAGAATGAAAGAAAACATAAATGAAGGCCAGTCATGGCACCGCCCATACACAACCGACGAAAAGCGTCTATACGATGCGTGCCCATAATCGCCAAACATAGTGAGATAGTGCAAGACTTGATTATTTTTAGTTGACACGTATACAGTAGCGTCATATTTTGCTTCTTGGCGGGGATGTTATCGCGGGACAAAGCGCAATTTTCGAACACGGGGATCAGCCGTCGCTAGGTCTGGGGAACCTATGCTGTCGAGCTGGTCCTGGTATTCGGGAAGAACGTTAAAGTTCTGCAGCAGTGTGGTGGTGTACAGAAACATCTGGACGTTGCCTAAAACCTGGCCCGGACAATTTCTTCTACCTGAAAAAAACAAAAAAAAACAAGTATGACAGGAAGAATAACAGCGTTTCAATAAACATAAACAATCAACGGAATGCAATCACTCTGCTTAGTCATGAAAAAATGCACACTGGTTCCTGCGTGCTCTATTGTCAATCCAGTTAACTAAAGACAATAACCTGTTCATTTGTTGGTGCGTTTTCACAGAAACAGACAACTTAGGCAAGTATCTATTAAAGACTAAGCCACAGTATGGCAGTTTGGAACTTAAATACAGTGTCGTCTGCGCATAGAATACAGCGTTCATAACATCCATGACGTGAATCATCCTAAAGTCGTCTTTAATAGTCTACTTTTCATATAAGCGCTGATGGTACTCAAACATCGAATTTCCAATCGGTAAGGAGTGTTCAGTACACAAACGTCTCTTGAACTTTCTTTTACTGAAGCTGAATGAATTTTTAATTAGGGATATTAATCTTTAAAATCTATCAAGATCGTAATGTCGTGTTTAATATTATTTTAATATTTGACTTTCATAAGAGTAAACTATACAATACGACGTACAAGAGTTATGCGAGGCACGTACGCACGCACGTTCTGCTGACTTTTATATTGAACATTGTGAGACACTAACGGCTACACATAGTTTTACAAACTACAGTGATACGTAAAACGTGCATTTAGGTATCTAAAAATAGCTTACATTACTGAAAAAAGAATGATTGGAATGCTGATTGTCTATAAAGTTTCATTAGGATATAACATAAATAGAAACTCGGTTAAATGTCTTACAAAATCATGTAAAACGTTTTTTTTTTTTTTTTCAGCAACCGCTTTTTGGCCGAACGAGCGGATTTGAAAGACGCTATCTACTAAAAGGAATCCTCGCCCCAAAGCTAACGAATTAGATGAAGAATGCTTTTTGGTTTTATTAAGAGGAGAATAATTTCTTTATTGAAAATATAAAAAGGAGCACCCGTGGTTGGCTCTTGTTGAATTTTGATTTGTTTATGTATAAAAAAAACTTTATAATTCTGTAGAACTGCAAAATTCTAGCTGTTTGCAATGTAACATAAAGTCACTTTGACTTGAATGAATATCTCATACGAAATGTTGGAATATTAATGTAGGCAGCCTATTTTGTCATCACAGTACGAATGTCTAAAACATAAATAAGTTTTTCGTCTTTTTTGTATCTGAAATTACGGCATATTGTTAGAGGAAATCCTAAAATATAATTTCACCAATTTAGTCAGAGTGTACCGCTTTTACAGCTTGGTTGAATTAATTTTGTTATTTGTAAAATGCCTTTTTAGTGTAAAGACTGTTTTAAAAAAAATTTTGTATCAGAAACATGACTTTGTTTGCTCATAAAAGATTCCTGGAAATGATATCTCCAAAATCTACTTACCGATTCCGAACGGTATGAAGTAATCCTCATTCTTTTCGAGCAATTTGCCGTCAATTGTCAGGAATCTTGTTGGATCAAATTCGTCGGGATTCTTCCAGTAAGCCGGATTTCTGTGCACCGCCCTCAAATTTAACAAAACGATAGTTCCCTTAGGAATGAAGTATTCTCCAATGAAGGTGTCTTTTAGTGTTCTGCAAAGTAGAAAGAAAAGCATGTTAAATAATTAAAAAAAAACAACGAATTCAAAACGATGCCGCGACAAATTCAACTTTTGGAGAATATTAATTAGTAGTTACCTGAAAGAAACTGTTAATTTAAAAATTGACAGCTGCTGATTAAACCGTCACATGCTCAATCGCATAGAGCGAGAAACGGTGCGCTGTTGTGATGTTCGTTGTTGGTAAAATTTGCTTAACCATGGAACGTCACGGTTAAATCAAAGTCACGTCACGTGGGACAGTGTCGTGTGATTCCGTAACGACGTCACATGACCCGACCTCACACGATGTGCTCATGTGACACCACTGGTGGTGTCACTTGAAGTAAAACACGTCAAGTGACGTTGTGACACAACGTAATGTCACTGACGGCACGGTTTAAAATGACGTCTTGTCACGTGCCAGTATGTTACGTGATACCGTGACTCCATATAACCTGACGTCACGTGACGAGGTCACATGACGAATGCATATGTATTTCGTATGCATCGGCATCAAATCGGCTGTAATTGGCATAGCTTTCCTGCTGGGCTCATCACTTTTGTAGCACACACTTAAGAACACGAAATTTGTTGACTTCGGCAAGAATGATAAAGTACGTTTTCAAGAATATTTCAACTACGTCATGTGCAAGTCAGGCTTACATTTTATTTTATTTTTACGGGGCAGTCGTCACCGTGAATGGCGGAACTTCAGTATTGTTGAGAGCTTAGTTTTGCCTTCATCTCATCATTGGAAGGCGGTGAACGTTTTCGAGATTAAAATATTTTCTTTCTTTCGTCTTCCATGCTCTATACGTGAACCGCGTGAGTAATACTAAGTGAGTGAAAAAAAAAAAAAAAAAAACTGCGCGGAGGTAAACTGAAGGAGAGACGAATAGGAAAGTTTGCGAGAACCGAGCTCTGATTGGAAGGATTAGTGTGTAGACGCAAAGGCTAGCTGCCGTTGTCTTCATACTTACTGTCTCCCTCCAATCAGAGCGAACAAGAACATCGTCTGATTCTTGCGAGCGGCCTTGGGTTGGAACACTAGACGCCGGCGTTCGACGTTCGAACGCCAGACCCGATAAGAGGAGCAGACGATCGTTCTTGTTCGCTCTCATTGGAGGGAGAGAGTAGGTATTGAGACAACGCCAGCTAGACTTTGCGTATACCCACTAATCCTTCAAATCAAAGCTCGGCACTCTGACGACACCGAATGCTCTCATCTCATCTCTTTTAGTTTCTCTCTGCATACTTCAACACTGCGACCTCAGTCACTACGCCATCAATCTAATTGAAAGAGACTTAAGAAAACCATTCGTTTTTGTTTTTTTATTACATCCCGACAAAGATCTTCTGGGTTATGGTCGTGAGGTGCAAGTATACTTGGGTCAGACTAGTACTCGTATGATTGCGTAAAGTGAGGCACGTTCAAATCCAATAGCGTTGTAAGGCCCGCGGGTCGGAGCGTCCGGGGTGTCGTGCACTCTTTGTTCGTTTTAGAGGGTCACTAACAATCCCCTTCTTAGATCTAAAAACTGCTCACTGGGCTGCTCTTTTGAAAGCATTGCCACGGTATATGCCCACTTGAAGATCAATAAAGTCCTAGCCTATTAAAACGATTATATTAATAATTCGCCCATACACGCTAGGTTCTTGTAGCATATAGTGCAACAGCGTAAAATATTGACGCCTCCGAATATCCTCTGTTGCGGCATTTAGAACCGTTTACTTCCTTATAAACTTTACCAATATCTTTGAACACCGGCAAGGCTTCTGTGTGAGCTTCGGTCGCTTAAAATGTAGAATATGAAGTACAACGTTGGGGTTCACTTGAGGTCAAGACAGTGCCAACTACGCTTGCCAGCACATAGCATATACCGAACAAAAATATGCTCATAATGTAGCTAGTTTTGACAATATAGTGTATTTAAATCACAATAATCTCAAAAACTTTGAAGCGCTTTGTTTCAAAGAAGCACCATCGAGATATTGTGACGTCACTGTGTCTCGTGACGTCATACCACATGACGTCAAATTTGCCGGCTAAACGTAGTGTATAAAATTTCCGCTAAACTTTAGGCAATGTATTTGTCAAATTAGCGGTATTTTAGTGTCTCATGTGGTCATGGTGCCACCTAACGTCAGTGTCAAGTGCTGTCATGGCGTCACGTGATGTTATAGTGTCAGATAAACACCGTCGGACAAATTGTGCGGGACATAAGTCCACTAAGTTTAAAATTAAGGGGCCAGACGTTCTGCTAAATTTAAGCGCAAAAGTGTAAAGGGCTGTCCAGAGAGATCACGCTCCTGCTGTACACACACACTAAAAAAAAAAACTAAAAAAAAACGTGCACGTTAAAATAAAGAAGAAAACGTGAACGATTCGGCGCGCCCGTACGTTTTCATCAACCAGGCGTTCCTCCTCGTCTCCAAGCTGTCGTCTATTCCCTTCTCGTTTTCGGGAGGTTGGGGACTGATATCAACTGGAGAGGCATTGACGACAGTCAGTAGATTGTGCGAATGGCTACTTCCTGCCGTGCGTCGTGAGCACGCTCCAAGGCTTTGTCCAAGGGCGCTAGCGGATGGCGACTCCCCCCCCCTAACTTTGCAGGAGTGGGTAGCGTCTCGGCTGCCACCGAAATTGATTTGCTGGAACACGGCAACGCCTGGAATTAGTTTTATAAGGTTCACGGTCGTACAAACAAGGAAACTTGACAATAAAGGGCGTATACCTACCCCCTGGAGCCCCCGATGGGTCCTATCGTCTTCCACCGCAGTCCCTCTTTCAAGCTCGCCACGGTGAAGGGCATCTTCTTACGGTCCTCCCATGTAGGCTGCCTGTGAGGTCCGACGACATCATCAATTTCCTTCTGGATTTTGTTCTGCACAGAGTTGGGATTCTGGGCACAAATGTGAAGAAACCAGAAGATCCGAGTCGAAGAGGGACCCGTTCCGGTCAGAAGGAATTCTGCGGCATTTCCCAGGAGATTGTTTTCTGTAGAAAGATATACACCAAAATGGTATAAAACTTTCCAAGCGCTGACCAGAGTAAGAACAAGCTACAAGATGGACGTGTTGAACGTCTGGTTACTCAAAAGTTTACTTTTGCTCGAATGACCAGTGAACGGAAATAACAAGATACCTTAGAGAGTCAGGCAGTACTGTTGAATCCTCGCGCCTGACGCCTCCTTCGCTTTACTGCCACTGTCGACCGAGTACGTCTTCGTTATATTGCTGTTTAGCTTGGAGGGAGATCACCTTAAATGTGTCTTGACAGAAACGCTTGGTTTAATTTGATTTGAATAGAGGCACCACGAGCCTGTTAGAACGTTGTTACAACAGACTCTGCACTCTATGCATCCTTTCGGCTAATGCGGCAACTTCAATGGCGGCGCAACAATAATAATATGCTCGAAAAGCGCCACGCTTAATTTAAGCCTCAATGCTTATAACAGTGACTGTTACTTTGAAGGTCTCCAGGGTGAGACCAGGTTTGAAGAGCTGGGGGTGCACTGTGATATGTATGCGAAAGCCTTTTCAAGTTTAGATACTTCACGATGGACCCCTTCTGCAATTGACCGATCTCCCCACGTGTTCGATGCGTAAGTGACGTAGCCAAAGCTTTAGTCATAGCCTCCTCTATACTGACAAAGCATGGCAGATCGCCACAAGAAGCGGCCGCCGAAATTGAAAAGGTAGAGCGGCAGACAACAGATGAGAGGAGAGACACGTGACGGGCGCCCCGCTGCTGCGAGACGCCGAAACAGACTTCTCCCGACCGATGGAATGTCCGCTCGCGCTCCTCGCGTTCCTCGCGCTACCGCTTCTTTTGTCGTCGGGTTTGAAAACCATGTTTCGGGTCCTCGCCGCTGCAAAAGCTGCGCACTGACGTCCAGGTTCCCCGAGAAATGCTTTGTGCTACCAGATCCTCGCGCTCCAAATCTGCGACCGGGCACTTATGGCTCCGTCGTCGAACTGCCAGGCTTTGGGAGTACAGAGGAGGATATGCATTAGTTCACTAAAGGCTGGTTCACACACTTGCAACGATTACGTTCGCATGCAACCGAAACGACCGTAACGACAAAAACACCGCAACAGCCGTGGCTCATGGATTGCTTCGCGAAGCTACCCCTTGCATCACTTGCCATGCTGTGTTCGGCGAACGCTTGTCCCGGTGACTTTGTCGTTACGGTCGTTTCGGTTGCATGCGAACGCAACCAACGCAGATGTATGAACCAGCCTTTAGGAAAACCAACAGCGTCCGAAACGGCTCTTGCCGTCGCGTGCACTGCACGATGCGGAACTTGAGGTTGTCGTGCACGCGCAGAAAAGCTAAAGTCCCCTCGATGCATTGCGGCAGCGGCGTGGCCAGATCGGTATTTTGGTTCGGCAACTTTGATCGCTATACAATCGCCTGTGTATGAAGCATTTCTAACATGCTGATGGCGGCTTTCTGGTGGTTGGTGAAGGAAGAAGTGAGGACAAAAACTTGAGCGGATGACTTGTAACTTGAGCATTTGAGATATTAACACGAATTGGGTACAAGCGCTGCGTTATCATCCATTACGTACTCGTCTGCAATCAATCAATGGGCTCACGTACAGCTTGTTAGCCGCTGGACTAATACGTACAACTGACCTAGCCCTTTGACTAGTAAATCCCTCCCTGCCTTTGAGTTAGGGAGGGGGTTACCAGCTGGCGTTGGACATGCTTATTAAGTTATGAAAGGAGAGGTTAGTAGGGAGAAGAATAGTCTATACTCCGATCACACTTAAGCTCATACTACCAAGTGTCCGAATTAGCGACGAGACTCTTTAAATGGACCGCAAAATTCGGTTTCTGAACCTATCGCATACGAGATAAGGTATCAAGGTGTAGTTATAAAGATCCCAGCGAATGGCGAAGTTCATAATACGATTTGATTTGCACAATCCGATGAAGCAAGAGAAACGTCATGCACATTATTCCTGCGCACATCTTATTCTTTGGTCTAATCGTATTCTAAGCCTCGCCATTTGCTTGGGTCTTTTCTACTGTTCGTGGTGATTGGTTGTCTTTTGTTCTGCAGGAAAGCGAACTTGCCGATATTTTTTGTTCTTAGAAAGTATCCTAACAGTAACAAAGGTTTGTGGCAACCTACCGTTGAAATGAGAAGCTGAGTCAGAATCACTTTCCTTTATCTTCTTTAGGTAGCCATCGATGAAGTCTCGATTGAAGTCTGGATTCAGTGTGTTTTTGTGTTCCGTGATTTGTTCTCTTAAAAGCAAACAAAAATGGGATGTCACGGGTTGTCGTATGTTTAGAGAAGGAAGGAGTAGTTACTCGTATAGCCACTTAAAAACAATTTGGCGGTTACGGACCACTTCAATGCACTCGTTTGATATAATATAATGCACCTGTTTTCCCGAAACATGCATGCGTCAGACTGCAGGGTGTTGTTACGAAGATTCAGAATATGTACAATTAACAGATTTAAATTAGTACAGGACTTCATTTCCGAGAGCACCTCTATCCAGGGAAGACAAAAGATACCTTAATATTTTTTACAAGTATGGGGGCTTATTGCTTATTAACTGCTTGGAGATTATCGTGCCAAAGCACTGAACTGACCAATCAATACCGCGGCCTCCGAGATTGGGGAGTTTCCTCCAACAGGCCCAGACAACACACCCTAGATAAAAAGGCCGTAGTGCCGAATTATCAGTCACCCAAGAAGACGAACGTGATTTAATACGAGGGTTTTGTCAGCGTTCGGCTGAGACTCGTCTTCAATCAGTGAGGACACGAGTCAAAACCGAACACTGAGGCGTCACTCGGTCAAATCACGATCGCCTTTATAGGGTGACGTTGAAAATACAGCACTATGGCCTGCTTACCTAGGTGCTGTTGTTCAAAACGCTCGGCTACCCAGTAGAAATAGTTTACCACTGAGTTTCTCCTGTGTTTTGCCAGATGATTCTCGCTAGAACCTCGCAAGTTCTGCCAGATGGCGACCTCAGGGCCACGAACTCAGGGCTTGTGCACTGAGAGTGTCATTCTTCTCTGGACTTCTCCCGGAATGCGTTTCTAACTAGTTTCAAACTAGCATAACCTCCGGATAAACTAGCAAACGAAGCTCTGGTAACGCGCTCATAATATACTTATTAAAAGTGTGGGGTGTCTAGGGGGTAAACAAATAGTTGAGGATTTCGAGTACCATTTCCTTTTGTTTATTCCGCGGTTGAAGTAAATCGATAGAAAAAAAAGGAAAAAAAAAACATAGAAGGAAGTGCGGTCTCCTTCAGCGAGATTCATTCTTGTTGAGGAAGAGAAGTGCTGATTGTTGGACGAGTTGGTATTGTACGTGAGAAAACATAGTTGCGCTTTAAGACAGGGACACAGGAAGAACGGACACCACAGAGCACTAACTTTCAACTAATTTAATTCAAGAGCCTCAGCGTACAAACACACTGCGACACCGCACCGACATCTCAACCAAGCCGTGGCCCCGCCACGGATTAATTGAGATGTGGTGCAGTGACGTCAGGTGTGCCCATTAGGAAAGCAGTCTCGTTGCTAAAGGAACGTCGGCTTTCGCTTCTTCCTGCCGATAAGTAGGGAGGGTTCGTTGTTCTAACAGAAGCAGAATATGGTAGTAAGGCCCTTGAGGCCATCTCTTCGGTTTTTACAAACGTCAAGATCTGTCATTGAAAAAGCTAAGATGGAGGGGAAGAATCTCTACAAGAAGTTTAATCTTGGTCGTTTGGCGCAGAGCATTGACAACAGCAGGTGCTGTAGTCTGCAGATAAAGTTCAGCGTCAAGACACATAAAGTGGAGTGTCCTCTGAGAGTGATTGTGTCAGAGCATGAAACGTGGCAAAAATCGATCGCTCTTTTCTAGCAAGAGAAGCTAAAGTTTCTTGAGATTGACGATCCGTTTGTGATCAGAAGTTCGGATGAGGTTGTAGAATGTTTAAAGGAAAACACGAACAAAGGCTTCTTAGCCTGCTCTGTAGACGTAAAATATTTGTATTACTCGCTGCCACATGATAAACCACTTAGGTGCGTTGAAGAGCGCTTCGACAACCGCTGGATGATCGCTTTTCAAAATGAAGAGGGCATGTCAGTAGAAGACTTCCTAGAACTGCTAGGTTTTTATCTTAACTGAACTTTTGCTGAATGGAATAACGACATTTTTATTCAGAAACGGGGTATGCGTATCGGCTTGTGCATAGCTCCCATTTTGAGTGATGTATTTTTAGCGCACTATGACAGAGTACTTTGTGACCGCCTGAGTGCTTTTAGCGTTACTAAGGTTTTTAGATATGTTGACGATTTTTTAATTTTACTTGACAATAATACTCCCCTCTCTCCCTCGACAGTGAAAAATCTTTTGACCGTTTTTGGTGATGTACTTGACCCCCTTCAGGTCACGCATGAAGTACCCGTAGAGAGTGTTATTCAATTTTTAGACATTAAACTCACCCTCTCTGAACAGCACATGTGTTGGGCATCCCACCCAAGGGCCAACAAGCCGTTGTTACCATTTAACTCATCCCACTTGAAATTAGTTAAAAGAGGAATAGTTAATTTGTGTTTTACGAACGCCCTCAAAAGGTCTTGCCGCCATGCAATGTCCTTGAGTCTGATTGAGCAAACCGAACGCTTGCAGAATTCCGGGTTTCCAAAGGCTGTGACTATATCTTGTTAGTAAGGATGAGCTCAAGAATAAGCGACATTAATTGAAACTCAACGCTTTAATGCGGATTAAAATGGATTACAATTCGTCGTGACGACATGACGTGCGCGAAGGTCTCCCCGCGATCCTTCTCCCCTCCTTCCTCCCCTCCACAGATGGCGCTAGGTGTCCGTCGTTGTGGAACTCTCTCCGCCAACACGCCCGCACTCAAAATACTGCGTCCTCTCAATCTGTCACAAAGTCTTTGAACCATGTGGGGCGTCTACGCTGCCTCTGTGAAGATCTTGTTGGAAAGTTCGATGCCGTCTCGGCCAAAGTAACGTTGGGCTCGGCCATGGTCACTCTGTCCTCGTTGTCGTCCGATTTGCTAGATCGGACTGGTGCTCCTGCATCCTCATCCGCAGCGTTCTGGCCAGCTGGATCGATCGTGGGTTGATCGTGGAAGCGCTTCAGTTGGCGTGCGGTTGCTGTCCGGGATTCTGTTTGATTTTGAGGGTTGCGAGATATGGTGTACGTTTGTTTGTCGGAGTCAATGATTGTGTACGGCCCTTCGTACACAGGCGCAAATTTTCCTTGTCTGATGCCATTGTTATACCAGACCTTTTCTCCGATATCGTAGGTGGCTGGCAGATGTTTTCTGTCGTGTGCATGCTTCATGCCTTGAAGGTATTGGGTTAGGTTCTCAAATGCCTCTTGTCGGAGAGCATTGATGTCCGCTTGTTCAATGTCTGGGTCGATAGATAGTTGGTTGTCAATGACTCTTCGCGGCGTGAAGTTGAATAAGAGTTCGAACGGAGACGTTTTCAGTCTGGCGTGAAACTGCGTGTTCACTTCGAAGGTTGCCTTTTGAAGATAGTCGCTCCAGTGATCCACGTCTCCATTCACGTTCTTGCGTAGTGGTGGTAGAATCCTGCTGTTGGCTCTTTCGACTAGTCCGTTCGTCTCCGGTGCGTATGGTACCGTGAAGATGTGTTCGATACTGCGTCGTTGGAGGTACTCGTTTGCTGCTCTTGACGTGTAGGCGCTATCGTTGTCCGAGATGATAGTCCGTGGAGTTCCGAACTTTGTCGCAATGTCTTCCTCTATGAATTGGAGGACGTGTGCGGTAGATTTGTCGGGCACTGCGCGTGTCACAATGAACCTGGTCGTGAGGTCCACAGCTGTGATGAAGTACTTGTTCTCGTCATCGGGGTTGATTGATCCGACGTGGTCGATGGCCACAGAATCAAACGGTGTCGTGGGGATGACCCTGGAATTGAGAGTGCCTGGTTGCACGCCTGTCGCGTGATTGTATTGTTGGCATATCTTGCACCCTCGAACATACTGCGTGATGTCGCGGTCCATGTTGCTCCAGTGGTACCGTCGTTCAAGTTTAGACTTCGTTCGGAGTGCGTCACCATGTCCAGCGTCGTCATGATGGCTTCTCAAGACAGCGTTGCGCAGGGACTTGGGCACTTCGGTTCAGAGTCTCGTTGTGTCGTTCTGCGTTGTCACATGCATCAAAATGCCGTTGGCAAGCTGGAAGTTTCTCTCGAGGCGTTTCCGGTGTACCGTGTCTCCCGGTGTCTCGAGCTCTGCGATGATCGCTGCCAGCTCGGGGTCTTCGTCTTGTGCATCACGTAGTCGATTATTGTTGGCTTTCAGTACACAGATGGCATTCACTTCGGGCCTCATAGCGTGAGAGAGCATCAGCCACTGTGTTTGTCTTTCCGGATGTGTGAAGCACGTTGAAGTGATACTGTGCCAAATCGAGAACGATTCGTGCGAATCTTCGGTTTGGGTTCTTTTTTGACATGATGTGGGCTACGGCCCAGTTATCCGTGAAGAGTTCGAAGTGTTCCAGACCTTGAAGGTATGGGTGAAAGCGATCCGTAATGGCCCAGTGAGCCGCTATCGTTTCTAGCTCGGTCTAGTGCTTGCTGCAGTCGGCGTCCGTTACTTTCTTGCTCGCGTATTTGACGACACGAGTAGAGTTGCCGTGCACTTGAACTAGTACTGCTCCGAATGCGACGTAGGAGGCGTCCACATACACCTGTGTTGGTAAGCTTGCATCAAAGTTTGCAAGCACTGGTGCTTCGGTGAGTCGTTGTTTTAGCGTGTCCATGGCACTTTGACATTCAGGGGTCCATGTCAACAACGCATCTTTTTTCGTGAGCTGGGTTAATGGCTGTGCGATTTTTGCGAAATCCTTGACATACTTGCGGTAGTGCGACGCGAGTCCCAGAAAGGATCTAATGTCCGTCTTTGATCGTGGGATCCCGTAGTTGGAGATCGCTGCTATGCGTTGAGGGTCCACAGCTACTCCGTCCCATGAGACTATGAATCCGAGAAACGAAATCGTCTTTTCTGTGAACATGCACTTGTTGAGGTCGACTCGTAGTCCAAGGTCGTGGAGGGTCCTTAGGACTTGGTCCAGAATCTTGATGAGCGTCTCGACTGTGTCTGTGAACACACACACATCGTTCATGTACGCGATGACATGTCCGTCGTCGATTAGTGTTTGAAGGCCTTCGTTCATCACGCTTTGCATCGTCGTTGGTGCTGTGCAGAGTCCAAACAGCATCCGTAGTTGTTCGAAGTGACCGTCTTCTGTCACGAACGCTGCTTTCTGGATGTCCTCTTCGCGCAAGCCGATGTATAGAAAGGCTTTTTTGACGTCGAATTTCGACAGGCAGCGTGATCCTGCGACTCTGCGGAGTATTGTGTCTACTCTTGGCATTCGGTATGCCCGTTTCACTGTTTTGGCGTTCAAGAAACGATAGTCCACGCACAGTCTTTTAGGAGTGGATTCGTGGTGCAGTTGGTCAACGACAATTACCGGGGAAGCATGCGCTGATTTGGATCGGCGGATGATCCCTTTCTTGAGCCATTCTTCCGTCTCTTGGGGTATGAACCTTTGGTTGGTTTCGGTTGCAGTGTATGGTTGCATGCGGATAGGTTTCGAGTCGGTGAGCTCGATAGTGTGCATGATGTGTGGGCAAAGACCTAGTTCGTTGTTTGGTCTGGTGAAGACGTCAATGTTGTCGAGAAGCGTCGTCTTCAACTGTTCAGTTTTAGCGTCATTGAGTTTGCGGCGCGTTCGGCCTGTTACGAATGGAGTCTGTGATTGCCTGCGCGGATAGAAAACGTCGGTTCACGTGGTTGTCAGCTCGTAGAGATTCCGCTGCTCCACACACTTCTATCACATTTGAATTGTGACAGTCAGGTCTGTTCTGCTCCTCGTTCCGTCCTTCGGTTGCTTTGACTTGTTGAAGAACTGTGAGGTTGGTCTGCGGCGAAAGTTCTTCCTCACGAAGGTTTGTTCTCGGTCGTAGAAACATGTTGCGTGTGATGTCTTAGTTTGGTCGGTACATCACGCTCACATAACTGGATGTGGGTACCGTGACGTTTTGCCTTTGTATGACCGTTTCTTTGCCTCGGTTGCGTGATTTGGGGATCCACTCGAGGGAATGTACACCGTTTTCAATGCGTTCGATGTAATCGTACGGTACTGACTGTTGCCAGTCAAGGCCTATCATGAGTTGATGTGGGAGGTCTTTCACAACTTTGGCTTGAATCGTAGCGCTGGCGTTTCCAATGGCAATCTTGGCTTGTGTTATGCCAACGGGGTGTCTTGATTCTCCGAACGAGCCTCCGAGGACACAGTCTGGGTCTGGGGTGATCTCGAAGTTGTGGCTTGTAGCGAAGCTCTCGCTCATGAGTGTTACGGCTGAGCCTAGCTGTGTCCAAGAGCGCTATCGCCTCGATGCTGTTGACGTGCGAAGGCAGTAGAATTGTCCTGTTCTTGTCTGCATGATGCGCTGTGATGATGTTGTTCACGCGTTCCGAAGTTGGCTGTTTCGCCTCGCGTCGTCGTGCTGCTGCGGCTTTCTCGTCCTCGGTGCAGGGTGTCAAGTTGAGCGCAGTCTTTGGCTCAGTGTCCTTGCGTTTTGCATCGCGCACATGTGTCCGGTGTCAGCCTTGCCGGTGCCGTCGCGGTCATCGGTGAAGACAGATGGGGCGTAGTCGTTGCATGTGTCGTCGGCTTGTTTTGTTGTGATTCGTCTTTTCCGACGTTCTTGCTCGAGTCGTGCCGTACAGCTTGCCTTGGACTCGTGTCCCGATCCACGGGAGTGACTCGTCTGTCAAGCTGTCGTGCATAGCTTAGGACGTCTGATACAGTTCCTTTCCGGAGGTTGTGGAATGCTGCCAACATAGGTTTTGCCTGTTCGGATCGCACTCCTTGAATTAGCCAGTTCACGATGTCGTCATTGGTCAGGGCATACTTCCCACGCTTGATTAGTTGGAGTCTTGCATACATGTAGGCTGTCATCGCTTCGTTGTGCTTTTGCGATCGCGCGTTCACGCTTGTCACCCACTGACAGAAGAGTGGCTGCTTGTCAAATTCATTCTTCAATGCTGTTAACCAGTCTGCCCATTCCTTTATGGCCGTACGTTCTGTTCGGTGCCATGCCGCAGCGCGTCCTCGTAGCCTCGAGATGCCGGCGCTGAGCATAGCCATGTCACTTCATTAACACCGTTCCCGCATGCTTTCGAGAGAAGCAATCCACTCGGTCAGGTTCTCGGTGTCTGTTCCCGAGTACGTTGGGAGCGTGCTTGTGAGATCGGCATAGTCGTGATTTGAAGCGGCGTACCTCCTTAGGATCTTCGAGCGCCTCTCAAACTCTCGTCGTTTGTGCTGCTGCTCATGTTCGCGAAAATCAGTTGACTCGTTTTGCGTCATCGTGGAGGTGTTTGTTTGCAGCGTACCTTGTAGTGGCGTCCGCAGTGGATCGTTGCTGTCGTTCTCGTCGTAAACCAGCGTCGAGTGTTTCGTTTCTTTGTCTCGGTCAGTCATGCCGAGTAGTTGCTCGTCGCGTTGCGTTTTGCCGTGGATGGGGACGCCGTCGACTGACGCCGTGGAGGTCGGGAAACAGATCCGAGAGTACGTGTTCCTCGCCGTCCCCAGTCGTTGACCTCGTTCAGCCTGTGTCCTCAGTCAGTCGCGTACGGCAGTACGGTCGTTGCTTGTTTCGTTGCTTCGCTGGTGTCGCTGGTGCACGTGTTGACAGCTCACCACGCTTTCGGTGCCGGTCGCCGCATGCGGTGGTGCTTTTCGGCTTGATGTCGACTTGGGCGTCGTTTGAGCGTTCTCGCTGTTATGTCAGCCGATGACATAACCTTCGCGGTGACCTGGTGCGTTGTATCGTGGTGCCGTCGTCAGGTCGTCCGTGGACTGCTTGCACGTGTTTTTTTTTTTTTTTTAGGTAGTCGTCGGTCCCTTTATACCGAATTTTCGCTGCTTGCCCGTCCGCGTAGTCATCGTTAGTGAATCCTCGTCACCATGTTAGTCGTGGATGAGCTCAAAATTAAGCGATATTAATTGAAATTCAACGATTTAATGCGGATTAAAATGGATTACAATTCGTCGTGACGACATGATGTGCGCGAGTTCTCCCCGCAATCCTTCTCCCCTCCTTCCTCCCCTCCACAGATGGCGCTAGGTGTCCGTCGTTGTGGAGCTCTCTCTGCCAACAATCTGTAGCAGAAGGCGCCTTAAGAAAAAAAGAAAGGGCTTTAGCCCGCGCCCTTAGGCAGGTCAAGCGAGACAGAAAGTTGCGGTTGTGCACATGCACAGAACAGCGCACAGTCTTGGAAAAATAGCCAAACGTGTAAACGTAAAAGTTGTTTGCTCTGCACCCGAAAAGCTCGCAAAAATGTGCAAGCTGACAGACCCATTCCGCGAAGTACCGACGGGCTGCCCAATCAAGCACAGGAGTCCGTTTGTCGCGTGCACGGAAGGGGTGGTGTATCGGATTCCGCTTTTATGTGGCAAGATATATGTCGGCCAGACAGGCAGATGTTTAAATGTACGGCTAAGAGAACACCACCAGAAAGTGAACGGGGTTCGGGATGGCCATCTGTCGTGTCACTGTCATGACTGCGGGTGCAAACCATTATTTGCTTCTTCTACTGTTCTCGCTAAGCACAAAGACAAGACTGTTAGAGAGATTATGGAGGCTGACGTCATAAATAGTTCCGGCACGTGTTGTGTCAGTGTGGCTTCAATTGACTTGGCGGAAAAAGAGTTAGCGTACTTGCGGTCCGTGGCGGGGCCACGGTTTGGTTGAGATGTGGTGCGGTGTCGCAGTGTGTTTCTACGCTGAGGCTCTTGAATTAAATCAGTTGAAAATTAGCGCTCTGTGGTGTCTGTTCTTCCTATGTTCCTGTCTTAAAGCGCAATCATGTTTTATCATGTTGAGGAAGTCCGGGATTTTAATTCTGTTACCGAGATGAAGACGACCGGAAGATCTACTGGCGCGTCAAGCGAAGGCGCGAGCGATACTCACGCGCTCAGTGGCTTCAAATAGAGTCACGGGAACTTTTTCACTCAATCCTTTCTGGATGCCAATAACACCACTCTACCAACGCCGTCAGAATAACGTCAGTAGAGGCTTTGATTTCCCACTGATCAGAGATCTATTCAGAACCGGCTTTAGTTTTCTCCTTTTTCTTGGAGTGAAAAGGAAGCTGCCGCAAGCCTTTGATGGTAACTGATTTGCCCTAAAATTGGGTCGAGAGATGAATAGAAAAATCTGAACTAGTAACCCAAGTTACAGGCCAAAATAACTTATTTTTCGCTAAGGTATTGCATTTTCATTTTTGGCCCGCGAAGCTTAGAAGCTCTACTAAAGCATGAAGTGAAATGCAATATGGGACCTTGCAGTGAAGCTTTTACCCCGACGGGTTAGAAGGTGTGTGACGGTGTTAAATGAATGCTGACAAAAGCTCACGCCAGCAGCACGAGAAAAAGGAAAAGGACACTTAACATACCGTTTTTTTTTTTTTTAAACTGCCTGCTTGTTTCAAAAGTTATTCAACGTGTGACGTCGCCCAATGCCACCTAGGACACAAGGCTTATGCATGACGTTCATTGTTCGTAAATCGCACCGACCCACCCCAACCAGCAAACACGCCGAAGTTCGACGAGAGTCGCCGCAAAGCGGTGGACGCGTTCGACTTGGCGTCGCCGCGCGCTCCAGTGTCCCGTTCGTAGTGGGGTCCTGCAATACGCGCCGGCGGCGACTCTGACGCGAACTACTAGGTGGCGCTGCGTGGTTCCACTAGCGATGACGTTTGTGGGAGAAAGGCGCACGCCTTGTTGTCTAGGTTCCATTCGGTGACCCTACTTCGTGTTGTGTTGCCCTTCATTTCCCCCAGTCTCGGTGTTTTGTCTAACATGTTAAACCTTCAGCAGCTTGTTTGCGCCCTAACTTTTTGTTTGTTAATGGTGGCTTTGGCGTATCCTTTATTTGCCGTTTTCTCAATAGCTACCTTGAATTTCGAGATAAAAAATTGCATGCCTGGAAGAGTAAACAAAGTTTGGAAATTCCTAAAATAGGTTTACTTTGACGTCGCTAAAATAACGCCGCTAATAAAAACAAACGTTTTTGAGCGCCATTGTTGGGCGGCAGAAGCAAGAGCCATTATTCTCAATACGCGGGTGCTATAAAAATTAGGTAAATTAACGAAGTAGAACAATTGAGAATACGTAGAGCGCGGACCGAGCCAGCGGCCGGCTGCTATTGTAGCTGCTGCTCCATTTCGAGCTGTTTTCTTCAATTTGGGCGTCTACCGAGGAATAGAGTGGATGGAAGAAGTTCTGTGGAAGGGCAACTTGAGGGCGTCTGTCGACACGTCATACGTTGTGCGGGGTTCTCCAATGAATCATTGTCTGTAGCTTGAATAAACGTGAGCTATGTTAAAGAAGAATTAGCTAGTTGAAAAGATATTCATCCGACGAATGCCACCAGGCAACGTTACCGAATATTTCTGTGCGTTCTTCGCCAGAGAATCATGGTAAAAGGGCCATGAATAGATATAGGGTTGTCGAGTTCAGGACTTTGCAGAGGTGTACTGGTCCTAGACTGCCCCAAGCATACTCGCACAGACCGCCACTGATTGAAAAGCTTCTTTGTCGCGGTGAAATTGCGATAATAAATGTGGTCTCTTTCTTTCAGTCTTGCCTTCGCAAAGCTGGATGACATAATTTTGGGATCAAAACCACCCGCATGACGACAGTCGAGCGCGGGAGCACTCGTCTTTGGCTCATAACAATCAGAGCCCTATATGTAGAGAGTTTGGCCATTCGTTGGGAAGTATAGGTATAGTATAGGAGACAAATGAGGAGGCGCCATTGGCCGAAAGCGGGCTGGGCGTGTTCCAGGGCGTCTTTAGAAATTCGAATGTGACCAACCAGAAGCCGGGAATAATACCCTGGCGGTGGTCGCGAGAAACAAACCTGATAACTGCATTGGAGTAACTCTCGATGACTGAAAATATGGTACACGTGATGTTTCAATCACGCTCATTCAAAATGATGGTGGAAGAGTGCGACTAGCGGAACGATCGACATAATCCGTACGCCAAGCGCCGAGGGCCGGGAATCTGCCGTCCGAGCGGTCACACTCTGTCCGAGCAAAACAGAGTTGAGCGGCGCATTCGTTTCTTACATCTTTATGCATGATCATGATGAAACAACACGTGTACCCTATTTTCAACCACAAAGAGTTACTACACATCGCTCTTACGCGCTTATTAAAACCATTTACGAACATAGACCTTTGATCAGAACTGTTTCTCGCTACCACCGCTAGGGGATTCTTTTCGGCTTCTGGTTGGTCAAGAGAGCATGCCAAGCCCTCTTTCCGAGTCTGCCGCACGCCTTGGCTCTGCCCGCGCCTCCCATTGACCAGACTCTCTACATATACGGCTCTGATAACAATCAATGCCTCGGCGCATACTCGGGTAGTGGCTGGTGTCCGACCACAGCGGTGATGAGAATATCCGAATATTGCCTGGAGCTCAGAACGCGTTTTCTTTTTTGCCAACCCCAGGGGCGTGGGTATGATTATCGCTGACGGTATGCGGAGAGCAAGTCGTCTGCTTCTTTTGCAGTGGTTGCGGTGACGTCATAAAGACGACTAGCTCCGCGTGGCTCCGATTGCAGGATAGTGGGTAAACCTCGAGGCAGCTTGCTTTATGGTATACCCACTATCTTTCGATCGGAACCAATCAGAAGTAGGCGTTATGACGTCCCTAAATCCCCCGCAAAAGAAGCAGATGTACTGGCGCTCCGCATAGCATAGGCACCAGGCCACACGACCGCTTATTCCGGCTACAAGTTGAGGGAATGAACGACGCTCATATCTCTCGAGTCTTTTAGGCGACTGCTCTTGCCTAGAAAAAAAGAAAGAAAACTAAGACAAGTTTATTCACTTATTAACGTTAGGGAAGGATTCTAAGTAGTATTTAGCGAAAATAGAAATATCATTTCCTAGCTTCTTTACAGCGATTTTGGTTCCGCAACAAATGTGACTTTGCCTTCAGAATTTGTTTAATAAATATAATTTGCATACTTAGAAACAATAATTCTTACTATACTTTTGCTATGTCTCATTGCGTTCATTTCTACATATAATGAGTTTTGCATTTGGCTAGAATTGTTGGTAACAGTTAGTGACTTTTCACAAGTACAAATCGTTTCCAGCGGAACTTTTTCTTTTTTTCGACGAGCATATTTTGAAAGATGCACCAAAAAGGGAAAATAATTCTAAGATGTTTCGTGAAACCGGAGTAGGTTCTTAGAAGTTGCGTTTTGGAGCGTCTAGTTTTTATTCTTATTTTCTGAGGATACTTAGGTGCTTACTTGACAAAATCTTGCATCATCAGCCGAGACTTTTG
Source organism: Ixodes persulcatus (assembly GCA_013358835.2). NCBI lineage: Eukaryota > Metazoa > Arthropoda > Arachnida > Ixodida > Ixodidae > Ixodes > Ixodes persulcatus. The sequence continues at coordinate 353,317 of JABSTQ010009530.1, read as the reverse complement.
ATTGACTTGTGCTTTCGTTTGAAGACTGATCGCGACTCTACTGAGCCAGTTTGGTTTCTTATCTACCATCAAGCCGGATTCAGAACCATCAAGGACGTTCCTAACAAGCTTCACTATGTAGTCGTGCTTGGCGTCTCCTATCTGGAATCTGGATCCAAACATAACAGCAGCGATGATGTTGGACACGCTGGCTGTGATGTAATCCTTGACGTTGATCAGGCAGCCCGTTGTGTTAGATATTCGGCTGACCAGCTCCTGCAACTCTTCCTGAGTAATGAAGGGAAGCGAAACGAAAATAAACAAACATTTTTTTATATCTTTGGTAAAAACTAACAAACGCGATTTCTTTCATGCTATACTTTGTTTCAGCTTTGGTCCGAGCGCAGCCGATGTTATAAGCCGAAGGGCCAATCAAACAGCGAAAGAGCCAAACGTCATGGCGTGCACTCTGCAGTTGATAGGGCCAACCGGTATTCGCCGTCTCTCAGTGCGTGCTGCTCCGCCGGCTAGTCCTATCAAGCGCAGAGAGCACACCATGACGTTGCGTTTTTTGCGCTATTCGATTGGCCCTTCGGCTCATAACATTGACCGCGCTCGGACCTAAGGTGAAACGAAGTATAGTGCGGCTATACTTCGTTTCACCTTCGGACCGAGCGCGGCCGATGTTGTCAACCGAAGGGCCAATCAAACAGCGCAAAAAGCGCAACGTCATGGCATGCTCTCTGCGCTTGATAGGACTAGCCGGCGTAGGAGCACGCAGAGACGGCGAATACCCGCTGGTCCTATCAACTGCAGAGAGCACACCATGTAGTTGTGCCTCTTCGCTGTTTGATTGGCCCTTCGGCTCATTACATCGGCCGCGCTCGGACCGAAGCTGAAACGAAGTATAGCAAGCAACACGCAGTCGCTCTTTGTCCAGATAGAAACCACAAAACAGAACGTATGTTGAAATTGAAAACTTGGAAGTCTCATTTATGTTTTACGAAAAAACAAAATTTATTGGAAAATTAAAAGAAAAAACTCCTACTGTACTTGTAACATTTTTGTTCAACTGCGTGAATAAGTGTGGCCATTTTATGCCTACAAAGGTCACGCTGTCTGAAGATATAATTTGAAATAGCTTTTTTCGTACCTTTAACAAGGAAGTCAGTGCTAGTTCGCAGCTTAAAAACTCCAAGACAGGCTTCGTTTAAAAATAATAAAAATAAAAGATCCTAGAGGCAAGTTGTGTAGCTACGCAACTCAATATGAAAGATACAGTTTTTCTGGGTCACGAAATGTAAAATGCTTCTACTATATGTCGTGAAAGCTTGTCTGCTGCTTGCGGACTTTGTGTGTTTGTTTACCTCCCAAACGCGCCCATGTTCTTTTGTTTACCCCTGACCTCAACCAATGACGGCGCTCGTTTGGCCGTCTCGTCGTCGCGCCTTCCCAGCGCCTTATCTATGTTGCCCTTTGATTGGCACGCTCCTCCTTGCGTGCCGATGCGCTGAAGACGCGTTTTGAAACGCTTGCACGCAGTAAACAGCCGATGCACCGAAGAGTCTCGGAAATCAATCAAACTACGCTACATGATTCGATCCGCAGGCGGTTTTGTGACGTTTCTACATAATCTGTCAAATCTCCTGCGAATGAGATCAGCTGGCACGGGTGTTGCTCTTGTCGTCATTACTTGGGGCAACGTTACATCCTACGCAATGCACCGCTCATCTACCTTACCGCAGTCTGCACGTGAACCGTCATAAAGTATTGGTGGGAATTATTTCTAAATATACTGGTACTACATTGATAGGTTTTTTTGCTGTAGTGCCCTTGTTTTCACCGATAAATAAGCAACATTAAGCACGTCAAGTCATATTCACTAAGATTTGTAAATATATTTCATTTCCGCCATTGCTTTTTAGTTAACAGCAAGCTTCCTTTCTGAAGCAGAATTCACAAACTATGCTAAACAATCATGTATCGTTTATATAGACCCCGTTAACATGGATACCCCGCTATACGGACACAATTTTCGGCGACAAACTGGAAACATACATGCATTTTTGTCTAGTTAATATGGAGAACTCAGATTACGGACAATATTTGGGAGGAACGGAGGTGGATATATTACCGAGACATCCCTGTATTAAGCCTAAAAGATCGCATCTACAGTCCCTTTATTTGGTCAATGAGATGTGTAAGGCATGTGCGACTTTATTTATAAATGTCAGCGGAATTGTAGCTGGATCTAAGAGCAGAAACAAATTTGAAAAAAACAAGTTTGCAAAAAAAAAAACATCATAAACTTACAAGTTCTTTTTTGTTTGTAATTATACACATATACTAATACATTTAGGAAATAGCTCCAACACGGTGGATCTGACCAGTTAACAAAATGTATAATTGCCTTGATTTGGGCACGTTCCCGAGATCGTTAAAAAAGTACACTTGACCTCTAAACTGGAATCTATGCTGTGCAACATGGAATGACTTAAATTCTGGATTCTTACACTGAAAAGTGTTTCTCATCACATTTAAGATAGTGATATGGTGTGTGCTCTTACCATCCTAGCAAAGAACGCAACCTTACCGATGGCTTACCATGATATGATCTTCCATTGAAGGCTTTCCGAACCCCAGATCTCCAAATACACGCAAGATGAAGGTTCTGTTCTGTGTCCACGCTTCTCCATTAAGATTAGAAATGCCTGGAACAACTAAGGATTCGCTTATATATAAAAAATTGCATTGAATGAACGTTATGCTTGTTCAAAATTCAGTGAAAGTCTTGGTACGGTGTTCAATGAAACAATTTTGCAAAATGCTTCCAAGCCTAATATGTATTGAACGCTCCGATGTCATTATTATTGCAGTGTAAACGCTGTAGCACTCACACTCTTGAATGTCAGAGATTAAGCCTAATAGGAATTGTACAGATCTAATGAAGAATATCTGTCACGTAAAGTAGCAATTCACAGCATAAAATAAAGACAATTTAATGGCACTGCTTCTTCTCATGTAGGTCTAAAGTCAAACAATACAAGAATTCTGAGCACCAATTCGTATTTTCAGTTAAGGCTCCAACAACGAGATGGAACATTCGTTCTCAAAGCCTATTTATTCCGATTTTGAATAAATGAATAAAAACACATTGGTTAAGCAAAATGCTTAAAATAATATGTCAACTTATTCTATTTTAAGATTTATGGTATTATAGAAAGACACGAGTTTCTTAAAAAACAAGTGCTGCAATAATAAAAAAATAATAAAAAATAAATAGACAAGTATTCAGTTTATAGCATTTTATTGGTAGGGCTAGTGGTTGCAGACAATGCGCAGAAACGATTCAACCCAGAGTGAACAAAAGGTATGTACCTTTTATATTCATAAATAGGTACAAATTATCAACTGAAAATGTCAAGATGAAATCAACAAAACGTCGGCGGACGATCCCATAGCACTGTCCAATAGAAAGTTAACTAACGTATATCAGTGCAGTAACAGAAAGTCTTCAGCTTTCTTATTGACACCGGAAGAGCAATTTAACGGAATATCTTCAGACGAAGTTGCTAAACGTCCGAGGACTGCGCTAACATACTCAGCAGAGTCAAAGTCAGAAGGATCGCAGTCAACAAGAATTAAAGGCAACACATTTAAATAAAACATAAACAATTTATCGTCCCAACCGCAGAAAGAAGTAAAGTAAAATATCCAACATAAGTTGTGAAAGTGAAGATAAAAAATATTTGTGAAAAATATTACATTATCTTATTACTTTTATAATGCGTAATTTATGGCTGATCTTTTATTCCTGGGGCTTCCTGGAAGTTACGAAATATATTTTAGGGTTGCTTTCTGGAGCCATTATCAGTAATAGAAACAATTTCGTCCACATCTTCTGGGATTATACTTGGGTATAGCTTTTTTTGGCATTTCCGAGGAGAGAAGGAAAGTGCACGCACAGCTTTAATCAGCCCCTAAAACGGGAGGGCAGGCGCGCCCGTACCTTTGACTACATTGCCAAGAAAAGTTGTCTCCGAATACAGTAGTGTCTTTTTAATGCTGAACCAAAACATTTGCCGCTGCTTAAATCCCTAGAACTCTTCAAGATGCTGGGGATTTTCAGTTACATCATATGTGTTGCAAGTGTTTGTATTGCTTTTTTTTTTAGAAATGCAGCAGTTGATTTGTATACACTTTGAGACGCTGTTGGCACGAACACGACTTCGGCTGTTTTTGTTTAAATTTTACTTGGTTTTGGCAAAAACAAAATTTACATCTTAAGATATAGCACTTTACCTGAGTACTTTCCAGCATTATAGTTGTTATGATGACAGTCCTTCAATACTGAGAGAGAAACAAAAACCTGGCGATATCATGTTCACGGTTAAATAAATAGCGCCTAAAACGAAGGACAAGATGATGGAGTACACACAAGAACTACTGACTCTGAACTGATTCATTTTGAAGCAACAGAAATCGACCTGAAACGTAGCCATAAAATGCGGCAAGGCATATGTTCCCGAGACATGCCAAACCTGTCAAAGAATGACAACTCTCTCGAACAATGCAATTTTCTGATTCCTAACCGAAATGCCAAGCGGGTCGCCAAGATTATACGCTCTGAGGTGTGGAGGCAGGACAGACTTCTACAGGACTTTCTGAAGATATAGTACTACGCCGTCCCTAAGGACGAGAGTGCGGCAACTTGGTTACCGCAAAGGTTCCTGCAAAAGGCGACCTTAAGAACCGATTTTTTAGGGCAACGAGTAAGGGCGTCTCCTGGAAGTACTGGGAAGAGAAAAGTGGAGGGCCGCAGTGGCGTACTGCAGTTGGGGGCGGGGAGAAGGGGGTTCGTTTTTGCAGACAGATGCACTGAAAGTTCTGAAAAAAGGTCCCAAGTGTGCCAGTGAAGTGATTGTGAAATCACAGGAACATCCTTTCTCTGGGTAGAAATGGGGCTGCCAGAGCAGAAGAAGCCGACAAGGAAATATGTATTTTTGAGGGTGTAGCACACTTGTGGGGTATGATGGGCGGTCGCAAAGCAATAATCGTTTTGCGTAGAATAAGGGTCTTAATCTACTGCTTGCTGATAGAGAAGGAGGGTGGGCCCCTGTGCCCCAAGGGCTTTGTTCAGATAAGGCTGGTGAGGGCATTTGCAAGAACTTTAAAAATATTGAAAATGTGACATTCAGTAAAGTAAAACAACGGGCATTGTAGTTGTGTTAGGATATGGGTCTTCAGAAACTTATGATGTCGATACAAAAGGAAAAGGTTTCCCACTTTATGTTACTTTTACTGTGAAGTCACACAAAGAATCCATGCCGTATCGGGACATAATCATCTAAAAATTATCTTGGCTGTTTCTTTTGGCGTCTTTCCTAAATAAGAACCTTTCGTACCTCCGTCTGGAAGACCCTTTCCGGGTTAAGAGTTCGGTGAATCTTGTTGAATTCTTAAATTACGTGAGCCTAGACACGCGTGACGCGGTGTTTTTTGACTTCGAAAGTTTGTTTAATTCCATACCTCAACAGCAATTGATTATCGCGGTAACAGGGTGCATTGAGGCATACGGGACAGTTTTATTTCAAAATGCCTTTGGAGTGAGCGTAGACAATGTTTTGATGAGTTCTGTTTTTATTTCAAGTCTACGTACGTGGCCTATGACGGTACTCAGTTTTTGCTGAAGCAAGGATCATGTATTGGGCTTGGTGGTGCTCTTGTGTTGAGGGACATTTTTCTTTCATGCTGCGACAGAGGTATTGAGGGCAATATTGTAAGTGATGTGATCAGGGTGTTTAGATACGTTGATGATTACCTGGTGTTGTTTTGCGAAAACTATCCCTTTCAAAGGAGATTAGTTTCTTTTAATAAGAACACGTTAGGAGTGTTAAAATTGAATGCCATGGTGAGATAAGCTTATTGTGAGAAGACCTAGTAGATCCATTCTGAGAGTTTTTAGATTTAAACATCATTTTTGGGATGCATATGTGTGCTGGGGCTACAAACTTAGAAGCGAGAAAAGCGTACTTCCTTTTGATTTCAGTAACCGAAAACTGGTCAAGAGGGGGATCGCGGCGGTGTGCCTGCGGGCATTGGTTGAGCCATTCCCTCGCCGAATGTTGACTAGTTTTGTTAATCAGGAAACAAGGCTCACAGATGGAGGCTATCCGGATGCTTTACTGGCAGGACTGGCGGGAAGCCTCTCAAAATGTCTTTGAGACCGTTGCAAAGTTGCCCTAGGAAAGGCTAAAGGGAGACCTATGGTAATGCCATATGTACATAAGGTTTCGCACAGCCTCAAAAAGTAGTGCAACGTCATGATGTGCCAGTAGTTTTCTAGGCGCCTTCGAAGTTGGGACGTCTATGCGTTAAAGCTGACAGGAGGGGAGCTGGCAGATTGTTATGTGGAAAAACCACAGGATAATGAATGTGCGCTGTGTCGTCGGTGTAGTTTACATCATTAAATTAAACCGTCCCGCGGAAAAGGTTATGTAAGCCGAACCGGCGGATGTGTTAATGAGAGGTTAAGGGAGCATGCTCTATTGATCAAATCATCGTCATCAGGCAGCTTGGCAATACACTGCGACAGGTCAGATTGTAGCACGTTATTAGATAAAAGAACAATTATAGGACGTCCCAGTCATCAGGTGACTGTATAAAGTTTACAGGTTTTTTTTTTAAATTTCGAAGAACACATACAGATGTGTCAGTTCGGCGTTGAATTCATTGTTTATCAAAGAGTTGGCATTGTTTAGCAGGTTTGACAGATGTAGTGGAACGGGGACTAGATGCATGTTATGTTTCGCATTTAAAGACGATTTGTGTTTCTTTATAATAAATCAGTTGAGTGTCAGCGTTTCATCTTTATCTTCTAGTACTTCATTTTTGGCGCTGTTTATTTCTCTGTTACCATGTAGCGCCATCTCGCCCAACTTTCCACCGTATGACATGTTCGCGATAAGAGTGCCGCGGAATGTAGGTGCACTTCTTGTACATAGATTGAAAAAAGTCTTTTGTACTCTTCACATGAATCACTGTGTTAAGTGAGTTCAACATGCAGCGATTATTGTTCAAGCGCTGAGCGATTTCAGTTTTGCGCACTACGATGAGTATAGACATTTGCAAAACCGCCTTCAGCGCGCTGCCATCTTTGTCTTCTGGACTGTGGAACGCATTCTGAGCATGTACTGTTTCTCTGCAGTGCGGAATATCAAACCCTGCGCATGCCTCCACAACTCAGTTACTGGGCATTTTTGGTCCATATGATAAGTGATGGAAAGGTCTATAGACCCTCTTCGAACGATTTTGGCAGCTGTAAAATCCCTACACAATGAAGAACTAAACCCGAAACGTAACTTCACATCTCATGCGTTTGTTGGATTAAGAGGCAAAAAGACACCCGCAGAAAAATGCGATAAGCACAGTGATGTTTCGCTTTCAACGCCGTTTCACTGGTTCGTTGGATCGTACCGTTTTCCGGGCTCCGACGTTAGCTATCTTATGGAATGGCTTGCACGTTCTACAGTGCCAATGGTTTGGTCATTGTGGAGTGTTTCCGAAATTCTAATAATCGGCATGTGACTTTCAAAAGGGATCTATTGCACTGCCACAGCGTCTCTGTGACATCTTTTCATCGAGTTGTAATTCTGTCACAGCGTTGGAGTGATCGCAACATATCACGTAACTGGAAGAGGCAGAACCGAATGTTATCGTTCTTTAGCTATTTTTACCGATTTTTATTGTGTGTTCAAGACAAACTCAAACACCCCGGAACTTTCGCTTGGATAAGTAAAAAATTAGGGGTGTGCGAATAGTGGTTCGGGTGCGTCATTCATAGCGTTGGCAGTGCATGGGAAAGAGGCGACATCGTAGATTTATCTCTTACAGACATGAATCTAGGAATGACACTGTGCAATTCGATTCAAACCGCTATTCGGACACACCTAGTGAAAAAATTTAAGACAAATGTATATCTAGCCGTTTACGTTGCATTGTAGCCCTGGGTTTCGTAACGAACTTTGGAGATTACGTCAACCGAAATCACTAAGATGCAATTTCTGTCATGTTGACATGAATGCAATTTCGGTCCTGTGACAGGAATTGATGTCGCGGGAATTGTTTTCACAGTTCACATGTCACACAGCTTTTGGGCGCGGCCTTGCCGGAGAGGAATGGGCAGGGGGATGAACAAATATAGTATTTTGTTAATTATTACATAATATCCTCCAGTGAAGAATGCGGCAGAGCTTTTGCCTACAACACGTGTTTGTTGTGACCGTCGCACTTTGGCTGGGCGTGTTCAGAAGACCCCGAAGTGTTTCGGAGTGTAGAAGGCTCGCATTATTGGCAGAGCTTCTGGCGAATTTTTGAAGTTTTATCCGAATATAGCATGCAGTAACCTGAATTTACCGTCATCTCCATTTTCCCGTCTTTTGAGACATTTGAAGCTGCTGAGGCGTAGCGCGAGAGTATCAAGATAAGTATAGATTATGGCAAACTTTAGCCTGTCCTACGTTGTTTCTTTATTTGACATTCAGCTTATCTGGAGGAGACTATCTCATCATAAAAACTTTTCTGGAGAAGCGTGCTCTCCGTCGAAGAACGAAAGAAGAACAAACACGACTGGATCCAGAATGCCAGCAACGGCAACAGCGCAGGTGCGAAAACAAAGTTCATGGACGATTCCCCTTTTATCAAACCTTAGGTATATTTTTGTGAATACAGTGTATACACCTTTGTCGTATGCCTCTTCCTAACGAATTTATTAGAAGAGGTTGTTCCCGACACCTGGGAGAAAAAAAGAAGACGCTGCTATGGACAATGTCAAAGTGACGGAAAACAAATTTAGGCCTCTGTGACCAACCCGTCCTCAGATAATCTCGACTATGGAGGGAACATCCGCTTCCACAATAAAATGGAAAAAAAAGGTAATGCTTTCTTAAAAAAAAAAAAAAAAAATAAGTCAAGTTAAAGCGAAAAATGCGGATGTAATAGACAAGGCCGAGATTAAAGCCTCAAATGCAATCGTGCGCTGTATACGAATGGTTAATACAATATCAAGACAACAGCTCACTGATAATTACCAGAACGACAATAAAACGGAAACAAAACAGATAATACGTTGAAATCATACGAAAAGATTATGAAAAAAGAAAAACAAAACTTATAACTCAAGAGTCATAAAGGATAGAGTTGTAGCCGATTCTAGAAAACAATATTATAGCTCAAAGGTGGTATAAAATTGTTCCGATAACGATTCTTATATGCTCATGACAAATTTTACTCCGGCAGAGGAACGTGTTAAATAGATTACTACTTTTTTGACGATCTGTTTTCAAATGAAGAAACGGTCAGCATTTTGCTAAAAATCCGGATAATCGTACCCGCAAATTAGCCTCGTGTCGCGAGTTCATAATATGAAATTCTGAGGGCATATATTATGGACTCTATCCTAGATCTGAGGGTTTGATAATATTAGAGACTGTTTCATTTAGGCGTTTTAGGCTTCAAATACGTAATAATGGTAAGTATCAGGGAACATTATGCGACCGAGACTACTGATATGAATTGGGTAGAACTTAACCTGCACTTACTTTTGGTACTAGGTCTGAGTTCCTCAAGAATAGCATTCGAAGGGCGGACAACGCCATCCTTTGAAGAGTAGAACTTCTTGATGTGTTCCAAGTCGCTCAGAATGACTACGTTAGCCGTCCCAATTTTTACTCTGCAAAATAAATCGTTTAAATGTTAAAACTTAGAAAAAGACGGCAATTTGTAATGCAAAATAATGGTTCATTCTGTTTAAAGCTTCATTTGGATTTTGAAAGTCTGTTGATGCTCAGTCAACATGTAAAATACAACAAATGTTCACACTGTGGCAGTCTGGATGTTATTTTTTGAAATATTGATTGTACGCTTGTGATCGTGTATTAAACCTAATTGATATTATTTACTTTATTCTTCACCATTATAAAGCAAGGTGTTCATAATACATTGCGGTTCAGGTTCATAACGAACCAATGTCTCACCTTCAACTTTCTTAGATCTCATATAGTATTCTGACAACCATTTTTCCGTATAGTATACTGTTTGCACGATTACCTTAAATTATGCGCTGAACGTGAACCTGAGTAACCTCCATAAAACATGACTCTAGAGTACACAGTATAACAAAGCCGCTACACGATTTCCAACCTGGTGCTCCTAGCGCTCTGTTATTTTCTTTTAATCCTATTCAGTTTTCCCCTTAACCAGATTCTTGGGTTGCGGAAGGAATTCCAGCTGCCTCGATGCCTTCAGGATTGTTGAATCACCGTCGGCGTTAACTGTCACACGTCACGCGTCTTAAGCGGGCTTTGGCATTCCTAAATCGAAAACTTCCTTTTTCCGTCAAATTACTGACAATCACCGTTGAATGTCAAATTTGAAAGCTTCGCGGAACCCCTGGAAGAACGAAGGAAACAAATAAATCGAATATAAACACTCGCGTGAGTTGATAACTTTCGTTGTAGAATTCTACGTTTCTTGTCTTTCAGGATTCCACTGAACACAAGGTGTCCCAAAACTTGCCTTCTCAGCGAAGCAAAAGTCGCATCACATCTTAGTTCAAAGATCTCTTTACCCTAATAACTATTATTATCTCGTTATTAGGGTTATTGTCATTTAATGTCAATTTATTTGAAGTCAATAAAAGCGATTCAAATTTTTATAAAGCCAATAGTGAAAATTCAGATGGATTCAGCGCGGCCCTCCTGCCGTGACCATTGGCGTCGGAACGTTTTTCAGTGGGGGAGGGGGAGAAACATTTTGCCATAATTTCTATCATTTTATTATCATCATATTCAAATATTTTCTTAAGGGTTTGAGTAGGCCTTATTTGGTGTGGTTAGATTGCATTCGCATACTCAAGTAGCATTCTTCTTTGAAACTTCGGAGGGCCGTGAATACACTTCCTGTGCTCCTTGGAGCTGATTCAAACGCACTCGGCAATTTTTTTGCTGCAAGATTACTCATGCTATTGCAATTTTTTTTCTAAATTTTGCTTGGTGGGTTGGAAATTAATTTGTGATGGCAACCGACTGTGCTTTACGCCCATTCCAAAAAATATAGCTCCAACCAACCCTCGAAAGGAAAGTCGACGTTTTGAAACCAGCAAGGTTTCTTTTTCAGGTGACTGAAAGCACACGGGGCGGGGGCAGCTCCTAACCTCGTCGTCTTTAAAATAATGTGACAGAGCGGGTGTGCGTAACAGGACGAGAGGCACAAAAAAAAAAAAAAAACACACACACTCAAAGAACGAGGCAGTAAAAGAAAATCTTTTCACAAAAGCTGGTCATTCTGTGCTTATTCGACAACGAGCTCTTCGAATGCACAACATTTTGAAATGAGCAACACAACAATCATGCCTTTCATATTGTGAATATAAATCAATACATTTCAGTGCAATATGAATTATTTAAAAACCCAATTCATTTTGAGCCATGATCGTGATAAAGCGCATTAATATGCATCGTGTTCCAACCCAAGTCGTTGAATTTGAATATTACCGCAAATACGTCGTGCGAGATCATATTGTACTGGAAGGAACCGCTACAACGAGGAAGGAAAAGCGACTGGAGTGGCACATGACAGGAACAGCATCGGACCCCTGACGACGGTCACCAGAAGCGCCACACGAGTCCAGCGCTTCAAGGATTCCAACCACCGAGTCACCAGCTGGGCATTTCCAGTCCACGCATAGAGTATTAATATAGAATACTCAATAGAGGGTAGTTTCTCATGTTAACCATTTCAAAGTACCCATCCCCCCCCCCCCCCCTCAAACAAGAACAAAATAAGGGCAACTGCTTATGTTCCCCGCAGTGCTTTGCTGCCGACTAATTACATCTCACTCATGAAGGTCAAGGCCTGACACTGGAAGGAAGCATGAAGATATACTAGAAGAGTCAAAAGAAAGATGACCGACAAGGGTCTGAAATTGAGCTAGCAAAATATCTTTCATACAAAGATTTCCTACCTTTTTCCCAAGGTTGTTCACAAGTTCTGCAACATTTCTTCTGCCTCTTCTAGTATATCCTCAAGTTTCCTCCCCAGTCTCAGGGTTTCAACATCATGGTTAATACGCACCAGGTTGCCATGCACTTTGGCCATTCTTTCAGTAATTAGACACACGATTGCTTTCCTTGTGTTCTACATAGGCTATACTTCCTTGGTTAAAGTGCGACAAACTCTACTGCGGGTGACTAAGCATTAAATATCCCCTCTATCTCTAGTCAGACGTCGTTTCCTCACACTCGCCGACTCTTTGGTGCTTTGTGGCTTATGTTTTGCTATCAGCCTCTTTAATCCGCTCACCGGTCTTGCGGCGCATCGTTAGGACTGCGGCACATCCACCTAGCGCCTAGTCCCAAAACTCCCTCGTGCATGCGCTCAGGAGAGAATGACGCACGAGTGCATCACTCTTTATCAGTATACACATGCGTTTCGAGGGGCGCCCAACTATTTGATAGGTGTGACCCAAAGAAATGATACCGCGTTCAGCAATAAATATATGATTTATATTCTTCATACAAATTATGGTAACCTTGTATGGGGCACTACTCATATAAATTGATCTGCAATATATACTCATATTAAATAAATATTCAGAAGCATTTGTTTGGATTCAAGTAAAAGTCTAACTGATTTTTTTGTCGTTTACTAAAGTGTGTAATCATCTTGAGCGAAAACCTTCGGAAATATTTTACGGTCAGCATACAGCAACGTGCTCTCTTTTTCGTACACGTACAACGTACGCTTCCCACATTCTCAACCAGTTTAGCTCAAGAAATATTGATATTGACAATATAGCGGTAAGCATCTTGCCGGACACAATAATTTTGAACGCAATCGTCTAACTTCAATGGCAACTTGCTAGGTGCACAAGCGACCTTTTTTCCTATTTGTTTACATGGTTGTATTGTGTATATTTTTCTAGTGTCTAAGCTGTGGAGAACCTCTGACTTTGCGTCCACGTGTCCGGTGCAAAGCCGACATTCCCCGCCAATCGGGACGCTTGTTGATTCGTCCATCGTCCCCAGTGTCGAAACTGACATTCTCCGCCAGTTTCTTACCTTTTGAACCTCGCCACGTGAGCAGTGCCAAGGATGGCATGCCCCGCTTGCCTACCGGCGAACATCCGTTGACGTTCGAGTTGCAGTACCGAGCCGGGATTTCTAGCCGGACAGGTGCGGTAGCGCACGCCAATGGCCTTATATGGGCATGAGAGTCTCGGTAGGAGCGAGAAGGGGCGGCAGAGTAAGGGATGGGGCTGGCTATATAAGGATATAGCGGGCAGGGGTCTAGGGGGTCTTCACTGCCCAGGCAGCACGCCTACACTGGGCCAGCGTCGGGGAAATATCCCTCACAATATTGGGCCAGTTCCATGTTTTGCACCACGGCCCAGTATTGGGCGAATATCGCTTAACGATCGTTCTAAAAATGGGCCAGAATCGGCGATATCATTCGAGTACAGGGCAGAGATGGGCGAATATCGGTTAACATGGCCGCGGCCACTGCGATGTTAGCGGACTTGGGGCCAAGCCAACGTTACTTGAATCACTCAGCGGGGAAAGTGCATTAGAGCCTGCTCTGAAAAAGCGGCACCGATCCGTACTCGAAGAACGAGCTAATAGCGGTCGCAACGCCGCCATTTCTCCCGCATTGACCACTCGAGGCAGGTGACCTCTCTTTTGGCTTTAATCGGCCATTTTGGCGCCGAAACAGATATGGTGGAAGGGGCTTCAAGGGAGCCACCCGCGACTCCCAAGCGGACGCGGCGCGAATTACTGCCGAAGTTAGGATGCGCCTAGGTCGGGACGCGCTACCTGAAATCACCGCTGAGACGTGACTGCATAAAAACAATATTAATTGTGCCCCAAAACCTTGTAAACTGAAGATTTTAGGAAACATCACGCCCCCCCCCCCCCTTTTGTACTAATCTCTAATAAAAGTTACGACAAAAACAGATCTTTTTTTCCGTTTGTTTGTACGGAAAAACCCAGTTCCAGCCGCTGATTGCCAGGCGCGCCCTCCGCGCGGCACGTGGTATAGCGGCGGCCGCCGCGATTGGCCGGCGCGATTGACCGATTCAGTATCGTTTCAGAAACGGTCAAGAATTCCAAATACCGGCCGATATAGCCGGTTCAGACCCGACAAATTACCGGAAAATGGCGCTGAATACTGTATACAGTCATACCCGCTTTAACAAACAGCAGGAAACGCTACGATCAGTTTGATATAGCAAGTAGTTCGATGTAGCAAAAACCATTTACAACAAACTTCCACGATGCTTTCGTTGTAAGGGAAGAGTTTCTCATTCTTTATCATCTCTTCACCTTCGCCTTGTAACGTGCTGGAATCTTTTTTTCAACTTTTTTTGCATGCTTGCAGAGTTTTTTTTTTTTTTTTAGCTTATCTTCCCTTCAGAATCGCTTCTCTTCGCGGGCAAACGCTTTGGGATGAATCTTTCTTTTTCTGTGCGTATGTGCAGAGTGTATTTTTTATCTTTCCCCCCATCTGAATCGCTTCTCTTCGATCAATTTTGTTCGCAACTTGAGCTTTGGAATTTTCTTTCTTTCCTATCTTTTTTTTTTTTTTTTTGAGAGAAGGGACAGGCTAGAAGACGATTGTTTTCGCGTGTTTGGAAGCCTTCCCGGGGGGAAAAAGTTCGATATAGCCAATATGCTGTTTGTCATAAAAAGTGCTTTTTTACATGCATTTTTACTTAAATTTTTCGTGATTTCGATATCGACAATCATTTGCTGTATGTGGGTTCGTTCTAAACGGACTTCACTGTATAAGCGTGGCGTTGGCCGACCCAAGTGATGTTCCGCCGACATCGGCCACATCACAGTAATACTGGCCCGATATTTACGATCCAGCGCCAATATTGGCAGTATCAGAGTGATATTCGCCCGATTTCTCCGATCCGACGCCAATATTAGCGCAATACTGTGTGCTGCCTGGGTGAAGGTCTTCATGGGATTTTTAATTTGAGATTCTCAATTTGACGGTCTTCAGTTAGGAGTCTTTGAGAGACAGTCCTTATAGGGCCTTTATCGGGAGATTTCATTGGAGGTCTTGAGTAGAAAGAGTCTCGACCCATAGATAGTCTTCAGTAGATGGTCTCGATTCATGGAGGGAGCAGTTCAACTGGAGCCGGCACTGGAGGGGAACGGAACTTGGGGAGACAGGCTGCGAGTTAGTAAGCCGTTTGATTGCATTTGCTGTGTTGTGTGACTTCCTTGGGAACGGCTGGACCTTGGCTTGGGAATCGGGCGTAGTAGTATAAGGTGGAACAATTCCACAAAGTGCACCGATCATTTTTTTTTCGTTTCTTTCATATGTGCAGAACATAGCAGCTCTTCTGCTGAGATATTTGTTTGGGGGGGGGGGGGGGGGGGAGAGAGAAGGGGGTAGGAGGGCCTGGGGCAAGTAAAGCTGCATCTGACATCTTTTCCTCCTCGTCTCTCCGGGCCTTGGGTCCTTTAGAAAATAAAGGTATTATTATTATTACACAAACCATCTTACCTAAATATGGGACCGTAACGCTTCGTCCACTCAACAGATCTTCGGAA
The DNA here is from genome assembly GCA_013358835.2 of Ixodes persulcatus. Classification (NCBI taxonomy): domain Eukaryota; kingdom Metazoa; phylum Arthropoda; class Arachnida; order Ixodida; family Ixodidae; genus Ixodes; species Ixodes persulcatus. The sequence goes on along the minus strand of JABSTQ010009530.1, from coordinate 337,715 downwards.
CAACGATGCGGTGCTGCTGATGCCCAAACTTCCGACCAAAGGAAGTTCCCAGGGTCCTGGAGGTTGTTTCTTTGTTTGGGGTCGAACTACTCTCCGTACACTTATTAGACCTAGCCAGCATACCAATGCGGCGGCAAGGATGCTGAACGCCCATTGTGAAAGTTCCGAGCTCTGCAATTTTAGCACAAGACAGGCATTAATAAATTATCAACCAAGTATCTTACGGCGTACCAGAAATCACGATGAATATTCACGCTTTTAAAATAACAAATTGAACATTAGTGCGTTTTACCCGTTGTGTTATTTTTCCGTGATTAAGTTAGATGTCATTTAGCTCAAGAAGGCATTGCACAATAGATATCCCAATTTCAGACTTTCCGCACATAAAGATTCGCGGCGATGTACCGTTTACTCTTATCAACCTCAGTTTTTTCCCTAATTATACGCATCTGGTTTACACTAAAGATGTGCGAGAAAAAAAAAATATATATATATATATATATATATATATATATATATAAATATATATATATATATATATATATATATATATATATATATATATATATATATTTATATATATATATATATATATATTTTTATGTTCGTTGATTAGGCTGCAATTATCTCGCGATTGCATTTCGTTCCAGCGTGTTTAGTAACGGATGTTTAAAGATGTAATCTTAATTTCTGTTACAATGTAGTCAAATATACAGGGTGTCCGCAGAAAGGAAATATTAGTTTTTAAACCGCAAAAACGAACTATGCATCGCCGAACGCTCTATCTACACCCAAATGAAGCTCTAGAAGTCCGAGCTAGATGCCAAAGTTTCAGCACGAACCGATATCTTATTCAAAATTTGTTAATGATTTTTATGAAAATTTTAAAATAAAAATGGAGCCCATTTTTGCCTGTTTCTATTTTCTGGAGCCATAAAGTTCTATGTATTGGAGAGCTCCGTCGGCCGCCATTTTCACGTGGAAATTTTCGCTTAATCACTTAAAATTTTTGAATAAAATAATGGTCAGTTAAAAAACTTCAGCATCTGGTTCGCAACTCCAGCACTAAATTAGGGCAGAGAATGAGCGTTCGGGGATGCGTAGTTTATTCTAATCTGAAAAACACCATGTAAAATGTTTTTTGGGGTGGTGACACCCTCCCAAACTGCAAACACGCAACGTTTCCGAATTTCCTTGACCTACAATTGTGCCCTTACAATAAACTAAAACAGTACTATCTCGGTGAGCTTCTTAATCCCGAACGAAATGAGGTATTGGAGGTTCACGTGTTCTCACGGCCCTGCAAAATGAACTGACTCGACAGAGCGCCTGCCGAGGGGTTAAAATATCACAATCACGCTCGACTAAGGAATGAAACTACTTGCGCTCAGTAGTTTGGGAGCCCCCGTCGGAAGAGATGTTTTGTTCGAATTTTGGGTGGTGTGCTAATCTCCGAGAGGTATAAAAGCGACGTCTGGGACAGAGAAAATAAAGTCCGGGTAACAGTACCTCCTTTTTTGCGGTCCAACTGATTACTTAACACTCTAGCCCCTGATGTTTTGGTAACGCAACGCGTAACTAGGAAGGTAGAGTAAATAAAACAGACAGCGGTGGGCGGTCCATTTCTACCCCCCTCCCGATCGCTACAGCATGCCATGTGCGTGTTGAATTTATAAAGCTTCGGCCGGCACTCTGTTGAGTCAATTCTCTTCAGATGTGTCATGCCCATGTTAACGTTATTATATCTAATGTGATGATATCGGTTTTCAGGCGTACGGAGCAGAGAGAAAGAAAACAATAACAAAAGTGTTTGCCTCGTCAAACAAAGTTGATGAATGTAAAGGTTAGAGACGCAACACAGAACAGAACCCGTTAATAAATTCGCACTCCCAAAAGGATGGGAACGTGTCTCTTCACAACAAGAGGGATGTAGGTATGGACAATTCCAGTAATCGAATTCTGGGTGCTGCCATGTTTTGTACACTGGGCTGAAAAACGAATTCTGAGCATGCACACTATTTCTTTTCCTATTATCATATGTTTTGCATTCGTCTGATATTGGCATTCTTCGCCTGGGCGATGAGCGCTTCAAAAGTTTTATAGTGTGACGCTATTCACCTTTTCACCGCTGTATAACAGAAGTGTATAGCGCGAGCGCGCTAATGACGAAAAATTTAGCTGCTTTATTTTGAAATTGATATGAATATAGAGCGGCGTCATTAACAAGATGACCAGAAGTTTTCATTTTCAAGGGTGCTTGTCGCAAAAAAGAATACTCGCTACCACTTTTGTTGGTGGTAAAATGAAAGACTTCAAAATTGCTAATTTGTAGGTTCAGTTTGAATGACGAAGCAATATGCAAATCTATCAAATAACTGAAACATGTTAGCGCCAACCTTTGAAATGAGGATTGTAATACTTGAATTTCATCGACGGCGGATAAAATGCTCCCAGAGTAATTGTACTTTCACGCCCTGCAAAATCTTAGATAAATTATTGCCGGCATGCTTCAGATAATATTTTGAGAAGGCAATACTAAATTCCTACTCGGCTCCTGGAGTATAAGTCTGGATACATGTCGAATCTTACATATTTATAAATTTTCGACCAACGACTGGCTTTATAACGTGAAGATCATCTAAATTTAGGAGCTTGAGACTGAGAATAGTATGGCGCTCCAATCGTGGAGCGAAAGCTTTCTCTGTAGAACCAAGAAATCTTGGGTTCAATCCTCACCCCTAACGATTTCTATCTGGATGAGAATCGTAGCGGCATGCGGTCGTATATCACTACTGCGTGGTGTACACTACAATTCACAAGCTAGCAGTCGTGCAATACTGACGAAATTTATCATCTACAGATCGTACACTAGATTCCCATTGTGATTGACCTACAGGCTAGCGGTCGTGCAGAGCTGGCGAAATTTCTCATGTGCAGCTCATATAGTGGATTTCCATTGGGGTTGACTAACGTCCGACTGATTAAACGTTGAGCATAGACACAGAACTTACTTTTTACTATTACTCCAATCGGACTGCAAATGACTATCACTTGACTGAAATTAAATGGCAAAATGTGTGGCACATTCAAGTAAGGGGTATATTATTAATAAATGCCTATATGCTCGGCTTTCTGAACTTGATGTTTGACGAGTTTAGTAAATATACAAGGTGTTTTCGCAGGCTTTACAGATTTGTTAAAAAAAAGTCTTAAAGGCTACACTAAGTGGTCTGTTCAAGTGAATTGAACAGTCAAGTGTATATAATATAATGGTATAATCGCCGCGGTAAGCAGAAAATTCATGTAAAATTTATTAATTAACTTCTTAATTAGTCGAAATAATCATAAAGGTTTAGTTAGACACTTGCTGAGCGTCATCGAGAACAACTAGCTAGGGTCCCGTGGATGTTTTGGGTGTGGCAACAGAAATGAAGTCACGGCTTCGTGGCGTCATTTGACGTCACTACTTCGTGTCACCTGACATCAATTTCCTCTCTAAATTTAGCGGGAAAAATAACGTCACGACTTTCTGTCACGTCCCCCATGAACAAATTCAGCGGCAGGAGAAGAGTAGAAGAAGTGGCTCTCGTGTCTTTTTTTTTTTAACAAATTTGCCAATGAACAACAACAAAACAGTATTATTATTTCATATTTCAGCAGACGAAGACAAAAGTATGGAACCGCTGTTTTCTTTTCACGTCTGTCCCTTCACCGAACAGCCTGAGCGAATCTTGGCACCCGTACTGCACGCTCTCATTTTTCGACTAAGTTCCACTGTAGTCACTGAAAAGATTGGAACGGCCTGGAGATTCTTCAGTCATCTAGCCTCCAGCGCTAGCTTTTTACCTTCGATAACTGTTCTGTATCTCGTGAGCCTCGAGCGCGCACACGAACACAAAGCCAGTCATCCAAATTATAAGCACTGCCTTTCTCATCCTCGTAGTAACTCTTGCGTGACCACTCGTCAATTTCTGTCCTGATGGCATGAGCTTAAATGATGATAAAAAAAAGGTGCCATAAAGCATGGTTTTTGAAAGTTGGCGTTTCGCTATTTCGTATAAACGCGTTTACGATACGCAAGCCAACGAAAGCAAAACAGTCACCGCTAGTAGTATCGAGTTGTTTCAGCCATTTTAGCGTAGACATCGACGGTAGTAAAATAAATCAATTTATAAAGACACTAGTTTTGTTCAAACAAGAACCACGGGAACCGACTCGACGGTTAATATTAATTTGTGTGAAATCAAAATAGCACAAAAAACCCCAAAAACTAGGAGTAATAAATCTATTTTATTAAGACGTTCTAGTCTTCATTTTGTGCTGATATGCAACTAAAAAACTTCATATTTTGGTAGATATAGTTCAAAAGATAGAGTGGTGTTTCAATCTGTCGTTTAATTAAAATATACCACTGCCCTCGTTAAAATCTACAATAATAATATTTGCATGCTGTACACTTCTGTGCAATTGAAGTTGTAGGTTGAAAAGAAAGAAATCTTTCATAAAGTAGTGAAATAGGCTTCGGGTAATTAGGTAATATTATTAGAAAGGTAAAAATAAATTTTTACTGACCGCAGAAGCGTGATGCTGGAGATGTACGTTATCGTTCATGGTGGTATCTTTATGAACGGCTGATTGGTAAAGTGAGGCGCGTTTAAATTTAGGAGCTTGAAATTGAGGACAATTCGTCCCAATCGAAGTTAAAATAGCACTCGATTAAAGTCTCTGGGCACATTATCTTTCGCGATTTCACATGAGAGATATTTTATACAAGTGTCAGGACATACAACACCCACCGCGCGAGCTATTCTCGGAAATGATTGAACATTTGTTTTTTTTTTAAATTTCTGCCCACTATGACAGAAACTTTGAACGGCACATCCTGTGAGCCCCGTGTGCACATATTCTGTTTCTTTGATTTTACGGGTTCTCCATTTTATTCGTCAAGTGCTGCCGTCAAGGCCCCTCACCAGCACGTGCGTGCATTATATGACCTAGTTCTACGTGCGCCGACATCCCGTCTATTGACGCCTCTAGGGTAAAGGCAGCAGTAATAAGCGCCTGATTTATAACGATACCCTGAAGCTTAGCCTGTTGGTGGCAGAATTTCAAATTCTGTACAAATGGATTAATTCTGCGAAAGCCAACGGAAACAGTACAGCAATTACTGATGACGTAGTACTATTTAGTTCAGAGCAACATATATATTAATGGTAATGAGGTCAAGCATATTGTAAGCAAGAAACGGCCGATATTTTTGCTCACTTGAATAAACTAGAAGCAATTATGAACCCCGCCATGCATTATTGGCTAAAACTTGCCATATCAAAGATATCTAATTTCGTGCATGGAATCGAGTTAGGCGTTAAAAAATCAAAATCAAAGCCTAAGAATTTGGAAAGGTGTTACTTGGGATAAAGACTATGGTATCAGTCCATCTTCTCATCTAGCCAACGCAAGATCTTGCAAAATCTCAGGAAAGAGATTTGTGGGTGTGTCTTTCAAAAAGGTGATTATGTCTGCGTTTATTACGACAGAGGTGATGTCAACAGTCTATGTGAACTATTTCGTAGAGATCTTGTGTTGGCTGTTATAATCAAAATAACACCACGATTCTAACCCGCGATGCGTTGTGGTTGTTGAAGCGAGCGCTTCAGTAGCGTAAAAGCGTTACTAAAAAAACTTAACACAAGCTTAGACAATATTGACTCATTTTTCGACTTTCAACCGATTCAAGCAAGAACTCAGTGGGTTTTAAGTTGGTAAATGACTCGTTTTGCCATTTTGTTTGTTTGTAAATGTTTTTAGTATTGATCAGTGTTGATAACATGTACAATCAACCGGGAATGTCTACTGGAAATAAATTTATCCATTCCAAAGTAGATGCGGATGATATGAGGAATTCAATATCTTATTTTGCTGAGTATTCAACTCAGTTCCGGCTTTGAGTAGAAAATGCGGTCCTCTTCCTTGTTAGTGGTTATCAAGCGGCAGCGTTAGTTTCTGCTGGCTGTTCTTCGCCGAGCTAGTAACCTTCCCGCATGTCACGCCCTTTCGGTCTGCTGTGCTTTAATTGAAATTATTAAAAAATAGTTACCTTCTAGCCAAATTGCTACACTGCGGATGAGGGCCAAAGCAACAGCCAACGTAGCTAAAACACTCAGTTGGGAAACTCGCCTTTGAAACCTGGGCCGCTGGGGTCCACCGAGACTGAGCTAAATATGATAACAACGCCACCCTTTAGCGACGAGTTGAAGCATAAACGTTTCTTTATATGGTAAACTTGTTTATTGAAGACTATTCCTCAATACATTTGCTTTTTTCCTACGGAAAGCTTAAACCTAGAACACTTGCCAGCAGGGCAGAGACCAAAAAATATACTGCAAGCACGTTCAAAGACAAAAATAGAGCACAAAAGAAAGAAAAACACGAAAAGGGGAAATGGCAAGCCGTCACAATACAACATTATACAATTTTTAAGAAAAGTATATCACTTAACACTGGAAAATAACAGCAAGAAACAAACACTGATGGAGTGCAACTGCCCCAGTGCTACCCCTCATTGCCCCAGCGTAACTCACAAAGGTCAAATGGTTAATCATAATACTACATTATACAAGTTAAAAAATAAGGTAACGCTAACCCTTCGAGATAACAGCAAAAAGAATAAAGACAACAGCAGCTAAACTGCTCACTGTGGTACGTCAGACGCTACTAACTTAGCAGTACGCAACACATGGAACTAGGGGGTGCGCCGTCATGCTCGCTGCGTCCCCCGCATAAAATGATAGTGGCAGCAGAGTCTACCTCTTGCCCCTAGCAGGCCTAGGTATGACGCGTCTCGACGCGAAAAGCCCAGCGAGACCAAAAAATCAGCTGATTTCGGGCACACAATACCCATTTCGGTAGCTGTTAGGGCATAGACGCCAACTCTGCGTACTGGGAAATCTCTTTTGATCGCCTCAGTGAATTTGGGCCTCGAGTACTTCCGAAACTTTTTGGCATATAGTGAGTTCAGGGGCTTGTATTCGACAATCACTTGAGCATTCACAATCATTGCTTGCACCCCTAAACTAACACCAGGTCTGGCTTTAGAGTCTCATTGCCAAACCTGACCCTTGGTTCTTCGGTCATCTGAAAGGACTCTGACTGTAACTTTGACATAAGCCAGGAGACCATAGAGTTGTGTCTTTCGAGGCGTGCTGAGTAGGTGCGGGGACATATCTGGATAATGTGAGTGTGGGTTTCTGGAGCCGCACACCCAGCTCGACATCTAACGTCTTTGTTTTGCCCCCGGGCACATCTAACCTTAGTCGGAAGTGCATGAATCCTGAGTTTCGTCAGGTGCACATACTCTTTTCCAGACAAGAATTTCGGGGGTCTCTGACCCACAGTGTTTTAGCCGCAGTTCTTGCTTTACGCAAACCACGACCATCCACCATGCCCACGAGAGTACTCCTCCAGAAGTCTTTCTCCTGGGCTCTTGTTCTGATAAGCATTTCCCTGAACTTGGTGTTTCTCTCAGCCTTCTCCACCATTTCCCTTCAAGTCTCCAACACGACCATGTGCTCTAGCATGGAGTCACCTTTTCTCCTCCACATTCAGCAGTCGACGATAGCGGATACGGGGGATCATCGTTGTCATACAGTGAACCCCGAGCCCACCATCATCGACCGCCGAGTAAAAGAATGCTAGGGGGGTATCATTGGGGAGGTGGAGGAAGTCCCTAACTGCTGCACGAATTTTCCTATCCATCTTGAGGAGGAAACCCCTTGACCGTGAACAGATTACAAGTTGATATATGAGGCGAGGAATTACGTAGAATATCAGGATGTTAAGTTTTTGTTGCTGTTTCATGGGGGCCTTACCCAAACAGCCTAACGATCCCGCCAAGTCTGTATCGTCACAGCTCACGGTGCCAAGAGCATCCATTTTTACTCCGAGATACGCCCAGGAGTCCCCGATTCCGATGATGGGAAGCTCGTGTCCCTGAACCGTAAAGTGAATGGGAACCACCTTCACTCTTCTGTTTTTCCCATCCCCCAGTACACTGAGTGTTGCCGATTTGTCAATAATAATGCTGAACCCCAGCGGAATCCGCTGCAAGATGGCCCTGTGAGAGGACGCCACCGGCCCTCCCGTGACTAGACGGAACCAGTAAGTGCAGCCGTGCAGTTCACGGAGGGGCCGCTGCGGGATAAATGGCCGCGTTGCGATCGCCATTAGCTCGGTACTGTAGTAAGGATCGGCGCCACTTTTTCAGAGCAGGCTCTATGGCAGTTTCCCAAATGAGTGGTTCTAGTAACGTTGGCAACAGCGGACTGAGTAGAAGCCTGCAATCCAGAAAATAGAGGATGCCGAAAAACAAAATCCGCTTCTTCCACGATTATTGTCTGGGTAAAATATTGAGAAGGGACCCAAATCAATATATTACATCATTACATGTACATCTAGATGCCCATAGAGTACCAAGGACCCCACAACTATAAATAAACGATTCGTTTCGTCCCGAGACATTCATGCTGCTCCTAATTCCAACCACACATCTTCTGTGAATGAACCGCATTTAGTGTTATAAAAAAAAAAAAAAACAAAAAAAAACAGGCTGGAGAACACTTGAACAATTCAATCTAAAAAAGTTTGAAGATCTTCAACGTGCTAGGTTGTTTTTGGCTTGCCAGGAAGAAGAGTGAGCGAAAGACTTATAGCGTGGATAATAGCTATTATCTCTAACTGCGAGCATGAATCAGAAGCTGAAGAACGAGGGTGCTGTTTCTTGAGCATTCATCGATCAATCCTCGTCACATTCGCGGCCGAGCACACTGGTTAGTTTTGATGAACCCTACGATTTTGTTGCACTTCTATTGACCGAGTCCTTTCTCACCGCCGGAATGAAATTATTGTTCCCAAACCGCGACGATCACGGAGGTGTGCTCGTCGTAAAAATCGAGCGGTCAATCTCCACGCCTGTCAAGTGTTTCTCATGCCGGAACACCTAATAAAGTACCATCCTTTTCCAAACGAAGCAATATATGTGGCCAACACTTAAAACAAACTCTTATAAGCGTTAAATTCTTTCCAAGCAACACGGCTGTTAGGGCATAGCGGCAACGTTTGTAATAAGTATGATATAAGATATGATCAAATGAAACCCGTTCGTGTGCGTCTATGAAGACGAATGACGAATGACGAATGGGGACAAATTAAAGAAAACGACATAGAGAAGCAAAACTGCACCGGGGTTATTTAAAATAGGTTGGCATACGCATTCAAATATGGTTCTCACTGTTTGGGGATGCGGTGGATACCATCCACCTTCCGCGGCAGGAAGCCTGGCCCAGACGCGGAAGATTTTGTTTTCCTCACGACATTTAAGGAACATTCGCGCCAGTCAATATCTGTTATCCAACACACATTTTGTCACAATACACCGCCAGCATTTCGGGATGAATGTCTACGGTGCACCTAAATCACCGCTCGCTGACCTACCTTGAATATTTCACCAATCACACCGGTCGTGTTGTCAATGGTATCGAACCCAAAGCAGACATGCAAGAATGTACGATTGCTCGCTTGTACTTTGGTTTGCGCTTGTTACGGTAATTTGTCTACATGACGCGGCACAAACAGATCTTATTTGATTCATCCTCGCACATTCTTGCTCCTCGGAAGTAGGGTGACGCCTTGGGCATCTAAGGGCAAATAGAAAGCTTGATTATTACTTTCCGTGAAGATTTACGTCCCACCAAATGTACCAGGTGAACGTGCGTTTCGTCTTCGCAGTTTTGAGCCGGCCGGGAAAGGGGTGTGTGTGTCATAGATCGTATTTGAGAATATAAAAATAGCAGAACTAACCAACACCAGAAGGGAGCCCAGCAAAGAAGGGATAATGTGGAAACGACTACAAAGGATATTGTCGGTCTAATATCAATGGACGAAATTGTCGCCTGCGCTGTCCACGGAACTGCCGTTGTATTTTAGATAGACACAGGCCATAAATTTGACCTAATATGCACTGACAAGTGGTAAAAGATCGGGAAGGCAAACCTACAGACGTTTGACCAGTGCCTTTTTCTTTCTCAGTTGAAAAAGAATTGCTGTATTTCTCCAGTGATTTTTTTCATCCACGCTTAAACAAAGCCTCGTATATTTCTAGACCCCAACCCTCTAACGTGTTTGGAAGGGTATTGTTGAGCAAGCTGGATATCTCTCCGAGCGAACAGTACATCTAAGGTACGGAACAAAAATTGAAAACCTTGCTACAAAATACCATGGTTTCTAACTTCACCTTTTTGTTTCCCTACAGTTCTGGCCCTATAGACAACTAAGTATCTTTTATTTTTGCACGATACCGCTCGATACGCGAGAATCAATAAAAAAAAAACATGACGAAGCTGGTCAGAAATAATGTATTCACACCCTTACACAACTGCGTAAGCCCAACCGCTGTTGTTGCCATGTCAGGTGAATCAGTTCAAGTCTCTGGGGACTTTAGTATTACTGTGGAGCATATCTTGGCACTGCCAACTACGCACCGCCACGTCCAGGACAACGTTTTCACCATGTTGATCAAAGCTGATCAATTCGGGAAAAAAAACTAGATTTTTCAGAGGCGTGCCATCAGTCAGACCTTGACGAGACGGCGAAAACGGCTGTTGTAATCATGATAACAGATGTCTGTATTTCCTTTGAATCGGATGCCTCTTGGAGTTGCCTTCGGTCCTACAATATATCAGCGGACACTATGTCAAGTTAACGGTGAACCGGACGTAGTCACAATCTACGTCAACACTGCCATCACAAGAAACACTGCTGAGCACTTGCGAGCTGTAGAACAGGTACTCCAGTGCATTCGTGAATACGGTTTAATGCTGAAGAATGAAAAATGCGCTCTTTTACAAAAAATATTCCAGTACCTCTTGCAAGTCGCTTCCGCCAATGGTTTTACCTCCCCCCCTCCCCCCCCCCCCCCACACACACACACAGTTATGTTCTTTTAGGTATGCCCGATTCTAAGAATGTAAGTCAGCTAAGAACTCTGTTTCACGTGGTTCAGGATTACAAGAAGTTTCCTCGAACCGGGCTGACAGATATGCGCCAGAAGGCAGACACAACGGAAACACAGCACCTGGCAATGGAGCTCGGATTACATATATTCGTTTTATATATCTAATAGCTTAGGGTACGGAAGTTCTTTTCGACTTTGCACCTGAGCTGACCACGTTTGTGATAGATGAATTGCGGGAAGACGTGAAGGCAGTAAAGTCCCACATGATAAATGCGAGGAACGTCTAATAGCAGGTGCGTCCAGAACTTTAAAACTGCGAGTGTACAAATATTTAATTTTTAATTTTTTTTTTAGTCCGGAAGTTTTACTAGCATTTTGAGGCCGAAAGGTTTGTGATTTAGGCCGACGACACGTTGACTCATTCTTCTGAAGAACCCATACGTTTCTAAGTTTGTGCAAACGGTAAAGTTTGGAAACGGCGATCTACTCTCGCCAATATAGCGACCCAGGCAGCTACCTCCGGTTGGAAAACAAAACAGTGGCAAGAAGGGCTCTATCCGCTCAACAGCCACACACATGTAGATATGTGGGAAATATTTTTAATAATTTCAGTTGCATTTAAATCGTTTCTAGAATAGGAGTATCTCTCGCAAATATGATATAAATTTGTTAAAACTAAAAATGACTAAATTTTTTACAATAAAATAAATATACTGCTAAACTAAATATTTGCTGAAAGAAATGTTCAAGTACAGTAAACTTATTTACTAGTTCATTGGTTCAAGATAAATGTCTTGATGGTTTGACTTAAACAAAATGTTGACGCAATATTTCCATTTCTTTGGGTATCATTCATTTTCATTATGCATAAAATACAAGACGGCAGAATACTCGTGGTTGTTAAAGTATTGGCTGTTGAACAAGTAGCAATGTCCTGTAGTCTGGCAATGAATATTGGTTTTAATATCTTACGGTTTTGTTTGCTCATCAACGGGCCCCTCAGTTAAGATTTTAATATTGTTTATAATTAAAAGGTTACTTTCTGAACGAATTTACTTCATCCGGCTTGTAACTGAAGGTAGTCTTGACATTTATGTTCATGTCTATATAAAGAAGGTTTATCTGGAATTGAACTGAAAATTCTGAGCCGGATATTTACAAAATAAAGGTGTCTATAAAGTTAAATTACACAAATATGCATTGATCACAAAGTCGTGAGATGATTGTGACCCCAATAATTGACCTATACGTAACATACCACTATTTTGTATTGTAGTTCTGGTTGGTTTACCGTAAAAGAGTCAGAATATATATACTATGATACCATATAAAAAAATAAACAGCCCAAATATTGAATGAAACTTGAGCGTTCTAGTATTTTTGGAGTATGTAGCTTTCAGCCTGTCTTATCGGCGCTGTCAACTTAGAATGACGTGACACGGCTGCCATAAAGGGACTTCGAGTCGTCTCTTCGCTCTCCACTTCGAGCCATGGCGTAGGCGTTCTATTCGTGTTCTTTTTCGCGTTTTCTTGTGAAGTGTCGTCCGATGCTAATATATGCTACGTAATAGCGTGTTATAATATGTACAACATAACCAATTAGGTTTTTACGTGTTTTGACTATTTTTACCTTCGGCGTATCGGATACGTATGAGGAGGGAGGAAGCACAGCAGTCATCGTTAGCCCCGGCGCATATTGAACCAATTGCTTATGACAACTCAACTTAGCTCCGTGCTAATGGTGGAATATTAGAAATAAGTAGCGCAATCCATTTTAATTATCACGTGTTTAGGATCTTAAAGATGACAAATTATCAGCGAAACGAGAGACTATTACTGACTTCACAGCGCAGAAATATCACACACACACTAGTATTTAGGACAAAAACACAACATGCACACGGCGCTGAACTCACAACTCTTTTTTGTATTTCATCTTTGTTTTCGTCTTCGTCTTTTAAACAAATCCAGACAAATTGTCAGCAATTTTCTTCTTGTGGACAATTTACACAAACGATTCCACAGAGTTTCCGCAATTTTCTCCTTGTGGCCAGGTCAACTAACTCTTTTTCTAATAACGTGAGAAAGGAAGTACTGACATATTTATCGTCAAACCTAGCAATATGCTCGGCCTCAATGATTTTCGTGGTAATCTGATTACCATGCCTGATTAGGATGGCAAAAGTTTGTAGACTTGCCGCACAACCGAAATTTGGCAGTGTAGACCCAGACGACCCGAGCTTGCATTTGAAATGTTGTTATTGTGTTCACGAAGTCGATCGTTGAGATACTGTCAAGTCTACCCAATGTATCTTTTTCCACAGGAAAAGGGAAAGGAGTACACCAATTTTTCTGTGCACTGAACAAAGCTGGTGCGGTGGTTTTTTGCGCAGTTCACAGATGTGTGCGAATGAGTGTTCACTTTTTTTTGCATAAGACGGACAGCTTGTTCGGACTGGTGAATATCACTTCATCGTTGGCCTTACTGGCTGTAAGGCCTTACTGGCCTTACTGGGAAGTGAAGATGATTCTTCCCAAGTACATACTGCCGGACAATCCCCAATTGAGGTCAAAACCAGTGCTGGTGGTAACGCGTTACAAGTGACTGCGTTACTGGTAACGGTTTACTGTTTTCGGCTCGTTACTTTTTCAAAACAGTAACGGGTAACGTAAATACGTCACTCGTTACTTCAAAAAAAAAAATTACACTTCAATTTTTTTAGGCGCCAAGCCATGTGAGTTTTTGAGCCTTTCGCGCTTTTTTACGTTCTTTTTTGTGGTATTTAGGCGAAATCGTAAAAAAAAAAAATTAATTATGCTCACTTTCTGCACGAACATAATGTTTCTTGAAATATGGCGCTTATGTATGCCTGTACCATGAAATCAGTAAAACGTGTTCATTCATAATTAAAAAAAGGTTACGTAAAAGTAACGTGTGTTACTTTTTATCGCTAAAAGTAGCTCTAACGCGTTCCTTTTACAATGAGGTAACTTAGGTCGGTATCACATCCCTTTTATTTCCATTTAACGAGTAATGTCCTTCGTTACTTTTTTTTCGATAACACCTGCAGCACTGGTCAAAACTGCGGTGTGGTCCTTGATTCTGTGTGAGGAATGCCACAAAGGTGGAGGGGGGTGGGGGGGGGGGGGAGGGGAGGGTGCTTTTGATGACGTGCCGGGGGCCGCATGCGGCCCGCGGGCCGTTGGTTGCCTACCCCCTTGTTCTACAGTACATGCTTCTATTAACCTGTTTTAACTATAATTTAATATAAAACTCACTATCTCATTCAACGTTTCCAGGTTTGGTACGCAGTTTATTCAGTTTTTCTCCAGAGTGACGCCGCCACACTTTGATGACGGTTTCTACATAAATTCTTTTTTTTTTTGCCTTTTTAAGACCGCGTTTCACCGCCTCTGAAAATAGAAATATTCATTTGCGATAATATAAATATCAGATTGAAATGGTCAACAAGAAAATGACGATTAATGTTAATGTTAGATAAAAAAGATGCTCCACAAAAAAACGTCCCGTCAATGCTAACGTAGAGCTATAGTACATGACAATTTGATGAATACCGCAACTGTAATTGAGTTCAGACTTAACCAAGCTAAAACAATAGTATCAGTATTATATGGTTTAGTTCAAATTAGCGATTGACAATTCCTTAAGGAGAAATAGCACATTACCTATAGTTACCCCCAGAGCAAGAATGTAATGCAAACTGGATATTACACCACTCTTTCTGAACCTAATAAGGATGCTGCGCAATATTTTACATATCTAGTTCAGTGCATAACATAATAAGATCACTCACACCGAAAATAAAACTCTCTTATTGCAGATTACGTCTGCAACATTCAGGTCAGAAAACGTTTTTTCCCCTTTCTGGCCGACCCAGCTGAAGTTGATGGCCACTTTTTGGCAGATCAATACTTCCAGAATTATGCCTGTGGCAGATCCCATAAACGTTCCGCCGAAACTAATGAGTTGATGCTCCTAAAATGAATGCATCAAATAATAGGTCTTACGTATGCTGTTTTTTAAACAAAGGTTAGAAAAGTTTATAAAAATGAGAAAGTCATACCAGACGCGTTCTCATCCTGTCATTTGAAGGCATATCAGAATCAAACTTCAGGAATGCTTTGACATCTGTGAATGGCCGGCTTAAAAACATCTTTGGTCGTGTTTAGAACCCGAGGGATACCATTGCACAGTTGCTGTGTGATTGCATCCAGCTGTCGGCACTGATGTTCTGCCCGCATTAGGATTGTTTAGAGCGTCCTCGTGACTTGCAGCTCTAACTCTGGCGATTTGTATGCAAGAAAAAAAAAAAAAACATTTGTGAGGCAAATTGCACAACATTACAATAATTACACTATCGATCCTCTCAGCTTTTAAAAATGTCACATCCTTGAGGTTAAAATTATCTTACTGATTGAGTACTTAAAACATGCATTGGCAAGAACAATTCTCTTTGCAATGTAGTAAATCATCTGAACGCAATCCTCACGGCGACTGTTTTAGTGTTCTTAATTTTTGCATAAAAGAAAACAAGTAAGGCAGTGTCCAACGCAATGGCGCGAGACGAGCTGGTGTTTTGCCTCTCTTCTTTGCTATCTAAACTAAAGTTCCAGCTTGGGCTAGTTGGGGCGACATACTTAAAAATTAAAACAACGCAAAGGACGAGGGGCCAGATGAAGACAGATGGAGACAAAGCACCGTGTTTTTCTTCGTATCACGTCCCTCGTCCTTCGTTCTGTTACAATATTTAGGCCTGTCTTAAGAGCCCACATTTTCCTTCCGCAAAAGACTCTTCTTTAGACACAAACACGTTGAACACAGGTCAGACAAGAGCAATACTGACGACTGTCAATATCGTAAAGCTATCACTATGGCGCATAACGATATCCCAAACTGCCCTTTTAGATATTATTGTGACACTGCAGTCTTTATACATTTTTCATAGTCGGTGACAGTTTTAGAACGGAGGACGAGTTGGAGAGGAGGCCGATGGAACGCCGGAGTGAAGAGGCGGTTTCCTCCTCTCCACTCTTCTATCTGCCTCCTCTTCAGTTCGCCCTCTGTTCTATACCTGTCACCCACAAAACACAATCTTGCTTTTGTCTGTCATCTGTACTTTCCCTAGAAATTATATGTATTGCAATCTACTGTCATTATTTCGGACTTCACACATACAGGATCTATTCCTATCAGATTTTGATTTTTCTACCAATGCATTCATTTATATTTTCAATGTCCAGCTCTAATGAAAATGCATGACAGTCATACATGGTAACTAAGATCACAAACATAAATTATTCACCACTTATGCTTACACTAAACTAGAAAAAATTGGCCATGTTTGCGGGAATTAGGACTTGCTATCATCCCCTTGGAGTAACTTCACTCATGCTTACCAGACAATCTTGAAGTGTCGGCAGCTGACGGGCTCGAAGTGTACATCTCTTATCAGACGTTGTTCCTGGCGCTTCAAGTTAAGAACTTGCTCAGTGGAAAAGGACTCGTCCCATGCCTTGATTTTGTTATGAGCGGGGAATGAATCATGTCAGTCTGGACTACATGACTGCCATAGGCTTGGGGCCCTATCAAAGACAGTGCCAGATAAATACATTTCACATAGAAAGCTTTGAGAATGCCACTAAAGCATTATACTTACGTGGCGCCCTTGGTTCATCTGTAATTTCGGAGTACCGTTCACGCCAGTTGGAAGGATACCCTGGTTACCCTATTAAAAAAATCTGACATTTCATAGCTCTCTATATGGAGCTTATGCACACTGATCTCATCCAACTTACGTGAACTTGGAATTGTCAGGCCAGGACTTCTAGGCTACCGGAAGCCTTTCAATCTGCCATCACTTCGATATGCAGACAAGTAGGTGAGGCTCCAAGTAGATTGTTTATTTTCTGACAAACTAATGTCTGGGACAGAAGCTGGTTGTTGCATCGACTAGACATCAATATGCATTCTAGGCAATACAAATATCAAGACAGTGTGTCATCAGAGACTGAAAAACTCTGCATATGCAATTACTACCCTTCTGACGTCAGTGAAATACGTATTAAAGCAGTGGACTCGAGAGATCAACGACTTAAGCGCGTAACGTACTGTTCAACAGCCAAGGTAAACAGTGACTGTTCATAGAACAGGACTTGTTTACCTTAGATTTGTGTAGACTATTAATGCTAAATATTTTGTATACGCATCATAGAAACGTTTTGGTAACCATACCTGCAATTTTGTCGGGACTGCTGGTAATGCAGCACACAGAATGGTGTCCTTGTGGTCTCCTTGTTGCCTGTTTACGGTCTATGTTATATAGAACAAATTTCAATAATAAAAGCATGTTAAACGAAGGTTCCAGTTAAGCAACAATTTGGTTCTATATGCCCACAAAATGTCACAGTAGGATGCAAGTGCAAAAATAATAAATAATATACCTCTAAGAAAAGCCCATGGTGGCGAATGGGATTCCATGTCCTCCTCATCTTCCGAGCTGTAAATTTTTTTTGTCCTTTTTTCTTTGTTCCCCGTTCCAGAATCTGTTTCTCTTTGTAGGTCAGATGTATCTTCTGCTCGCCTCAGTCTTTAACGTCCTAGCTCATATGTACCTGAAAAAACTGCTATTGGATTACTTAATTCGTATACAATGTATCAGGTGTAGATTTAGTTGGACAGCTATGTTACGAGAGGCATTTAGAAATACCAAATATAACCGGGAACACAAAAGCTGTATTACCAAAGTTCTTCACAGCAGTGCAGGGCAGTGGCCGCTAATCAGGTCCTAGTGTAGCTCCCGCTTTTAGTAGGCTTTGTACATGTTTCCTTTCCACAGGCCACATGGAGTGTCCTCCGCTCATCCAATTCCTATGAACGACGGCCACCGAATTGTCTTCATCGGAGAATTTACCGACAATATAGTCACCGCCTTATAGACCTTTTCGGCCTCCGTCGCATGGGCGCTGCCATCTTGGAATCACGTGACGCGGCCGCCATAAGGTGGCTTCAACTCGTCGCTCCCCTCCGCGCCTTGGTGAAGGCGCGGCATTCGAGTTTTTCGTCACATTTCACCGCGTTTCTCGCCTTATTGTAAATTGCCGTCCGATGCTTACATTTACAACTTAATTGCATGCCATCATTATGTGCACGACTACATATGCAGTTAATTTTGTAACCGATTTTGACTATTTTCACCGTCGGCGTACCGGACACGCGTGAGGAGGGTGGAGATACAGAAATCGGCGTCACACCTGGCGCATATTGAGCCCAGTTATTTATGACAACTTAAATTTACACAGTGATAGTGGCGGAATATTCGAAATAAGTATAGTGCAATGTATATGTATAATCACGCGTTTAGAATCTTAAGGAATGTGACCAAAATACTACGCAGCATATGAAGCTATGTGTGTTTCCTGAAAGCCTCCGGCCTTGCTTTCATAACAAATTTAAAATAGTTGTTTTTGGTTATATAGGACATATAATATATACAGGTGATAAACGTTTAACTCACATTTTATCTGATGCTTGGGATAATGGTAACGTCCACGTCGGGCGATTTGTTTGTGCACTACATTACACCTAAATCTGTCGAACGGTCTTAAATCGTTTTTGCAATAGAAACGTTTGCTTGATTTGTTTATTTATGAATTTAAAGAAACTGTACACTATGCTCGGTCACATATCTGCAGTCATTAAAAGGTGCTAACATTTTTATACAAAATTTAATTAATGATTTTTATTTATTTTAAACACAAAGACCCCCGTTAAATTTTCTGTCACAGGCAGCTTGAGAGTGCCTAGGGCTCGCATTATGTGATGCTGAAAAGAAGCCATCTACATGGAAATCACCCAAGTTCAGGGTTGTTGATTTTAAATCGCATCAGTTTGCATGGAGATCTGTCATGAAGGTTCATGAAGTCGTGCCTAGCATTCGACTTCAACTAAACGTACGAGAGATCACTTCTCTCGTACCCTTAATTTTATTTGGCAAAGTTTGTACAAAGACAAAATTTCAGATTTCAATTGATGGGCCTCACTTATCTCATGTGCCAAGCACGTCGTAATCAAATGTCAGTAAACCAAATAGGACGCGGGCCATCGAAATATATCTCGAGTACTTAATTTTTTTAAAGAAAACAGCCCAAGGCAATATCACTTATTTCTTAGAATATCTTCGTATTATAGGAGACATTTCGAGTTTCTAAAGTTCACAGAAAGTTGGTGTCCGCGAAAATCAGTCAGTGAACTTGCGACTTCGTGTGTTTTTCGTGATTTAGGAGGTTTTTAATCAGGTTGTGGACCTGCATTTTTACTATATATCTACTCAGTAGTCTCTTTATTAGTTTTTTTTTTTTTGGAAACTAGGGTCAGTGGGTCAGGCCGTAGAAGATGGAACCCTCCTTCTGCATCGTAGTCGTTACGCCGCCGAACCCGACCGAAATTAGCGACGAACATGACCAGATGCATCGTAAAGCGTTCGTAAAAAAGTCCGCGAATATGACTCGAGACCACTTCGTGGTTCTCCAATTGGCTCAGTACCACAGTTTTATTAGTTGTGCGCTATAACGGGCACATTTGTATGACGAAATTAGGCGAGAATGACATAACACACAAACACAGCCGAGAGCGCGCTGAAACCGAAACCAACCAAATTGAAGCCACCCAATGGCGCCGAGTGCGTCAGCGCCCTCTATCCGCCGGTCGGGTAACTACTGAGATGAAAAGGTCTATAGAAGACGGAAACAAATTTTATAATCAAAGAATATTACAGAAAGGCGTCTGATAATGGTAAGAAGAGAACATGCCCAAGTTTAAGCACTGTCAGCTCTTAGAATCCAACTGCTTGCAGAAGGGGAAAACAATGGTCTTGCTTCTACAAAAAAAAAACAAAAAAACTTTTAGACATTTTCGCGAGATACTCTAAAGCGGACACGACCGCAAACTAGAAAGCTGTGAAACTGTACAAATTCAGAGCATTCTTGTCTGGCACGGCAACAAATATAGGTTCCCAGCTGAATAAACTTCTTCCCAATGACGCAAGGTGCACAAGATGCAAGTTGAGGAAAGTTTTTTTATAACAATCACAGACCCATCAGTAAGCATGCAATAGTTGTTCCTTTTGCCGACTGCAAGAACGACTTTTCCTGGCAACAAATCTTTCAGAAACTGTAGTCCCTGGCAGGGATCGATGAGCGGCCCCGAGTCGTGTTGTGCGGTTTACACAGGACACCGCGCAGCCTTCTGATTTTCTTTCAGAATGACTCTTTTTTCTTACAACCTGTTGCAGAGGTTCTAAATGGAATATTCCGGTTTTCGCAGCATCCTCTTCAATTTTTACAGGTAATTTTCATACGGAGAGGCACCACAAGCATCTAAAGGCCCCAGGTGCTCAACATCGGAAGCAAGATGGCACAGTCCATGCACATTGTGCGTGACATGCTCCTGGCCATAAACCTCACTGAAGAATCTAACAAAAAACTTCAGAAGGTCCCTAGCATATTAAATTTTACTTTCTGTAGCACCAGGTATTGCAAGTATGCTGACGGCCACGTGGAAAACAAACCCTTTTTCGTACATGTGTGGAGGGATGACTGACAACAGTACAGTAGGTCCTCCATACAGCAAGAAAAAACGAAATATAGTGGCTTTTCAGCGCTCCAGCTCGGACAAATTTCGTGACTTTCTGTTAAAACCGCAAGAAACAAACTGTGGTAGCTTCAGATTTCTTTCTGACATCTCGCAGCACACTTTGCTCCCCAGCTTTACTTCCTTTGGGTCATGAGTCCAGAACCGCAGCACCTTGCTCATAACACCCAGCAAGACATGTTGCATGTAATCTAGACGTACATCTTCCACGAGATCTATGGAAGTACCTCTAGAATGCTTTGGCCTCTTCTCCACGATGCCGATGAAACATTTAGTGCAATTAAATGTGACCAAACAATTCGAAATTCACAACAGTTGTAAACTTCATGAGTATTTTACATGTTTGTAGCTTAAGTGGCTGAACTTCAAGCTTTGATGGAGCATATGTTTGTGTCAGTCACTTTCTAAAATATGCGCTTTAGCTCATCTCGAGATAATGCCATTAACATAATACCAAAACGCCAATTTTCTGCATTTCGTGAGATTAATGCAACGCTATGTGGCAGCCCGAGTAGGGGAAACATTTTTTTTCTAAATTCATTGACAGCTACTAAGGTATGGTGCGGAAAATATGCTTTTTATATTGGCAGCGATTGACGACCCATGCTTTGTTTGCAATACCGAATTTGGCCCCCTGCCGCACTCAAGCCGACATTGACCAGTGGATAAAGGAGCGCTTGGGACATGCACATCAGAGGCTGCCAGATTTCTTTTGCCATCTGCATGTTAATGAGAGGTTCTTACCACAATGCTGTCCAATAGACAGTACTCAAATTTGCCCCACCATTCCTTCCGACGCAATCTTTGGGGCGACTGGCAAAGCGCTGTGTCCGCTTGCGGCGTGTGAAAGCGGCGTGCAGCGACTGCACGGTTGTGTTCCGCTATTTAAGCAACGAAACAACAAAATTAAAAACAACCGACGTAAAGATTTAGATTGTGTTTGTTTATTTTCAAGTTCAAAGTATAATAGCCAATATTTGAATAGCCATAGCCTTTTCCTGTACTATTCATACTCCTGAAAGGGCAACAGTGAATTAGCCTTGCATGTTTTTATCGGAATTGTAAACTTTTCTTAGTATATAGAACTTTCCATCACTGTATGAAGGGCTCTTGATATTTCAATGTAACATAAGCGAGTATCCATTCTTTCATGTAATTTTTGGAGCTTGGTGTTGGCTAGTCTTATAGCTTTGCTCCCGGAGAGGAACTGCGAGGCAAGTCAACACCACTGAAGTATACTGCCTTGCGCTTGGTTTTTAGAGCGCAGCTCTTAGGCGCCTGTTTCGGGCTTGAGTGGCGTCGCCGTCGGCGTAACCGCGCGGTGCATTATGGGTAAATTTTTTCCGAAGGACCTCGGGTTCCTTCGGGAGGACCTCGGGAGGACCTCGGGTTCCTTCGGGAGGACCTCGGGAGGACCTCGGGCTCCTTCGGTGACCTCGGGGAGGGGGGGTCACGTGACCCCCCCCCGAAGTCACGTGACCCCCCTTCCCGAGGTGACGTGACCCCCCCCCTTTTCCCGAGGTCACGTGACTTCCGGGGGCCACGTGACCGGGGGGGGGGTCACGTGACCCCCCCCCCCCCCCCGGTCACGTGACCCCCCTCCCCCTAAAATCACGTGACCCACAAGGGGAGGAGGAGAAAGGAGGGGTTGTAAACGTCATTAACACGTTTCAGACCGGCTTCGGTACATTTATTGTAGGTGTTTTCCAAGCATGTGACGACTTTCATGACCCTGTTCCATCATCAAGTTTTGAAGTTCATCTTGCGTCAGATCCGGAGTCCCTCATCAAGTTTAAGATGGTGTGCCTGCCTGTAGCATCTCGAAAGTTTCTTTTTTCACGCTTGTTTCACTTACTGTAAGTGCTTTTTGGCATTATACTCCGCCGAGTGCCCATCTACTAGGGCGACGAAAACCATCCCAGTTTTAGTCTGGCGATCACGTCACCTTGAAACCCTTGTAAGCTTAGAAGTGAAAACTCTTTGCTGCTCATGCACAGCAGACAAAAAGGTAGACAGCATTTTAACTTCTCACTGTCTAAGCATGGGTGTCAAGCACGAAGCTTGGGAAAATCTGCCCACTGCTTAACTACATGCTTTTTCTTTCATGTCCTGGTTGGCTGCTACACTGGAGAGGCTGCTGAACATCGTACCACGGCGGCTGATCATGCTGTTCTAGTTAAATTAATAATGGGTTTTTTTCATCCAGGACGTAAATTGGAACCTCGCGGAGCAAACTTGAAGGTACATTGGTATAACAAGTGCGTACGTTGGTTCTGTACGTTATTGGCGTAAAGCTTGGCTGGATATGCAACGCAGTTTCCAATATACACCACGGTTTTTCCCCAATCAATAAATGTCAACCTGCCAAAATATTTGCCCTGACTTTTTATTTCAGAGCACAGCTCTTAGGCGGCCGTTTCCGGCTTGAGCGGAAAGAGGACAGCAGTAGGAGGGAGGTGGTGGAGGAGGGGTGAGGAAAAAGGAAGAGGAGGAGGCGAGGGGAGGAGGTTGAAGGATGAGGAAGAGGTGAAGGAGAAGGAGGGGGTGGAGGAGGAGGATAAGGGGAGGAGGGGAGGAGCAGTAGCAGGCAGGATAACGAGGGAGGAGGAGGAAGCAGGGGTATACCCTCCCCTCAGTACCCTTCCCCCCTCCTCCTCAAGAGCTGCGCTCCAATTCGGCGCAACAGGGAGTTGTAAACGGCTTTAATTTTTTTTTTCTTTTTAGCTTAAGAAGGTTTTTAATACTGTTGACATGCTGATCGGAAGCGCAGATGAGCTATGCCATGCAACAAATTCGTTTCGCACAATCATATGAAGACAGCGGTGCTAAAGCTCAAAAGTAAAAGCTAGCTTACTTTACTATGTATGATTCACGTGACACTCCCATTTGTATAAACATTTTGAAGATATAAAGGAAAGCATAAAATTTCGGGGCTGCTAACCTGGAGGTGTTGACGAGCTTGACAGTCAGCGCTTGCTGATTTTCTATCAGTATCATCTTCCCAATCCGGAAGAATATCCTAATTTGTAGCCAATACTGCAAGCAGTCATTTTTACGAGCACTGATTACATTCTATTGTGAGTGAGCATGAAATCTACAAGTGCTCTGAGCTACGTGTTTGAGATACTAGGAGCACAGTAAAATGTCGCTTAATAATACATTTTCTCTAATGGGGCCTAAGAGTATGGTTGCGTAAGTACTGAATTTGTTTATTAGTAATAATATTAATATTAAAAGAGGTTTCGGCTTTCCAGTGATTTCCTTTTACGCGTGTGTGCCTCCCATACGAGTATGCTAGTATAGTAAATTTGCATGAGTTTGGTTTTTTGCCTGCATGATAAACAATACTACTATCCTGAATTCGTGCTGTATTACATTGACTCCTTATTAGAATATTTTGAACTACCATTCCGTGGGCTTCCAAAGAAACTGAATAATGATTTTAATTGCATGGGATTGGTAATAATTTTAATTGCATAAGTAAGATTTTTTTGTTGAATACTATCTGCAATATTCCTAAGGTTAGGGGAGAACCAACATTAAACGTAAAATGCCCCATCATATGCGTAACTCTTCATTCTAGACCTGCATATGCATGGCCAAGGTGCACTGGGTCAAGAACTGCTTGCATTCTTGAGATCCGCAGCCGCGATTGACAATTAAAACAAACTGTCACACAGGGCCTGACGACCATTTTAAATATATCACACAAGTCGTGCTTGTGCATGCAGGCATCATTCGCTAGTCGGGCAAGTTAACATGAAATTATAAAACAGATGTGTGAGTAGGTCTGCTCTAAAGCTCATTTTTAACATTTTTGCTTTTGTGAAACAACTGAAAATCAACTTTAGACTCATCAATTTTGTAACTTGTTCTCGAACGGCTTACGCCATCAATATATTCCCAAAACAATAAGAACACTTGACGAACACTTCGTGAAGAGAGTGGGGTTCGTACAGCGGCGGGCAGCGGAAACTGGCGCAGAAGCTTCAAAGATGGCGCCAAGCCTCCTACTCGCGGCCGCCAAGATGACGCTAATTATGAATAAAGTCTACTGTGAATGCAAAAACAGATCAAGGATTTTTTTGTTGGTCGATAATGTTTGCCCAACAGAAAGCTGCGACAGCACACCCAATCAGCAGCCGAGAAAGCTCCCTCTCTAACCAGGGATTAAGACCGAACCCTTGGTAAGCTACTGCATGAATTTGCTTGCATATTAAAGTTGAAATGAGGATGTTGTTGCAAATGCACTGGTAACTGTCAATACAGATGCCGCAGTCCTTGCAGCAAAGTACACAACCCCGGCAGGGTCAGTCACCCTTCCTTTCAACACTGAAATTATTCCTACCTAAAGCTGGGATTTTAAAGTCATACACTGTCATTCTGTGGCTTTCTTACATCTGGGCTGGGATCTTCAGCCCTTAGTTACTCCAAAGAGGGCTGCGGATTGCCAATTAATTTTTACATTTACAAGCAGCTTTAGACCATGATAGAGGCGGCCGCCGATCTGTTCGAAGGTGATCATTAACAGACTGTAGAACCTGCGGTAGTGTATTCTATGCATGTACCACTACCATATATGCGAAAGTAATACATCACGGGGTCAGTTATAAAGAAGCAATAGACAAAATACGCAGATGAATGTACTGCCCTGAGCGAATAGGATAAATATTACAAATGTACCGAAAAAGCAAGATTTTTGCGAAGGCCAAAAATTTAATTCTAGGTCTCCTGATGAGCGGTACAGTACATGAGCCACCACACTACCCCGCCTATGCTTGTGGAACTTTCTGTCTGTCTTATGAATACACAGAGACAAAATGTATCTAATCAGATGTTTTGGAAACAGATGCCGTGTGGAACGTGACACGACATGCATCTACACATTCCGGCAAGTTGTCTCCAGCAATTGTTTTAGCTACCGAATCCAAAGGCACCATCTGCATGTGAATGACCTCTTGATTCCGAAACGCTATCTCCTTCCCCCACATTTACTCTAGTTAGTTCTAAGTCGTATTTGGTTCGATACCGAAACTTCGTTCCCTATAGGAAAGGAGCACGCCGGCGGCGTCGCCTTTGTCGCCTATTGTTCGTAGAGGGCCTAGATTGTAGAGAGGGTCCAAATCAAGCCGTGGGGAGCGTTTGAAGTTTAATGGTGGACGACTCCATCGGAGCTCGGTCGCAAGTGCGCATGCACTGCGTTAACGCGTGGCTAGGAGGAAAGCAGGTGGAAAGGCGGAGACGCTCATGGACGACCAACGCACTCGTCACCCGTAGCTCGGATTGCAAACGCTGCTCGTTAACCGCGTAACCCCGACCGAGCAGCTTGAAACTCTCTATAATACAGGCTCTCTTAATGTTCGCTGCCACCTAGCAGTTGTCGCTGCCTACTCGTCGGGAAGTAATTGTGACGAATTTCGCGAGCCGTGTGCCCGTCATTATTGCGACGGGATTTAAGGTTCTTACTAATTCCGCAAGCTTTTTCCGTGGAGCAAAATTTGAACGACCGTAATCAGAGTGTAGCGGCTAAAAAGGTTTGATTTGTTTGCCGCTAGGGACTCCCTGGTCGGGGCTTGAGTTATGTCCGTTCTTTTCCTATAGTTTTCCCGTTTTCCCGACATCCAAACGCGACGTCACCGATGGGAAGCTAAGGCACACAGCCAGCAATCAGGCACACTCACGCCCGCCTTTCTTGCGTCTAACGGCTAGAAAACGGGGTTGTTTGTGCGACCTGAAGTCGAATATTAGTATCTATTTGCCCAATGTATGGCATGCTCAAACCACGGCTCTATTAATCTTCGTAAAATTGTGTGCGTAAATCCGTTCTCCTTTTATTATAAGGAAGCAATTATGTTGGCAAAGAATGGTAGAGTCTGGCAATTAATATTTTTACAAATTACGCTCGCACAACAAAGAATGCTGAGATTGTGGGTGCAGCTGGGTGCCGCAAACGCTCATCTTACCTAAATGAATGTGTCATTTTGTATAGATTTTATCTAGAAAAGTTAGTGTTGCAGACGCCAGCACGTGTAACTACACTTGTAGCAGGCATATGCTCTTTAGCGCTTGAGTAATTTAGCAATAATGGCTATAGACAATTCGACAAGAATATTTCTGATCGTTGTCAATTTCAGTGTTCATGCGTGTGGCGTGTATTTTGCTCGCCTTCCGAAGCAACAAATATGCGTGTGCTGAGCTGTGACCCAACACATGTGGACTACAATTCTAGTTTACATTGAAATGGTGTATGCAATTGAACAACCACTATTTGTGTACGCCAGGTGGCAGGTTATTGTTAAATCAGATTGTGTTAAATGAAAATTAAAAAATCTCAACCACCAAGCCAAACATCAAGGTGCAATGGCAAACGAATGAAATGCACTATTCAGTTAAAAAAGAGAGTTGATTGAAGACGCAGTAGTGCATAGAGTAAAAAAAGGATCATAAAATTAAAAAAAAAAACTAAAATACGGCTTCAATAAGTTACCCCCCCCCCAAAAAAAAACAAAAAACAACAAATATTGGGACTCATTTATTCTTTATTACTGTACGAGAAGATAGAATGCAACGCATTCACACACTCATCCACGAGTGAACACAAGGAAACGGCTCTTAATATAAGATTTTATTTTATTAATTTTTGCTGTGCACAGCCTTAATTCCTCATCAGTAAATTTATACCCTTCCGCTGATCATTTATATTCTAATAACTTAAAAAAAACATTTCAACCTTATTTTTCTGCAATTTATTGTTTTTAAGACGTTTTTGAAGCCGATTCTATGAGAGAGAATCGCGCGCCAACAATTTTGACAAGCATACCTGGCAACGGCTCTATCATACATTGGAGCGAAACACCCGCTACCTAGAACTCTAATACCAGACACGAATAGCAGTCCGTCAGAGGTCATGTCTGAACTCAGACTTGATTACGACACAGCGCACAAAAAACAGACAAAGTAGAAGGGTGTCCACAGGACAAGCGCTTACTCTCAACTGAAGTTTTTATGGAAGACACCGAAGTAAACCACATCATTTTACACCATCATGGCGAATTCCGAACGTGTCGAGATAACATATCTCTTTGCTTTGTAGAATGACCGAATTTTGGCTTACAGATTGCCCAGTCTCTTCTTTTTTTATTGTGTAGGCCTCTAAAATTTCCCTAGTCATCTGATGTCCCACCCAGCATTTCTGGCTATGATTGAATTGGTCATGATGGTGTAGAATGCTGTTGCTTACTTCGGTGTCGCTTTTCAATGAAACCTTCAGTTGAAAGTAATCGCTTGTGCTGTGTACACCCTTCTACTTTCTCTTCGTTTCTTGTGCACAGTGTCGAATTCACTAAGCATGAACCAACTAGCCCGCATCGCCACCCCAATTCAGACTTGAACTGTGTTTTGATGATTTCCTTCTCGTTTCCAACAAATCAGTCGCGTGATCAGCCGTGAGGGTATTTCGAGCTAAATGTGACTGCTTCCGCTGTCCGAAGCCGATGATGAAACCACCCTACAAATGTGGTTATATAAAAAAGCCGTATTTTTAGCCTCATTGGGCGAAGAAATGAAAACCACAGCTGAACCGATACAAAAATGGTCTATGGTCGCCTATAGGAAATCCTTTGTATGGCCGGCTATAAAAATTCGCCAAATTATCTGTAGCCGCTTCTATGGCTGTCTATAGCTTTTCCTGTGGTCTCCTTATGACTGTCTATAGTTTTTTCAAAGGAAAGCTATAGAATTTTGTATGGCTCGCTCTACTCTCAGTGGATAATAAAGGTTCCTGAAAGATTTACCGCTGCGGAACTCGCGTCAGCCATGTCTACGCTTGTACCGCCCTCTCGTTTTTCGTCGTTCCAAGCGCTTGCGTGCCTAGTTTTCTTTCCTTCTGCTCTTCCGGAGTGGCGGTCCCGTCGCGCGTGTCTAGTGTCCTCCGGCTCCTCGGGGCGGCGATAGTCGTCCACGCGAAATAATGACCACTGATCAAGACAACAATAAATGCATGTGCGTACCTTTCGTCATGATGACCACCAATCAAGACAATAAATGTGTTCGTACCTTGGTTCAAAATGCTGTGTCATGTATGTCTCGTGTGCTAAACAGCTTCGCTGGTCATCCACCTTCACAGAGTGAAATGGCTCATGATATTATCTCTATTTTTATAGCGCTCCTCTTTGGATGTAGTTCATAGTGCTACAGCGCCTGCATGACTCTGCAATTGCCACTCTTGAAGGTGTTCCAGCTGTAAGAGGACACAACTCTCCGCACGCGGCTGTAAAGTATTCCTAGCATAGGCAAGGTTTCATATGACACTAGTTTCCTCGGCACACAGCTCGCGTAAAAGCACCTTGACGTGGCTCGCCTTCGCTGCTGCTGGCAAACAAATATTTTTTCCCCACGAAAGCGGGTAAAAATAAAGCTTTTTATTGCACTTTTTTGAGGAATCTGCCGCGAAGTACATATTTCTGCTCATTTCGCTGCTTCCGGGGCTGCTCGTCTGCCTTTCTGCCGCTGACGTACACGGATAGGGAGTTGTAAGGATATTTTTATTGTTGCCAGCAGAGAGTCGCCCTCTTGAACTTTCGCGACCGGCAGAAATTTAAAATCCAATAACTCCACGCAAAATGTTTTAGTTATAGAAACTATTTTGGCTAGCAGTTGAGAAGGGCTATTGATACGGTCAGCCAGTCTCTAACCAAATCGAAGACTACAAAACAAATCGGCGAAGTTCCTCTTTAAGTTTTCATTATGAAGAAAAAAATCCACGTCAACTTTGTTATATGGCAAAACCAACCAATCAGTGTGCTCTACATAAGAAACACATCGTATGATGAAGTCAAGAAAACGATGCTCCGTGAAAATTAGATCTGCACAGAGAGCAGTTTCACATTTACATTATCTCTTTTCTGCAAGCCGCTCCACTCCTTCTGCCGATTGCAATGATTGACTACCTTTTGCTTTACAGAAAAGTGTAAATGAAGGATGCATCTATTAATCATGTAAATACTGCAGTTCATGTCAAGGTCACTGTGCATTGTCTCCAGACGGTTTCTAGTAGTGAACAGAGTGCCTTTTTGAGGACAGCTCTGCTTTCAGTGCACACCGATGCCTGAAGTACTGAAGGGAAGCTCCAGCATACATTTCCAAGTCCTGATTAAGAAAGGCAGAAAAAGTATGTTGGGAAAATTGCCTTATTGTTGAAATTGTTTTTAGCACAGAACTGACTGGAAAGCTTTCTTCAGAATTTCTGATCAATAACTGGCAGTAATTTCACTTTACATGTGCTATTAACATGCCAGTTGTTATTAGCGTGCTGCCATGCAGTGATGAGCCCTCCCATCACAACAAGGGAGCAGTCATAGGAGGGCCCATCACTGCTGCCATGCACAGGACGTGAACATCTCACATTCTTATTGGCCTTTTTTTCAAAGGCTTTGAAGGAGCGAATTAAGGTTCGACTGTCAACTCTTTTTTTTTTTTTTCTAGATGGCATTCCTGATTGATCTTATACAACCGTCATGAGCTGGAGACGTCTAAAAAATCCTGCTATAGCGCCATTGCTTTTGTTTTGGATATAGTGCTGTTTTTGAGGTACAGAAAATAAACACATTTTTGAAATACACGGGTATTCCGGAAATGTGTTTATTTCAGCAAGCTATTATTTATCCGTAAATTCAAAAGCTATTGAGAAAACGGAACTGAAGGTTATGCCAAAACCAACGTTGAAAAATTTATGCGCTCTCCAGTGGAGTGACTACACATGTAGTATAACTTGAAAGACAAGCAGGCAGTCTAACACAGTCTTTCGCACATTTTATTTTATTTCTTTTTTGTTTTTTAGTTGGCTGATATGTATATTCATACCATAGATAATCTTACTATTTGTCGGGAACAAGCTGTTCTGGCGCTATATTACAGCAGTTGACGTCACGTTTCAGTGTTGCCAGTAGAGTCTCTCGGGCTCTCGTATTAAATTTGAAAATTAATAGCTTTACAAAAAAAAAATGTTAGTGACGAACTGATTGTAAAGGCGCAAACGAGCTGGGGAATATTAAGCTTACAAAATCCCCGAGACTGCTGGTAAAAACGACACATCCAAAACAAGGCGTACCCTATGTGTGCGTGTCGTTTTTACCCGTCTAGTGTATCTGTCACATTTACCCGTCTAGAGTCGGTTTTACCCGGAGTCTCGGGATTTTTGTCATTCTTCAAGTTAATGACTCGTAATTTAGGTCTCTAGTTGAGAGGCGTGTATTTATGTGTTGGAAATTGTTTGGATGGAAATCAGTAGCTATCGAAATTTCACCCGAGCTCCCTTTTGATGGGGATGTTGCTAATGCTTCCCTGTGAAAATACTAAGCCTGCCCAATCTCACTGGCAGCGGACGAATTTGCATCTACTACAACATTTCAGCTGGCAATACCTCGCTTTAGTTCAGCAGCTAAAGTCTCCTTAGTCTTTCAGTGGCTGGTGCTTCAAATCCTTCAGGTGGTCATGGTATCGTGTTCGATTCTGTGCTGCCATCATACATTCTTCTTTGTTACTTGAACTGTATCTGAGCACTCCACATTTCACTCAGAAGGCCCCTGTTTCCAATTGCCATTTAACTTGGCTTTTCCCATTAAACGATCCTGAGTGGTGGCAGGACTAATAGCTTTTCAGCATACCACATTTTTGTTCCTTGACACTGGCGCACAGAATGAAGTGACTTCCCCCCGCTCCTTTCCTTCCTCGAACCCCTTCCAGATGCTGAATTCTGGAACGCAGAAAAGGAAGGAACCTTGTGACCCGTTCACACACTTGCGACTATAGGCGCCTTGAAACCTCTTACAAAACACACAGGCACCGCTTATTGGGTAGCCGTGGAAAACTGGCCAGTAGCCTATATTTCCTTTTTCTTTTCTGGACATCATTCCTTGACGATTGGCTTGGAAAACGTGTGTTCATGTAATAAACTACGATTTCTATATGTAGTATGCACATTTTCTCTAGTAAAATGCAGTTCCAGGGCCACCACGCCGATGGTTCCAGCATTTTAAGGTCCTGAGGAGTTGCCAGTGTGTGAACGGGCCTTTAATGGGGTAAAGAATCGAAAATTGAAATATCCCCGGAACACTTCGGAATGATTGAAATATGATCTATGATATTAGTGATAATCACATTCTTGTATTTCCTGCTGATGGGCATACTTTTTGTTCCAACCGAGGATTCTGGCGTGCGCTTCAATATCAGCTATCGAGGCGGCGCGATGGGTCTCGGGATATTTGCCCCTGACGTCACACTCGCAACGTCACGGGCCCATAAACGGCCAAGGGTCCGTAATTACGATCGTCGTCACTAGGTGGCGGCATCTTTATTGTCAACACGTTATAATCCCACGAAGTGGGAATACCCGAGGTATGGTGTACTAGAACCGAGAGGTGGTACAAGCGCCGCTCGTTCCCGTGCACCTCCATCTGACTTGCCGCGCCGTGGAGCTGCTACTGATGGGCACGTGACGTCAGACATTCCAACAAAGCTCGGCCCCCAACTTCCAGGTGGTAACGGGCAATCATTTTGTTCGCTTTAAAATTCCTTTTCTTGTGTTTACGGACGAAAGACTGGTGTTTCTTAGCTGCTGTAATAAAAGGGGCCAAGTCTACAAAAAGAAATAGCCACCAAAATTTCGCGTCCGTATCTTTTCGAACTGAATGGCCGAAAAAAACAAAAACAATGCAGTACTATTGCCTCAAACACCGAATAAATGTTTCAAGGTGAACAAATGTCACCGAAAGCTTACCATTTCTGCCATGAAGGTACAGACCAAAAGCATATCCTCTCGCCATGCTTTCCAATTCGTCTTATTTTCTCCTGCCCATTTGGAAAATGGCGCATCAAATCCTGCCCCCTCCAATGGACCTTTAAAGTCGCAAATAATAAAAAAAATATAATTACTGCGTGATTTTGTGTTCCAGCTTTACCACTCCCTTCTTGAAGGTCATGAGACACTCGTGCAACGTTGTATTTGCTTCGATGACACGCAGCATTCTCTGTGGTCCATCATATGGTGAAATCGAGTATAGTTAAAGTTTCATCCTTGGGGCACCATCAAGCATATTTCGTACGTGTCCCACAAATAAAAATCAATGTAGAAAAGTTTCATAGATGTTCTGGACAGAGTCGTTTTATTTTTACCAGGTAAGCAACATTACATAGCCCTCGAAGCTTTTTTTCACTTCCTCCACGACATCGACTTGCCGACAGCACTTCAATCAAAACTTTTATTTGTGTCGTCATCGTGGTCATACAAAGAGACCCCACAGCACGTTTTATGTTGTTATCCCCTTAAAAGCTCGGTAGACCAATGGTTTTATGAAGGTTGTCTTTCTCAGAAACAGTTAGCACATACTTTTGTTGTAGTTTTTAACACAAGTTTTGTAAACAGTTATCTTTGCTTCATTTACAACGTGCAACGATTTCTTTTACGTTACGAGCTAGCCAAGCATTTCACAAAGAGTTTTGGGCCTCTATTTGCCTTGAAAGAGCTGACCTCCAACCTGACACGCATTGGGACGAACTTATGTCGCTCTTCGAGGTTGCACAGCAAGCACTGCAGAAGGGAAAAAAATAAATCCTGGACTGATTGCATGAGAGCGAGCGACAATCAGTGATCAAGATCATCCCGCTCGCGGCAGCGTCCCCGGACACTGGATGCTTTCGTGAAGCGCATGAATTTGATGCAACCGCAAAGAAACCGAACACAACACTAAAATGGAACGATAAGCCATTTGATACTGTGGGGAAGAAAGAGCCAAGGCATCCGACCTGTTCGAATTCTCAAGCGTTCTGTGCCTCGAGGCGTGCGTATAGCGCGCGCCCCGAGAACGTCGTCTTTAATTTCTTTTGATTGTTTTCCTGTTTAGATCTGTGTCACCACAGATATGCCCCCCTCTGGGAGGATTTATGTGTTTTATAAATCCTTCCAACTGACAATTTTTTGTGGCCGGAGATTGTATGTCGGCGAAGTAGCCTCTAGATGAGCAGGCTTGAGTCGGTGGAGGGCAACGGCATCGTCTTTCCCGTTCATGCGTAGGACGAACGTGTCCGTCCTTTTCTGTACCACGGGAAACGGTCCCTGATAGTGAGGACGTAGTGGCTTTCTGTGATGTTCCTGTCGGACGAACACGTGGGTGGCAGTCTTTAGGTCCTCCGTAACATATGGTGACTTGGTATTCCCGACCCGAGTTGGAATGGGGCGGAGTTTTTCGAACACTTCTCTGAGGGTCTCGGCGTAAGCTTCGGGCTTTGCCGACGATGGCGTGTCGGCCTCGAAGAAATCTGATGGCAACCTCAGGGGAGTGCCATAGACGAGCTCGGCGGTGGAACATCCGAGGTCTTCTTTAAGGGCAGTCCTGACGCCAAGGAGCACGATCGGCACTTGGGAAACCCACTCGTTAGGCCTTCCATGGGCCATCAATGCCGATTTCAGATGGCGATGAAAGCGCTCCACAAGTCCGTTGGATTGCGGGTGGTAAGCGGTCGTCCGCAACCGTGTCGTCCCAAGAATGCGGGCTAACTCTGTGAAGAGCGACGACTCAAATTGTCGTCCCCGGTCTGTGACTATCTCGGACGGGCATCCGAACCTGGAGACCCACGTGGAGATGAAGGCGGTGGCGACGGTGGTTGCGGTAATGCCCTGCAGTGGCGTTGCCTCTGGCCATCTCGTAAATCTGCCAATGCAGGTGAGAAGGTAGCGGTACCCCTGTGATGATGGCAGTGGCCCGACCAGGTCCAAATGTACCTTGTCAAACCGCGCATCGGGTTGGAGAAAGGTCCTTCTCGGGGGCACAGGGTTCCGATGGACCTTCGCTTGCTGACAGGGTATGCAGGAGCGTACCCAGTCCCGGACATCCGACTTTATGCGGGGCCAGACGTACCTGGACGTCATCAGTCTCTGTGTTGCCCGAACGCCTGGGTGTGAGAGGCAGTGACTCGCGTCGAAAAGTTTTCGACGTAGTGAAACAGGTACGAACGGCCGGGGCTTTTCAGTTGTGACGTCGCAAGTGACAATGATGTTACCCGGAAAGGCGACATCCTGCAGCCGCAAAGATGACGACGATCGTAGCCTCTTGAGCTCCTCGTCCTCAATCTGTAGCCGAGAAAATTCTGCAGGATCTGGGAGCGGCGGTAAGGAGACGGCGTCAATACGGCTGAGGACGTCGGCAGGCACGTTGTCTACGCCTTTCACGTGTCGGATGTCTGTCGTAAATTCTGACAGAAAAGCTAGGTGGCGGATTTCCCGAGGTGTGTGATGGGATCCTGCGTTTGAGATGGCATTTGTCAAGGGTTTATGGTCCGTCCATATGGTGAAACTCCTTCCTTCAACGAAGTGTCGGAAGTGACGCACGGCCAAGTAGGCAGCCAACAACTCGCGGCCAAACACGCTGTAGCGCGTCTGTGCTGGCTTCAACTTCTTCAAAAAGAAAGCGAGTGGCCGCCACTGTCCGTCGATGCGTTGCTGCAGTACTGCTCCAACGGCGGTTGCTGAGGCGTCAGTCATGATCGACGTTGGAGCGTCGTGCATCGGATGTTGAAGAAGGGTGGTCTTCGCAAGAGCTCTCTTTACCTCGTAAAAGGCCTGCTCAGCTGCGTCGTTCCAAGGCAAAGGAGATGTAGAGCGTGCGCTCTTGCCGAGGAGGAGCAGCTCAAGTGGTTCGAGCAGCTTGGCGCAGTGATGGAGGAAACGTCTGTAGAAGTTTACGAGGCCGATGAATTGGCGAAGCTTGGTGAGGGATGTTGGTCTCGGGAAGTCTTGGATAGCGCTGACTTTGGCAGGTAGAGGTCGAATTCCTGAGCTATCGAGACGGTGTCCCAGAAAGTCCAATTTGGGTACCCCGAACTCACACTTCGTGGCGTTGATGATGATGCCATGCTTGGCGAGCCGTTCGAAGAGAAGACGAAGGTGTGCGCTGTGCTCTTCTGGAGATGGGCTTGCGACGAGCAGGTCGTCGACGTAGCAGAAGACAAAAGGCAAGTCCCTTGTAACAGCGTCAATAAATCGCTGAAACGATTGTGCCTCATTACTGAGGCCAAAAGGCATGCGCACAAATTCAAACAGGCCGAAAGGTGTTGTGACGGCTGTCTTGGGGATGTCTTCTTCCGCCACCGGAATTTGATGATAGGCTCTGGTCAAATCAATCTTCGAGAAGATGATAGAGCCTCGAAGGTTGACGGTGAAGTCTTGTATGTTGAGGAGCGGGTACCGGTCTGGAACGGTGTTTCGGTTCAGAGCGCGGTAATCTCCGCATGGTCGCCAGTCCCCGTTCTTCTTGGAGACCATGTGCAGCGGAGAGGCCCAACTGCTGGAGGATGGTCGTACTATCCCCAATTCGAGCATGTGGTCGAATTCTGCTCGAGCAATTTGGAGCTTCTCCGGTGCTAGTCGTCGTGGACGGCAGAAAACTGGTGGGCCTGTTCTTGGAATGTGATGTGCGACATCATGTGCAACAGGTCTCGTCCAGTCTGGCGGTCGCGTGAGTGAAGGAAACTCACAGAGCGGTGATTGGAAGGTGCCTTGCACCTGAGTGCAAATGGAGGCGAACACCGGAGTTTCCGTTGTTGCGATCCCTTGTATCGAAAGCTTTGTTGTCGAGTCAAGTAGGCGTTTCCTCTTGACGTCGACTAGCAGCGAATGGTGTTGAAAGAAGTCGGCGCCAAGGATCGCCCGACCGACGTCGGCCACCAGGAACACCCACCTAAACACTCGTCGAAGGCCAAGGTTCAGCGAGAGAGAGCGTTCTGCGTACACGAGGATGGGTGAGCCGTTCACAGCCTGGAGAAAGAAGATAGGCTTACGCGAACGGTCCGCACATGATGCAGGAATGGCGCTGACCTCGGCGCCCGTGTCAACGAGTAGGCGATTCCCAGTGGTTCTGTCGGTGACGTAGAAAAGGCTACCTTTTACAAGACCCGGACCGCTCGACGCCTCTAGTGGTCGGTCTTCTGGCCACGCGCAAGGACGCTCGCAGCGACGTGCGCCTGGACCGAAACGGCGGTGGTAGTAGCAGAGACGTGATGAGCTGTCTCTGTTAGAGCGGTCGTTGTCTGTTCGACGAGATGTTGAGCGCCGACGACGTTGTGGAGAACGATTGGGGTCTTGACGTCTTGTAGTGGAGAGAACGGCTTGCTCGAGGCGTTGGCAGAGCTCGCGAACGTAGCCTTGGGACGTCTGCGGGGTCCGGATGTCTTGCGCCGTGTTGGATGCGTCACCTGCCGACTGCGTTGTTGTGTCGGCAGCTATGATGACAGACGGGGCAGAGACCTCCATTACCGCGTCGGCCAACCCGGCGAGTCCCGCGAGATCGAGCGGTGCTGCTGCCGCAAGGACCATCTGAACGTTTGTTGGTAGCCGCTGAAGGAACAGCTCTCGGAGTAGAGCGGCGTCGATGTCGTTGGCGCCTTCTCCGAGAAGCTGAATCATTCGACGTAACAACTGCGATGGGCGTCGTTTGCCGAGTTCCTCGGCGGAGAGCGGCTGTTGGCAGCGGGAACGTTCGGATGCTTCGATTCTTTGAAGCAGGACTGACTTCAGCTGATCGTAGGGTACTGAGGTAGATGGGCTGGACAGCACGT
Source organism: Ixodes persulcatus (assembly GCA_013358835.2). NCBI lineage: Eukaryota > Metazoa > Arthropoda > Arachnida > Ixodida > Ixodidae > Ixodes > Ixodes persulcatus. The sequence continues at coordinate 300,429 of JABSTQ010009530.1, read as the reverse complement.
CGTAGACAGCGTCGGCCGCGGTGGGAGAGAGGGCCGAGACGACGTGATGATATTTGAGTCCTTGGGTTTCGATTCCAGCGAGGTGGAATTGCGACTCTGCCTGCACGAACCAGACTCGAGGGTTGCGGTCCCAGTACGGCGGAAGCCGAACCGCATGATGCATGCTCGGGCACTTATTCGGGTCACCACTTGTGGGGAAGAAAGAGCCAAGGCATCCGACCTGTTCGAATTCTGAAGCGTTCTCTGCCTCGCGGCGTGCGTATAGCGCGCGCCCCGAGAACGTCGTCTTTTATTTCTTTTGATTGTTTTCCTGTTTAGATCTGTGTCACCACAATACAACTCATCAAGAATAAAAATGTCAGAGAACGGGACAAGAAAGGAGACTCCTGAGAACAAAAGTACACTCTCAAGAAAAAAGAGTGTAAAATGGTGTATCGTTACGCCCTTTGTCCCATATAATACACCCCCAAACTTCAAATCGACCTACAGCGCCCTACAGTCGAACAGACGGCCGTAAAATTTACGAGGGGCTTGATAGCCGTGTGGTACAACTTATTAAAATAGCTAATGTACGTTTTACTAACTACAAAAAACATAATCTGGGTTTTCTTGGCCCTACTGTAAAACGTCGGTTTTTTCTTGATGTGGTCTTTGATACGCACTTTAGCTATTTAAAAAGTTATATCGCACCGTTATCAAGCCCCTCGTAAAATTTGGGGCCATCTGTTCGACTATAGGGCTCTTTGGGGTGTATTATATTGGACAAAGGGTGTAACGATACACCATTTTATACCCTTTTTTCTTGAGAGTGTAATATGTTTGTTTTTCTCCTTCCTTGTCCCGTTCATTGGCGCTTTCATTTTTGACGAACTAAAAGAATAACGAAGAACTTGCGAGGGACTTGCGTGACCTCTCTAACTGTAACGCATAACCGAACATTTTAAACCATAAGCCCGCTGCACTAAAATTTAAAAGCGATTACAGCGAAAGGGGCTGGGTGTTCTGCAGTGTTGACTATTGCATTGTTGCAAACACGTCCAATTTTAATCTACAGATCCATGATTGCTCATTAATCAAAAAGTGGCGATAACAAAGAGCACGTGGGGCGAAACGAGGAACATTACAATCTCAACTTATTGGTTCAAACACGCTGGCACACCAAACTTCAAACAAATACGTTTAAACACGGCGCCCACCACACATGGCGTGGCACGTACTCGCTGACAATTACCGGCGCCCTCTTCGTCAGAGGATAGAAGTAAAATAATCCGTGCGCGAGCGTCACGCGCGTAGCTATCGGCGTCACGCGGAGGGTGTGCATGCAGTTGGCAACAGCGTTTGTTGGCAACCAACGCATTCCCAAGGTCTATTTTCGAGCAATGCTCCATACTCGGTCCCTAGATCTCGGGACGTGCTTGCCCTCTTTTAAGGAGCACGCCTTCTTCTCGAGGTGAGCAATGGCGGGCGTTGCCTCGCGTTCGATGCTATATTACGTTGGGAATATGTCACGTGACAGCTCTTAATTTTCTGGTAGGCTAAGAGAGCCCGTAGCAAGCGTTGCGGTTCATTCAATCTTGAAGCAGAGTAGCCGCGAAGAGGGGAAACGGTGCAATGCAGCGCGTTTTCAAAAAAGAACCAATCCCAAAAAAAAATCGCAAGTAGTTTTGGCGTCAGATGTCCGTAGGATACGATGATGTAATCTTCGGAAAGTGATACATATGTGGTCATTATTATTGCGTTCATTTCGCTCACTCTCTACATGAATCAACTGTTTCCGTATCATTTGATCATTCAAGACTTGCGTCTTTTCTGAAGCGCATTATGGCAAAACCTGTCCTAGCGATGTGGACTAGGAAACACCATATTTTTTTTACTCGTTACGTTTTCTGTGCTTTGTAATGTAGATTTTATTTATTTATTTATTTATTTATTTATTTATTTATTTATTTCAAATACCCTCAAGGTAATAATACATTGAAGAGGAGAGTGGACATCAAAATAATAATTTAAGGCAGCCTAGGAAATGACCAGTCGAGTCGGGGTTCCATGTCAGATTGTTTACTCAGCTCGTGCCGCGTGTTAACGTCGTCGTCGTTAGACTAGCTAAAAGGAGAGAAAAAAAAAATAAAGCGAATCAGAGCATAACATTTTCCCCTCCCTTGTTGTTTTCTTTTATAGTTAGGGGAGTAAGTTAGAGTCTGTTGGCTGGTCTTCGGGGCTGCTGCGAGTTTTGAGGCGTTCCATACTCGACCGTCTTCCAATCGGAACGTCCACCGACCTACGCGCTTTATGATGCGCTGTGGTGGTCCAAAAGGTCGGCTCTCCTTTGGGGACTTTTCCTGGTCGCTCTACTCGAACCCAGTCACCAACACAAAATCTCGGGGTCTTCGCTGCTCGACGCTGGTCTGTGTACCTTTTGGTGTATTCCTGCCTCTGCTGTACTCGTTGACGCAGCCGTTGCAGCTCCTCGAAGGGGTTTTGCAGGAACTGCACCGACGACAGCCCGAGGATGTTGAGCCGGGTCCGTGGCTTGCGTCCGTGCAGCAGGAGGGCAGGAGATAGTCCAGTGGTGGCATATGGGGCATGCAGCGGTATATCATCAAGTAGTCGACGAGTGAAGAGCGGATGTTACTTTGTTCAATGGCGGCACACTGAAGGAAGCCCTTCAGTGTACGGTTGAAGTGTTCGACCTGCCCGTTGGACTGGGGGTAGTAAGCAGAAACCAGGTGGTGCTTTATACCGCGAACTTGAAGAAACTTCTCGAATTCGGCCGACACAAACTGTGGCCCATTGTCACTTACGATACTGTCTGGGTACCCTTCTCTGGCGAAGATGGCTCGCAGAAAATCCGTCACCCTTCCCGTAGTGACATTTGGGCAGAACTGGACTTCTGGCCACTTCGAAAAGTAGTCAACGACCGTAATGACGAAGCGACAAGCTGGCTCCGCCCGCTCAAACGGGCCCACAATGTCAATGCCCACCTTAGACCAAGGTCGCTCTGGCAATGGCACTGGCTGTGGGGGGTCGGTGACGTCTTGGCAGTCTTGTCCGAGGTAGTGCAGACCTTGCAGGCGGAGACCGCAGCGCGTACTTCTGTATTCATTCGAGGCCACCAAGTAGAGCTCTCGAAGGCGTGCCTGCGTCTTCAGGATGCCAGTGTGTCCTTCATGTGCTCGTGAGATTAGCGCGTGACGCATAGTTTTGGGGATGACGAACTGGTCCCTACGGAGCAGGAGCCCGTCGTTGACTGAGAGAGCCTCTTTCAGGTCGTAGAAAATGGTCTCATCCGAAGATAAACTTTTCCATGGGAGCCAATCTGAGGTTACATAGCCCATGACAGCGGTGAGCAGTGGGTCATCCGCCGTCTCCTGTTGCAGCTGTTGTTTCGTGATGCACGCGTCGTCCAGAGCGACGAAGGAGATGATCTCGTCGTCGAAGTCTATTCCTCCATCATCGGTCGGCATGGGCAGGCGGGACAGGGCATCAGCTACCTCATTCTCCACTTCTCGCTGGTATTCCACCGTGAAGTTGTACTTCAGCAGGCGATGGGACCAACGTGTAATCCGTAGCGGGCGATGTCCTGTTCCCCCAGTGGAAAGCAGTGACACAAGCGCTTGGTGATCAGTGCGAAGAGTGAAATGACGGCCCCACAAGTAGACATGCCATTTCTCACATGCCCACAGGCATGCTAGCGCTTCTTTCTCTCCAACCGAGTACCGTCGCTCCGTCGGCGTCAACATTCTAGAGGCAAATGCGACCGTGAAGATACCGTCCTGATGGCGCTGCTGCAAGACAGCCCTAATTCCGTAGGCCGATGCGTCTGTAGCTACGACGGTTGGTAACGCTGGGTCGAACATCTTCAGCGTCTTGCCAGATGACAGCAACGATTTTACTCGGTTGAAGCTTCGGTCCGCCTTGTTGTCCCAGATTAATGGTGTGTCCTTCCGCAGGAACCTTCGAAGAGGCTTGACTTGAGATGCCAACCAAGCCAGGCACAAAGCGGGAGTAATATTCCACCATCCCCAGAAAGGAGCGGAGTTGGGTGATGTCCGCGGGGATGGGGGCAGCTTTGAGAGCATCCACTTTCTGTTGAAGCGGTGCAATTCCTTGAGCGTTGACTTTATGGCCCAAAAACGACAGTTCCGACACACCAAAGACGCACTTGTTTTTGAGCTTAAGTCCGGCCTCCGAGATTCGCCGCAGAACTTCCCGCATACGGTGTGTGTGCTCCTCCTGGGTTCTCCCCAAAACAACAATGTCGTCAAGGTAGACCAAAACACCTTCACAGCCGTGCAGCACCCTTGACATCATCTGCTGGAAGGCTGCTGGCGCTGATGCCAGACCCAAGCACACCCTCTTAAAACGGAAGAGGCCCTCGTGCGTGATGAACGCCGTGAGGTCTCGGCTCTCTGGGCGAAGAGGCAGTTTGTGGTAGGCGGCAGCAAGATCAAGCTTTGAAAAATGTCTTGCGCCATGCAAGGCATTCAGTAATTCCTCGATATGCAGAAGAGGAAAACTATCGATGACGACAGCCTTGTTGGCTTCTCGCAGGTCCCCACACATTCGAATGGAGCCATCCTTCTGCTGCACCACCACAATTGGCGAAACCCACTCGGATGAGTTTATCCTGCTCGATGATTTCAGCTGCTTCCAGACGTCTAAGTTCATCCGAAACGGGTTGTCGCGCAGCTAAAGGGATACGCCTCATCCGGTGTCGAACAGGAATCACAGAAGGTCGGATGTTTACCTTGTGGACCACTCCCTGGACACATCCAAGACCCGGGTTGAAGAGGTGCTCGAAGTGGCTCAAGGAAGGTGGTAACGTTGGTTTCGCTGGCGCAGGCACCGCGGAAGTTGTAGCCTGTGGCACAGACGGTGCTGACGGCAGTTGGTTTTGTACTCTTTTTGACCACTCTTGCCTTAAGGCGGCGGTCCCACGGCCCCAACTATAAAACCGGTGGCAGCTCTGCTAACGCTCCTGTTTGCTGTGCAAATGTCGTGTCTGCGCGCGTGTTACGTAATTCGTTCTTTTTTCAAATAAATCGCCGATTCATCATCATTCTTTTAGTTCAAAATATGATACGCATTTTTGAAAACTTAACGCACAATAAGAAAACAAAAAGTGCAAGTTTTGATATTTTCAAAGACATACCTCTATGCATTCCAAGTTTCTAGACTTGTAATGCATTCAAGACGCGTTCTTATTTTTTTATTGAATAGAAGAAGGACTCGTCTAGTTCTGTGCATACGTGTTTTTGTTAATTAGCACGCTCACATGTTTTTAATACTAATTCAAAAAGAGCTTTTTTTATGCGATTTTGAAGTCTCGTAACTCAGTTTCACATCATAACGCAGCAACGACATTTAATGGCATGCTTGTGGTAAACATAGGAACTCAGAATACAAAATATTAGAAGTGCAACGCCAGCCGTTTTCTTGTAAACACAACTTGATTATGGTAAAATTTCTAAGAATTCCTTTTACGCGTTCTTGGTTTTCTCAGACAGCCTTCTGGCATCTGACCTAATTTTTTTTTTAATTGTATGCTAGAGGAACTGAGCTAGTTCACTAGAAGCGTGATTTTTTCGTATTCATATTCAGATTTGTTTAAAATATGTTTAAATCATGGGACTATTTTGAAGCTCGACTCTGTACGCAAGAAACCGGTTTCAAAAAGAGGGCAGCTATTTAAGCAAGGATTCTTTAATTAGTGCTTTTCTCGTTCTAAATAAAATCACGTTCTGTGATTGCAATTTTTTGAAAGCATACTAATTGTCCTAAATAGTAAAAAGGACCCATGTTTTAGCAGACGACGCGCACTTGCGCCATCTTTTGAATGATGGCTGAAATTCGAGGTTGAGAAGTTCAGGCAAAGTGGCGCTGATTCTGTCCCTGACGCAGAGGATTCTTTTCTCAAATATTTTCTCGCGCTACTTCCTCGTTCTTGCAGTAAGTCACAATTAATCTTGCAAAAGAAAAAAGAAAAAAAAAAACGAGAAGCGCGTTACAAGGGTCACGAGCAAGTTCTCGAAAACGCCTAGTGCCTACAAATAAGCTATTCAATGCTGTCCGCCATGTTCCGACACCACGAAAGGTGCAAATATTTAACTCCATATTATGGTGACGACGAAGGAGAATTTGTTTTCCTCCACTCCAAGATTTTTAACAGACATTTTTTTTGTAAGGTTCCAGCTTTCCAACCGCGCTGGTTCTGTTTTGTTCGCCATCGTGCAGGCATTTGAGATTTTTACTTTTAACGTTACTCTACCCGTAGACAACTTACGGAGAGTGTTATGTGCAAACCGCAGTGACTGATTCTCATAGTAAGGCAACAAACAGCCAGTCATCGGGGCTCAAATCTGAGGCTCAGGAAACGGGTCTACACTCCGTTTCACCTTATGATGTACCGCAGGAAAGGCTACAAGCGCGAGCTCCTTGCTCTGGGGCACATCTCGGCAGCACAATCTCTCGTGCATTAAGAGCAGCTCCCAACGCTATGAGCTCGCGCTTCTAGCCTTCTCTGCGGTACAACATAAGGTGAAACGAAGTATAATAAACCCCCTTTTCATGAAGTGCTCTATCAAAAGCGTTGCACATGTGCGAAACCCTCACTAGGTTGTCTTTCTTTGGATTAATTTTTATTTCATTTATTCAAATAAGAACAATGTCAGACGATCAACTTTCATGGTGTTGGTTTAATAATGCAACGACTTCAAGCTTCCACTTTGTGCTTTACACCAACCATGACCCTTGCCCTTTGCAACTAATTATAAGCAGCCATGTCCGACTTTCTAGAAACAGCGACTCAGCTGAGACTGTGGGAAAGAAAGCAATGCCAAAGCCAGCGCTCGAGCTGAGTGGCACTCAAGCCGCGTTTCAATACAGTCGCGCGCCCAACCCTTCGCAGTGCTTTCTTTCACTCAGTCTCAGTCCAAATGCTTTTTTTAGCAAGCCGGACCAGAATCACAACTCGTGAAGTTTCCTCGCGCTTCTCCTTCGTTCTTCGGAGTCCTCGCAATGAGTGTTGCGAAATAAAATCAAGCGAGATGCTCAGTGCTGCCCTGACATGTTCTTCCATGACCGGGCTAGAGAGGGTTTCCTTGTGACCTTCACTCTCGCCGAGGAGCAATGGGACTTGTTTAGCCGCGTAGGGGTGCGACCACACAACCATGCCCAACGTCGCCTGAGCCATCCTGAACAACTGTTCCCCGACCACTGCGATAGAAAATGTGTGAAATTATACTTGCTTGAAATAACTGTAGTGAGCCGACTGAAATAAGTTTCGGCTTACAATAATTCAATGTTTGTCTATACAAACTTGTCTTTAAGCATATGAAGAGAAAGACGTGCTCCGCATAAGTCCCTGAAGGCAGCCGGCCTCATGAACTGTGGGTCTAATTACTCTAGAAACTTGTCCAACTCAAGCCCGTAGCAAAGAGGACAACACGGTGAAGAGGTGCCTCTCCGAAAGAATTAAAGCGCTGTAGGAGGGGTAGGATTACAGCGACCCCTACAAGCTGCCGCAGCAGGGAGCAACTACTCTCGGTGCAAAGGCCGTAAGAGACCGCGCCTCTTCAGTCTAGCGCGGCCACTGCTCTGCAAACTGCTGAACGAGGCAATGTCCACTCACACAGGGGCGTTTGCTTATGTTTTTCTACGTTGCGATATAACTAGGTAGGGGCACTTGATCTAACAACCTACGGATGAATCAGTTAATGATTTAAGCGCGATTAAATTTTTAACCAGTTGAACCGTTAAATTTTGACAAATTAAAAAGTAAAAATTTAACTCTTTCACCACGCAGACGCGTACGGGTACACCTGTTTCAAGGCAAACTTTAGGTGAAAATTTCACCTAAAGTAAACTGTAGGGGCGAGATGTGTGACTCAAAAGAAGTGGAGAAGGTTATATCTGCCCCCAGCCGCTTCAACGCCATTCGATTGTCCGTTTAGCGCAGACAGCTGAGCCCATATACCTATTGCTAAATTACCCAAGCATCAAGGAAAATGCAGGGAATAGTGTTCCACGCATCGCACGTGCTCGTGTCTGCTGCAGTAACTGTCCTAAAAAGAAGCCTAAAACAAACGGCATTTTGCACGCGCGTTCATTAGCGCTTTATTTTGGTTATTCACTCCGCATCATTTATACGGGGAAGGCGTGCGCGTGCGGCGCGTGGAACACCATTCCCTGCATTCTCCCTGATGCTTGGGTAATTTAGCAATAGGTCTATTGTGAACAATCAAAGGAGTTCCCTATTGCTTGAAATTATTAACGAACCTGTTTCCTTCTGCAGCTGAAATAATAATTTGTGAGTGTGACTAGCCTTTCAACTGTTCTCAAACACACATCAAACTTGATTTAAAACCTGAAATTGTACATTTTGCCGTTTATCACAAATTTAACAAAGGCAAACAAAAATCTCATTTTGACTTTTTTAGAACTATGATGCATGGCAATGTACGAAACCTATTAATATACCTATTGCTATATTACCCAAGCATCAAGGAGAATGCAGGGATTGGTGTTCAACGCGCCGCACGTGCTGACGTCAGCCGCAGTAACTTTTCTAAAGCAAATACCTAAAACAAATGGCACCTTGCACGCGCGTTCGTCAACGCTTGATTTTGGTTATTCACTCCGCATCATTTATACGGGGAAGGCGTGCGCGTGTGGCTCGTGGAACACCAATCTCCTTGATGCTTGGGTAATATAGCAATAGGTATATTGGTTCATTGTTCGATTAAAATTTACGCCCAGTCTTATACTCCGTTTCACCTTATGTTGTACCGCAGCGAAGGCTAGAAGCGCGAGCTCATACACTCTAAGAAAAAGGGGAGCGCGACTTAGTCCCCGAAGGGAGCAAGTTCTTCGACACTACCATTAGTCCCCTCGGGGACTAACGGGAAGGGGAGTAACAGTTGCGCTTCTCCATTAGTTTCTCGCACTAGCACCGTTGGGACTAACTGTTACACCGTTTCAATTGCACCTCGAGGACCAACTGTTAGGCCCTTGCACTTGGTCCCCTGGGACCAACTGTTACACCGTTTCAATTGAACCCCGAGGACGAACTGTTAGGCCCTTGCACTTGGACCCCTGGGACTAACTGTTACACCGTTTCGAATGAACCCCGAGGACCAACTGTTAGGCCCTTGCACTTGGACCCCTGGGTCTAAACGTTGCGCCCCTGGATTTAGATCTCTGGGACTAAAGGTTTATTCTTTACATTTGGTCCCGAGCCACAAATCTCCAAAACGAAATTGTGCAGTTCAGGTTAAACGTAGCTTTATTGCCTCGTAGATACACATTGAATTCAAGGATGACTGAAGTCGACGTTCCTGAGCGGTAGACTCCACGATAAGGCCAAATTCCGAAGAGTGCACTTTGCGTCGACGTTGGCTTGAACACTGCAGGGACAGCTGTCCAAACCGGTCGTGGTCCAAGCACCGTTTATTGGGGCACCTGCAGCTTCTTGCCTCTTTGCGAGGAATTTGGATTATTAGCCACAGGGGCAGCGCGAAATACCCGACCGCTCAACAAAAGTTTGAGATATAACACACATATATTAAAATAACAAATAGGCTACAAAACTGCTACAATGGTTCACATCTAACATGCGATCTGTTGACAGCAGACCAGCGCAATATTATATTTTTAGTAGACCGTTCGCTGCGAATGGACCTCTTGGCGAATATGTGCTGCCACCTAGACACGCGAATCGGTTCGAGACTAGGTGACTGGAAAACAACGCGCGCCCAAGGCCTCTCCCACCCGTTCCACACCCAAAACGTCAGCTAGCTACATCCTGTTCACCCATTGAGGCGATGTGACCTATATACGGCTCCCCCAAGCTCACCTTTGTCCCCATCGTGCGTAATCTTCCGCCCCGAGGTCGACACAACGAAACCACTCAAAGGCGAGAAATGCAAGATGGCGGATTGTTTGGAACTAGATACTCTCGAACCCAGGCGCATGAAATACTCCGCGCATGCGCACCGCGTATTTCTACAAAAGGTCCCTTACAGACCCAGCGTGTGCGTGCTCAAACTATGCTTCAAAGTGACGGAACGAGCTCCCGCCATCAACGCGAAAGTCTCTACAATCGAATAAATGTCTCCATTAAGGCCGGCTCTCACACGCAGCGAATCGCTGAAATAGCGCTGCTGACGTGTCGTGAGCTGCTTTTCGTCTGCCATGCGCAACAGTTTTGACGGTGCGATACAAAGCTGGTGAAAGCTACCGTCAGCACGCGCTTAGCGCTAGGTCAGCGCTATGCTTGTAGCTCTCTGCTGCATGTGTGAACAGGCCTTTATGGTAAAGCGATCCTCCCAGGGTCTGCAAAACACAAAAAATAAGCCATCGGTAGAACTGGCATTTTGCTCGATACGATTGAATATCAGGTCTCTGTGCCGCGTAACAAAATAAGCCACCATGGTGCCAAAAAGAATAGAGCATGGCGCGTTCTTTGGAAGCTAGAGAACGCGCTCAAAATAGAACACTTTCTGAAGCCGCAGTTAATGAATATACCATAAACAGAAGTACGTTGCAGCACCGCGAATCGAAACCGGATCTCGCAATGATCGGAGACGACCAGCTTCTAAGTCCTGACGAAGGCTATACTAAAAACACGTTCTTTTCAAACAAAGACCCCTTCCCATTTTCCCGACGGACCCTCTCTGCCCCATCTGCCCTACCCCCCGCGTGAGCGAGGAATGCGGAGTAGGGGGTTGGTGGGAGGGAGAAGGGAAATCTCTTTTCCCCGAAAATCGTTTTTTCCCCTTTCACTACACACGACACACGGACACACCGATGCCCGAAGGACGGGAGAAGGTCGAAGGCCGCCATTTTCAACACGCCGGTCAAGTGACGTACAAGCAAACACGTTTGTTTTGTTTTTTTTTTTCTCTCTCTCTCTTTTCAGTTTTCTCGGGGGCCTTTTTTTTTTTAGTTCGCATTTGTTTTGTATTAGCAGGGTGTTGCGATGGATGACGTCCGGGCGCGGTTCGTTCTTCGTTGTTCATCTGGAATGTTATCTGAAACATCGACGACGATGGCATGAAGGCGTCCGGATACTGCCCCTGAATGTGCTTTTTGAGCGGAACGTGCCGTGCACCAAGTGTGTCGTTGCGGATTTTGAGTTCGACATTGGACTACCAAGAAAGGTTGGTTACGGGGAGACGCAGAGACGAGGCTCGACCTGTTCTCAGTAACTCAGTTTTAGCGATTGAAGTGATCATTTATTCTGACTGCGAGACTCCCGTGTTGAAAGCGCGTCTTCAACAAACTCTTTAGTTTCATTTAAGAAAAAAAAAAAAGTGTTAGTATTTGGAGGTGTTGCGTTTGGATTAATGCTCATTTTTTGCGCGAAGGCAAATTACGTGAATGGGACTTGTGAAATGTAAACAGATCATTTTTGACGAGATATTTGGGTGAAGTAGAGTCAGCACATTCGTTAACTCGCATTCGCACAACGCGCGAAGCTCTACCATGTAATGTCTGAACGTTCGTGGCACATTAAACGAATTCGCCAGTTTCGTCCGAGTTTTCTCAACACTTTCAGCCGTGCTGGGCAGTCTCTCGCCGATCCCCAAGACAAGCGAAATATCATCCGTCCTCCTGGCGAACATTCCGTTTGCCTTCGGGGACTAAATCCAACAGATGCACGCTGTCTGAGGGGGACTAATGGCTGCTTTTGCTCGCGCACGCCTATCGGTTAGTCCCAGTCGAGCGCAGTTAGTCCCCAGCTTTTGCGCACGGTACCCAGCTTGAACCAGATGGTCCTTACGGGGAGCAACTGGAAGTTCAGAGGACCAAATACTGCCGTTAGTCCCTTGAGGCCAACTTTTTTCTTAGAGTGTAGCGTTGGCAGCAGCCTTTAGTGCACGAGAGCATGCGCCGCCGAGACATGCCCTATAAGGAGTATTCACTGGGCGCCATATCTGTGGGTGATGTCTAGAGCGCATGCTCTGAACGAGCCCACATTGATAGGTTGCTAAGACCGGCAATCTTGAGGGTGCGGAATGCACGTTACAAAAGAACTGTGAAAGCTCGCCATCAGCACGCGCTCAGCAGTCGTGCACACAGCTATGGCCGCCAGTGAATACTTCCTATAGACCTTTCCAAAAAAGGACACTTGGCAGGTTCCATTTTCAGTGTTCGTGCGTATGGCGCGTGATTTGCTCGCTTTCCGAAGCGACGAACGTGCGCGTTCTGGACTTTTTTGCTCGCTTTCCGAAGCGACGAACGTGCGCGTTCTGGACTGTGATTTAACACGTGTGGACTGTGATTTTTGTAAACAGTGGAAACGTCTATAGGAAGTATTCACTGGCGGCCATAGCTGTGTGCGCGACTGCTGAGCGCGTGCTGATGGCTAGCTTCCAGGGTTCTTTTGCAACGTCCATTCCACACCGTCAAAATGGCCGGTGTTAGCAGCCTATTAATGGGGGCTCGTTCTGAGCATGCGCTCTGGACAGCACCCACAAATATGGCGCCCAGTGAACACTCCTTATAGCAAGAAGCTCGCGCTTCTAGCCTTTCCTGCGGTACATCATAAGATGAAATGGAGTATAGTTATAACTTAGTCCGCGGGACATCTGTGCTTCATATGTCACATGCAAATCTACTCTTTGAATTGGATCCCATGCCTCATTTGAACCACGAATGCCCCGTAGACTTTGAACTTAGTGTACAACGCTGGCAAAGCTGCTTGCGCGAGCATGGTTTGATCTCGCAGATCTTTTGCGCGTGTTCTTGCGCAAACGAAACTATAAATGAAGCCACGCCGCGCCAGTAACGGAGTATAGACCTTTCCAAAAAAGGGCACTTGGCAGGTTCCATTTTCAGTGTTCGTGCGTATGGCGCGTGATTTGCTCGCTTTCCGAAGCGACGAACGTGCGCGTTCTGGACTGTGATTTAACACGTGTGGACTGTGATTTTTGTAAACAGTGGAAATGTCTATAGACCTTTCCAAAAAAGGGCACTTGGCAGGTTCCATTTTCAGTGATCGTGCGTATGGCGCGTGATTTGCTCGGTTTCCGAAGCGACGAACGTGCGCGTTCTGGACTGTGATTTAACACGTGTGGACTGTGATTTTTGTAAACAGTGGAAACGTCTATACATCTTTCCATAAAAGCGTACGAGGGCGCGTTCATTGCTGTGTTTGTGTGTTATGCACGCGCACTTTCTGGCTGGCTGCAACTGCGATCGAGCGCTGGCTGGACTGCGATTTATACCCCTGTTATACCCCTGTTACACGGGCACACTTAACTGCGGTTACGCTAAGCCACAGTTAGTGCACAATACTTGCGGAGGACATTCTACGGCTATGCAGTCAAAGCTATGGGCGAACGTGCGCTTGAGCATTTTGATCATACATCGAAGCAGTGCACGCGCGCTCTTCACTTCTTATGGAATAGCTGTCCAATAGTATAGTGCGGTATCTGTGGTGCCGCGTAACAGAAGTTAAAGGGGCTATGCAACAATTTTTTTACTTTGCGCAAATACCGCTTAGAACGGATCCCTGGCGTTAATGACCTATGCAACACGCCTTCGTTTTTCACCCGACGCATTAGAAGTCCCAGAAAAAAAATTAAAAAAACAACGAGCAGCGTTCACGCCCTCAACTCGCAGCCAGAACAAGCGGCCACGTGATCTGGAGCCGATTATATGCCGCCAATGTTGATCATAGCCACGCGCTGGGGTTGGCAAAGCACAGGACACGCGCTGAGTTCCAGACATTGTTATGGCTCGGCTATTGTCGTCGTTGCAGCGATTGGACACGGGCCACTACTCGAATGCTTCTCGAGCTATCAATTATCACGAGCCTAAATCGAGTGCCCACGCAATGCTCGGGTCCAATCTATGAACCGCATTCAAATATCGTCATACGGGTGTACTGCGATCCCCGCGTTACGTCATCGAATTTTGCAAGGGAGAGATTGAATGAAAATGATCGCTTTTGTACTTGAAATTACACCGTAACAAAGGAGTTTCTTGGCCAGTGGCATTGCATGCGAGTATCCTTGAGTCCCACTAGTGCCAGTAAGCTCGTGTAAAGTGAAAAACATTCCAATTGAATATCGTTGTACAGCTCCTTTAAGCTGAGTTAACCGCGGTTAAGTGTGCCCACGGGCACACTTATCCGCGGTTAACTCAGCTTAAAGGAGCTGTACAACGATATTCAATTGGAATGTTTTTCACTTTACACGAGCTTACTGGCACTAGTGGGACTCAAGGATACTCGCATGCAATGCCACTGGCCAAGAAACTCCTTTGTTGCGGTGTAATTTCAAGGACAAATTTTTTAATTTTTTTCTGGGACTTCTAATGCGTCGGGTGAAAAACGAAGGCGTGTTTCATAGGTCATTAACGTCAGGGATCCGTTCTAAGCGGTATTTGCGCAAAGTAAAAAGATTGTTGCATAGCCCCTTTAACTGCTGTTTCGCGGCACCACAGATACCGCAGTATACTCTCGGACTGCTATTCCATAACACATGAAGAGCGCGCGTGCACTGCTCGATAGATGCTCAAAATGCTCAAGCTCACGTTCGCCCATAGCTTTGACTGCATAGCCGCAGAATGTTGTCGGCAAGTATTGTGCGCTAACTGTGGCTTAGCGTAACTGCAGTTAAGTGTGCCCGTGTAACAAGGGTATTAGCATGCGTAGACTGTGCTTTTTGTGAACAATGGAAACGTGCACAGATGGCGAGAGACGAACTTTCGTTGCAAATTCCCTCGATAAAATTCACGCTTACAAGTACCGCCAACCATTGTGGTGGAAACGCGTAAGACACGTGTCACGACAGGGTGCTGATCTGCCGTCATTCACTTCCAAGGGCCGCTCATGTGAGTTCTGCGCCGCCATTTGCTTCCAAGGGCCGCTCGAGACACAGGTCTCGTGCACTGGCGCATTTGACGCTACTTGCAGACAAACGTCAACACATCGAGGGGCTTTATGTCCCTGGCGTGGTGTCTGGCCACCTCGGTATTCAGTGCCGAGACTGTGGTTGGCGCGGAGTGGCGACCCACTAATACGAGAGATGTTTGAATCTGTAAAAGTCGGTGGATTAGGTGTTTCTATCTGTCAAATTTCTGAATTATCGTGAAGACAGCGTGCATATACCTTCATGTGGTCTACGGTTCGTTATCATTTGAAAAGAGAAGAGAAACTTCACCAACGCGCTCACGTCAAACTACGGTCTACGGTGTTTTGCCTTTTGAACGTGAACGTGCAGACGACCATAGGAACATGAAGATACACTGAACTTTGGATGATCTGGACCACTTGGCGGTTCTCCCGTGTACATGTTGTAAAAATAAAAATAAATATTACGACAACAAGTGTGCGTGAGTTAATAATAAAAATAATAATTCTTATTTCCAGACATACATGTGTCTGAGGGGCTGTGGCAAACGAATACAAAAGGAAATTCGGCACAGACACTTAAGACTGCTTACGTGTGGGAATGCGAAAGCACTGTAGTCCCTTTGGTGAAATGTTTTCGATTTATTTTTTTGGCATGCGTTAAAGTTATTTCTGCTGATTCGGTGTGTGACGCGCGGGAGGCAGCACCCGCCACCTTCTCCCCATTGGCTGCGCCGTCACGTGCCCAATGACGCACGCACTTGGCCACACCTTCAGTCAGCCAGATGGTTGTGACGCGACGTGTGCAGTGACGCACGCACTTGGCACACCTTAGTCAGCCAGGACCGTGGAGCCGCCGTGGCGTCGAGAATAAAGAAAAAAAAACAAAAAAAAAAAAAGCCGCCGTGGCGTCGGGGAAGCGTGCCCGTCTCTCACCCCGGAGGCCCGGGTTCGATTCCCATCCAGACCGAAATGTAAGACTTTCTCTCTAAAGCGCCATTCATTTACTCAGTTTAATGGAATCTTCGTGAAAAATATGACGTCAATCCGGGCATTTTTAACGTGTTTTTACTCTGCGCCATCGGCAATTTTCGGTACCATCTCTCGGTCATGCCGCCGACGACGACAACGGATTTTCGCGTTATGAGGAAAATAATCTCTTCGCATTAAAAAGTCTTCTGACCAGGCCATCAGCCCCTTTTTACAGCGTTCAACAGTGTACAGGACCAGTGTCAGCATGAAAAGCAATTATACATAAAATAATCAAATTGACATTAGCTAAGCATCGTAGTCACAACAATTAATAATCAACGTCATCAAAAGTTTGAAATATATATAATTCATATCACCATCACTGAGATCACATTCATTACCATAAAATGTCAGCGTTACTGTAAAATTCCCCATTTTTGTTTCATGCAAACAGAATGTACATGTATATATA
Source organism: Ixodes persulcatus (assembly GCA_013358835.2). NCBI lineage: Eukaryota > Metazoa > Arthropoda > Arachnida > Ixodida > Ixodidae > Ixodes > Ixodes persulcatus. The sequence continues at coordinate 284,125 of JABSTQ010009530.1, read as the reverse complement.
TATATATATATATATATATATATATATATATATATATATATATATATACAGGGTGTTTTTTTTTAAGCTTAACAGATTTGTGTAAAAAAAGCCGTGAAAGTTACACTTATTCCGCTTGTGGAGGTGAGTTATACGGCCAGGGGGACATATTGTAGGGGGATAATCGTAACGATCAGTCGGCTAATTACTTAAAATTCGTTAATTAACTTTTTAATTAATGAAAATAGACATATGGTTCCAATTAGAAATTTGCTCAGCGTCGTCGAAAACCCCTAAATCAGTCATTTTCAGAAAGACTTTGAGCGCGTGAGAAGCGTAGTAGTGAACTGAAGTTACCGCTCGTGGAGCAGGTACAAAGCTAGAGGTTGCGATAAGGCGCCCGTGCGATTTTTCCGTCTCTTATCTAGCCCCAGCCTTGTACCTGTTCCAAGTATGGTAACTTTAGTGCACTACTACGCTTCTCACGCGCTTAAAGTCTTTGTGAAAATGACTGATTTAGGGGTTTTCGATGACGCTGAGCAAGTTTCTAATTGGAACCATATGTCTATTTTTATTAATTAAAAATTTAATTAACGAACTTTAATTAATTAGCTGATTGATCATTACGATTAGCCTCCTATAATATGTCCCCCTGGCCGTATAACTCACCTCCACAAGCTGCATAATTGTAACTTTCACGGCTTTTTTTTAACGAATCTGTTAAGCTTAAAAAAAACACCCTGTATATATATATATATACATATATGTAAGACGTTGGTATATTTTTCTCAACATCAAATTATCAACTACTTTATTTATTAATGAAAAAAATACCAAAAGCACTATAAAACACACTTTGAAATCTGCTACCCACTCGACTAACATTTTTTTAAGTTTAGGTCATTGGGACTAAAAATACACTTTTACTCTTTTCTTGAACATGCAGATTCTTCGACCTCGGCGTACTATTTCAACAATATTTGGGGTGGTTGTTTATAAGGTCAGATAACTGATAATCAAGTTTAATCAAACTATCATCAAAATGATGAGTTTTATGGAGCGTCCCTCTGAACACCCGTCTTGAAAAAGAGTCTGCTATTGCTTGTTTTATCATAGATAAGAATGCAGTCAAAGACTAAGGTACACAAGCACAAACACGCATACTAAAAGCGCAAGGCCATGGTCCATGGTTTGCACTTGATTGCTTTGACCGGGGACAGAAAAACGCACTATAAGACGTTGACCTCCGTGACGTGGTGTTTTCTGGCTCTGCTTGACTGGCCTCATTGACCTGTTATGCCAGCTGCGCTCCGACTTACAGCGAAAATGAATTTAAAACCTCTTTCATTCACAAAATGCTGACAAGGCATGTCTTATATCTGTTCTTTATCGTTTGATAACATTCTTCATTGATTGAATGACTATGTTTTTAATGATTTAATAGTTAAAACGATAGCTACTGATTTGTGAGCCTCTGACGAAATCGCTTTGCCAACCCTGCAGCGTGGAACAAAGCCAGGATAAAAAAATTGACCGCATCTCCACGTGGTGAATGATGTTGCTTGGGGCGAAGCTCTGGTGGTGCTTGTCTGCGTAGACGCCGAGCCGCAGCATGCCGAGCCTTTTCATTCATATCAGTAGGAGAATGTGTGGTTTTCTTCTTTTTCTTTTTTAAGAAGACATTTTTTTCTTTTTCTTTTTTCATAATTTTTTTCATCTTTTTTTTTCCAATTTTTCTTTTGCCCTACACGAGCACGTGAGCATGTGCTCACGTGCTCGTTCATTCATATCAGTAGGAGAATGTGTGGTTTTCTTCTTTTTCTTTTTTTATGAAGACATGGGATGGCATCTCAGAACCCCCTACTCTTTTTTTTTTTTCTTCTTTTTCTTTTTTCGTAATTTTTTTCATCTTTTTTTTTCCAATTTTTTTTTGCCCTACACGAGCACGTGAGCATGTGCTCACGTGCTCGTGAGCTTGTGATCTCACGAGCAGAAGCACGAGCACCCGACGCCGGCCTACGGCGGACGGCGGACGGACATGGCTAGACCCCTAAGGAGCTTCGCCCCTAAAAACAAATTTTGCCCCGCTAGGCACTCTCGATCGGGTCGATGAGCTAGCTGGGCTCCGCTTCTGTGCGAACTGGGCACTGCTAGCACCACAGGCACGTTTCTTGGCATTTGTGTCAGTGGGAGCACGCGCTGAGCGCTGAACGAGCACGGGCGAACAGCCGAAAGGAGGAAATTAAGAGCAGAGGAGGAACATGACTGCCACGAGCCTGCTTTCTGGCCACAGGGATGAGTGCCGCCATCTAGTGGTTGAACTAATGGCTTGTTTAAGATGGCCGCCGTGGGACCGCCGCCTTAATGCACTCGATGTCTCGTCCAGTGAAACCGGTGTTGACGTTTCACCTGTCTCTCTCGGTCGTTTGACGGAGCCCTCCGCGTCAGTATAGGCCCGTAGCTCTCAAGTTTTGAGCAGCGCTCCAGGCGAGCAAAATAGAATACTTGGCTCGCGTTTCGAACATGCGTCGATACGCTTCCACACTAGAGTTTTTTTTTTTTTTCTACTCCGTTTCATTCTATGTGCCAGCGTAGTAGAGGTACAGTGTACTAGAATACTTGGGTAGTGTTGGGACCGGAGGGGCTCGCCTGAAGCGCGTGGTATTGATCGCGACAGGTGTCGACACCGGCGCGTTATCCAGAAGGTGTGCGCATGCGTGGCTGCACGCGCGAAATTATGAATCTTTGGTGCCGCTTTGGTGGAGTGTAGGATTTCTGCTACAGCTACGACCTGCCAGCGGTCGTACCGCGGCATCAATTACGCTGCGGCACGATCGTTAGCAACATGATGCTTCAATGTATTGGACGGTGCAAGCTACATTACCTTTCCTTTACATAAAAACAATTGCGACTTTAAAGACCGGATTGCAAGTTGTTTCAGCGTAGAATGAGCTGCGACTTTTGGTTTGTCGGATGGTGAGCATTTTAAATGAAATGCCCATTTCCTTGGTCGCAAAGGCCGAACATTAGATATTTGAAAGGAATATCTAAAACTCAGAAGCAGTTTTTTTTTTTTTTTTTCTTATCTTATTTTATAAAGGAACGAAACGGCACATACTAAAGTCCGAGGTTGTTTTAGTATGTTTTTAAGACCCCAGGTTAACTTTTCTGTCTTCTTTTTTGCCCGTCTTCTTTTTCTTGACCTTAATCAGCTCGCTTCACTTGTCACTCATTCTTGTGTTCATTTATGCGACCAACCACCCAAGCGACGGTCGCAAAGGGGTGAGAATCTTTAATTTCTTATTGACTGCCACGACCATCCGAGGACCACCCGACGTTCACTTGTAAGAAATGGCTTATAAGCCGTGACAATTTTTATCACGCGTTTTAACATTGAACTTAAAGGGGCCCTGCAAGGACTTTTTTACTGGTTTTCATTTTTCACCGAACCTGAGCGCACTGAACGTAGTAACTCAGTGAAACTTTTCTTTTCTCGAAATTCGCTTTATTTTAAAAGTTATAGGCAAATTAAGATTACAAAAACAAGCAAAAAATAACCTCCCTCATGACGTCCTTGGTTGCTTGAGTGGCCGTGAACTAGAGGAGGGGTAGTGAGCTCAGCGACCGCTCACGGCCGCCGCACTTCGTGTCGACGGCACGAGAGGGCGCCACTAAAGCATGTCCTGGATAGGCTGCATGCAGCGGGCAGCCAGAGCGGCTCTCATTGCATTTGCTGCGCGATTAAACACTAATTCGGCATGACACTTCATTGGCCACAAACGACAGCAAACACGGGGTAAAGATCAGTTCAGAATGGGAGCCACTTCGCGCTGCCATACCGCGAAACGTGTAAACCGCAAGACAAAGCTTCTCGCCGAAGGCCTTCGGAACGCTCGGAGCCGGTCGGATCCTCTCGTCCTTACGACCGCAGCGCCGCCGCGTACATCCGGGACCTTTCTGTGTCGGCGCCTGATCCCACTATTCCTTTCTAGTATGCGCCGCCTTTTCCACCGCTTGGTGGCGGGTATGTCGACGGGTCATTCCTTGTTTTCGTACTTTATAAACTGCATTTGTTTCTTTTCTGATCTAAAATACTGAACAAAAACTACTTTTATACGGAATTGAATCGGTTCGCGCCACTTATATTTTGTATTTCGACTAAAAAGAAGCTTTTAGCGGCTCTGACCAGTAGTAAGCCCAGGACCAAAGACGTCACATATCGCGCGCTTTCGGTACCGCGGGTCGCCCTCGTCGGTGGAGGAGGTTTCCGCGTCGTACGGTTAAAATATGACGCACTGATATTTAGTTACTCTCTCCGTGCCCGCTGGCTTGCCCGAACCCCAAGAGACGTGGAAACCGCAAAAAAGGTAGACGCTTAAATATGATTGCAGGGACCCCTTTAAGTCCAAAAACTGAGACAACGTGGGCTGAACAAGTAATGCTTTGTAACATTCAAAGAAAACAAGCAACTATTTCACATCATTTTGAGCAGAAAACATGAGCATTTGTAGATCAGGCAAGGAAAAAGTTGTAATAGTTTACAGCACGGCATTGAAATAATGGTTACAATGTGCAGCGCATACATGGTTACAATGTGCAGCGCATACATGGTTATATTATGCAGCGCATTATCCTCTTGAGGGTAAACCATCTGAAACCCACACGCTCATAACAATACATTTAACCGACAGCTGCTTTCTGACAACCAGGTAAGTCTCGCCTGAGCTGAGTATTCGAAGGGAAAGACCCATGGTTCCACAGGGGGCATATCTGGTTCACGCAGACATACAGGGTGTTTTTGTTTTATTCTTTACAGAACTTTACATATTTTACAAAAAAAGGATGTGGCAGATATGTGGATGCCGTCTTTCGTTATATCTGCAGGGCTCGGGGGACAATAAATGGGTGAATAACCGTTGCAATGTTTGACAATTAACCAAAATCTGTTAGTTAACTTGTTTATTTACGGCTTAATTGGCCATGGTGCAATTGCAGTTTTAATAGGAGTCATTGTTAAGGGCAAACTTAATTTCGACAATTCGCGAAAAGGCAACAAGGTTCGTGAAATTTATCGTAAAAGTTTTCCTTTCTTCGCTTGAATCAGAAACCGCGTTATGAAAATGATACGTAGAATAGTGACTTAGTTGTCTTGATGGGTGGCGCCGGCGAGTCCACCGAAGACACGCTGTCGAGTTAGTGACGAGGGGACAGAAACTAGTGTGTCATTCTTCTACGCATCAATATCAGCACAACCTCATTCGCGCTTTCAGCGCGCGGCTTTTTAATTAATCGAAGAAAGGCAAACTTTTGGCGATGAATATCTTAAAGCTCGTTGTTTGTTCGCGAACTTTCTAAATTGGGTTGGCCTTTAATAATGGCTCCCTTTAAGCTGCAATTGCAACATGGCCCATTAAACCGTTCATTAAAAAGTTAATTACCATATTCGGCTAAGTAATCAAAATATTGCAACGGTTATTCACCCATGTAGGGTCCGCCGAGATCTACGGATGTACAGTGCAGACGACATACACGTATCTACTACCTCCTTTTAATTAATTCTGTAAAGTTGTGTTATGAATAAAAAACTATCCTGCATAAGCATGAACTCACAGTGACATTGGACATGCCTGGGACGTAGCCATTTCTTCTTTTCGATTATGGTAGTAAGAAGCTTTTAAGTTGGTTGTTTTAAAACTCTGCGACTTTTAAAACAACCAACTTAAAAGCTCGCAGACAGCGCTTGTTTCTTCAAGACGCTTGTCCGATCGCTGCAGATTCTTCTCCCAAAGATCTCTTTTGGCTCTGTCTTTTGGAACGCCGAAAAGGGACACCGTTTTCACTCCTTTCACTTGGATGAGGCCCGTTTTGCAACCAGGTGCAGAGCAAGAGTTCTGTCGCTGTTTCGCCGACGGCATTTTCGGCACTACCCTTACGCGTTCACCCGCAAAATCAGCACACAAGATTCAAAGCATATTACGATCGAACACACGGAACTATGAAATCGTGGTCCCGACACGCGCACCGCTCGAAGTAAAAAACACAAGGAACTATACTCTGTTTCACCTTGTGTAGTACCACAGGAAAGGCTACAAGCGCGAGCTCCTTGCTCTCGAGCACATCTCGGCGGCACGAGCTCTCGTGCACCAAGGGCAGCTGCCAACGCTATGAGCTCGCGCTTCTAGCCTTCGCTCCAGTACAACATAAGATGAAACGGAGTGTATAAAATCGTGGTACCAACACGTGCACCGCTCGAAGTAAAAAAAAAAAAAAAAGGCGTTCTGCGCGATTTTTTCCGGATAACTCGACTACAGCGCCGCCACGAACAGTCAATACACGCGCGCTCACGAGCTCCCGTCCGAGCCGCTCCGGTCCCAACACTACCCAAGTATTCTAGTACACTGTAGTGGAGGATACAAGAGAGAGCTGCGAGCTTTCGGCGTCCCTGCCAAGCACGCGCGCTCGTGCAGTGCGGTCATCGTTCAGGAGAACGTGCTTTTGCGTGTAGCTTCGGCTTCGCTATCGCGTAAAGTGAAACGTACGTGCTCGCGGAAGCTATGAAAGAAAGCAAAGATGAAAGGAATGTGGAATGGGACGCTGCGGCCGCGAGCTGCATCATTCTTTTTTATCTTTATTTTTTTGTAAGTTTTGTTATTGCGCATTTACAGATGCTTGTATTGGAACGTGGCACTTGCAAAATCGAATGTTACAGAGCCACCTGGATGGTGCGGCCATCATAACATGGTCGCGTCTTGCGGATGCGCTCGCGCCCCCTGCCCCAGAGCAACGGGTCTATAAAAGCATGACCGTGTAGCACCACTCATCTGAATGTCAAGGGCTTTGACAGCGTCCATGCCCAGCAGCGAGGTACCACGATCAGCGATGTAGAACAGGATTGATGCAGCACGGTCCCTGAACATCACCGGCGCCTTGAAGGCTCCCAGAATGTTGATCGGCTGCCGGGAGAAGTTCAGAAGCTTGACAAGTGGCGGCACGACTTCCGCTGCCTTTGCGAAGTGTTGGATGAACACCGCACTGTCGACAATGGAGACGGCTGATCTTGTATCAAGAAGGAACTGCACGGTTGTCTCGAACACCTTGATGCTCAAGTACAGCTTGGTCTGCGACGGCCCAGTGACGTGAGACACCTCCCACTGCTCGTCGTCATCGTCATAGTCGTCATTGACGATCTGGTCGCAATGGTTATGTGACCGGCGTTGGAGGGATCGACGCACCCTTCTGCAAACACGAGCAAGGTGTCCACGACGGCCGCAATTGTCGCAGGGCTGTCCCCTGGCTGGGCAGACGTCGTAACCCATGCAACGTTCCACGTCGTAGCCGCAGTTGGTACAGGTCCTGCCGTGTCCGTAGTTGCGCCGTGGAGAGGGCTGTGGACGCGGAGATGGCTTTCGCTGCGGCGATTCAAACCGCAATGATCGCCGATACGTCGATCTTCCTGGCTCCTGGCTGCCATCCTCAGAACCGGAATGGCCGCTTCGGCCGCAGGTCCCGCAGCTGTTTTCAGTGAACGAGCGTGTGGCGCGCGCGTTCCTTGGCCTGGGTGACGAACACCACGTCGGAGCTCGAGCGGGTGAGTTACGGCGCGAGTGCCACAGCTCGTGCGTGCATGACGCCATCGATGAGCACGGATGTTGCCGTGCCGTTTCTTGACGAGACATGGATGGACGCCATGTTTTTAGGGGCGAAGCTCCTTTTTAGGGGCTTCGTGTCCGTATGTCCCTCCGCCGTCCGCCGTAGGCCGGCGTCAGGTGCTCGTGCTCCTGCTCGTGAGATCACGTGCTCACGAGCACGTGAGCACATGCTCACGTGCTCGTGTAGGGCAAAACAAATTGAAAAAAAAAGATGAAAAAAATTATGAAAAAAGAAAAAGAAGAAAAAAAAAAGAGTAGGGGGTTCTGAGATGCCATCCCATCTGTCTGCTTAAAAAAAGAAAAAGAAGAAAACCACACATTCTCCTACTGACATGAATGAAAAGGCTCAAAGAAAAAGAAGAAAAAAAAGAGTAGGGGGTTCTGAGATGCCATCCCATCTGTCTGCTTAAAAAAAGAAAAAAGAAGAAAACCACACATTCTCCTACTGACATGAATGAAAAGGCTCGGCATGCTGCGGCTCGGCTTCTACGCAGACAAGCACCACCCGAGCTTCGCCCCAAGCAACATCATTCACCACGTGGAGATGCGGTCAATTTTTTCTTCATGTTCTGTCACGTGGCAGGTGAAATGGTTGCTTGGCGTTGTCGGCGATGCAGTCGTTGTAGCCGACGCCCATTCTCGAACTTCACGACGCGATCGCTCCAGATTTAGGACGGTTTCTAAGGCCACACTGAAGGGAAGCGCAGCGTCGAGAACCAAGCGTTCTTGAATCTCTGCGGAAGCAGCACCCACCATGAACTGTCGGCGGATGACGGCCTCGGTGTCGGCGCCGAAGTTCGCCGGCACGGCCAATGCTCGGAGGGCTGAGAGAAAGTCGCGCAGAGATTCTCCTTCTTGTTGTTTTCTCACGCGAAACCGGAGTTGTTGCAGGGTCTCGTTGACCGGCTGCGAAAATTCATCCTCAAGGACCCTGAGGGTCTCCCTATACACGTCGCGAGACGCATGTCGGACTTGCTGACCGTCTCCCGCCGGTGACGTTGCTGGCGCCGGTCCAACGGGAGCTGGTAGAGAGTCATAGATGCGCTGGCCTTCGACTCCCAGGCAGTTGAGCAGCTTTGCTTGGCGCCGTTCGGCGGAAAATTCATGAGCACCTGTGGCCAAGATGAATCGCTCGAACATCCGCAGCCATGTTTTCCAAGGAATCGGTGGCGTCCCTGCCTTGTCCAGAAAGTTCGGTGGCGGCCTGTCAGCATCAGCCATGCTTGCAGTTAAAATGGCGCCTCAGCGATCCAGGAAGCCTTTCGAATGTACGGCCAGTGAAGACAGTAGCTCCGGTTCCTCGGCATTCCCAGACTTGCCGGAGGCAATAGGTTAAACCTAACGACGCATACGTGGTCGTAGAACGTCAGGATGCCCTGGTTCAGCACCCTCGTCGCCAAAAAGTATGTTAAAGGGGCGGTGCAACGATATTCAATTAGGATGTTTTTCACTTTACACGAGCTTACTGCCACTAGTGGGACTCAAGGATACTCGCACGCAACGCCACTGACCAAGAAACTCCTTTGTTGCGCTGTAATTTTGAGGACAAAACCGAGTGTTTTCATTCAATCTCTCCTTCGCAAAACCTGATAACGTAGCTGGGCGGTAGCAGTACCGCCCAGTGACGTTATTTGAATGCGGCTCATAGATTGAACCCGAGCATGGCGTGGACACTCGATTTGGGCTCGTGATAATCGATCGCTCGAGAAGCATTCGGGTAGTGGCCCGTGTCCAATCGCTGCAATGACGACAACAGCCGAACCATAACAATGTCTGAAACTCAGCGCGTGTCCTGTGCCTTGTCAACCCCAGCGCATGGCTATGATAACATTGGCGGCATATATTCGGCTCCAGATCACGTGGCCGCTTGTTCTGGCTGCGAGTTGAGGGGGTGAACGCTGCTCGTTTTTCTTTAATTTTTTACTAGGACTCCTTTTGCGTGGGGTGAAAAACGAACGAGTATTTCACAGGTCATTATAACGTCAGGGATCCGTTCTAACCGGTATTTGCGCAAAATACAAAAATCGTTGCATCGCCCCTTTAAAGGGGCCATGAAACGAATTTTGGACTGGGATAAATGATTTTAAATTAGGACGTTACTAATTGCATATCGTTTAGTTGGCCAAATGAAAGAGGGTAGAAAGTAAAAATCCAGCTGTTCACTACGAACATTTGAAAATATAGCGGACTATTTTGTACCTTCTTTCCTTCGAAAGCTCTCCGCCTTTTCACTATGATACATCCGAGGTTCCCAAAACGCGTCAGCGGTGCCAAACTGACGTCGGCTGAGCCCAGCTCACGCATTGGACACGAGAACTGTGTCACTCGGACGTATGCGCTCGTCAACAGTAAATTCACCGACGAATATTCGGATACGCGTTCGTGGCCAATGAGTGCCCTGACGGAACTTATCGTCACTGGGGAATGACAAGTTCGATGGTGTGCATAAAAAGCACGGTGGAAGCTAAGAGTCATCGCACCGGTGCCGAAGAATGTCACGACGACGTGATTTCACAATTCGCATTTGAGTTGAGGATTAAAGCTAAGGAGGAAGAAGTAGGAAAATCGTTTCATGACCCCTTTAAGGCAGCCTAGGAAATGACCAGTCGAGTCGGGGTTTCATGTCAGACTGTTTACTCAGCTCGTGCCGCGTGTTAACGTCGTCGTCGTTAGACTAGCTAAAAGAAGAGAAATAAAATAAAGCGAATCAGAACATAACAGAACCCTCTGAAACAAAACACTATCAGTAATGTTAGCTATAGACCCTTCCATAAATTCAGTCTGGACACCTCGATAGCTATCATCACCTAAGTGTGTATCATCTGTACATGCGAATGGCGGCCTTTCTATGGCTGGTGAAGGAAGAACTTGAAGACTGAAACCGATGCGGAGCCTGAGCATCTAGACTTATAAGCTTATATGCATTACGCATTTGAGGCTGTCATGCAAGTCTTTGGAATGCTCGGCTTCAGCACGCCCCATGACAGCTCATGACAATGAAATGTTAGTTTTAGTGTGAGGTTTACTCCACTATAAGCACCTTGTGCAGAGCGGTAGTTTCTTGACACCATCGAAACTGAAGCAGATGGAGAAATAACCGTTCAACGGAAAACACCCTAACTTTCGTACGCCTACCGTTGATGAAAAGGCACCAGATTTCATCCGCCATTAGCATACAGCAATTTGAACTGCTATTTCAGACACTAGATGGCACTGAATTTGTGAAAAGGTCTATTGAGGCGGGAAGGTGGTTCCAATCCAATGATGTTTGGGGAACAAACGAATATTGAAACAACGAAGTTTTAAAATTTAGAATACCGACTTTATGACTATGATCAATGCGAGCAGAGATGTAGAATGGTGGGATAATTAGTTTACGACGAAGTCCGCGCCAACGTCTGTACGCCATTGCTTCCTCACATAACCTGATATTGGACACGAGAGCTGCGTGAGCGTTCGACGAGACCTGGGATCGAACCACGCGCTTCGTGAGCAAGCAATGGTGACCGCCAATGTTGCTTGATGGACCTTTGAAAATGGTCTAAATTTGCACGTCAACCTATTGATGCCGGAGATAACCTGCGGAACGCGAATGCTCTTGATTGAAACATAATCGCAATATATACATAGTGCGACACTGCTAATGTTGAACAGTTAAAGTAATTGACAAGGTGAGAACCGCAAGGAGGAGCTTCAGCTGTCCCGCCTCTAGCGCGATCGTCATACCTTCGACAACGCTATGGCCTCTCGTGCACCTCGAGTGTGCGTGAGTTGTCGACGCACGCCGAAAGGATGGAGCGCGTGTTGAAGGCATAGAGTTCGGAAGACACGCCCTGCTGTTCTCACTATATCGATGACTATAGTGCTCTTTGTCCCTTCAAATAGAAATATATATAATGGGGGGTTTCATCTCAAATCGGGAAGACTAAAAGCGTCTAACTTTTAATTTTGACGAAAAAAATATATATTCTGGGGGCGTTTCTGAAAGGAAGGAGGGCGCGAACCGTATGTTTCCCAGAGTTTTTGTTGTTGAGTTACGAAGCGTAGATGCCGCAGTGGCAGAAACTAGTGATTTTGCCTGCCGTCGCAGGTCGCCTGTTTGACGCCATCTGCTGCCGCTACTGTATTTTCTACACCATCTTAACTATTTTTTCTCGTTTAATAGGTATTATAAATGTACCTTGATGTATTCAAATAGTTTTTTGGAATTTTAGTTTTTTCTAAACAAAATGTCAAACTCGTTGTTCAGGTCTATGTTTGGTCAAATTTGACAGGTTCTTACGTTTTCTGTACTTAAGGTAAATTGTTTTTCTTTAGCTCTATAGAAAGCCCAAAGCAGGCCCTATATAGATATAATAATGCCATTATGATCTGTTCACTAGCCGCTCCGCCACCTTCAAGTAAACGTTGTAAGAAATAACAGATGTTGAAAGTTTGAAGTCGATTTTCTCAGAAACCCCATTTTTGTAAATTTTTATTTTTTTAAATTATTTTAGGTGTAATAGCCAACTATAAGAAAAACCAATCTCGAAATGTAATATTTTGGTTGTATGTCCTCTATTTCAGCCGCAATCATCTCAAATATGTGCTCATTTGACTGAAAGCAAAATACAGCAACCTTACCGGCATTGTGCGTCTCTACGATTTCAAGAATATTTTTTGTTGTTAGCGTTTTTAAAAAGCAACGTAAAGTAGTCGAACTGGTGATGTTCATTTTGATTTAAAACTTGAAATAAGAGAGAAACCACACAAGCACACTACAAAACATTGAGTAACATGTATATACAAAATAAAAGGCCACGCAACATGTCAAAAATTGTTTCTAGATAGAACGGTTCAAAGTAAACGAGTGTGGCTACTCATTTGCGACCTATTACGAATGAATGATGAATTCAATCGTAATATTCAACTACTCACTATTCAAATCTTGTACATAAAGCTTCTGGAAAAAGATCGAGGTACACCTAAGCATTCCTTATGAGTTGTGAATGCAAAAGCATGCAAGCCGCTCGTCCGCTTCCTTTTTCGTCTGCTGCGTATACTTTTCGTCGCCGGTCGGCGCGTGTGCTCCCCTGGTGACCTTGGACACTCCGCGCTGATGGACGCGCAGCGCCATGGGGTGAGCGGTCGTGGAAACTGACGAGTGCAGCGGCGAAGGGGAGCCCCGTCGACGCGCGCCAGTCAATGGAACCGAAGGAAACTATCTGCCGTTTTGGCGCTTCAGTCTGATGACGTCAGCTCGCTCCATAAGACAGTTAATGCTTTCGCATTAATATGCACCGGGTTTTGTTCTCCTCACATCTTGGAGATCGCCGACGGTTGACTGCACAGTTCGTGCACCCCGGTAATGCAGAAACGCGCGTACAGAACCAGCAAAAAAACTCAAAAACATCGATGGCACATTTTCCGAAGGCAGTACAGTTTTTTACAAGTTCCACGTAACTGTGAATCAGTTTTCGCACTGTGTAGGAGCCACGCAGTCAATGGTTGTAGTTTTGGACAAGCCGGCACGCACTCACTGATGACCTTCTAAATTTCGGGACACAAAGCGTTACGTGCTTGCCTTGACACGTGTCTGCAGCTACTCTGGGTTTTCGCAAATCTTTTCTATGGCAATGTTCAAGGCGCCTTTCTCCATTGTTTTCTTCCACACGTGCGAGGATCGGATGTCCCTTGGTTGGTTTACATTCTGCCACTATTTTTCTTGAGCGCACGGAATCGCGTGAGCTTCTTCTTGGCAATTGAGAGTAGAACGATCCCTTTGACTTTCGGTCTGAGTGCCTCAACGAAGCTTTGCGTGTTTGTTAAAGAATACAATCCTGTGGTTGTCAAGTTATACATGGTTGCCCGGTGCTAAAGCACACCGCCCACTCCATGACACGAGCTTTTCCGGTGCCTTGCTGCGGAGAATATCCACTTGGAGACGACATTCTTTTTCTTGAATTTGTCTGGTGCCTCATTTTGAAGGGGCTTGGTGCACCGTCTTAAATATAAACGAGTTGCGTGAAAATAGTCAATACTTCCTCCAGCTGCACATCGACAAAGTTGAGCGTAAACAGCTCGTGGGACGAGTCGTGGATGATGTCGTCACTCACTACGCCGAAGTTTAACGTACCCTTTTCGGTTGTAGCCACGCAGGTAAAGATGGAAATCATCTTGCTCATCGAGTGATGTCCTTGCACCGCGCGCTGGATCACGACACTCCAGTTTTCAGCAGAATCGAAGTGCAAGATGACGGCACGTTGACTTCACATGCGCTTTCTCAAGCTATATGGCTTTCGCTGGGCGCGTTTGATGAAGAAGTGGGGAATGTATTTGTTTGCGCGTTTTTGAAACTCGTTAAAAAAATTCCAGAAGATTTATGTACAAGATTTGAATGGTGTGAGAATTTATCATTCAATCCTAATAGGCTGTATAATGAGTAGCCACCCTCGTTTATTTTGAACCGTACAATATAAAACATGTTGTGACATGTTACGTTGCCTTTTGATTTGTATATACTTATTTACTCATTCTTTTGTAGTGTGCTTATGTGCTTTTTATCTTATTTCAAGTTTTAAATTACAATAAATATCACAAGTTCGCCTACTTTACACACCTTTTTGGAAACGCAAACAAAAATAAAAACCTATTTTCGAAATCGTAGAGAAGCACAATGCCGGTAAGGTAGCAGTATTTTAGTTAAATGAGCACAAATTTCACGCCATTGCGGCTCAAATAGAGGACATAAAACCAATATATTTTATTTCTAGATTGTTTTTTTCCCAACGTTTACGTGAAGGTAACGGAGTGGCTAATCAGCAGATCATAATGATATTATTATATCTATAATGGGTTTTCTTTGGGCTTTCAATAGAGCTATAGAAAAAGAATGTACCTTAAATACAGACAAAGTAAGGACCTCTCAAATTTGAACAAAAAGCGGCCTGAGTGACGAGTTTGACATTTTTTTTAGAAGACAATAAAATTTCTAAAAATATTTCAATACATCGAGGTATCTTTACGGTACCTATTAAATGAGGGGAAAAAGTTAAGATGAAGGACGAAGAACAGTAGCGGCAGCAGAGGGTGTCAAACACGCGACCTGCGACCGTAGGCAAAAAATACAAGTTTCTGCCACTGCGGTTTCTACGCTTCGTAACTTGAGAGCAAACAAAATCTGGGGAACATGCGGTTTGCACCCTCCTTTATTTGAGAAATTCCACCAAAACATATATTTTTTTTCGTCAAAATTAAAAATTACTCTTTTAGCCTGCTCGATTTAAGGTGAAACCACCCATTTATATATGGGTGGTTTCATCTCAAATCGTGCAGGTAAAAAGGGTCGAATTTTTAATTTCGCTGAAAAATTATATGTTATGGCGTCGTCTTTAAAAACGCAGTAGGCACAAACCGCAAGTTCATCGGATTTTTTGTTCTCTACTTACGAATTTCAAAAGAGGCCCCGGCGGAAAGCAGCGTTTTTCACATCCGTCGTGGGTCGGATGTTTCGCTCGATCTCCTGCCGTGGATTTTTGATCCACAATATATTAACTTTTTTCGAGCACTCTGTAAGCACAGGTAAAAGGCTCTAATACCATGCAATAATTTTAGGCGTTTTGCTTTTTTTCTGTAAAAATGTCAAATTCGTCCCCTCGGTTCATTGTTGACGAAATTTGACAATTAAATCCTGGCGATCTATTTGGGTTACATCAATATTTTTTATGTGTATGGAGAGCCCAAAACACGCTCCTTATATATATTATAAAATGGCTCAGCAGTATAAAACATCCTTTGCGGGACGTTTACGTTAATGTTATGCGAAAACCGAAAAGTACAAATTTTGAAATCGATTTTCTCAAAAAATCTAATTTTATATTTTTTTTTGTTTTTTGTTAAAATGTAGATATGATAGTTGTCTACTCGAAAAGCAAGTCTAGAAAGTATGTATTTTTTTGTATATTCTATATTTAAGCCTCAATATCGGAAAAAGACGTCTTCGTTTTACAAGACCTAAGTCAGACATAGCGACCCGTGCGTTTCTATGAATTCTGAAAAAGTTTTCTTGAATATTTGTCTGCGTTTTTCAATCAATTATAAACGCATTTTGTGGTATTGAGTAGTTATTTATGTTTTGATAAAAGCGGGAAACCACGAGAAACATATCTAATCAAATCAGCAGGCCTAGTAGACCTTGAATATCGAAGAGGCACAGACGTTGTATTGTTCCAATTTATAAAACTTTCACTGTAAACTAGCATGACTAGCTATTAGTTGTCATATTTTTAAGACAGAAAGTCACCAAATCATTGATATATTATATACGACTCTTTCCGAAACCAAACGCTAGGGTTTGTTCACCGCACATGAGCACAGATTACCAGGGAATGGCCTTTCACTTCCTTAATACACAAAAGTATTGACACAGAAACGGTTCGAAACACACGGGAAGATTGTCAAGGAGTGGGGTAGAGAATAAAAATAAATAAATAAGAATAAAATTACCCAACTCCGATCTTAACGAAAATTGCGTTAAAAAAATAAAAGATTTAGGTTCGAGCGGTGGCAAGGCGATAGGTCCACGCCTGGTGGAGAGTCAGACAAAGAGGTCGACGACACGTAAAGGTGAAATAAAAATAAAAAATTTAATCAAGACGAAAAAACTCAGCCGCACACGGCAAGAACAAAAACCAACTCCTCCGGGCATTCCCTAAACGGGACACAACCAAATGCGTGCGAACACGATCTCTACAGCACCACAAGGCCGCTACGCCATGACGAAATAAACCCAACAACTAAACAATGCTAACAAACAGTTAGTAAGAAGACATTAAAAAAAAAAAAAAAAACCTTAGGCAGAACCACACCCGAGAAACAAAGTTCAGCGGGGCGAAGAAACTCACACGAAATAATAATAAAAAAAGTCTTAACCGACCGACGCCGAGTCCAGTCCCACGACACTGAAGCCTGGCAGGATGACGGGCGTCCAGATGATGCTCGAATCTATTCTCCACTCTGTTCCGCACAGCCACGACGGATGTGCGGAACAGTGGCTGTGCAGAACAAAGTGAAGAATAGATTCGAGCAGCGATGCGCGAGAAGGTAACCGAGACGTAACATGCCTCGAGCTTCATATCGGGAGAGGAGCTTTCGAGGTAGTTACTGTAGTTACTCAAAATTTTTGTTTCCCCTTCCCTTTTTCAAAAGAACACGTTAGCCGGCGCTAACTTTTCATCTCAGGCGAAGACCACTCTTCACAAACGGTTATAGTTGACAAGGAGGCTGACTTCAACCCCACTAGTCTCCGGGCAGAATAAACACAAGTATGTTTACCAACACGCTCGTTTTTAATGTTAGAATCCGGACTTTGATGTTTCCAAAAGAGATAACCCTTCGGTTTCTATCGGATCTCCGCGGAAAGAGATAGAGCACGGCCGTTTTAAGGATATCGGGCGCTCGAAGCTTGGGCAAATACGCGGTATCGTTTCACGCGTGCACGGATAGCTGGTTTCAAAATTTCCCCAAATCCTTACGAAACCGGCCCATCTTCGTGTTGCGTCTGCTGGATTTTTGTCCCGCGCCGCCGGTTTTAGCGCGCACGCGGCGTTGTTTTGGCCGGCAGAACGGTTGTTGACCGTCGATATTGTAAGGCCGTGGTGTTCTCATCCTCCCAAGCAACAGCTCCTTTGCTTTCCCTTCTGCAACACTCTGACTGACTGACTCCTCCTGGGTGGCCGTCACTGTTCGCCGCGTCAACGACACATTCGTACCATTTCATTCCTCGTGACACAGGTTGCGCTGCTCGCTTTACTGTCACGGGCCGTTCTACCTAACACAACTAGCGCAAAAGGTCGTGGTCATCTGCTGGTTCCGAAAGGGCGGGACGTTCATATAGGCCAATGATGGCCCCGAATCAATACGACGTCTGCCGATTTCTACACATTAAACATTTACGACGCCTGCAGGTCTGTTAAGAAGTGTTGCTTCCTCTTTCGAACTCCTCCAATGTAGCTTGACGCCTATATTAAAATTTAAATGATAAATAAATATAACAGGGTGGAACTACTGTATTTCATTTTTATGTGGGAACGTTGGAAAAAGGCAAAACTATTTCCATGTTTGTGAAGACGCGCAATTTGCAAGTCCGTTTCGAGCAGTAAAAAACACGTTTTTGTACGATATTGATGCTTAACTATAGAACATACAAACAAAATAACACTTTCTCGACTTGCTTTTCGAATAGACAACTATCATATCAACATTTTAACAAAAAATAAAAAATAAAAAATGGGTTTTTGAGAAAATCGATTTCAAAATTGGTACTTTTTGGTTTTAGCACAACATTAACGTAAACGTACAGCAAAGTAAATTTCATACAGCTGAGTGATTTTTTAATATATATAAAGAGCGTGTTTTTGGCTCTCCATAGACATAAAAAGTATCGACGTAACCCAAGTAGATCGGAAGTATTTATTTGTCAAAGTTCATCAACAATTAACTGAGGGGGCGTTTGTGACATTTTTATAGAAAAAAAGCAAAGCGCCTAAAATTATTTTATGGCGTCAGAGACTTTTAACTGTACTTACAGAGTGCTTGAAAAAAGTTAATATAATAAGGACTCAAACTCCACGGCGGGAGATCGAGCGAAACATCCTATCCACGACGAATGCGAAAAACACTGCTTTCCGCAGCGGCCTCTTTTAAAATTCGTAAGTCGAAAACGAAAAATCCGACAAACTTGCGGTTTGTGGCGACTGCGTTTTTAGAGACGGCGCCATAACATATATTTTTTTCAGCGAATTTAAAAATTCCACCCTTTTTGCCTGCACGATTTGAGATGAAATCACCCATATATATATATATATATATATATATATATATGTCGGAGTTGAAATGTTCACCGGGACGAATTTAAAGGACGATTGTCTTCGAAGCACATCCCCGGTCTAGAGTTTATTTCCTTTTCTTCTGTCGCCCTTTTGGGCTGGCGCGTGGCCTCGTGTGCATGCCTGGCTTGCTGTTGGCCAGCCGCAGCCTATGTCGCCACAGAGCCCCCCCCCCCCCCCCCCCTAGTGTCCTGGTGGTAGAGGCTGAAGCAGGATACGAATTTGATAGGGAGAGGAAAGAGAAAAAAAAAATTGTATAAATGTGTGTCGCGGGGGAGGCTCACGTATCTTCAATAGCAGCGGTCTTGGAGTGAGGTGTAGGCAGCAAATGTCTTGGTCTGGCAGATAATTGTTGCATCAGAATCATACATTGAATCTTAAGGGTGTGTCCAAAGATTCGTGCTTGCGGGGAAACTCTGAGTGCTACGAATTAAGTTGGGGCCCACGTTACCTTCTTAGGTTGGATGTGGTATGTTTCAGGTGACTCAGTTCCTGAAAACAACGTGGTCATGGGCGTACCAACCGGGGGAGGGGCGCAAGGGGGACGCTTGCCCCCCCCCCAGTTCTCAGAGGGGGGGGGGGGGCAAGGCATCTATTTTGCCCCCCCCCCTGAAACAGCCGCCACTGGGCAGGGCAGACACTGTCCGGCGGCACCCAAGGGATACCAAGGGCACCGCCCCCCGGCACTGGGGGGGGGGGGGGGAGTCTGGTTTGCCCCCCTACTTAAAAACAAGTTGGTACGCCACTGAATGTGGTTGAAGAAAGAGAGGGCGAAAGTGTGTTGGTATAAGCAGGTTTGATCCTATCGACTGTGACGACTTGCTGGCGGCCATTGACGTCCAATGTCATTGTTTTCATAGAGCGTTGGGGAATCTTGAAGGGTCCATCGTACGCCGGAGTAAGGCTCTTTTTGATGAGTTCACTGCCTACGAAAACATGTGTGCACGACTCTAGATCTTGAGACGTGAAGAGCTTTCGGTGAGATGAGTGTCGAGGGGCAGTTGGCTGCATATGTCGAAAGAACTCGCGCAGTCTCTTCACGTAGGTTGACGGAGATGATACGTTCTCATCCTGTGGGGTGCAAAACTCTCCCTAGGTGTGGCACCGTACACCAGCTCGGATGATGTGAAGCTGAGATCAGGTTTGAAGGCACATCTTATGCTCAGGAGAACCAGGGGAGAGATGTTGAAGCCAATGAGAGCGGTCATCTTGAGCTACGAGTGCAGCCTTGAGTTGACGGTGTAGCCGCTCCACCATCCCGTTGGCGGAAGGGTGGTATGCTGTGGCCAGGATGTGGCGCGCACCAAGGAGTTGGGTCAGTGCTGGGAATAACGCACACTCGCGTCCCCTTTCAGTTGTGACGGTGGAGGGGCACCCGCAACGAGAAATCTAGTGCATTACAAAGGCATCGCTAACAGTTTCGGCCGTAATGTCTGGGAGTGGTA
Source organism: Ixodes persulcatus (assembly GCA_013358835.2). NCBI lineage: Eukaryota > Metazoa > Arthropoda > Arachnida > Ixodida > Ixodidae > Ixodes > Ixodes persulcatus. The sequence goes on along the minus strand of JABSTQ010009530.1, from coordinate 264,187 downwards.
TCGACTCCGGCCATCTGGTATACCTATTTACGCAGGTGAGCAGGTATCTGAAACCTTGGCATGGAGGCAAAGGACCAACCAGGTCAAGATGTATGTGGTCAAACCTTGTTTTAGGGAGCCGGAAATAGACTAGGGGTGTTACTGTATGTATGGTGATCTTGACCCGCTGACACTGCAGAATAGTCTTGGTCCACCGACGTACGTCAGCATTTATGCTGGGCCATACATAGCGGGCAGTGACCAGCCGCTGTGTGGAGCAAATTCCCGGATGGCTAGCATTGTGTATAGCCTCAAATGCTGTTCTCCGGAATGGCAGAGGTAGGTAAGGGCGTGGTGTGTTGGTTGATAGATCGCAAGTGATGGTTGATGAGGCAAGTGGTAATGGAATATCTCTAAGTTGCAGTGAGGATTCTTTTTGTCGTTCTGCAACTAGATCAGGATCGTTGTGTTGTGCTTGGGCCATCGCTTGAAAATCTACTGTGACAGGTTGGATGGAGAGGGTCTCCACTCTCGAAAGAGCGTCCGAAGCGGTATTTTCTGATCCTTGCACGTGTCGGATGTCAACAATGAGTTCGGAGATAAATCCTAGCTGTCTTATCTCACGAGCCGAGTAGTTTGTGTGATTTCCTCTGGATGCGAAGGTGAGAGGCTTATGGTCTCTTAGTGTGTAAAACGTAGTGCCTTCCAGGTTGTGACGGAAATGTTTTACACTCAGGAAGATGGCCAGTAATTCGCGTCCACAGGTCCTATACCTTGACTCCGCTGGTTTTAACTTCTGGGAGATAAATCCGAGCGGGCGCCATTCTCCCTTAGTGTATTGTGGTAGGACAGCACCAACTGCAATATTTGAGGCATCTGTCATTAGTCGTATGGGAGCGTCAGTTTCCGGGTGGACGAGGAGAGTAGCGTCAACCAGGGCTTTCTTCGCGCTCGAGGAAGCAGACGCTGCTTCGGCTGACCACTCCACGGTTGTATTGGGGCCTTTTCTTGTTCTGAGGAGGTCTGTAGGAGTTGGAGAATACGAGCGCAGTCAGGAATGAAGCGTCGGTGAAAATTGAAAAGGCCAAGGAACTCCCGGAGTTTGCGCAGTGATGTAGGTTGCGGGAAATTATGCACCGCTTGAACCTTGTCCTCCAATGGTGTGTTAAGAATGGAACCTTCGGCAACCTTCTTCCGAGTTTCAACGCTGCGGAAACGAGTCCCGAAACGAGTCCCGACGTGTTCAGGACTGACGCCCACCTGTCGAAGGCTGCCCAAAACGTGTCTCAACGCGTCCGTGACGTCAACGGGACGTGTGTGTGCGTGCGTGTGGGTTCGTGCGCTCCGGAAGGGGAGAGAGGCCTGGCCTAACTGCGGAGAACCTTGGCTATGACTCATTTCTGACTACGTCGCGGCGGACCCAGCTGCAAAGCACGTGGCGGTCGCACCTGTTGCCCTGGCGGAGAGAGAGGGAGAAAACGGACCCCTATATAAGGCGGGGCGTGAGGGCTCCATTTGTTCTCTTGGGTTTGACGACTGTATCGCTACCATGTAATTAAACCGTTCGTTACGTTACCAAATCTCCCACCTCCACTGGACCCCTGGGTTCTTCACTTCGGGGAATGGTCGTCGTCACGAGCCAGGAAGCTCCCGGACGTGCGGCCTAAGCCCCGCCTCGAACAACTGGTTGGCAGCGGTTGGGATCGGACCATGCGACATCGTGCTACATCTGTGGGTGAGCGTTTGGACTTTGCTTTGGGATTCGCCAGGCTTTAGATTATGGGTAATTAATTTTGAACTGCTGGGAATCCTTAGTGTTTGACTCGTGCGCTAGGTTTTTGGTACAACCTCGCGACAAGTTTTATATCAAAGCCAAAGCTAAAGAGCAGCGATCATGGATCTAATGAGGTTACTGAGAACAGATTTACTCTGTTTATGTGAAGAATTGGGTGTGGAGGTGGAGCAAAAGATGAAGAAATCTGAGATCAGTAAAGCGATTTCAGAGAGCGCGGAAGCAGAGGAAATTAAAATTGCGTGGGAACTGCTTCAGAACGCTAAGAGTGAAGCTGCAGCAAGAGAGGAACGAGAGCGAGAACAGGCTGCAGCGAAAGAGGAACAGGTTGCAGCTAGAGAGGAACGAGAACGAGAGCAGGCTGCAGCGAGAGAGGAACGAGAGCGAGAACAGGCTGCAGCTAGAGAGGAACGAGCACAGACTGCAGCGAAAGAGGAACGAGAACAGGAGCGGGCTGCAGCGACAGAGGAGCGAGCGCTGAAAAGGCTAGAGCTCGAAATTGAACAACAGCGATTAAACTCGCAGAACAGTAGAGTTGGGGCTCCGGTACGAGCAAGTGAGACCGCGTCGTATCAAATGAAGAAGCTCATGCAGCCGTTTAAAGTTGGGGAAGACGTGGGCCTATTCTTAGTTAACTTTGAGAGGACATGTGAGAAGTTGAGCTTCGCCCCAGAAACGTGGCCGCAACGGCTTTTGACTCTGTTGCCCTGTGAGGCTGCAGAGGTTGTCGCGCGCCTTAGTGCTGGAGACGCGGACGACTACGACAAGGTGAAGTCCAGCCTTTTGAAGCGGTACCGCCTTTCTGCCGAGGCGTTCCGTCAAAGGTTTAGAAACGCATCCAAAAAGAGCAGCGAGGGCTACTCGGAATTCGCGTACGGGCTTAAAACCAACCTGATAGAATGGTTGAAGAGCGAGAAAGTGTACGAAAGCCGAGACAAGGTAGTCGAGTGTGTGTGCCTCGAACAGTTCTTTCGTAGCATTCCGCAGTCAGTCAAGCTCTGGGTGCAGGACAGGGTGGGAGTCGACTCTGTCGAAAGGGCCGCTGAGCTAGCCGAAGAGTACGCAACGCGTAGAAAGCTGAGCGGAGAGGAAAGCGAATCCGGCCGGAGCGATCAGCGCAAGACCTTCCGACACGGAAATGACTCGCGAGAAAACGGGCCCGAGAAGCCCGAAGCAGAAAAAAAGGTCCCAGACAAGAGCGCAGAACACTCGAACGGAGACGAGGCGCGGAAAAGCCCAACAGGGCAGTTCGAGGCACGGAAGCCGTTCCTGTGCTACAACTGTCAGGAGCCGGGACACACAGCGGCCAGATGTAAGAAACCGCGGGTGGTGTTCTCGTACGTGAACGGTAGTGACGAGGACCTGAAGCTCCTTCGTCCCTATCTTCACGAGCTCCAGGTAAACGGAAAGCCGTGCAGGGTGCTTCGGGACAGTGCAGCGACGATGGACGTTGTCCATCCGTCGTATGTAACGCCCTCCGATTTTACTGGAAAGGTAGTTTGGATCAAGCAGCTGCTTGAAAAGCACAGTGTCTGTCTGCCTATGGCGACAGTAAGGATAACTGGCCCGTTCGGAGAGCTAGTGACAGAGGCGGCTGTCTCGCAAACAGTCCCGTTGGAGTATCCTTATTTGTTTTCTAACCGGTCAGATTTCCTGCTGCGCGAAAGGGGTCAACAACTGGGAGAAGGGCTAGTTCAGTCGTGTACGAGGTCCAAATCGCGTCAGGTCGCCCCTTTGTTGACAAGTGATCCAGAGCCAGAGGCAGCTGACGGGGAGCAAGCACTCCCAGAGTTGGAGGCAGAAAACCGGGATGAGAGGGACCAGGTTGTAGAACAGCCTGATCTCGTAGCACTAGAAAGCGTACGCCGTCCCAACGCGCCGGCGAAAAAGGCGGAGGAAGACGGGATCAGAGAAAGATCTTTCGTAGCTCCGGCGTCACGTAACTTTGGTCCTCTGCTACGAGTAGACAGAGTCGAGCAGAAGAGTGACCCTAGTGTGTCAGGGTTTCGCTGTACAGCTCAGGAGATTGCTAGGACCAATGTGACGGGGAATGAAAAAGGCGGATTGTTTTATCGGCGCTATAAGGACCGCATTTTCACGTCTAGAAATCACGTGAAAATCGATCACTATGACTTCAGCGTAAGAAAAAGGAAAGGCAAATTTAACGGCAATGCCGATGGGTTGAGCAGATTTTTCTGATATCACCAAAACAGTAGGGATGATCTCAGAGGTTTTCGTCATCCACGGGAATGAGGATCAAAGTGGGGGCACTTTGCCCAAAATGACCTCACAAATTGCGAAGGGTTTTGTCTTTTGTATTTTGTTCTTAGTGACCTCGTTGGAAAAATGAGTTTTTTTTTGGCGACAGGGGGGTCTCGATACCCGGAATTGTACCAAATTTTGGTAATCCGTAATCCAGTCTGGCGGGTCTTTGGCGAATTCCGAGCGTTTGACTGCGGTGTGGCGTGGTGTTGTGGGGGACGTTTCCGCTGATGCCTCCGTTGTGAGAGGTTTGGGAGTTTGTTTGGTGCTTGCAGCGTCTTGTCAAGGCCTACTCCAAGCCCACCTCTTCAGGCCAGCGATTGTACCACCGGCCATTCGAGGTTTCCCTGGCCCCGGAGGGGCTGTTAAGAATGGAACCTTCGGCAACCTTCTTCCGAGTTTCAACGCTGCGGAAACGAGTCCCGAAACGAGTCCCGACGTGTTCAGGACTGACGCCCACCTGTCGAAGGCTGCCCAAAACGTGTCTCAACGCGTCCGTGACGTCAACGGGACGTGTGTGTGCGTGCGTGTGGGTTCGTGCGCTCCGGAAGGGGAGAGAGGCCTGGCCTAACTGCGGAGAACCTTGGCTATGACTCATTTCTGACTACGTCGCGGCGGACCCAGCTGCAAAGCACGTGGCGGTCGCACCTGCTGCCCTGGCGGAGAGAGAGGGAGAAAACGGACCCCTATATAAGGCGGGGCGTGAGGGCTCCATTTGTTCTCTTGGGTTTGACGACTGTATCGCTACCATGTAATTAAACCGTTCGTTACGTTACCAAATCTCCCACCTCCACTGGACCCCTGGGTTCTTCACTTCGGGGAATGGTCGTCGTCACGATCCAGGAAGCTCCCGGACGTGCGGCCTAAGCCCCGCCTCGAACAGGTGTGACACCGGCGGCGGTTACATGATGGCCAAGAAAATCGACTGCGGAGCTCCGAATACGCACTTGCCTGGATTGATGATTAACCCGAAGGACTGAAGGCGGTCGAAAAGGAGTTTGAGATGTTGTTCGTGTTCGTCCATGGAAGTGCTCGCGACGAGGAGATCGTCAAGGCGAAAACGAAGTCGAGGCCTCTTGTCACTTCATTGGTAAAGCGTTGAAATGTTTGCGCTGCATTGCGCAACCCAAATGGCATCCGTACTTATTCGAAAAGCCCAAAAGGAGTGGTGATGCTGGCAGAACGCCGACTACTGCGCCGGTGTCAACAAGAAAGTGTTGTCGCGTGACGCGATCCAATACATAAAAAAGCCGGCTTTTGTGTAACCCGGAATCACCTGCCGCTGCCAGTGCCGGTTTTCTAGTTTCCCTGCCATGTGCAAGACTGAGAACACTTGCGCGCTTCTTGTCCGAACGTCTGATGATACCAGCAGAAACTGGCGTTCGAGAAAACAGGGTCTGAAGAAGAGCGGCGGGATCTTGCCCGGGGACGGGAAATGCGCCTTGGTCGGCGAGACAGCTGTAGATTTTGAATGGCTTGTTCCAAACGGCTGAGTCGAGTCTCCAGATTGTTTTCTGTAGATCGAGACGGAGGGCTTGCCACTCGGTGTGAGGGTCTCGTGGCGGAAATTGAGGGAGCGGAGTACTCTCTCACCCGATCTGCCAAGTTCGCCAATTGATCCAGGGGCATGTCCTCGGCCGCTGCCAGAATGGGTACCATGTTGTGTGACAAGCGCTGCACAAATAGCTCACGGAGAAGCGATGTATCGGCGTCGGCAGTCACATCACCCATAAGTTGCCGCATCCGGCGCAGTAGCTGAGAGGGACGTTGATGGCCGAGCTCCTCCATGTTGAGCAGGTGTTTAAGTCAGCTGCGCTCTGACGGGGTCTTCCGGGCCAGAATGGCTGCTTTAAGAAGGTCGTACTGGTTCGATGTGGCCGGAGCTCCGAGGATGTCTTCTAGCTCGTCGGCAAGTTCCCAAACAACTTCGTTGTTTGGGAGGTGATGTGATGGAGCTGGAATTGTGCCTCCACCTGCGCAAACCAAACCGTAGCGTCCTTTGCCCAAAATGTCGGCAGCTTGATTTGGAATGCCGCTAAAGATCCCGATAGAATAGCTTCCGCCGCAGGCGATTCACCGTCAGCCAAATCCATCTTTAAAGAGGGTGAAGAATCGTGAAGGAGTCGTTCGTACGGGTCACCAATTGGTCGGAGTTGAAATGTTCAACGGGACGAATTTAAAGGACGACTGTCTTCGAAGCACCTCCTCGGGCTAGTGTATATTTCCTTTTTCTTCTGTCGCCCTTTCGGGCTGGCGCGTGGCCTCCTCTGCAGGCCTGGCTTGCTGTTGGCTCGCCTCGGCCTATGTCGCCACACACACACACACACACATATATATATATATATATATATATATATATATATATATATATATATATATATATATATATATATATATATATATATATATATATAGGTGAGGTAATTTAAATATAAAGACAATGGACCGGGAAAAGTTAATAAGTCAAAGATGCGTACTGTCGGAGTTACTAATTCGAAGTTTATTACGACGTTTCGAGCGGTCCCCGCTCGAAACGTCGTAATGAACTTCGAATTTGTAACTCCGACAGTACGCATCTTTGACGTATATATATATATATATATATATATATATATATATATATATATATATATATATATATATATATATATATATATATATATATATATATTGTTAGGAAGATAAAGACGAGGAACGGTTGGGTACGGGGGAACGTGCGGGCAGCTCGAGAGGCTACGCTGTGTGCTTACGAACGGTTCGCGACATCTGTCGCTCCCTCGCTGTCTATAAAATCATCCTCATTTCTCACCCTTGCAAGTGGTGGAGGTGCTCTAGTTTCCCAACCTCTCGCTCCCCTCCAACTCCACCACCACATCGGTCTGGAACTCCGTAGCGGTCGCAAGATCACCGCTATGGCTGAAGAAGCCCAACCCACCATCATCGTCCGCACACCGCCTGCCGCTGCAGCCACCACACCACCAACCGTTAAGAACCGGCAGCGGGACCCGCCACTTTTTGCTGGCACACCAGATTCCGATGTCCACGACTGGCTGAAGACCTACGAACGGGCGAGTCTCCACAACCGCTGGGATGACTCTTTCAAGCTCGCGAACGTTTTTTTCTTCCTCAAAGACACCGCTCTAAAATGGTTTGAGAATCATGAAGAAGAAATGAACTCGTGGGACGCCTTCAAGGCCACTTTTGCAAACGCGTTCGGCAAACCAGAACAGCGCAAGCAGCAAGAAAAGGACAAGTTGCCTGGCCGCTACCAGGCAAACACCGAGTCATCCACCTCTTACATTGAGGATGTACTGCGGCTATGCTCCCGCGTTGACCCTGAAATGCCAGAAGATGACCGCATTCGACACCTTTTTAAAGGACTTTCGCAGGAGCTGTTCACCATCGTTGCCCCAAAATCCCCACCAACAGTACAGCAGCTCACTGACGAATGCAAAAAGTATGAAGAGCTGCAGAGTGCCCGAATCGCTAAGGCACCTTTCGAGCGTCTTCCCGAGGTGTGTGTTGCCACCGCCTCCAGTACCGACATAGCTACATTGATCAGGACAATCATCCGCGATGAACTACGTCCTTACCTCGCTCATTTCACACCAGCCGCTCCGGTTGCCCAAGATATACCACAGGTGAAATCCATGCAGCAAGTTGTCCAACAAGAAATCCGTGCTGCGTTAGGTCACCTTGCTCTACCAACTGCCCCTTGCCCACCAGTGCCATCGGCGCCTCCACTTGTTTGCTCAATGCCCCAAGACTCATTCCCCCGCTATTACAGGCCTGCGGTTCAACAGACGTCCCCATCTTCCCGGCCCTATGGGCCACGTCGTCGAACTGAAATCTGGCGAACCGAAGATAACCGCCCCATCTGTTACCATTGCCACACACCGGGCCATATCGCACGCTACTGCCGCCAGCTAGTCGACACTACAGTGTACCGACCCTTCACGACGGGTACTTCCCGCACCTTCCGGAACGAGGCGCACCCTTCTGACGATCGACCCTACCCGCGTCCTTCTTCGCCGATCACCAATCGCCGTGGCCGATCACATCGCCCTACCCTCGCCGCCCGCGCTCCGTGTCGCCCCTTAACGCCGTTGCCGAATTCACCGAGACGTCAAACTAAAGCCAGCAGTCTGTGCGAACACCGGAGGTCAGACTGCACTCCCCAATCTCGACGGAAATCCTCCTTCTGACAGCCCAACGACTGTTCAAGTTGAAATTGACGGAAAGACGTTTACAGCCCTAGTGGATACAGGAGCCGCCAAATCATGTATTGCCGAAAATATTCGTCGTCGTCTACGAAAAGTGCTCACGCCTGCTGATGGACGCTTGTTACGCATGGGTAACGGGGAACTGATCCGACCCCTCGGCTATTCAACCCTTTCAGTGCTTCTTGGGGGTAGCCGATACACAGTCATCTTCACAGTGTTATCGAACTGTGTCGCTGACGTAATCCTGGGGTGTGACTTTCTGACAGCAACCGACGCTTTTATTGACTGCGGAAGTCGCGAGCTTCATCTGAACACTTACAACAAAGATGCCACTTCTTCGGATTCGTCTCCGGTTGTCCTTCGTGTCGAAGAAGACGTATCCTTGCCTCCGTTGACCGCAGTGTTTGTCGAGCTCGTGCCCGAGGCGCTTTTTAGCGGTTCATGCGGCCTTGTCGAGCCCATTCTTACCACATTTGAAAAAAAACCCGCTCTTGTACCCTACTCAATTGCCGTACAGAAAGCAGGACGAGTCCAGTTGTGCATTACAAATCCTTCGGCGGAAGTGCTAATGCTACCTCACGGATCTCGTGTCGCCACCATTCAAACGTATGACGAGCTTACACTTGCCGCCTTATCTCCGGGAGCTCTCAACACCTCTCCGCGGGCACCTTCCGCCACAGCTTCAAGCTGCGAGACTGTTCAGATGATCGACCCTTCCCTGGCCAACACAGAGCATCAGGCTCTCTCCACTCTGCTAACCGCGTACAGTGATTTATTTGATTTTGACCGACGTGCCCTCACGAAGACAACGACTGTGACCCACAGCATCGACACCGGTATGGCAACTCCAGTAAAAAGTCGAGCTTACAGAATTTCACCAGTGGAGCGCCGAACGATACAAGAAAACGTCGCTGACATGCTCAAGAAAAACGTAATCGAACCTTCATCCAGCCCTTGGTCGTCCCCTGTAGTCCTCGTGAAAAAAAAGGATGGTTCATGGCGATTTTGCGTTGACTACCGCCGCTTAAACAAAGTCACAAAAAAAGACGTCTACCCGTTACCTCGAATTGATGACACCTTAGACACGCTTCAGGGTTCATCCTTTTTCTCTTCTATGGACTTACGCAGCGGCTACTGGCAAATACCTCTCTCCGATGACGCCAAACCAAAAACAGCATTTATCACTCCTGATGGCCTTTACCAATTCAACGTAATGCCATTTGGACTATGCAATGCCCCCGCAACATTTGAGCGGATGATGGACACTTTACTTAGGGGCCTTACGTGGAACATTTGTTTATGTTATCTGGACGACGTTGTTGTCTTTTCAGCGACGTTTGACGAGCATATACGCCGACTGCGCCAAGTTCTCGATTGTTTCCGTGCAGCTAAACTACAGCTAAACTCCAAGAAGTGTAGATTCGGGGCGCGGCAAATCAAAGTACTTGGCCACCTAGTCAGTGTCGACGGAATTCGCCCTGACCCAGACAAGATTCAAGCCGTCTCCGAATTTCCGGTGCCTAAGAACTTGAAAGACGTTCGCGGTTTTCTTGGCCTCTGCACCTATTTTCGAAAATTTATACCGGGATTTTCCAACCTCGCCGAACCGCTCAACGAGCTACTTCGAATGGGCCGAGCCTTCCACTGGGATCAACCCCAAGAAAACGCCTTCAACTCTCTTAAGCGCGCCCTCATCTCCGACCCGATTCTCGGACATTTCTTAGAAGGCGCCGACACAGAATTACGCACCGATGCTAGCGGTCACGGATTAGGTGCTGTCCTGGCGCAAAACGTTGGTAACACGAAGCGAGTGATTGCATACGCAAGCCGAACTCTTACAAAATGCGAACGAAACTATGCAATCACCGAACGTGAGTGCTTGGCTGTCGTATGGGCCATTACCAAATTTCGTCCATATCTTTATGGAATTCACTTTCGAATCGTCACAGATCACCACGCCCTATGCTGGCTTACGAATCTTAAGGACCCATCTGGACGCCTTGCACGTTGGTCCCTCAAGATTCAAGACTACGACTTCAGCATCGTCCACAAGTCTGGAAAGCTACACCTCGATGCTGACGGCTTGTCTCGGTGTCCACTGCCCAGTGAGCCTTCTGGACAAGAACCCCAGGGCTCCGCTTTACTTTCTGCAGCTTTGGACACAATTGACGTAGCCGACGCTCAACTGTCGGACCAACACTTAAAACCTATTATACATTACCTATTGGGAACCACCACACGTTCCACGCGCCAACTGCAACGACATGCTACCCTTTTCACGCTTCACGATGGTGTCCTTTATAGAAAAAAACTACGAACCACATGGGCGTCCGTGGCTGCTTGTTGTACCCCGAATACTCCAAAGAGATATCATACAAGCGCATCATGACGACCCGACTGCTGGTCACCTTGGATTTAGCAAGACATACTTCCGCATCCGCGCTCGCTATTTTTGGAACGGCATGTACCGCACCATTAACAAATACATCCGAACATGTCGCCTTTGCCAAACAAAGAAAAGCCGCACGACCAGGACACCCGGTCCTCTTCAATCTATTACTCCACCGGACACTCCCTTTAAAAAAATTGGTATCGATTTTTTGGGCCCTTTTCCGCTTTCCGCCAACAACAACCGATGGGTTATTGTGGCCGTCGACTACCTGACGCGGTACGCTGCGACAACATCTGTACCAAAGGCCACTGCCCAAGAAGTCGCGCATTTCTTTCTCCATAAGATCCTACTGCGTCATGGAGCACCACAAGTCATCATCAGTGATCGAGGCACGCCATTCATCGCTCAACTTCTTGAGGAGATTTTACGACTCTTCAACACAGTTCACAAGTGGACGAGCGCATACCACCCACAGACTAACGGACTGACCGAACGCCTTAACAAGACATTATCACAAATGATATCTATGTATGTCGACGACCATCATACCAATTGGGACACCGTCATCCCTTATGTGACTTACGCATACAACACAGCACACCAAGCTACCACGGGCTTCTCCCCTTACTACCTTTTATACGCCCGCGAACCTCTCACAACACTTGACACAGTCTTGCCCTTTATCAATCACCACCCAGTCAGTGGCTTTGCCGCCGATATTGTCTCCCGAGCCGAAGATGCGCGTCAACTTGCCCGCCTTCACACCTTCAAGTCGCAGCAGCAACAGCAGCTTCGCCACGCCGAAAGTCACTCTCCCGTCACTTATGAAATCGGGGACATAGTTCTCCTAGCCACACCGCTGCGTCAACCGGGGCTATCTCAAAAACTTCTCTCTAAGTACATCGGACCCTATCGTGTTGTTCGTCGCCTCTCCCCCACAAATTATGAAGTGTCACCGCTGTCGCCTCCACAGGATCATCGCTCGAAGACCACAGACATTGTTCACGTCGCCAGGATGAAGCCCTTCTGCATTCCGGACAACCCCCATTGATCTGACCCATGTCAGTTCTTTACCCGACCGGCGGGAAGTGTTAGGAAGATAAAGACGAGGAACGGTTGGGTACGGGGGAACGTGCGGGCAGCTCGAGAGGCTACGCTGTGTGCTTACGAACGGTTCGCGACATCTGTCGCTCCCTCGCTGTCTATAAAATCATTCCCATTTCTCACCCTTGCAATATATATATATATATATATATATATATATATATATATATATATATATATATATATATATATATATATATATATATATATATATATATATATATATATCAGACTTGTGCCTATCTCAAATACTCTACTCAAGATACTGTATTTTAAATACTTTTTGAACTATCTTGTTATCTTGCAAATTCTTTTGATTGAGAGTATTTGAGACTCTATCTTAATTACATTTCTGAGTATCTTGTACTCATTATCTCAAATACATTTTTGACATTCCACCATTTTCCGAGTTTTTCGGTATGAAGTGGCGTGGGCGTGGCACGAGCAAACGTGAACATTGTTTCGAGCAACCAAATCCTGGTGCTAGCTCTGATTAGCTATGGTGACTTGGATTAAGCTCGTGAAAACATCGGTTTTTTGCCGATTTTGATTCATATTTCAGCCCAAAGCTCGTACAATGCAGGTTTTCCCCTCGCCTCCCCAAAGGCGCCTTTTGTTTCCTAGAGTTTCCCCCAAAAAATCCTTAAACAAAAGGGGTGGTTTAGGAAAGTAAAGATCGCCACACTGAGGCTCAACGCAGACCGGGAAACGACCTACGACAATAATACAGACTTGAGCTTCAAAAAAAAAAAAAAGAAATAGAAGAAAATAAAAAGTGAACACAAAAATAAGGCTTTTTTTGTATATTTGGTAACGCTACTACAAAACGTCCAAGTTTTTTTTTATTTTTTGTGTTTCAGTTCGGCATTTATTGCTTTCGCGAACACTATCTATAAACGATCATTGTTAAGCAGAGAACAGGACAGGAAATGAACTACGCGCTGGGTGACCACTCAAAATGCCAACAAAGCGTTTCCCCACGTTAAGTGCCTTTCTGAACGCAACCTACTTGAAGGTGCGACCACTGCCGTGGCTTTTATGTAACCATTTCGGCGTTTACCCTGAGACTGGGGGTTTTTTTAGAAGAGCAAAAGTAACAAAAAAACAGACAGTACTTTTGCTCTTCTAAAAAACCCCCCAGTCTCAGGGTAAACGACGAAATGGTTGACTTCCACCAGCTAGCCTGTACTATGACTCTTTTTTCGCTATTATGTAGGTTGTTTTTGTTATCCATTCACTCATACCCGTATCCCAAGTTCGTGTATAGTGAACTCCCCATATAGGAAATATGGATTGTAGTTAAACGATGCGTCTAAGGTGCGCCGAAGGATGGGATATTTAGCGATGACACTATTGGAGAGGCGCTTTGTCCCGTTTTGTTGTCCCCATACCTCCGTGTTTACCCGACACAAGGCCTGTGCACGTGCCCACAGGCCTTGTGGCACAGTGTAATGTAAAAATACAAACAATAAACGAAGTGACGTTAAGTGCAGGATCTCTCCCGAAAGCAGTCGTCAAAGGATGCGAGCTTGACCCACTTCGGCTTTTGTGCTGAGCTGAGGACCGTGCATGCTGCATTGTTCATGCAAGCCGGAGTGGTAACAAAAGGGCCCCTCCTCCCCCTCACCGGAGAACACGAACTCCAGCCGACCGCTGACGTCGCATTTGGTCATGTCAGCCGAGCGCTGAGTCATTGTATTTGTTGTCCCCATCCATCTAGTTCTAAAGTTAACCACGTGGGGCGCCACGGTCTGATCTTCTCCCCAAAGCGACCTTTCTTTTTGTCCCAGAGATGTAACATTATCAGTGATATTTCCACGCGCGTTAAAGAGCCAATGCGTGTCCGAATGGTTGCCGCGCTTGGCTCTCGCGTGGAGACTCCGGGTTCGATTCCAGGGAGCGGACTCCTCTTTTTATTTATTCTTTCAACTTGACATTCTCGCAAGTTGAAAACCTTGTCGTCTGATCGAGTTACGAACGTTCTACGCCGAATGTTCCAGAAATCCACGCGGGTGCAAAAGGTGCTCAGTGTGGCGGTCCAGAGCTGACTCGCCCCAGCGCTCGATCCTGCTGTTTCGCCGACATCGACGCCTGCGATGCCAGTCTTTCTCTATTTTGCATTGGGCACAAGGTCCCCACATTAAACGTTTAGATTTTTCAGTTATTCGCCGCCTCATCATTTTTCATTCGTGACAATATCCTGCTCCTTATAATATGACTGCATAAAATAAACGTACGATATTGTTTGTTTTTTTGCCGTTTTGTGTTGTTGCGTGCTAATAAACCATTCTGGTAACCCAGATTTGCGCAGCTGTATAATAGTCGTTGGCAATGACGTCGATACAAGTGAAGCAATGCGGAAGTATCTTCAAAAGTAACTGAAATACATTTCTAAGTATTTGTACTCTACTCAAGATACTTTACAGTGAAAGTAACTTGAGTAGTATTTTAAATACTTTATGAAGCAGGTATTTAGTAACTTAACTTAAATACTTTTATCGAGTATTTTGTCCAACACTGATATATATATATATGGGTGATTTCATCTCAGCTCAAACACGAATTTTGGGTAGAATTTTTAATTTTTTTTTAAAAAATATATGTTATCGGGCCATTCCTACAATCGCTAAGTTTACGTGGCTGCGACAGCAGCGCATCGGATCCAGTTAGCAAATCGGATCCACTTCAACCACTACGTTTATATGGATTCGGATCGACCAGTACCGGCACCTCGTATCGAAGGATCTCAACGCAAACCTCGTGACCTTCAGATTGTTTCCGAGGGGTCCGGTTTGCTTAGCGGCATGCAAAGCAAAGCTCCCGTAATCCCTCGCCCGAGCACTCGATTCGATCCGCTACACTCTTAGAAAAAAGGGTATCGATAGTCCTCCCTAAGGGGAGGAACGGTCTTGTAACCTATGTTCCTTTAGAAAGGGAGACACCTTCGTCCCTGAAGCAGGGGAGCATAGTTTCTCCGTCGCCAGCATCTCATTATGGCCGCCCTGAATCGAGCAAATCGAGCTCAATAAGGCTTAACGAGAACGCTACGTCTCTTGTACGCGACAAGAGGAGCAGCAAATAAAAGCGTAACACGAGCTTTCCGCGAACACTGGTTATTTCCGAAGCCTAATTCCCCCCACATGTACAGAAACTTGCGTTTCGAAAGCAGTTACTCAGTCTTCTCGTCGTCAGCACTGAGATGTTAAACGGAGACAACCGATACCCAGTTGCTTCACGCACTTTACGTCTTACCTTTGCTGTTCCTCGAGTCACAATTCCTTCGTCAACCGCACATCACGGAGGAATGGCAAACCAATCCGCGAATCCAAAAGCCGCTCTCAAAAGAGGAAACTCGAAGCCGCTGTTTATCGCGTAGCGTGAAAGAAGGTTAAATCGCTTGCCACCAGATGGCAGGGTCAGGCAGAGTAATTGCAAGTAGGTAACCTAGGTGGCGCTAGGTACCGCCCAATTTATGTTCTACAAAAAATATTTTTATTTACGCGAGCTACTGCGCTTCGTGTAGTATGTACACGTGCACACACATACCACAAGCATCAGGTGAACATACATTGAGCGCATAAACATACATGGCACATACATGGCACATACAAGCATCAATACAACGGCACACTAAAACGAACACTACACCCGAGCGGTGCGTTTCCGTCTTTTATACTGGTCGTTTTGAATGCACGGAATTTCTCGGTGACTGCGTAAGCAATAAAAAATATTCCCAGCATGTTGATTTTTTTCCAGCACTGTCATACCTCTGAGAGTATTTTGAATGGCTCA
Organism: Ixodes persulcatus; assembly: GCA_013358835.2. NCBI lineage: Eukaryota > Metazoa > Arthropoda > Arachnida > Ixodida > Ixodidae > Ixodes > Ixodes persulcatus. Next base: position 248,643 of record JABSTQ010009530.1, on the reverse strand, counting down.
GGGGATGAATCTCTTATTAAAAAGTAAACGCTCGATCATGCCGTAATTATTTGAAAGTCAATAAGTCAAGCCGCTCCAATGCGGTTCGAAACCATGAGTTTGTTTCCCCGCACGGCACGTCGTAACCTGTATTTCTATTGGAGTGTTCGTTTTTCTATTTGCGCTGTTCGCGCAAGGCTGCAATTGCCGTCTTGAATTAATCTATGTAGAGCGGATATTCACTCGGCTGGAAGTGATGCTTCACGGGAAGAGAAATCGCTTTTCGATCAACTCGAATGCAGTCAAAGCCACGACTTGCGGCAGGTGTTAAGTGTACGGAGCTACGCAGCGGAGAGCTCGAAAACTTCTAGCGCTCATCCCAGCGCGCCACTTGGAGGGCAGTTTCTCCAGGAACCGTAGTATATTTAAACAGCAAAATAAAGGGTAGCTTTTTCTTTTCGATTTTGCATACTACTATTTTTTAATACTAAAATTCCACACTGTAAATATACGTACTTTCCGTCATAATTTCGTACTGTTCAGTCCTTTCCCCAGAGCGCAATCGCTATCGGGGAGGAGACAACCGCCAGTCACATTGGCCACTCTATGATAGGAGCTTACTGTTCAGACCAGCGTTCCAACATGACTATTCGCACGTCGATCGATTGCACCCGGAATGTCAACCTGCGACACTCCGCCCCCTCCGATCACGGCCCGACAAGCGGCATCAATGCCCGGCAGTTTACGTCATCTCATCTTGTTGTTACACCACAGATACGCGAACACACGGTCACATCGGCGATAATTCCAGCCTTCAGTTCACAACCCACAACACTGCCATCACGATGTTGCTGCTGTGTTGCTGACACGCAGAAATACAGAACCAGGTTGAACGCTGGTTGGCACTCGGCATCGGAAAACAGAACCGAACTCAGCACGGAAGGCACCCAGGCAGCCGGCAGCAAAACCTGCCTGTCTTGGACGCAGTTTCTGCGATTTCCATAACGTCGAAAATGTCGACAGAGTTCCACGTGGTTCCGCTACTGTAGTTACGCGTGGGTCGCGCAATCCATAGAGAAATATAGTACTACGTAAAGAGCGGACACTTCCATAGGCCCCAGCGGCCCAATTCAGCGTCAGCGAGCGCACCCAGCGGCCAGTATAGTCCCTAGTTGAGTGTTTAATGGATGGATACACGCAGTGACCGCTGGCCAGATGAATGAATGGATTCAAGGCGAATTCTGGCGGTATTTTTGTATCGGGCAGTAGCATGCGCCCTCTAGTTTAACGAGTCAGTGTTATTGTAACTATCATGCTTTTTGTTTAAAATAGAATTGTTTTATAAGCATACCTTAATTGTACTGCAGAAGAAAAGTCATCTAGCGCTACATATAATTCAAACTGACCACACACCGAAAAGGATATTTTCACATTTGTGCTAACTCTCTTGAAGGGACGACACCAGGGATTTACACACAAAAGTATTTATTTTTGGAACTATGACAAGCAAAACAAACATCAACTCTGAAGACAAGGAGTGATGTATGTTATCCATACATTACAAAAATAACAATACACATGCAAAATCTATGAATAACGCGTCAACAGTTGTACACTGGAAACAAAGTACTGTATTACAGCGAGACTTACAGCGACAAATGCAATACGATGGAGGGCATTTAAAAAAAAGTTACCGTCCAAGTTCCATGAAAGGCGCTTGCACATATGACCATGTGCTGAAAGGCGCTTGCACATATGACTGGCCCAGCCGCTTCTAAATTCAGTGACCGAATGCAAATGTCCGTCAACAAGGAAACTAGACAACAAGGAAACTAGACAACAACGAGACAACAAGCCGCGGAACAAACTCAACCCACACAACGAGGCAAGAGACACCAGACTTGTACGTAATCCGTTACAAGTAACGAAATTACTTGTAATCCCTTACATTTATCAGTAATTTAGTAACGGAATAATTACATATTTTCTAGAGTGATTTTAAAGTAATTCCGTTACATTTTTACGTAACGGATTCCTTGTAATCCGTTACATTTTTTTCAAGACTCCCCCCCCCCCCTTTTTAAAGAAAGGGTTGCTTTTATTTGGGTAAACTCGAGCGCTGTGACACCGCAAAGGGAGGCTTGGCACTCTTCAGTTACGCAAAGCCTTTTTTTTTTTGCAACACTAAGCTTCTGAATCTATTTTTTTAGACCCTAACAACAATGTAAAAAAATTGAAATGAACATTTCTACAAATATAAGGAAAAAAAAGGGGGGGAGGGGGGCAAGTTATATCCGGCTGAAGTTGAGCTAGTTTGAAGTTATATCCGCTTTTTTTAGTCCCTTTGTTTTTCTTTGCGATCGAAGGCGGGGCGAGGCGGACACCAAGTGTTTGTGTGCCTTTGGAACTGCCCGAAGGACCCTTGGTCCGACGGGCCTGGCATTGCTACCCTGGGGCAGTGGGAGGCCACGCTGCTCAGCTCGGACCCGGTCCTTCAGGACAGGGTCACCCAACGGGCTGAGTGGGTCGCTGGGGTCCATGGACTCCTAGCCACCAGGCGGGGATAAGCTCCCTATCCTGCCCGCTCAACAATCACCCTAAGACAAATAAAGTTTTTCCTCCTCCTCCTTCTTCGAGAAGCTCGAGGCGGTGAGTGCACAGACAAGAATTAACAATGTCGTTCTCGGTTATAGTGACTACGACCATTTTCATAATGTCACTGAACGAGACAACGCTCCGTCTACCCTAAAATCCACTAAAAGGGATGTGGTAATATGTGAAGGTGTTATTGCAACAAGCACCCTCGTTCGTTGCTGCACCCTTATCATCTTCTCTTAGAAAACAGGATGTATTTTTTTCTGCTTCTTTCACCTTATTTGACCCTGTTTTAAGAAATACTTACTCTTTTGTAGTCCAACTTCTAGGGTTGGCCCACTTTATTTGTGAATTCCAGCCACGTTATCTGCATCTCAGTCACCATTTTTGTGAGTCAGCTTTTTGCGAGCACTTCGAAAATGGTAATGGTCTTCCTTTTCTCCGTTTTTACCCCAGCAGGACGCATCTGATCTCAAGCAGATATTTTTACAAACAAAACATAATGGTGGCTGACGTAGACTTGATATTCTGGGCTTGAAGAGAGAGTGAAACTCGTGAGTGGCGCCATAGCGCGGCTTACTTAGTTCTCTGCCCATCGCTGCTCGTGGCATCAGCAGACGTCTATCTGGAGAACATCGGAGTAAACTGCAGTCGGTTCGTGCTCTGTGCGTTTTTGAACGGCATCAAGAAAGATACACACGGCAAACGTGCGTTTACATTTCCTTGTTTTAACCGACGTTCAAATAATTGTTGTTATGAGTGTCCTTTTTTTTTCTTTCCATTACTTATATTTATATACTGGAAACCCTTTTTTATTCATCAACGTCTCAACCGAGGCTCGACCTGTTCAGAACCAAAGGAAGCAGAATATCGATAATGCCTCACTGCTACAACTATGTTTTGCTATTGTCTGGTAGAATATGCCGGTATACTAAGATGGATATAAATTAATTCTTATTCTAGTTTTGGCCAGTTGTATGGTGACTTCTACAGCTTCGCGATTTCGACAATGGAGAATTTCAGTAGATTGGTCCGATGACTCCGATAACGATACCCGATACTACGCCGCCGCACATGCGCATTCATCATAACGTTATCGGGGGTATGGAGGTACCGGAACGATCTACTAAAACTCTCGAATATCAGGCAACGGCTGCTACGACGAAGCTTTGCTCTATCTTCGAAGTAAATAGTACTTCCATTGCTTCGCTGAAGAAGCTCAATGCAGAGCATAAAGCATTCGTGAGGAATAATATGCCACTCCCATAGAGTGCCTCAATTCAAAGGGTGTTCAGCGTAACAGTCGACATCTTCAGTAAGAAATAGTGCAAAATGTCTGACGAGACTTTTGAGAGTCAGCTGTTGCTCAAAATACTCAAGGGCATTAAATGGAACAGGTTGCAACGATAAGAACTTAAATAACCCTCTTCCCTTTGTTTCTTAATTGTAGACCATATTGTTGAAAGTAACGCCACGAAAGTAACGGATTACTTTTTGGGGTAACGGTCACTTACTTTTATGGGAGAGTAATTGTAATTGTAATAAATTACAATTTAGCCTTGAGTAATTGTAACTGTAATTCCTTACAATTTTTCAGTAACGTGTACAAGTCTGAGAGACACAGACCAAGCAGCCGAAGTATCCGCCCTCCGTCGAGTCCACGACTCCGAAGCCAACCGTCGTGCCGCAGCCATGGCCACAGCCGTTGAAGTCGTTTTTGAAAGTTTTCAAAGTTCGTAATAATTTTAAAAGTTTACTCTATACAATGAAGTTATTTATTAATATTATATATCTGACAAATGTTCAAAATAAGTGGCACTGTTCGCCTACTAACGGCCAGTAGAGTCCCTAACTCCTGGGCCGCGAAACGGTTTGAGTGGCCACTCTTTACGTAGTACTATATTTCTCTATGGCGCAATCCGGCGGACAGCGGCCATCTCGCCCAGTGTACGTAGCGCTGCTGGCACTGCTCCGGAACTTCGCTGTTTCTAGCGGCTTCGTTTTCTCGTTTGATAAAATTAGCGATAAAAACATCAATGCAACCGAAATGTTCTGCACGTTTGAACTAGAAGACGGAGTTACAGGCCGCCTTCGCCGCCGTTGAAGCTCAATCAACTCAACAACATTTATTAAACAACGTGCGCGACGTGCTCGAAAAACGAAACCGAAAGAAGATGAGTCAGAGGGCGGAAGCTTTCTCCCGCCTGCCTGGAGAAGGAGAAAAACGTCTCGTTCCTCCCTTCTTCTCGTGTCCGCTTGGGGGCGCGTCAGTAGAAGGGAGGAAGACGCGCCGTTGCTACCTTTTTCCTCCATTTTTTAGTGTAGCGTATACATGGAGAGTCTCGATTCGGATTGACCATCTCAAACCACCCCGTCCCAGCGGATCGGATCCGATCCGATCTGATCCGATTTGTTTACATGGACCGATTTGATTCGTTAACAGGATCCGATGCGCTGCAGTCGCATCCATGTAAACGTAGCCAATGAAAGAAGACGCAAACGGCAAGTTCGTCGGATTTTGTTGTTCTCAAGTTATGGACCGTTGAAGCGGCCAAGGTGGAAACTGCCGTTTTTCCAGCTTATCGGGGGTGCCATATTTCACTCCATACTTTTCCCTTACTTTTTATGCTACATCAATATACCTTTTTTAGAACACTCTCGACATATGCTTTTTAGGCTAATTAAGCGTCTAGGTCGACTCATAACATTCTTAATGTATTTTTTATTTGTCAAACCGCCTCTCTGCGACGGAATTTGACGAAATTAAGCAAGCTGTGCTGTCTGACTTAATCAACATACGTTTATGATCTTTACATCTTCGTAAAGCTCCAATTAAGCTCTTTCTTTTGAGTATAGTTTCAGTTTTGTGCAAAACATATATAATGCACTACATGTGCCTGAAAAACGGATATTTCGAAAAAACTAGCACGTTTGGAGTCGATTTTCTATAAAAAGCCACATTTTATTTTTTTTTATTCACAGTTAGGTAATATAGTAGTCTATCAGGAACTACCAACATAAATCGTAATATATTGTTTGTATGGCCGCTATTATGACTCGAAACTCGTGCTATGAGCGTTTTGAACGGGACTTCGCACTGGCGCTCTGCTGAGCAGAATTTCGGCCTATGTAATGTTTTCTACCTATCGCTAGCAGTTACCTCAATATCCAACCTTAAACATTAATACAATTTGGAGCAGTGTACTTAAAAAAATTTACTTAGAAGTCCGTATCCACAAGTGCGGGCACCAGCGCTTACTTCCTCTCAATACGGGGGAATGCAGATCGTTAGAGAATTCCTCTGGGGCCTTTTGCTTTCGGATTTGAGTTTGAAATACCTAACTTGTTATGTAACTGCCATATTTTCTTATGTCAAACAGATATGCAGAGCATATACATATGTATGATTTTGTATCTGACGCTTAGGAAGTACGGTTTATTTTGTGCACGTACCGGCTCTTTCGTAAAATAACGAGCATTTCGTAGCGTGTAAGGTTTCAAATGTGTTAGTCATGTGTTTAGGTTTCATTTCTATTTTCAGCGATTCATGCCGGTTTACTTAGAGTTTTTCCTCTTGACTTTAGTTTGTCCGGGAGTCTAGATGTTACGTATCTTCTCCGTCAATACATAGGGCCAAGCTCACGCACCTTGCAAATCACGCCAGTGCCAAGTAAATAAATATTGTTAGGATAAATATTCTTATTTCACTGGCTTTTACGCTCAGATATTGAGGTAAGTACTAACATTAAACAGAAAACCTTACATAGGTCAAACAAATTCTGCTCAGCTGAGCGTCCATGCGAAGTCCCGTTCAAAACTCTCGTAGCACGAGATTCGAGTCCTAATATTGGCCACACAAACAATATATTACAATTTTTTTTGGTAGTTCCTGACAGACTACTATATTACCTAACTGTAAATAAAAACTGAAAGTAATAAAAGGCGTTTTAGGGGCGAAGCTCCACGGACGCCGTCCGTCCGTCCGGCGTCCGTGCCCATAAAAAAAAAAGAAAAAGAAAAAATATTCTCGCAGTCGACAGGATTCGAACCTGTGCGGCGAGACCCCAATACATTTCTAGTACATCGCCTTAACCACTCGGCCACGACTGCGGGACGAGTAGGGGGATCTAAGATGTGGTAGTAACTCAAGAGCTGGAGATGTCTTGGATAAACGTTGCATGTAGCCGCTCAACGTCTATACAAGAGAGGGCGCTGCGGTCAAATGCGTATATAATCGCGTTAAACTTTGCATGCATGGCTCTGCATTTCACCGACCATAAAGCAGTAATAATGAAGTCGAAACGCAACCCGGAACTCAGCACTACCTATGAGCAATAAAAAAATCAGCACCATCAGCACTACCTATGAACAATGAAATCAGAATCATCAGCACCACCAGAGCTTCGCCTCAATCAACATCATTCACCACGTGGAGATGCGGTCATTTTTTTTTAGAAAATCGACTTCAAACTTGCAAGTTTTATATATATTCTCTTTTTAGGCAAATGTTCCGCGTTATATGTTTAGCGCAAAATATTTAAATTATATTTAAAAGAAAGAGCTTAATTGGAGATTTACGGTGATTTAAAGATCATAAAAATATATTGATTTGGTCACACAGCACAGCTTGCTGAACTTCGTCAAATATTGTTGCAGAGAGTCGGTTTGACAATTAAAAAAAATATTAACCATATTATGACCTAGACGCTTTTTTAGCATAACTCGCCGTTTGCATCTTCTTTTATAAAGGAATTTACAGGTAGTTACTAAAAAATTCGGAGGCGTTAATTATGAGTTAGTGTATTTTTGTGTGTCACTTGTACTACTGGGCGACAAGTGAACAAAAACCAAAATGTAAGCTTTTATAGCCACCATGCAAACAAATATTACATTTTCTGTTTATTTTACTTTATAAAGTACTGCAATAGGTAGCTAGAGAAAAACAATTAGCCAAAAGAAAAGGTACGCTTTTTAGAAAATCGACCTCCAATTTCCTAAACTTTTGAAATAGTCCTTGCTTTACAAAAGAAAGCTGTCCTTTCTCTTTTACACACAACATCGAATTTGTTATCATTAGAAGGAGTATATACTCTAAGCTTTCTGAAAATACTAAATATGTTAAGACACATTATATAGGCCACACGGAAGAGCTGGTAAACTTTCACAAATATCGTCCAAAAACGTCATAATGACAAATTTTCTCAAATATATTTTATATAAATAATCGTGTTGTTGATTGTTGATTTACTGTATGTTGATATGTTGATTTACTGTAGTATGTTGATTTACTGACAAAACTGTCTAACAAAATCATAGTTCAAGCTCTTTTAGCTGCCATACAAACAACATTTGACATTTTCTATTTATATTAACTTATATTATTACTTATATTATTTATATTAACTTATTATTACTTGTTTTCTATTTATATCAAAGTACTGCAATAGCAAGCTAGAGAAAACAAAATCAGCCGAATAAAAGGTTTTTTTTTTTAGAAAATGGACCTCCGATTTGCCAATAATTTTAAATAGTCCTTGCTTACGCTATTACACTGCCCTTTCTCCTTAACACACAACGGTTATTTTTGTTATCAATTGAAAGAGTACTAAATATGTTACGATATCTCAAATAGGTCAAACGGAAGAGCTGGTCAAACTTTGGCAAATATTGCAAAGGGACACACTTTGACAATATTTAAAACAAAAGTGAAGATAAATAATCACAATAATATTATTGACCATAAATAATCCTTATTCTGAGAGTGGCCCAAAAACGCTACACTGCACTACCGAGAAAGGGCAAAAAGTAGAAAGGAGCGAAACATGACACATCCGACAGGTGAGAGAAATGTTAGTATGCGCCTCGGCTGCTTAAAATGTCCATAACTCGAGAACGAAAAATCGCCCGTATTTGCGGTTTGCACTCCCTGTCACAGAAGGGATTTCCTCTAAACATGTATTTTATTGGTCAAAATTAAAAATTCAACCCCAAATCCGTGCCTGAGTTTAGATGAAACCACCCATATGTATATGCACTGCGTATCTGTTTTACACAAGAAAATATGACCAATTACATATCAAGTTCGGTATTTTAAACTCAAATCCGAAAGCAAAAGGCCCCAGAGGAATTCTCTAACGATCTGCATTCCCCCGTATTGAGAGGAAGTAAGCGCTGGTGCCCGCACTTGTGGATACGGACTTCTAAGTAAATTTGTTTAAGTACACTGCTCCAAATTGTATTAATGTTTAGGGTTGGATATTGAGGTAACTGCTAGCGATAGGTAGAAAACACTACATAGGCCGAAATTCTGCTCAGCAGAGCGCCTGTGCGAAGTTCCGTTCAAAACGCTCATAGCATGAGATTCGAGTCTTAATAGCGGCCACACAAACAATATATTACAATTTCTGTTGGTAGTACCTGACAGACTTCTATATTACCTAACTCCGAATAAAAAATAGAAGAAATAAAGGTGGGTTTGTTTTATAAAATCGACTCGAAACTTGCTAGTTTTGCGAAATATCCGTTTTTCAGGCACACCTAGCGCCATATACATTTATTGCACAATATCGAAATTATACTCAAAAGAAACTCAAAAGAAAGAGCTTAATTGGAGCTTTGCAGTGATGCAAAGATCATAAAAATATGTCGATTAGATCAGACAGCACAGCCTGCTGAACTTCGTCAAATATCATCGCAGAGAGGCGGTTTGAAAAATAAAAAAAACTACACTAAGAATGTTATGACCTAGACACTTAATTAGCATAAAGAAAGCATATGTCTAGAGTGTTCCCAAAAAGTTATATTGATGTAGAGTGAAAAGTAAGGAAAAGGGATGAAGTGAAATATGGCACCCCCGATAAGCTGGAAAAACGAGTTTCCACCTTGGTCGCTTCAACGGTTTATAAGTTGAAAACCAAAAATCCGACGAACTTGCCGTTTGCGTGTTTTCTTATTATAGGAATTGCCTGATAACATGTATTTTTTTCAAAAAAATTAAAAATTCGATTCAAACTTCGTGCCTGGTTTGAGGTAAAATCACCCATATATATTATTATACATATATAGAGAAATATATATATTGTGGGTTTCCCTTTTTAGGTTTACAACTTAGAAACACAGAAGGTTCCTCGGGTCCGGATAATGACGTGTTTTTTAGCTCAAATGCCACACGCTTGCCCTGAGGGCCAACAATGATGGGGATGACGGCACTGTCTCTTTTGTCAGGATCGCCAGTCGGAGTCCACGCTGCCGCAATTGAGAGAATCACGGAGGGGGAGCATCAGGAAAAGAAAGGAAGGCTCCGTCGAGCAGAGCCTCCCCCAGCGAGAGTCCTGCCCGTTGGATTAGGGCCGTCTTATATAGCCAGCAGGAATGGACGCGCCCCGGAGGGGCAGACGCGTCCAAGCAATAATCCCGAGGGGTGTGCCTTTGGCAAATCACCCGAGAAGGGCGTGGGAAAGCCGTCCACAAGGGAATACGGCTTCGCCCTCGCATCCGGGACGCGCCCCGAGATGGCGACGTCCCACGGCCTGCCTGAACTAGGCCTAGATAGGGATGCGGGGGACACGTCTGCCTTTTTTGCGGTTTCCACGTCTCTTGGGGTTCGGGCAAGCCAGCGGGCACGGAGAGAGTAACTTAATATCAGTGCGTCATATTTTAACCGGACGACGCGGAAACCTCCTCCACCTACGAGGGCGACCCGCGTTGCCGAAAGCGCGCGAAATGTGACGTCTTTGTTCCTGGGCTTACTACTGGTCAGAGCCGCTAAAAGCTTTTCTTTTAGCCGAGATACGAAATGTAAGTGTCGCGAACCATTTCAATTATGTATGAAACTAGTTTTTGTTCAGTATTTTAGATCAGAAAAGAAACAAATCCAGTTTATAAAATACGGAAACAAGAAATGACCCGTCGACATACCCGCCACCAAGCGGCGGAAAAAACGGCGCATACTAGAAAGGGCTAGTGGGATGAGGCCCCGACGAAGGGCGAGCGCAGAAAGATCCCAGATGTACGCGGCGGCGCTGCGATCGTTTACCGTCTCGAGGGTCCGACCGGTTCCGAGCGTTCCGAAGGCCTTCGGCGCGGGCTTGGTTGGCGATTTGGCGATATGGCAGCGCGAAGTGGCTCCCGTTCTGAACTGGTCTTTATCCCGTGTTTGCTGTCGTTTACAGCCAATGAAGTGTTATGCCGAATTAGTCTTTAATCGCGCAGCAAATGCAATGCGAGCCGCCCTGGCCGCCCGCTTCATACAGACTATCCAACACATGCTTTAGTGGCGCCCTCTCGAGCCGTCGACACGGAGTGCGGCAGCCGTGAACGCTCGATGAGCTCACTACCCCTCCTCTAGTACACGGCCACTCAAGCCAGGACATACGACGTCCTGAAGGAGGTTATTTTTTGCTTGTTTTTCTAATTCTAATTTGCCTATAACGTTTAAAATAAAGCGAAATTTGAGAAAGGAAAAGTTTCATTAAGTTGCTACGTTCAGTGCGCTCAGTTCGGTGCAAATTAAAAACCATTAAAAAATTCATTGCAGGGCCCCTTTAAGGCTGAGGTAGGTTTAAGAAAAATAAAAATGAACCTACCAACTCTCGAAAACGAAACAAAACAAAAAACAACGTGGAGGTGCCGGCTCCCGCATGCCTCGGTTAACAAATAAATTGCAGTCTTCGGTGACGTTCCCGACGTTGCCGTAGCTCGCTCACTATGGCGTAGTGTCCTTGATGGAAGTGGTTCGTGGGGCCCTTGGGACTTGCCACGGGACGAACGAGAACAGCCGGTCCCTGGTTGGCGAGGTTTCCGACAGCGGCGCGGGTCCCGTGGATGAAGAGCGGGCAGTCCCTGACCGGATGTCGATCCCGACGCGCACGAAAACGACGTGTCGCTGGTTTGGCCCGCGGCCGGCTGGGGTAGCGGGGCTGTCGGACGAGTCACGCGCAGCCGTGGTCATGAACACCGCTGAACTGCCGTAGCCAGGAGACAGCAGCTCCCGAACGGCGCGAAGCCCCGTACTGGCAGGGGATCCTCTTTGTGGATGCGGGGACGTACTGCGGTCGAATGACGACTCGGTCACCGACCGCTTGTGACGACGCTCGCACCGCGCTCTTGCGGTGACGTGTGGACACGTGAACGTAGGTAGCAATAACTGACCACTGGCCGTTACGCCTACCCTTTCCCTCGAATGCCGTAGTTCGGGGGATTCCCCTACGGATTGATCCGGGAGCGAACGCTGAGTTGACGTTCTATCTAGGTCACTGCCTGCCAGTAACCAATGGTGTCTGACGCCTTCGCGAAGGCAGCTGGTGCATTGTGCTTTGCACTTCCCTTAATGTGACATTTTGCCACTTACTGGGGCTGCCTCTACGAAAACTTCAGATATTAGTTTTTACGAGTTCGCAGATTGTAGCGAGACTTATTATTATGATGCAATTAAATGCAAAGTTGCAAGCGAGCTGGACAAGAATGACGAAAATAATCCCTAGAGAAGGGGAACAAGAGGGACAAAGGACAAACACAAATCTCCAAACACAGCTAGGCGGCGACTGGTGAGCGACCGAAAAAATCGGCCTGGTCCGGGTATCGAACCCGGGACCTCTCCATTACAGGTGGAGCGCTCTACCTGTAATGGAGAGGTCCCGGGTTCGATACCCGGACCAGGCGGATTTTTTCGGTCGCTCACTAGTCGCCTAGCTGTGTTTGGAGATTTGTGTTTGTCGTTTGTCCCTCTTGTTCCCCTTCTCCAGGGATTATTTTCGTCATTCTTGTCCAGCTCGCTTGCACCTTTGCATTTAATTGCATTATAATAATAACCTTAAGAGGATATCTCAGTAGAATTTCATCTCCGATAGGAACTTTTCCGGAATCCAGATGGCTCTGGGGAGGAAGCCTTTGTACTCACCTGCTTACGCGATATAATGCCATTTCAAAACAAAAATAAAGAAAAAGCTTGTCTTTTTGTTCCGGTTATCAGCGGACGGCTTGACCCTGAAAGCCATCCCGTCCCTCCGCCCTGCGAGTTGCGAGAATGGCTTTGTGGGCCTCCGAGGCCATCGCGAAGGTGGCCCTTTGTCCCATTCTTACCGGATTAGGAAGAAAAAAAAAAAAAAAACGCGGTTAGAGAACGCCTCTGTTGCAGATTGGAAATAATTTGACGCTCACCAGAAAATTTACGACGAGAAGATTAGAGGGCGGATTCTCAAAGCGAACGTACGACGAAAAAAGTGCGTACGACAAATTTGAGAGAAAATCCGTATTCTCGAAACGAAATTGTCGTAACTTTTGCGCAGGTTACGACAAAATCCTACGACAGGTCCGAAGATGTCTTACGCACTTTTTCCAATCAAATCAACATGGCCGACAGCGTCGCTCAGTTACTTGGTCGCGACGACCAACGGAATTTTATTTTTCTACGTGCTCTTCTCACGCGTCCCGACTTCAAGCAGCAAGAAAAAAGGAAAATGTACTTGAAATCGACCAGGACGAACATGAACGCTGGATCCACAAACACCCGGGAAAAGCAACAAAGGCAACGATCCCACCGACCAAGCGGGTTCGGCAGAATAGGCCTAGCAGGCACTCCGACCTGTTCCGGCGCAGCATTGCTCCGACGGTCCTTGGCCAAGACCGTCCGCCCACGACCGGCTGGCTTGCTGAATGGAATGTGCCCGCGCGACCCTTGTGGACCCTTCCCGTATGACTATTTTGATCGCTGAACTGAATTTCAGATGTCAATCTCTTCCCCTTGTCATCTCGATCTCCTTGTTTTCCAAGGCAGCGGTGACGAACGCTGTCGTCGAAAAGGGACTCTCATTGATTCTGTCGCCTTATTTTGTGTGATATAGAGCTCAAATAAACGCCGTGTGGATTACCTTCGCAACACGGTATGGGCACTTTGTTTTTAGTATGCCAATTTTATTCTGACACGACGCTACGTCACTGTCGAGCTATAACAGTTCGTGGGAGCTACGCGATGACGGTCCAACCTTTTTTTGTCGAGTGTCACGTCAGTATCGAGTTGCAATCGTAAAAGATCGGCCCCGAAGCGCTTACCAAGACGCGGTCTAACAGAGCGAATCCAGCACTTCGATCAAACGCGCGCGTCCGCTCCGAGTGTGAACAGGTATTTGCGTGGCTCTTGCTGACACTCTCGTAGTTCAAACGTATCGTTTTTAACGTCGGCTCGCTCCAGCATTTTCGAGGCCGCGAAAAACGCTCTGGCGGTTTGTTTCTATCTACGCCGCTTTGCAAACGACTGGCACGGGGCTTTTACCACCGATGACAGTTGTGTTGACTTCGTAGCGACCGAGTTCGCAGCAGTCAACGCGTCGATATATCACTGCGCGGACACGAACCCCAGACAAGCGGTGGTGGAAAGGCCGCCTGTGTTTATGAGAAACAGCTTTTACACTAAACATTTACACACAGACAGGGCAGGATATACACAGAGCTGACTATCAATGAGTAGTTAGCCTGTGTTTGTTATTAAAAGTCTACGTGCTCCGAACTATGCCGAGATCTCCGATTGGTTGTTCGTGTTGCCGAAGATGCCGTCGCCATAGCAACAGCACCGGAAGTCGTCGTTTCTCCGAAAGAGGTCGTAACTTTCCTCCTCTCACTTAAGAACGCGTTTGTGAATACCGTTCTCGCCTCATCTTGCGATGATCGTAACTTTACGAACTTCGTAGCTAAGTTGTCGTAGGTAAGAGGTTTTTTATGAATCTGGCCTTAGACCTACACGAGCGGAACGAGGCAAACGACATACAGATGCCGTTCGTTACACTTTTGTGTAATGATGCATATTCAATTGATTTATTAGTGTAAATACAGTTTGTGTTTCGTTTTTGCGTTAATCGCCTGATTTAAAATAAGACGCCCACATGACCTCTTCGATTCTGAAACAGCCTCATTTCACTGCCTGATACTTTGGATTCATTTGGCTCGGTTCTTCGGCTATTTTGCGTTCCGAGATTTTTTGTACGATACGATTTCCAAATAGCATGTAGACTGTTCATATCGTCATTACAAAAAACGAAATATGCCATATCATCATTACAAAACGAAATATGCCATGTGTCGTGTCGTAATGCTGCGAAATAATCTACCACAAGTCAGAATGGCGTTGCGTACTAAATAGCGGCCCTAAGAGCTTACTTTTCATGAAGCAGTGCTTTGAAAAATAAAGCTACTCACTCTAAAAAGTGTCTGATCTCCTTGTGCGCAAAAAGAAACGAAATGAACCAGTTCACAATACCGTCAGCAGCCATTAGAGTCACAAGTTTTTTTTTTTATACTTGGGAGAAGAGCGTGTTGGTTCAAGTGATGGATTAAGATAGAATAAACAATTAACACTAAGACAACACAACCACATCTTTTTTTTTTTTTTAGAGCACCGGATTTCAACGGTTACCCCAATTTCTAAATCGGTGTGCGATGTCTAAATGGCACGGAATCAGAACTTCATGTTGTACTGCCGAAGTGCCAAAAAATCAATAACCACAAGTTTAAATAGTGTTGCGTCTTATATACCTACTGTTCAAAGCCTAGTTCTAGTGTCACAAAGGTATGCTTTAAAAAATTATTAAAACAATACCTTCCATAATTACGTGTTCCGATTAGTTCCGATAGTGATCTGACGAGATCATTTCTTTGCCTATCCTTTTCGGAAACGGTTTAGTATTGGCTGATAGTATATTACACGATAATTTTTGCCTTATTCTTGCAAGGCAAAAATTATCGTGCCTACAGTACCAGAGTGCCTATATTTGTATTCGTGCGATCCTAATCTCCCGGGGACAAAACCGCTCTACCCGTGACGTCACGGCGGGGATAGAGCAACCAATCATTACACTGATTTCAAGCTCGTTCTCGCGGCTAATAGAGGCACCATATTGGCGCGGACGGCTTCCAACTTCGCTCTCAGTCGGAGTTGAAGTTTCCACAAACCTGCGAGTTGTTACAAAGAAAGGGTGACGAAACGACGAACATTGTATGCTCCCACTTTGCGCTGGGGATAACGCAACTCTCAAAGAGAACAGACCCATCTCACCAGGCAGTTTGACTACGCCACCGCTGCCGCAATGCATCGAGGGAAATTTCGTATTTCAGCACGTGCCCTAACCTCGCTGGAACCCTGCGCGTGAAAAGCACGTAACGGCACGAGCCGTCTCGGACACTGCGACCTGCTTCTTATGCACTAACCTTTTGTCGGCTTCACGCATGCGCGAACGCTTGGTGAGGTCGGTTTATTAGAGGGGATCTACTGGTTTGTGGCTAGGGTAGGCATCGTTATATGGCATATCGAGGATCTGGACCTTCTTTGTGTTTAGTGCCAATTGCTCTTTAGGTGACGAGGGTAGAAGGTTGGGCAAGTTGGTGATTCATAATGATTAAAAAGCGCGACAGGACAATGGACACAAAAGGAGACACAGACACAGCGCTACTTACAACTGAACTATATTTCCGCTGCAGCTCGGTATATATTACCGGCAACAACACAAAAAAGTTAGGAAGATATAAAATACACATCGTAAAAATCTTAGAAAACAACATAAAAAGGCTAAAACTAAAACTAAAACAAGAAACTGCAATTCTTTTTCGGATAACGATAAAGAAGGTACGCTGACACATTGCAGCCCTAGTCTAGCGATTTCTCGAGCCTCGATTATTTCCCTTGTGGTTTAGTTTCTGTTTTTTGTTTAGTACTGTACAATCCGTGGAAATCGGACTACAACCACAATCCCGGCAATGCACACCAAGGTCTCCCGATATGGCGGCATCAATGTTGTAACGGTGTTCCCTCAGTCTTTCATTTAGGCAGCGACCAGTCTGCCCCAAATAATGACGCCCGCACGATAATGGCACGCAGTACACAACCTCCACTGCACACTCAACAAAGCAAGTTTTGTGCTTTTTCGCGCAGCCGGGTCTGCTTATGATGTTCGAGGTGGAATTCACCTTTTTACACAAAGTAGCCAACTTGAGAGGTGCTGAAAACACAACGTTAACCCCTGCGTGCAAGCCCACTCTTTTCAGGTTATGGGACACTTTATGTAGGTATGGTATGACCACTGGTTTCTCTTTTTTCTTTCTCTGTACTTCCGTTCCCTGCCTATTTTTATTCTTTAACGTCTTGAGAGTCTTCTCTGCTACGGCTGATAGAAGAGAGACTGGATACCCCGCGGACTTGAGTCTTGACACCTGATTTTTAAAACTTTCGTTGATCTTGTGAGTGCACGACTTCTTTCTTTAGAGCGTTACCGAAGCAGAGGTTGATGATCCCCCTTTTCACGAGCTTTGAGTGCGCCGACGCGAATGGCAGGTTTGGCTTGTTCCCCCTTGGTTCATAAATCCAACATACATGCCCCGGTCGGAAGTCAAGCCTCAGGTCCAAAAACCTAATGAAACCCCCCACCGGCACTTCATGTGTTAGCACCAGGGGCCTTAGACAGTCACTAAAAGTGGACAGGGTCACGGACACCAGCTCCTCAAAGACATCTGAGTTGCAGTCCAAGAGGACTAAAAATCGTCCACAAATCTAAAAATGCTTACAACCTTAGAACCCTCAAGTTTGCTAGCCAGGATCCGATCAAGGGCCGCTAGAAAAATGTCGCTAAGTACCGGTGCTATACGGGAACCAATACACACACCCATCCTCTGAATAAAAGTGCCTTCATCCCACGTGGCAAACGTAGACCTTAGATAAAATGCCAGGAGTTCAAGAAAACTGCTTACACTGAGTCCTGCCTCATTTTGGAATGCCGCCACACCATGCTTATCTATCGTATCTTCTACACAAGACAGCAACTCATCCTGGGGGATCGAGTAATATAGATCCTTAATGTCAACAGAGTAACCCAAGACGCTCTTGTTGGGAAGAGCTATCAAGGCATCCATCACATCTTCCGAGCTTCTAACCCGAAAGGGGTCATCGATAGTGAGGAGATTTAACTTAGATTGCAAGAAGACTGCAAGGGCTTTCTGCCAGGTACCATTTTCCGAGACAATTACTCGCAGAGGACAGTTTATCTTGTGTGTCTTGGCCGAAAAAAACAGGTTCAAACTCAGTGTTTTGCTCTTGTCAATGGCTAGGGCGAGTCCTCCCAAATTTAATTTTTTGCACATGGCCCGTGCTTCGAGTTTCTTCTTTGCTAGCGCTACGTCATCACGCCTCACGAAGGTGGACTCAATTGCCTCTGACGCCTTTGACATGAACATGCCCTTCGGTATTACTGCGAAACCGCCCTCTTTATCCGCTGGGAGTAGCGACAAGGCATTATTTCTTAGAAATGTAACTGTACTTTTTAAGGGGAGATTACTCAACGTGGGTTTACACTGTAGCAACACATCAGTGCCTTCTGAGATGCATCTATCTACATCAGACTCTGGGGCCCGTCCAGACACTTGTCTCACCAGTGTCAAAAGTTCAGAAGGTGTCTTCCTAGGTTCAACGGCGAACTTTGGCCCAAGACTCAGGACCCGCTGCACCTGTTCAGGAAGGTTGACGTCTCCCATCTTCTGGACCGACCCCTCCGCAGTTGGAGGCCTCCTTGGTAGGCCTGCTCGAAGGTACAGCAGGTTCCGCTGCCACAGGAAGTCCGTCGTGCTGTCCCCTAAGCGAGAGAATTCATGTCACTTTTTCCCACCCGTAGATGATCCACTCTCGCAGAGGAGACGAATACGCAGGCACTCTCTGTATAAGCGCGGTTGTCTTTGAGTCTCAGACCGCAGTACCTTGCAGATCCTCATGCCGCGGCCCCACGAGGGCGTAAAGCAGTACAGTACTAAACAAAAACAGAAACAAAACCACGAGGGAAATAATCGAGGCTCGAGAAATCGCTAGACTAGGGCTGCAATGTGTCAGCGCACCTTCTTTATCGTTATCCGAAAAAGAATTGCAGTTTCTTGACCAAGCATGACTAGTTATGGGTGGTTGCCGATGAGTGATGTAGGAATTCTAGCCTTTTTATGTTGTTTTCTAAGAATTTTGCGATGTGTATTTTATATCTTCCTAACTTTTTTGTGTTGTTGCCGGTAATATATACCGAGCTGCAGCGGAAATAAAGTTCAGTTGTAAGTAGCGTTGTGTCTGTGTCTCCTTCTATGTCCATTGTCCTGTCGCGCTTTTTAATCATTATGCTCTTTAGGGGGAAAAATAAAGGGGGAGGGGCACAAACCTGTGCCCGAGTTGTCGTCAAGCAAAGCAATAATCGGGAAAATAACCCCGAAGGAAAAAAAAGCGGCAAACGCGTCGGTTCCAGGACATTTCATCGAACGCCGTTTCAGCGAAAAAGTGGTCGTCCCGCACCGAAACGTTCATTTACAACAATTGGCCGGTATTTTTAAACAAAAATCCTAATAGCCGGCCAAAAAACGCTGCTAACAAAACAAAACGAAAAATTCGGGGCTAGTGGAGAGGGAGGTGGCGGAACCCGAATCCATCCGCTTGGGTACACCCCATGCAGGCATGTCCTCCGTCGTGCCATCCAGGCTTCTGTCGTACGAAAGGACAATGAGAAATTATCAAATTTTATTGCAGAAACCTATGACGCATTCAATGAAACGGCGTTCGATGAAATGTCCGGTGTAGGTGCGTGTGACCTTCTAGTGCGCAACAGAACCTTAGGTGTCTCACTTTGTGAAAATGTGATGGCTGAAAACAAGCATCGTCTTTCAGGCCCGTGCGATCTTCTGCGGTTCCGATATAAAAAAGGTTCAGATCCATGCCGAAATCGCAAATCTCGGCAAATAGCTAATAGAAGAAAATCTCACCGCAAGACCGACCGACGTGGAGAAAAGCTCATTGGAATCTTGATGAATGCGGTGGAAACTCACCTATGATGTTCGTTTCGGAAATGGCATTATTTTGGTATATGGATAATAGAAACATTATTTTCCGTATTTTTTTTTATTTGTTGTAACTTATGACTTTTACTGTTCACAGAACTCAACGTTGAGGCAATGTCTTTATAGAAAAAAAGACGTGCCTATCCCTTTGTTAATTGTTCCCATTCTGCAAAACTGTGGACTTCTGCTTCTTCATTTCTATTGGTGTCTGCAATAAACGAATCTTGTAAATATCTCTCCGTTTATACCTCTCCGCAAATACTAAATTTAAAAGCTTGATCGTATAATTCATGGGTGGGTTTATCTTAGCATCTGTCAGATTTTCGGTGAACTTTTCTTTGGTGAGCTTTTCTCCCGTGATGTTGCCCTGTTCTCCGGTGGTGCGCTGTTCTTCGGCGGAGAAAAACACACCGGAAATCCGGCGGATGCGGAGAAGAGCTCACCAGACTTCGGATAGATGCGGAGAAAAGCTCACATTTACAAACCGTTTTAACATTATTTCTTCGCAGCTCTCGATATTTTATCGAACTCTGTTCGATCAAAGTCATTTAAATGAACGCCATGTAATTGAATCCTATTTCATCGAAGCCGTTTCGTAGAACACCGTTTTATCGAACATCATGAAGGTTTCTGGCCAGATCGTTTCTCGTTTTTGTGAATAGTGTTTTTTTCTTTGCATCCAAAGGATAAAATAATGTCACGAATGACAAATGATGAGGCGGTGAATAACTGAAGAAACTAAAAGTTTAATGGGGCGAGCAAAATAGAAGGTCGGCGTCGCAGGCGTCGATGTCGACGAAACAGCAGGATCGGGATTGACTACGGCTCTCCACGCGGAGCTCCATATGTACACGCGTGGGCTTCCGGAACAATCGGCGTAGAAGGTTCGGCGCCTAGAACATTCTAACCTCGAATAAGCAACAGGGTTCTCGAAATTAGCAGAACGCGGCATAAACAGAAACAATAAGACGGTGAATCCGCGGCCAGGCATCGAAGATAAGCACGGTAACCGTTAGGCCACGGGCACGCTGCCTACTTGGCTAGCTGCTCACGCGGCAATATTATGTGTTTTTTTTTTTTTGCATTGTAGTAAACAATGACCTCTTTCAGTTATGTGGCCTAAGACGAACTTGATACCTTTTGGGAGGTCAGGAGTCGTCGGGTGCCAAGACGGAGGTCACATTGTTGCTTTTCGTAGTACTCAACATTGAGGCAATGTCCTGTCTCCATGTAAACGTTAACAGAAAAAAAAAGCGTTCCCCACTTTTTTACATGTTCACATTCCGCAAAACTGTGGATTCGTCTTCCTCTTCCCCATTTTTCTTAGAAGGTAAGCTATTCTTCTGGGGCTGAACGAGAACACTTGGTTTTACAAATATACGAACACGCAAAAGCGCAGCATGAGCGCTGAGCAAAGTGCGGACGTGAGTTTTAAATATAAACACCGCAGTGCAAACATAATAAAATATTGTGTAACTGAGCTTTTCTCCGCATTAGTCGGTTTTGCAGTGAGAATTTCACCAGTGAGCTTTTCTCCGCCGCCCGTTCTCCGGTGAGATATTTTGTCCGCCGCCCAACAGTAACAGCCGACCAAGGGCTCATCGCAGCCAAGACAGTACAATCGACGAACACCATAATAAAAGATGTGCGTGTTCTTGTCTAATACATTCGCCTCTATTTCATAAAATACTGAATCAAGAGTGTGCTGGTTCGGGTCAAACAAAGAATCTTCAGCGCGACTTTCACAACTTCCAAATAGCAACGTGTCACGCCTACTACAAAAAAGCTTGTTCTGTTTTTAGCTTCACTGAAATTTTTTTCGCAATGTTTGTTTTATTCCGGTAGAAAGCCGGCTCCACAAGTTGATATGCAAAGCGAATGTCAAACGTAAAACAAAATCGACGTACTCACGTATGGTTCTTCCACATTTAAAATGAGTAAACATTTTAAATCCATCTCTGCAGAACACTTGAAATCGCCAGATCATATCACCTATCCAACTTCAAGCACAAAGAAGTGGTAAGACAGTATCTACTTTTTGACGCTTCGGTAGCTTTTGTCTGCCTGCATTTGCTAACTTCAGGCCTCACGCAAGGACCGCTTGAAGCGTGAAATCTTTCACTCCCATTTTTTTGACCCAAAATGCCAACAAAGAATGGAACATCCTCCCAATGACGCGCTCCGGCGATTGAAAACTAATGACTCTCACCGACCCGCTAAATATCTCCGCCGCCAAAGAAAAAAAGAAAAGAAACTTCTAACTTTCATTTGTGCGATCCCAAAACACCAACAAAGAACCGATCATCCACCCAAGGACGCGCTCGGGCGATGTACAACCTATTACTCACTAACGCGAAAACCCGCAAAATATCTCCGCCCCACACAAAAAAAAAAAAAAAATAAAATAAAAAACAATTTGTTTCGAGAGGCACCCTTCCTGAAAATCCCGACTGTCAACCCGACGACCTTGAAGATGCAAATAGTCCGGGGCGCAATAACACATTGCGCAATTTCAAGAGCAAGTTTTGCGGACCGACTCATAGATGGCGCCAGGTGACAACTGGATTTTTCGACGTTTTGATAGGCTACAAACTTAGTTAAAATTTGTTACAATGAGAATCTCTGGAAATACGATCTTGTAAGAGATATATTCAAAAAGTCCTGGTCTTGAATATTGTCGAGCCTAAATTTGTATTTTGGCCCCGGTTTATTTTTAAATGTTTATGAAGAACGGAACGAAAGAAAAGGCTTTTTCAAGCATCTTTAAGTTCCCGTAAAACCTTCTAAGCTTAAAAATCGGGAAATGTAGCGCCGCAATATTACTCAGTTTTTCATTATCTTTCTAATAAAACCATTCCCAAGTCAATCCGTTCGGTGGTTCTCGAGAAAAAATACTAAAATTTGTCATTGGAATTGCATAGGGCTCGGGAGCTGCGATATATTCTTAAATTGCAAGCTTCACCCTTGTTGGTGTTAGACTGGTGGCAGCTGATAAAACCCGTTTGCTCTACTGACGTCTAACCCCTGGTTAGCTCAGTTGGTAGAGCGCTCCACCTGTAATGGAGAGGTCCCGGGTTCGATACCCGGACCAGGCGGATTTTTTCGGTCGCTCACCAGTCGCCTAGCTGTGTTTGGAGATTTGTGTTTGTCCTTTGTCCCTCTTGTTCCCCTTCTCCAGGGATTATTCTCGTCATTCGTGTAGCGAGACGCCTGTTGTTCATCGTCGGCGTTATCTCGCGTTTTGTGTGCGTATTGCCGCGGGGGCTACGTTTGTTCGTCCCCCTCTTCTTCCCTTTCATTGTAGGGTTTGAGATCGCAGACATGCACAGGCCCGCTGACTTTTCTCGAGTCCTTCTCAGTCAGCTTGTACACGAGTGGTGAAAATACTTCTTGCACTCGGTACGGGCCCAACCACTTTGGTGCCAGCGAAGCAGAAAAGCCTTTGCTGGCATCGCTCAGAGCATGGTTTCGTCTGAGCACGAGATCGCCTACTTTGAAGTGGAGATCTCGGCGAGAGCGGTCGTACTAAGCTTTTTGTTTAGCTCGCGCTACCCCGAGGTTGCGACGGGCCTCCGAGAAAGCTTTCGTCATCCGGGTGTGAGCGTGCGCGCATGTTCAGTCTGTTTCGACTGTGCGTCGCCCACCCCAGCGTTTGCCCCCAGGACGCGGTCCATTGTATTCGGCAATTCTCTCCCAAATGTGAGGAAGGCGGGGGTGAAACCTGTCGAACGATTGCCAGTGGAACGGACAGCGAACCCAATTTCGGGAATGTATACCTCCCAGTCACGGTGCTTTTCGGCAAAAGCTGCCAGCATGGGTTTGATGTTTCTGTTACATCGCTCCGTGATGTTTGCCTGTGGGTGCTAGGGTGTGGTTGTTCTGTGCTTGATGCCCAGCGCTTTGCAAGCGTCCACACATACCTTCCCGACGAAGTAGCTTGCTCTATCTGTTAGAAGAGCTTCTGCGAACCCGAATCGGGTGAACACCTCCATGAGCTTTTCAGTGATTGCTCGGGCCGTCAGCTTTCGAAGTGGGAAACGTTCTACCCATTTGCTGAAGTGGTCAGTGACAACCAACAGATACTGGTGTCCTTTGGGGCTCCTTGGTAAAGGGCCGACCACGTCGCAAGCCGCCAAACACCATGGTTCTTGGCTGTGGATCGGCTGCATTAGGCCCGGAGGTTTGCCGCCTCTTGGTTTGAAGCTTTGCCAAGTGTGGCACGTGCGGGCGTAGCCGAATACGTCCCTTTTCATGCCCGTCCAGGTTGCGATGTGGCATAACTTTGTCTAAGTCTTGGAGCCGCTCGCATGTTCGGCCAAGTGCGAGTCGTGAAAGTAACGCATTACTGCGCACGTCAGACGTTTTGGCACTACCACCTTGAACATATTATCTGTGTCCTTCTCAGATGGGATATACTTCAGCAGGCGCCCGTCGGCGTTCAGCAGAAATTGATCCAGCGTGTCAGTACCAGTACCAGATACATCCCGACACTCAGCGTGTACTGCAGTACCAGCAGTCTTACGCCCGGCGGACGCTCCGCCCGACTCCACAGAGTCCGACTCACTCGAGAGTCCGTCGATCCCCTTTCGACAAAACGGATCATTCTGCTGAGCTTGCAGTAGCTCTTCTTTGCCGAACACGATCCCCACTGCTCTCACTGCGTCTATGTGGTTCACGTTTTCGTCCGAGAAGGTCAGTGGTGCTGCCTCCTATTTGGACTGATTTTCGGCTTCGCATGGCTTGGAGTTTGCCGTTGGCTCGGCCTGTGTCCTCGCAGAAAGATTTGCGCAGTCTACGGGGGCTCGCGACAGTGCGTCGGCCACTACGTTTGTGCTGCCGTTCCTGTACCGCACGACATAGTCGTATTTCTGCAGGGCCCATCTCGCTAACCATCCTGCGGGTTCGCGAAGTCTGGACAGCCATATTAGGCTCTGGTGATCTGTTTCGATCGTGAACGTGGTCCCGTCGACATAAATGTCGAAGCGCTTCAGGGCAAAGACAATGGCCAAGCACTCTTGTTCACATCTGCCGTAGTTCAGCTCAGCGGGTGTCAGCGAGCGGCTAGCGAAAGCTACCGGACCAAGCACCCCCTCGTGCTCTTGGAGCAGGAGCGCTCCCAAGCCCAGTTTGCTCGCGTCCGTTTGGATCACGAAAGGCTTGTTCAAGTCGGGCAGCTTTAGTTCAGCTGTGTCCGCGAGCGCTTTAGAGGTGCAGTGGAATGCCGCCTCCTGCTCGGGTCCCCAACTCCATCTCACGGACTTTCTCAGTAGCCGCGTTAGTGGCGCTTGGAGTGATACACTGTTTGGGATGAATTGGCGGTAAAAATTCACCATTCCCAGATAGCGACGCAGCGAGTTTACGTCCGTCGGCGCCGGAAACTCCTGGATAGCCTTTAGCTTCTCGGGGTTTGGCGCGATGCGCCCGCAGTCGAGCGTGAATCCAAGCAAGTTGATGCGGGTTTCGGCTATTTGGGCCTTTTCTGGGTTTAAAGTGATACCCGCGGCCTTTAGCCTGTCGAACGCATCCTTCAGATTTCGTAAATGATCTTCGAAGGTGTTCGAGTAGACGACAATGTCGTCGAGATAGGCCATTGCATGTTTCCATTTGGCTTCTCCCAGTACTCGGTCAATCAAGCGCTGGAACGTCATCCCATACAAAAATGTCCTATGGTCGGCTATAGAAAATTCTTAGTATGGTCGGCTTTAGCTATTTGGCCCAATTAGCTAAAGAATTTTCTATGGCTGTCTTTAGCATTTTTTATGGTCGCTTTTATGGGCCTCTTCAGCTTTGTCTATGGCCTTATCGCTGCTGCAGCCATAGCGCTCTTTAGCTTGTCTAATGGTTGGCTGAAGACTTCTCTATGGCTTTCCCTATTGCTCTCTTTATATAATGCAATTAAATGCAAAGGTGCAAGCGAGCTGGACAAGAATGATGAAAATAATCCCTGGAGAAGGGGAACAAGAGGGACAAAGGACAAACAGAAATCTCCAAACACAGCTGGTGACTGGTGCGCGACCGAAAAAATCCGCCTGGTCCGGGTTCGATACCCCACACAACAGCGACAACGCAGCGACACCGGGCTTTTCTATATATGCTATGTTCGCACTACCTGTATATATGGCAGTCTAATTTTTGAATCCGACTTTGCCGGTGACCCATTATTTGTCGCAAAAACACGGAGAGGCGGAGCAAATATTACTCGTAGTTCATACATTATTTGAATTGTCTCTTGGAATAGCCCCCATTTCTTAATTCAAAACCCTGAAAAAAGCAAATGTAGATCATAAGGCTAATCAACTAAAATTTATTAATTATCTTTTTAATAAGTTTGATGAATCACTTTGACAATGCAGTGATGACATGCAGTACACTGGTGCTGAAGATTGCAATCAAGCTATTGCTTGATTGCAGTGTTCGGCGCGAGTGTAATTTATTTTCACTTTTGGGGGGTAATAATTCATTTTTATTGTTGCACAAGTATTTTAACTGATTTTTCAAACAAACAATATTACTGGTTTTCACGACTCGTTGCAACAGCAGAGAACATATCTTGGGTCATGGTTTGTCACCGGCATTACAGAAATTCAGTATTGATTTAATTTTCTAACGTGGAGTGTTTTTACTAAAAAGTAAGCGCCGGTAGTGATTTTCTATATGCGTGGAAAGAAAATTTATTGGTTCTAAGTCTTTAGACTCGGGGCCATAAATTTTTCTATCGACGCATAAAGACAATTTATTGGTTTCCAGTCGTTTAACTCGGGGCCAAAGAATTTTCTATAGGCGGGTAAAGAACATTTATTGGTTCGCTGTCTTTAGACATGAGGCCATATAATTTTCTATAGGCATCTAAAGAAATTGTATTGGTTCCCAGTGTTTAGACTCAGGGCCATAAAATTTTCTATAGGCGGTTAAAGACAATTTATTGGTTTCCAGTCTTTAGGCACAGGGCCATAGATTTTTCTATAGCTGGCTGTAGCTGTCTTTATGAATTTCTATGGCCGACCATAGAGGGCCATAGGGGGTGATAGCCTGCCATATAATTTTCCATAGACGACCATAGACCATTTTTGTATGGGATTGGCGCTGCGCACAGAACAAAGGGCATTCTTGTGAATTCGAAAAGCCCGCGGTGTCACACAAGGGCTGTTTTTGCCTCGTCACCCGCCTTCATTTGAACTTGGAGGTAGCCTCGGCTGGCGTCCAGGGTTGTGAAATACCATGCGCTGCCGAGGTTGGAAAGGATCGAGTCAATGCTCGGTAGCGGATACGCGTCTTTCCGCGTTACGTCAAATTTAGACGGCGATAGTCTACGCAGAGACGTGAGCTGCCGTCCTTTTTTGGGACCAACACAACGGGAAATCCCCAGGGACTGTTTGACCGCCGGACAACTCCGGTGTCGATCATTTCGTTCAAAGCGACGTCGATGGCTTTTCGTTTAGCCAGACAGACGGGTCGTGCGTTTTGCCTCCGAGGAAGCGCATCGCCCGTGTCGATCCGGCGTCGCACTTTGTTTGAGCACCCGTGACGCTCCGTGAACAATGCGTCATAGCGTCGCAACAATGTCGGCAAACGGGCTTTTTCTTGCCCTGACCCGCCGCATGACTCAGTCAGCAGGGGCTGGGTGACCTCCGACGCTACGGCGCTTGTTTGCAACCGCGTCGGGGTACCTGTCGAAGGGTTGATACCCGGTTTTTGTCATTCTGTTGCCTTGTCTTGGCAGCTGCTGAATGGCCCATTAAACAGTGATTTTTCTGGCGTTGGGGGCTCATAGAAGGGTTGCAGAGGTGCGAATGTGCCCTCTCGGTTGCTACCGCTACTCACGTCGATCACGATCTTTGTTTTGGCAAGAAAATCTCTACCCAGGATGATCGGAACGGAAAGACTGGGGAAATGAACGAAGCGTTACCGCCTTACTCGATTCTCCCATCTCGCAACCAACCGCACAGTACCGCTTGAATGGGCGGTACCGCACGCGAGTCGAAAGGCCGTGTTGCCCTCCCTCATATGCACTGAGTTTTACTGGAGGTGGGTCAACACTTTATCGCCGAAAAGCGAGGCGCTGGCTCCTGTGTCCAGCAGTGCCTTGAACGTCCAACCGACAATCGTCAGGGCTATGAATGGCGCTAGCGTGCCGGTCGGAAAGCCTATTCTGTAGGCCGTAGGCAAAAGAGTCTCTTGCTCCGTGCCGTTTTGAGCCGCCGTGTTGGTTATCGGCGGCTTTGCTCGTTTCCCGACTGTTGGGAACCGGGGTTCTGCCGTTCTGGGCATTGTCGAACCAGGTGGTTGGCGCTGTTACAGCGAAAGCAACGTTGTTGTGGGACCCTTCTTGAGTCCTGTCGTGCGTTTTGATGCTCGCCGCGCCTTTCGCCCTGTGTGAATGGACGCTTTGGCTGCGTTTCCTCCCGTGGCGTCGGTAACTCTGTGTTCCGATCTCGCCTGTTGAACTGCGGCGCAGTCTCTGCTGCCCGCCGTTCGTAGGAGTACGGGTCGAGCGCACTATCTGATATGTCGTACGTGTTTCGACTTCGCTAGTCTGCGTAGTGGGCGGCTTCGAGTCTCCTGTTTCGGTACGCTGCGTCCCCGTTCCACGCGCAGCGCGGCTCGAGTGCCGCTGATGCTGGCGGTGGGGGACGATACGCTCGTGCGGCAAGAATGTCTCCCTGAATCCGCCGAGCCTCCGAGGCCAGTTCGTTGAAGTCGCGAAAGCGACTGCCTCGGAGATACGCCGCAAAAGTCGGGTGCGATTGTCGAATGACTCGCTCTACCCGCTCTGCATTGGGCGCTGAGGGTTCTGCTAGCTCAAAGAGCTCTTGCATCGCCCTACCGAACTCCAATAGTGACTCGTCTGGGTGTTGGGTCCGTTGTTCGAGCTCTCGCCTCGTCCTGCGTTTCTAGTCTGCAGGGAGGAATTCTTGGCGAAATGCCTTGCGGAACTGCTCGATCGACGACAGCTGGCTTCCGGTTAGACGGAGCCACCGCGCCGCTTGGTCCACCAACGAGATTGGCAAGATGCATTCCAGTATCTCGTGGTCCGACATTCCCATGGCCTGTTGGTACATTTTCAGGTCCTCGAGGAAGTCTGTCGCACTCACTTGGTCTCCGTACCCTCGGTATGTCGGGATAGCGATTCTGACCGGTGGCCGTGTCGGCGGCGGGGGCCTAACTCCTGTATGCAGTGCGCCCGCCAGGCTTGCGATCACCCGCGCTGCGTTTTCTAGCAGGGGGTGATATGCGCCGAGCGTGGTTTCTCTGTGGTGAGAATCGCTCTCCGCATGTGCGGCTGGCGGGTTGTTCCCTCTGTGTGGGCCCGCCGAGTAGTTTGCTGCGCCTGTAGCAGCTGTGCTGTGCTGCGGCTCGTAGACGGCGTCAGTGTTATCTCCGTGCGGAAAAGCTGACGGCCAGTCTGAGATTAAGAGATCAAAGCTGTAAAAGGCTGCATTTTATCTGCTGTTGCGCCATTGTCTCTTGTCTCGTCGGACCCGTGTTGACTTCGAACGTCGCGGGTGGGCTTGGCTCAGCGACGAAGGCTGGCGCGCTCCGAGAAGAGTGCCTCGGTTGCATTCCGGGCAGTGTGAGTCATACCCATTAGGGAAGCTCGGC
The DNA here is from genome assembly GCA_013358835.2 of Ixodes persulcatus. Lineage (NCBI taxonomy): Eukaryota > Metazoa > Arthropoda > Arachnida > Ixodida > Ixodidae > Ixodes > Ixodes persulcatus. The sequence goes on along the minus strand of JABSTQ010009530.1, from coordinate 219,627 downwards.
TGAAAGGACACTTGCTCATTGTGTCCGTGCGTGGCTGACGTGGCCACAAAGCCGTTGAGTGGCATCGGGTTTTGGCATTCGCCTCTCCCTCCGTCCACGAAGTTCTTGGCCGAAAATTGGCCTGGTTCACTGTCATAGGGAGAGTGCTGCTTTGTTTGCGGTCGCCGGAAAGGCCGCACGTTGGGGCGCCAGATGTGGGTTTCCCCTTTAGGGGTTCCACTTAGAAACACAGAAGGTTCCTCGGGTTCGAATAATGACGTGTTTATTAGCTCAAATGCCACACGCTTGCCCTGAGGGCCATCAATGATGGGGATGACAGCGCTGTCTCTTTTGACAGGATCGCCAGTCGGAGTCCACGCTGGCGCAATTGGCGGTATCACGGAGTGGAATGATCAGGAAAAGAAAGGAAGGCTCCGTCGAGCAGAGCCTCCCCCAGCGAGAGTCCTGCCCGTTGGATTAGGGCCGTCTTATATAGACCTTTTTCACAAGGACGCCGCCATCTTGAAATATCGTCACTTCCAGTATGGGCGAAAACATTGTTTTGCCGGCGCCACGCCAATAGAATGCATTTAGGAGATAAGCGTAACCGTCACCCATTCTCGTTTTGTCTCCCCTCTATTTTTTTACTATTTGCAGGTTGAAACGTTTTAATATTTTTTCGTCGCCCATACCGGATATGCCTTCTTGGCGGTCGGGGGCGAGAGTAGGCGGAAAAGGTCTATAGCCAGCGGGAATCGACGCGCCCGGGGTGGGTCGGATGTAGGGTGGTTCCCCGAAGGGGCTGACGCGTCCAAGCAATGATCCCGAGGAGTGTGCCTTTGGCAAATCACCCGAGAAGGGCGTGGGAAAGCCGTCCACAAGGGAATACGGCTTTGCCCTCGCATCCGGGACGCGCCCCCATATGGCGACGTCCCACGACCTGCCTGAGCTAGGTCTAGATAGGGATGCGGGGAACACGTGGTTCCCACAATATATATATATATATATATATATATATATATATATATATATATATATATATATTGTAAGGCTCTGGATGGATGGATGGGTTTAATACAATGACTGAAGTCTGAAGTTTGATTAAGATGGTGCGTCCACGGTAACCGTTCGATGCAGATCCGAGAGAGCTCAGCACGTGCACTGCCGTCTGAGCCCCGCTTCTTCTTTCTTCCTCACAGTATACGTCCCTCGTGGAAAAGGCCGGTCCACCGGCCGCGGACGTTATGGGACTTGACGGTAATAGGGTTTGAGTCTCGCAATGTGGACGATATCGGTTGATTTAGAGTGGTGGTGGTGCAGTGGATATACAGGTGTGACTTCGTAGTTCGTAGAGGACAGCTTACGAGAGATTCGAAATGGGCCCTTGAAGCGTTTCTCAAGTTTTTCGCACCTTCCAGTCTGACGAGAAGGTGTCCAGACAAGAACCTCGTCGCCAACATTGTAGGAGACGGTAGGGTGGTGCTCGGCGTGACGGATGATCTGTTGTTGTTGAGATTGCAGGGTGCGAATGCGTGAGAGCTGACGAACTTCTTCAGCATGGGAAAGGACATCTTGGAGGTATGTGTCGAGAGAAGTGTCATCAATGTACGGTAACAGCGTGTCAATGGTGGACATCGGTTCCCGTGCATGTAAAAGATAGTAGGGCGAAAATCCTGTTGTAGCCTGCCGGCTGGTGTTATAGGCATATGTTACGTATGGCAGAATAGCGTCCCAATTATCCTGGTCATCTGTAAGATACATCGAAATCATATCGACTAGGGTGTGATTGAATCGTTCTGCCAAACCATTCGTTTGTGGATGGTAGGCAGTGGTTATATGATGAATCGTGCTTGCGAGGCGGCAGACTTCTTGAAGAAGGGTCGCCATGAAGGGTGTTCCTCGGTCCGTGATAATGGACTGAGGAGCGCCGTGTCTTAGAAGAATGTTGTGCAGAAAGAAATCTGCTGCATGAAGGGCTGTAGCTGCCGGGAGCGCCTTTGTTTCGGCGTATCGTGTTAGATAGTCAACTGCTACAATTATCCACCTATTTCTTGTTTTTGTTTGAGGAAACGGGCCAAGGAAGTCAATTCCAATTTGTTGAAACGGTTGGCGGGGTGGAGAAATTGGCCGGAGAGGCCCGGGAGGCGGTTGTGTGGGTCGCTTTTTGGTTTGGCATAAGTGACAGGCTCGCACATATTTGTTAATTGTTCGCTGCATGCCGGTCCAGAAGAATTTGTCACGAATTCGAAAGTACGTTTTAGAAAATCCGAGGTGCCCGGCGGTGGGATCGTCATGGTTAGCTTGAATTATGTTTTTTTGTAGGTGACGGGGTACTACAAGAAGCCATTGCCGTCCTTGGGGTTCATAGTTGCGTCTGTAGAGAACGTTATTTCGAAGAGAAAAGAGGCGGGCACGTCGGTGAACATACTGAGGGCAAGATGTTGTGAAACCTTGCAAGTAATGAATCAGTGGCCTGAGAGAATTGTCAGTGAGCTGCGCTGATGCCATGTCGAGATTATGAAGGGTTGCCGTAATGTCTGCTCTGTGATGCTCATAAGAAAGGGGCGCGTTGTTGGGGAGAGGACACCGAGATAGACTGTCGGCGTCGAGGTGTCGTTTGCCTGATTTATATACAACGGTAAAGCGGTATTCTTGGAGTTTTAAGGACCAGCGGCCAAGGCGTCCTGATGGGTCTTTTAGGCTGGCAAGCCAGCATAGCGCGTGATGGTCGGTGACAATACGAAAGGATGATCCATATAAGTAAGGACGGAATTTGGAAATTGCCCAGATAACTGCTAGGCATTCCTTTTCTGTTGTTGAAAAATTGCGTTCGGCTTTCGTGAGGGTTCGGCTAGCATATGCGATGACACGCTGCTGGTTGTTGTGATGTTGAGCAAGAACAGCACCTATTCCCTCTCCACTAGCGTCGGTTCGAATTTCGGTGTCCTGACGTTCGACGAAATGACCAAGAACAGGGGCTGTGGTTAATGCATTTTTTAAGTGTTCAAATGACGTATGTTGGTCTGGGCCCCATCGAAAAGAGATGCCATTGCGTAGCAGTTGATTTAAAGGTTCAGCGATGCGAGAAAATTGATGAATAAATTTTCGAAAGTAGGTGCATAAGCCTAGAAATGTCCGCACATGTTTGACGTTTTGTGGGACAGGGAATTCTGATACGGCTCGTACTTTCTCAGGATCTGGGCGTACTCCATCGGCACTGACTAGATGGCCGAGCACTTTGATTTCCTGGGCACCGAAAATGCACTTTTTGCTGTTCAATTGGAGTCCAGCAGTACGAATGCATTGAAGAACTGTGCGGAGTCGTGAGATGTGTTCCTCAAATGTTGGAGAAAAGACCACAATATCGTCGAGATAACAGATACAAATATTCCAAGATAAGCCACGAAGTAAAGCATCCATCATGCGCTCGAATGTGGCAGGCGCATTGCAAAGCCCGAAAGGCATAACGTTAAAATGGTAAAGGCCATCATACGTTATAAGGCGGTCTTAGGTTTATCACTAGGGGCAAGAGGAACTTGCCAGTAACCGCTTCGAAGGTCCATTGATGAGAAGTAGGACGAGCCTTGTAGCGTGTCGAGTGTATCGTCAATTCGTGGGAGGGGGTAGACGTCTTTTTCCGTGACTTTGTTAAGGCGGCGATAGTCCACACAGAAGCGCCAGGTGCCATCTTTCTTCCGAACAAGGACGACGGGGGATGACCAAGGACTGGACGAAGGCTCGATCACTCCTTTTTCTAGCATGTCATCAATTTGTTGTTTAATTATTCGACGCTCTGCGGCGGAGGTTCGGTACGGTCGGCTTCGGATTGGGTGTGAGTTACCGGTATCAATGTTATGTTCGACAAGCATCGTTCGGGCTAACGTTTGGGCGCTGAAGTCGAAAATGTCTTCGTAAGAGTGGAGTAGAGAGTCCAATTTCTGAAGTTGGTCTGGGAGGAGAGCTGCGTCTATCATCTTCTGTCTGTGTTCGGTGAAGTTATTGTCGGTGAGGGTCTTGGTATTTGCAGCAGTGGGGACGAGTGTAGCGAAACTTTCCTCAATATGCATCTGGAGTGTGGCGATGCGACTGCCTCGAGGAAGTACCTGCGACTGGACTGAAGTGTTGGTGATCCAGATGTTACATTTATCGCCTGCGATGGATGCAAGAGAATAAGGTATGACGATTCCTTTCTTTGTGAACGTAGAATGAATAGGTTCGATGAGTCCGAAGGTTTCATTGACTGAGTTCGGAACAATGAGAGTGGCAGCAACGGCCGAGTGGGGTGGTAGCAACAGGTCATAGTCTATATGAAGGACGGTAAGTGGGGTCTCAATACGTTCCGGGATGTCGACTGAAGAATTCAGATGAATTTTACGATTTGCACAGTCGATGAAGGCGGCGGTTGTAGAAAGAAAATCCCAACCAAGAATGACGTCAGCGATGCAGGTGGTAAGTACAGTGAACATGACAATGTATTGGTTGTCACCAAGCCTTAAATGCGCTGTACAGTATCCGAGAGGGCGCACCAAATCACCATTGCCCATGCGGAGCAGGTGGCCCTCAGATGGGGGCGTGAGCACTTTTCGCAAGCGTCGACGGACGTTCTCGGGAATGCACGACTTTGCTGCGCCAGTGTCGACTAAAGCAAGAAACTTTTGATGTCCTATTTCCACATTCAAATTCGTTGGTCCCGCAGAAGGAGGGTTTTTCGCATATTGTTGAGATGCAGCCTGACCTCCATTGTCGATGCAGGCTGCGGTTTTTAGTTTGACTGTTGAGACGTCGAAGGGATGGGATCACTGAATGGGGAAATAGAGCGGCGACGACGAGGGTATGGCGACGGTGAGCGACCACGCCGGGGTGTAGGTTGCGCGACGGGGCTGGTTGAGCGGTCATGAGAAACGATCCCGGTGTTAGTGTTGTCGGCGTAGGGTTGTGAAAAGCGGCGAAAAGACGAGTTATCGACTTGCCGGTAATCATAAGAAGGACGACGGTCTTCGAAGGTGTTGCGGTCTCGAGAAGGGAGCATGGATGGGGGGCTTGTATCATTTAATCGGCGCCGACAATAGCGGAGGACGTGGCCGGGAACGTGGCAATAAAAACATATTGGTCGGTTGTCATGGGTCCTCCAGACATCGGCTTGACGGCGTGTTTGAGGAGATTGTCGTGGTCGTGCTGCATAGGAAGGTGGAAGTTGCTGGTATGCGCATAGGGGTGTTGGCGGGTGTGTGGCGGGGGCATAGGGGGGAGTGCTGTGCGTCAGGGGCTCTAAAGCAGAGCGAAGTTCATCTCGGATAGCTGATTTGATGTCGTGGCGCTCACCGGATGGCTGGGATGCAGGCAAAGGTGTGCGCTGATGCCCAAGAAAATATCTTAGTTCTTCGCGGATGATTGTACGTATCAGGTTCGAGAGGTTTGTGTCGGTGTGCGAAGCAAGAGACACCTCAGGAAGGCGTTCGAATGGCCTCTTGAGTATTCGCGCGTTGTCGAGCTCTTCGTACTTCCGACATTCAGATACTAGTTGAGCCACGGTCGGCGGAGACTTGGGGGCTACGATGGAAAATAATTCCTGTGAGAGCCCTTTGAATAGGTGGCGGATCTTGTCATCTTCGTTCATCTCGGGGTCGACTCGGCGACACAGCCGGAGGACATCTTCGATGTAGGCGGTTGACGATTCTGCTGTGGACTGGTATCTGTGTTGTAGTTGGTCTCGAGCCTTTTCTTTGCGGTGTTCGGGTTGACCAAAAGCGTCCGCAAACGCCGTTTTGAAGCCGTCCCAAGAATTGATGGTTTCTTCGTGGTTGTCAAACCATCGGAGCGATGTGTCTTTGAGAAAGAAGACCACATTGGCGAGCTTGAAGGAGTCGTCCCATCCGTTGTGTTGACTGACGCGCTCGTAGTTCTTCAGCCAGTCATCCACGTCTGAGTCGGGAGAGCCTGTGAATATCTGAGGGTCTCGCTGTCGGTGTTTTATAGTCACAGCGGGTGCAGAGCGGGTTCCGGTTGTGTTACCTTCTTGGTTAGCCATGGGCGGGTGTTGGGTGGTCTGTCCACTGCGTAGCTCCAGGTTTGGGGGTGGCGAGGTGTGGCGAGGGGTAGGAAACCGCTGACCTCCACCAACCTGTAAGGCTCTGGATGGGTGGATGGGTTTAATACAATGACTGAAGTTTGATTAAGATGGTGCGTCCACGGTAACCGTTCGATGCAGATCCGAGAGAGCTCAGCACGTGCACTGCCGTCTGAGCCCCGCTTCTTCTTTCTTCCTCACAATATATATATATATATATATATATATATATATATATATATATATATATATATATATGTGTGTGTGTGTGTAACGTGATGGCAAGAAGCGACCGCGTTTAGCCTTAGGCTACCATTTTTATCCCGATCTTCGTTCCCCTGGCATGCGCTCCCAGAGCGCGCTTCTTCGCCGTGGCGATACCAGCGATCATCACACTATTCCCCTTCACGATGAAGTTGCCGTCCCGGTACTAGGCTTCTTACGCTAGGGGCACTCAATCGCGATACCGCGCGGGTTGACTTAATGTTTCTCGTGACCGAAGGAAGTATCGCTCTTCTGGCTCTGCCTGCTGTGGCAGGTCTACAGGCTCGTCCGTAGGAGTGACGTCACCAGGGGCAAAAGAACAACGTCTGGAAGTTGACCGTCGTCCATGAGTTGGGCGCCGTTGGCTGGCGGCGTATTGTGCTGGTCTCCGTCAGTGCCCTGGTCCCCGTTTTCCTCTGCTTGGTCGTCAACGTGAAGCTCGTTGTCGAGGATGTCTAAGAGCGGTTGGTTCTCAAGAGCGTCGGCCAGTTGCGGATCCTCGGCTCCTTGTACCGGTGGTAGACTTTCGACAACATCAACGTACAGATCATCACCTTCGATGTCTATTATGTCTGGGTAGTCGGGGACTGTTGGGCGAGTAGGAGTCGGGTCATTATCTTCGTTTTTTGTGATGATTTACTGGGGAATTGTCTTTGAGTGCTGGTGCAGGTGGAGGTAGTTCGTTATCCGTGACATGTGATAACGCACTGGCCGGCAACAAGACTGGCAACCCATCCCCATCGGCTACCCGCTTCAAACGATTGTGGTGTACAACCCGCCGCTTCCTTTTTCCTGTTTCTTCCTGGATTCTGTACACGTTGTTAGGTAGCTTCTTGAGGACTACATATGGACCCAATCATGGCAAATATAACTTCGAGGACTTTCCTCGCGGCATAGCGGGAGAATGTAGAAGAACTCTGTCGCCAGGTTCATAGTCTTCTTCACTGGTCGTAGTGTCGTACTGTCGCTTCTGTGCATTCTTTGCTTTCGTGTCGTTCACGATTGCGTGGCCGCAAGCCTTTTGTAATGTTGTCAGTAGACGCGATGTGTGTTGTTCATAACCGGACGTCGACGCCATGTTAGTATGGACGTGCACCTCGAGCAGCATGTCAGCTGGGATATTCATGTTTCTACTGAAGAGCAGATAATGAGGACTGTAACTAGTCGACTCATGCACGCTCGAGCGATAGGACATCATGATGAGAAGGAGCTTAATGTCCCAGTCAGTCTGTGTCTCAGTGACGTACGCAGTCAAGCTGTTCATCAGCGTGCGACTGAATCGCTCAACCAATCCGTCCGATTGGGGGTGGTAAGAGGAGGTCTTTGTCATTCGGATGCCCTAAAATTGAGCACATCTCTTGAAAGACGTTGCTCTCGAAAGTTCTGCCTTGGTCAGAGTGTGGTGCTGACGGTATCCCGTAGTGACTGCAGAAGTTGTGGACGAGGCTGTTGGCGACCTACTTGCTTTCTTGAGTCTTCAGAGGGAACGCTTCAACCCATCGAGTAAGATAGTCGCTCACTACCAAGATATACTTCTGGCCTCTTTCCGTCGTTGGAAACTGACCAGTGATTTCAATAGCCACGCGCTCAAAAGGGAAGGTGGCCGCTTCCTGAATCAGTGGTGCTCGTGGTCTGGGGTTTGGTGCCTTACGAGGCACCAAACTTAACACATTCCGCGCACCAGTCGGCTACACTTGGTGCCATTCGAATCCAGAAAAACCTTTCTGCGGCCTTCTTCAGTGTCTTGGCGCGCCCAAGATGCCCACCCTCCGGTGCATCATGAACGGAGTCTAGGGCCAGCGGTATCCATGTCTCGGGGATCACGGGAACGGGGGTTTATTATGGTGTTTTTGCCCACATGAGGCAGCCGTCGACGAGCTCCAGCTTCTGCCGGTTGCAAATGAGCACTCCCGCGCTGCATCAACGAATCTCTCCTGCCGGCGTGCCTGCAAGCAGGGCGTCGATAATGGGCGAAAGATGCGCGTCACGTCGTTGTTCTTCTCGAAGGTCTGTCATGGTGAATGAAGACTGTGCAACTGTCATGAGCGCGACATGTTGGCCTTCATTCGCCGGGGAAGGCCGTCGGGACAACGAATCTGCATTACCATGTTGCTTTACCGGCCGATACGAAATGACGAAGTCATACTCGCTGAGTTGGTCAATCCAGCGGGCGACTTGGCGTTCCGGTTCTTTGAAGCTGTGTACTCATTGAAGCGCGCCGTGATCCGACCTGCAGTTGAATCGCCGTCCAAGCAGGTAGTGCCTAAAGTAACGGACGAAATAAGCCAGGGCCAGCATTTCTTTCCTGGTCACACTGTAGCGGCGTTCAGGCTTCGTGAGGGTGTCGACTGCCGTAGGCGATTACCCTTTCTTTCTCATCCTGTACTTGGGATAGTACCACGCCGATACTGTTTTCACTTGCATCCGTGTCGAAGATAAAGGGTAGGTCGAAATTTGGAAACGCCAGAACTGAAGAGTTCGTGAGGCGCTGTTTCAGCTCTTCGAAGGAGTCTTAGAACTGTGGCGTCCAGAAGAATTGAACTTGATTCTCTAACAATTTGTGAAGCGGAGCCGCAATACCAGCAAAGTTTGCAACAAATTTCCGGTAGTACGAAGCAAGTCCCAAGAAAGTGCGAAGCTCCTCGACGCTTAAAGGCTGGGGCCACTTCGAGACCTTTTCTGTTTTCGTCTCGTCGGTTCCGATTCCCGTAGCCGAAAGTTTGTGGCCGAAGTACAAAACGCTGTTGCTGAAGAAGCGACACTTTGAAAGTTTCAACTTGAGACCTGCATCTCTCAACGCCTTCAGAACTTGTCGAAGGTGCAAGACATGTTCGGATTCCGTTTTGCTGAAGATGATAAGATCGTCGAGATAGCAGAGACAGAAGGCAAATTTTCCCACGAAAATTTGCATCAACCATTGAAAAGTCGCAGGAGCGATGCACAGCCCAAATAGAAGGACATTAAATTCGAAAAGTTCTTGATGTGTGGCAAACGCTGTTTTCTCTCGAGACTTTGTCGACATCTCCACATGCCAATATCCTGACGCCAGATCGATGGTGCTGAAATATTTAGCACCGTTCAGGGCTTCGACAGTTTCGTCAATCCTAGGCAGTGGATATGCGTCCTTGTATGTTACCTCGTTCAGCCGACGGTAATCTATGCAGAAGCGCAAGCTTCCGTCCTTCCTTTTCACCAGAACGACCGGCGCAGCCCATGGGATGTTAGAACGAATCACACCCGTGTCCAGCATTTCGTGCATTTTTGCGGTCACAACTTCGCGGCGGTTCGGAGGTAAGCGGCGCGGAGCTTCTTTGATT